>CM060986.1:57207572-58457572 GCA_030765065.1 Deroplatys truncata
ACAGGCGTTCTATTGGATAATCAATAGCATTTCTCAGACATGTTCTAATTAATCTTCATAGCAATAAGATTGAAGGTATTAAATAAACTGCTCCGTGTATTTAATAACATGAAAGGGACAGTAACTGAACTGTCCCGTTAAATTATAATGATTCAAGCATTTTGGCAAATCCTCAATGCTATCTGAGAGCAGATATCTATAAACCCTTTCAAGACTATATTATACTTGGGAAATGGACTTGCAAATGCTTTTTATTTCCGGGCTTTATATAGATAGTTCACCTCCATCAGGTTAGTAAATATGTGTTTGATTTACTGTTCTTTAACAATAGGCAGTATATAGAAAGTTGAATTCGATTTGAAAACTTTGGCCGGTACCTGAACCTCTACTCGAGTCCAATTTAACTTTCCAAAGTAGTGGCTACACACTAATATTTTGAAATAACCATTATGAAATATGTTATAATTTTATTGGTGAAATAATCCAAATAAACATAAATTGAGCCCTATATTCTCTCAGACCAGAAAACTTTCGTTGCATTACTACAGATAAAACAGAAAGTAGGAAGAAAAGAAAGAAAGCAATAAAATGAAAACAATAAACTCGAAGAATAGCCTGAGATTGGACCAATTTGAAGCATTCATTTGAAACATGACTTAAATAGTGTTAACAATAACAACAATAATATATACACACAAAGTCAGGATTTTGCTAACCTGCAGTTTTGGCAAAATCATACATTGAATTTGTTGTCAGTTTTAAGTGCGGGTAGAGATAGCTAAAGCAGGCGCACATTACAGGAACCATGACCGTGAACCAGGAAGCGGATATCAATGCAGTTAGTAACCGAACGAATCAGCGCCACCTACACCACGTCTAGCCAAGGCTGGGCCGACACTGGCGTCTCAAGTCTTCCCCTGAGGCTACGAGTATCGTCTTTCCTTATGTATGTAGTACTTGCTCCCAATTGGCCGGCAGCTCACATTTCTATCGCTTTGCTTTTCTTATTTACGTGCAAACTTTCATTTGGAACTCGAGGCGACGCTGTGACCGAACGGTCAAGACCACTCACCTTCAACCGTGAATATCTTGCTTCGTTCCAGCAGTCGAATAAAGAAAGGGAAACGTAAATGCAAGAGAAAAATTGTAGTTGGTAAGATATCTTCCTTATATCATTAAAAATAAGTTCTCTTGGTGACGATGTTAAGTGATCCATCGATTACTTTGTAGAGGGCTCGGAGCTCAGGCATGCATACAGCTGCATTACATTAAGAGTAATTATATTCAATATATGGTCAAAAGTGCGTGAGCTCTTCGTGAATCGTGTGTAGTATCTCTCATAGAATACACAGGTATTCCTGAGTTAAAAATATCAGATCTAACGTTGCCAAATATATATTTTGTAATAGAAAAACTGCATTCGGCAGTTGAAACGATTTTGTTAAAACTAATTTGCATATGCATGTGTACTGGTTTTTCCTTAAAACTTAATTACTAATAACAAATAGTGTTAGCAGTGTAAATCAAGTTTCACAGTCACCCAATTTCAGCATATCTACTCTGTACATATTGCTTAACGAACATGTAACACTGGAATTAGCAAAACCCGCCTAAAGTTGTGGACTTGCTCGTATATGCTCGGTTGGATTTAACATGGGTATGTATATATTCTACCTTGCATGACAAAGGAAAAGTGTCTATTAGCAGAAGTACCAGTAAACCCGACATCACGAAGTCAGATTTCAATATGGATTGCTCCACTAACACTCGTAAGTTAAACATGACTTATTAATATTGTGAGCTGCATGCTTCCGATACTTCATTTACATGAATATAAGTGGATGTGTGGTTATATTTCACTCAAGGCATGTCGTCACGTCACATGTTGGTTCCATTCTACAAGTGTTAGATGAGGCGCAACTGCTTTAGCAACCGAGTAAAATACATCAGCGCCCCATCCTGCTGGAACTACATTATTAACTTGTAGCGAGAATACGAACTACAAAAGTAATTACAATGGAAGAACACATACTTTTTCTATAGTTTAAAAGCCCTCATAGGAAAGTCTTACTTTAGAAAAGCATTCAGAGTTTTATTTCTTTCTTGCTCTTATGTTGTTATTTATGTTTTTGTTTTTTTTCACTTTCTCTACTATTTATCTGTAGTAAGTACAAGTGGGCTAGGACTAGAAGTGGAGGATTTCAACACTCCAGCCAAGGCTATACCATTGCGCCTGTTTTTCCTACGGGAAGAAGGGATGAGGCGAGAAAGCACAAAGGGTGGCCTGATGGTAGCAGCTGCAGCGCAGTGGGGTTCCTAACGTTTCCAGGTTGAGTATCCTTGACGATACTTCTATTGCCTCTCCCCTATCAGCATGGCCACACGAACAGTTCGAACAGATGGTTCGTAATGGAAGAGAGAGAGAGAGGGAGAGAGAGAGTTCTCTTCTTAAAGCACATTGACCGCATGCGCCACACATCAACGAACATCGTGCCGGAGCCTTCAACCTTGAAAGATGAAAGGAAATGAAGATATATGAGGAAAGAAGGAGTAGAAAATCCGTGATAGTATATAATCCATCAGAGCATTTGCCTATAGACTTGCGAAAACCTCAAGAAAAATACCTCATGGTCAGTGCCGGTCCAACGAGAATCGAACCAAGGAGCTTCTGAATGCCAGCCTCACACGCCACCGCCGGAGCTATCTCGCTTGGTAGTAAGTAGAGGAAGTATTTTATTAACCAAAAAAGTTTATCACTCAAAAATGATATGATGGATAATACTCAAATTAGCATTTAAGTTCCGCATCTCCCAAGAATGCGGCACGAAGATTTTCAAGACAATTCTCCCACACTAAATCGCCCTTCAGATGGAAAGTTTTTCGTTATTTTCTCAATGAGTAACATTTTTTATTAATGCCATGTATTTAAGACATGTGCATGACAAATAACATCGAGATCTTTAAATTTATATAAACGCGTTTGAAGTCCTTTTTATTCTGAATGAACTTTGCATACCTTTGTACAACTGGTAAACCGCAAGTGATAAGAGTAAACCTTACTACACAAAAAACAAAACAAAAAATTGGAGATCTCGTTAAAGTAGACAATTTAAGTCAATTTTTGTGGCATTATTAATTTCAGATATATTGCTTATTGGCTTAAATTTTCCAATACTTGATACTTTTTAAGTGCTAAGTCAAGCAAAGGGTGGAAATTTTAAAGCCAGAATATAGTGACCCGCTTTTCAAAAGATCTGACTATCACTTCAGTATCCTTCATTCCCTTTGTACCTATGTACCTACAATGGTTTATCTCGAATTGGGTAGTACAGTCATGTGAGTTTAAGATCAGATCGTTTTGCAATCTGTAGATAAAAAAGTGATAGTTAATCAACGCCAAGGATATTAATTTACCTAAATTTGTATTTTCAGGGTAACAGAATACTGGAAGAAAAACTTATCTAACAAATTCGACTGAAACGAGATGAACTCTTGGTCTTCGAAGCTACAAAGTAAAGGTGCACCTACGAGGGGGATACTGAAAAGTTTTGGAATGCCATGTTTCTAAAAAAAAACTTAAATTTGTTTATATTTGAAAGCTACGTTCTAGTGTTTTGCGAGTTGATTTTTGCTGTAATAGTTTATCTTAATTTAAAGATTTTGTGTTCATCCAAAAATAAATTTAACTAGAGAACATTTTTGGGCAATGATTTTTTACGATTTTAAATAGCCATTAACGCCTAAACAATGTGAAGATCGGCTTAGAAATATATTTAGCGAAGAAGCCCCATCTAAGGCAAAAATTTATAAATGGAACAGCGAGTTCAAAAGAGACCAGTTTTTTCTTAGCGATGAATTTCGTGAAGGACGTCCAAGAGCTACTGTTACTGATGGAAATATTGCTGCTGTTCGAGCATGCCTGCAGAAGATCGACGGACATCTTATGAATTTATTCGGGCGATACTGGGCATTGGTATGAGTCAAACCCAAAACATTTTACATCAACAGTTAGACGTGAGAAAACTTTATTGCCAATGGATTCCACATAAACTGACTCCCGATCAAAAACAACGCATTGATTGGTGCAGAAAAATTCCAAGGCGGCACTTCAAATTTTGCTTGGAATGTCGTTACTGGTCCTTCGAGCCGAATCTAAGCCCTCAAAAAACTGATAAATTCGCAGTGCTAGTAAGAAAATGGTTATTACTTTCTCTACTTCGTATAGTAAGTAGGGGAAGTTGTATTCCACCCAAAAATTCGTAACCGAGATTTCCCAGGAAACATATGTTTTGAAACCCCCTGAATCCAGAAAAAGCATTTTTGGAAACATGTCCGTGTGTGTGTCTGCGTGTGTATGTCTCTGTGTGTGTCTGTGTGTGTCTGTGAACAGCATAACTCAGAAACGAAGTCGGATAAACACCATACTTGGTATTAGGTTCAGTATCTTCCAGAGATGCGACACGAAGGTTTTCAAGAAAATCCCCCCACTTCAAATTACCTTTTACATGGAACATTTTTTGAAATTTTAATTATCTCAAAAATGGCTCCAATGATTTTGATTTAAATATCATATGTTTAAGATATTTTCATGAAAAATGAAATGTATATCTTGAATTTTCTGGAAATGTCTCCAAAAGTATTCTTCATTGTGAACGACTTTTGCATATCTAGTAAACCATAAGAGATAGACAAAATTTTACTACACAAAAAATGTAGATCGCGTTATGTCATATACACTTTTTTTTGTTGAGTGAACCATTTTTGAGATATTGCTTGTTATTCCCTTAAATTTTTCAATACTTATACTTTTTCTCAAGTGGAAATTCGTTATTCATTTTTTTGTTCTGGTAATGCAAAGAGAATGGAATACTGCACATAGTAACCAGCTGTTAAAATATTTGACTATCGCTTAAAGTCTACCAATTCCCTTGCATCTACAAGAAATTACCAATAAGATTAACATCTCAATATCTCGATTAACATGAAGCATATGGAGAATAAGCGTTTGTAAAAATAGTTAGTACAAGAGTAAAGAAAGTCATGTGAGTGTAACACATCAGATTCCTTTTATCTTTTTCTTCAAAATGGGCCATATTGATACCAAAGCATTAGAAGTACTGTTAAGGCCGATTGGTACACATATGTCTGTTCACAGCAAATTTGTTCGTGAAAAACGCCTAAAGGAAAAATGTTACATCATGACAACGCATTGTCGCTTACAGGAAAACGATTGAGTATCTGAATCCTCTAGAGGTCAGCACCATGGACCCTCCACCATACAGCCCTGACCTCGCATCTTGTGGTTTCTTTATGTTTCCAAATATTAAAAATAAAATGCATGGAATCACTTTTTGTCAACAAATGAAGCAGTAAAACATTATAAAACCCTGGTTTCTGAAGTGCCTCAGGAAGAGTGGCATCATTACTTTAAGGACTGGTTCCACAGAATGCAAAAGTGTATTGATGTTGACGGGAATATGTTGCAAAACAAAATCATTTAACATTTTGAAAACTAATCCTTATTTAATATTTTTTTTTATTTTCAGTTTCGCCCTCGTATTATAATATTCAGCATATACTAGCTTTTAATGTGAAGCTATGACAACACTCAGAATGTTCTCTCAATATAGCATTTTTCAACCCTCCCCCGAAAAGGAGATTGCAGGTTTGTACTTCGTTACCTAGTATCTGAATCTGAGAACGAGGTCGAGAGGCTGCATGAATGATGTAGCTTATTTTTCTTTCAGGCAGACAGTACAAGCGTGAAGTGTATGTAGATTAGAGTACGTACGCAAATAAAGAATCCTAAAAGTGTGCTGTGCATGCTGTTTTCTGTTTAGATCTCTTGCATGTTAAATTTAAGCTTGGAATTCCAGTGCATTACACACACTCCAGACTTGACGAGAAAATGTGCAAGCTATGACCTTCCACAGGAATGCGCTCAAGCTGAATTTAAATGTCAGCTACACATAACTAATCGATAGAGAGAAAATAGAAATAAACCAGAACAAAATTACTTCTTACCAAGCAAGATGTTTAAATGGCGCGTCTGTCGCTTTGGGAGCTTTCGGTGTTAAATAGGTGTAATGTAGGTGTAAAATGACAACATTTGGCACTTTGTGTTTTTCCCTCTGATTGAAAATAATTATGGTTTATTGGCCATTTGGAAATCTTAACTCATAAGGAACAAACTTTAATATCTTTACGCATGTTTTCTGATGAAGAAGATTACAGACTTCATCTAAGGAGTCCCAGTTCAAAATACATAGAATTGCATATCTGGAGGAGCACGTAAGACTATAAACTTAAACGCTTCAAGCCTGAAGTTTGACACGCTCATGTGAGATAAGTACATTTTTGAACAAGAGTTATATGTTTAAGCATATTACATTTTAAAGAATTCAGAATTTTGTTTAAAATCTTATATGTAAATATTAATTCACTTTCTTCACAAATAAAAAAGAATTACCATCCGAAATACTATGGGCAGCGTAATTTACGTAGTTCAGGGATATGGGGTAGTAAAAATCTCAGCTCTCTGCCTCAACTGATTTCTGAGAAAAAGGAACCCAAATATATATATATATATAAATATAAATATAAATATATATATATATATGTGTGTGTGTGTGTGTGTGTGTTTTTGTCTTTTATCTAGCAAATATTTTATAGAAGTCAATTTTTTCAGGCAAACTAAGATATATATATAATTGTAAAGATGTAAAAAACATACAGAAATTGTTTTACATTGATCTCTAAATTACAGCTAGAGATATACTACTTTCTTTGGTTAGCTGCATGTCCTTATAATGTTCACACTTCCACTCCCCTTAATGCTGGTTCCCAATAATCGAAACGGGAACGGCATAATTAACATACTCGTACATGTACTGCATTGCGAGGTTTCACAGCCGAGATTGGGAAATTTTAATGTTGCTGGTAACAGCACATTTTGTTTGTATTGTGCACCATGTATTTATTACAAGCAAGAAATAAGTTAACTATCATCGTATAATGGCAATTCCGAGAATTGAACGGTTCCAAAACTTAACTATCATTATAGTTATCACCATTATCCTTTACATCGTCGTGTTCCGTGGTCTAGATGTAACAACTAGCCTCTAGTTCCCGAGGTTGCGGGTTCAAACCCGACGGAGGGCGATTGATGTTTTCGGACATAAAAATTCTTAGCATAGTTTGCTTCGGAAGGAAAGTAAAGCCGGTGGTCCCGTGTCGTAGATTTACGGCACTTAAAAGAACCCCAAACCCGATAAAGAGGACTCTGAGCAAACTTTCCGGTCTTACACGCCTAAAATAGAATGGGTCACTAAAAATCATAGCAGTTAAAGAGCGTCGATAAATCAAACTCAATTTAATGTTTTATCCTTTACACTTTAAACAATACTACTGCTATATAGCGGTTTACATTTCTTGATCCATCTATCGTTTCCTCAGAAATCCGATGTTTCTTATCCCTATAGGTTTATAATGAATCATTTTATATGAGAGCGTTTCGCCTTCCTTTTTAAGAGCTACTCCGCCCTGAAGAGGAGGCCTGAGACGCCCTCAAAACTATGGATTTAATTTTACTAAGGTTCAGATTCAACGACCATGGACAAATGCAGCTTGAGAACGTTAAACTAACACTTTGTTGGCTTTGTCGCTATACCTAAGTATGCGAACGTTGGCGACATTTCTTTTCATTGGCTGCAGTTGTGCCTTCAAAAACAAAAGAGAAGCGTAGCGCGTACGCTTTTGTTACTATCCACGCCACGCTATCTCGTGTTCTTAACCATAATTCAGGAAAGGTGCGATTATATAAAACCTAGCAGAATGCCGTACGTCATATGTCAAATATAAAGCTATCGTGAACCCAACCGTCCACTAATGCTACAATATTGGTAATTATTTTAGTAAACTTGCATTACAAACTGGCTGCAAGTCCAGGGTAATGTATGGCATTGTAAACCGAGTCCACCGGATGATCAAATGCTTCTGTTTACCTACAGTGTTTTCGTTTATTTAATTTTGTCTGAAATCCCTTATCAGCTGTGTCCCACATCACTTCTGGGTGAGCTAATTTATTATTCGTTTGAATTCAAGTTCAGTATCCCTGCATTAGCCTACGAAAAAGCGGTCAGGCGTAGGTAATTGGTGAGGTGCGAAGAGTACGTTAATATTTCACTTGAGTAGCTGGAAGGCATTCTTCGCAAAGGTGGTCCACACCAGGCCCAATTAATCCATCTTGTATCGGTTTGATGTCAAAGGTCTGACACTGAAGCAGGACACAGTTCGGTTTTAAGCTAAGGAGGGAAGGAAAAGGGGAAAGTAAAGCAAACATAAGGTGGAGTGCTAGATCTAAGTAAGGGATGGGGCTGAGAATAGCAGAGGGGATTCAGTATTTGCTTACCAATATAAACCACTGCGCATTATATCGGTACGATTCCATGCACTGGAGTATACGATAGCTTCGATGGTGCCTACAACACCAGGAAAGTTCCTAAAAATTACAGTAACATTTTCACCTTGTAGGTACTTAAATAATTGCTTCGAAAACTTTGTGCAAGCTGCAGATTTTTGCAGTAGCCATTAAGAATACAAGTATAATATTACTAAATTAACTCCAAGGGGAAAACAGCCCAACTTAGTCAGAGCTTTTCCTCCTTAACGCCTACCCGAACCGGGGAGTCACACTCCCCAGAACGTATGACAACCCAGGGGTAGACGCCTGACGGGAGGGGGCAGAAGACCTACGGATCAGAGAGTGAGAGACCAGGGTGGTGATCAGTCACACTCCCGGGATGAGAGCGAGGAAGTGGGTGATAGATGCAGATGAGAGATGGATGATAGGAAAGGTGGCGATGGAGCACCGGTGGAATGAAACATGGCAAGGGAAACCGGAGAACCAGGAGAAAACCCGTCCAGATGCCGCTTTATCCATTGTGTTTGAACCCTTGGTGAGAGGCGTTCGGTCATGGCGCGCCCATATAGTATCACACTATAGTGAAATATCTGATGATTACTGTAAATGTTGTATCGGTTGACGCGGCGGTGTCTGTTAGTAGGGTATATCGGTCCTGATCCAGCTTCCTACAATATTTTGTGCACTACCTGTTTATATAAACTATATCGACATAAACGTTCCCTGATTCGTTCGTAGAAGTGGTTAATTCTATCTTTATTTACACGTTCTGGACGCACATTTTCTATAAATTCGATGGACAATATTTCCAAGTCGAAGATTATTCCTCTAGTTTAATGGAGCTAATTGCGATGTGGTTTCACAAGACTTAAAGTAGCTAAATAACGCTAAACAAAGAACTGAAACATCAGTGATTTGGAGTAGCAAACTACTTACTCAAAAGCTGACGGGGCTCGTGCAGTCAAAATAATGACACACCTTGTTGAAATGGAACTTGTTTTTTTAGCGAATGAACATCAAACGCCTTGAAGATGATTTGGTAAAACTAAGCATAATTCTTAAGATATAGCTTAAATAATATAATAATTTAATCGTAAACAATGAGTATGAAAGTTTACACCATAAAATATTTTCAAATAATAAGATTTTGTAGCCCACCTTCAAGGTTTGGGCATAATGCGTCTGCTATCGCTTTTGTAGGAGGCCAATTTCTGCTTCGGGCAGGACCATGGAGATCAATTCAGATTTGCTTGAATAATGACAATTCAATTATATTTTTTTAAAAAATAGGATAAATTATCTCGTGTATTACCAGTTTTATCGCCTATAATCTACTTCAGCTAAAATTTGCTTTAAAATCCGGTATTTAGTCTCTGAGACGACTTGAAATAAAACTGTTGCAAAATAAAACTATGTATAACGTTTTAACTGCACAGAACTGATATCCAAATTGTTTTCACCGGCTTTCATAGCGAAGACGGATTACTGAGCCCATTCTCTAATGCGCTTATAACCGTCCTTGTGGAAAATTTCCTGTTATATTCGAAATAACGAATCAAGTGGAATTCCGGTATGGATCGATGCATATGAAATCGAATAGGAAAAAGAGAAAAACAAACAAAGATGCCCACTCTTTTATGTATAATGGAATTTTTGTACTTAAGGATACCTTCCCAATTTTTGAGTTTAAAATGAAATATTTATCAAATCAACATTAGATAGAGCGAATTGATTGACTTCAAGCCAGAGAACATTTTATCGCCAATAAATTCATTTTAAAGACAGACTACACGTTTCTGTTAACAGAGCAAGTTTATTTATAGTTTTAGTTTAGTTTTTTAGTGTGTCTGAATTTTCATAAAGTATAATTGAGAACGATTTAGTGAAACAATGTTTCAATGGAATCTTATTTAACAATGAGGGGTTGGATAGTAAATTTTACACAATCGTGGAAAATGCTCCAATAGCGAACGAATCGATTAGTCTTTGTGTACCGTTTCTATCCAAACATTTATTATGATTAATGTCAGAGTATAGAAGAAATAAAGTATGCATACATATTAATTAGTGATGTATTGACAAATCTGTGCGAGTGTTATACACAAATTTTAAATTAATTTTCCAATATATTATATGAAGTAGATATATGTGGAGCGTAGCTTGAATTTCGATATAATTATTTTATTAATTATTTATGCCAGTGGGTACAGCAGGAACGATGGATTTGTGCCGGTGAAGACTGGGTGCGCAATCGTTTAGAGCCCAGTTGCCGAGCCTATATTCTCGGTCATGCGCAGTACACTGAAATGGCCAGTATCGTGGAGAGCTTTGACCGTGCAACACCAGTCTTCTACCGCTTCGGTGCCAGCACGTTAAGTTCTACAAGTTTTAGAAAGTGATTGTTAATTGCATTCGTGATTAGTGTTTTGTGTCTTGTGTGTATGTGTGTGCGGGTGTATATGTATTTGCTTATTTAGACTAAAATGCCTCCCATTCAAAGGAAACTTGGTGGAAAAACACTGCACAGCCAAACACGTGAAGTTGTTAATAACGTCCATTTCTTCATGAAACGGGAAGCAGCTTCTGGCGATATTCTAATTCCATTGAAGAAAGTGCAAGAGAGGGTAAGTGCAGCAACAAAAGTATCTGAGAGGACAATACGTAAAATAATTAAAGAAGGGGGAGCAACGGGTTGCAGATATCAGTGAAGAAAAGTGGAAAAATGTGTGCCTGCACGTTCAAAAAATTGAGAACGATTACATTGAAAAAGAATGAATCTTTGAAAATGTAATAGAGAGCTTTATAGTGCAAGTATCAGGAGACAGTGGTAGTATTAAAGGTGAGGAAACAGAAGAACAGGAAGAAGAACAACACGATGACGATAGTGAGCTGTCAGGTGTTGAATATTTGCCAGATGATTAGATACCTCATTGATAAAACTGTGTGCGACTGTGTGCGTGTTGGAAAAAAGAGAAACGAGCTGTACCACAATAATTAAAATGGTTTATATTAACCTGATGTTCTGTGAAGAGTGCAATACATTCTTCTGTGAGCAGCGCGATCTCGCACCCGCCCGTAGCAGCCGTCATTCTAGGAATGAACAACAATACGGTGAGTCACATGATAGTATACTACTTAGTTATTCTTTTGCCGGTTTATTTTCCCGGGTTTTCTGTTTTACTGTTTGTTTACCGTTTCCATACACCACATTTACAGAGAGCTGCCTGGCGTTAGACATAGAGTCGCTTCTGTGCGCGAGGAAACAAGGTCACCGGCACAGAACCATCGTTTCTGCTGTACATATCAAGGAGGCACCCTCGTAACCGGGGCAGAGTACCACATGCAGGCCAGTTGGCCCTTGTGCTTCCAACGTAACCCCTGGGAGGGAAGGATGAGGGGAGAGACCAGAAGGGCGACCACATCCGAATGCCGACGGGAGCAAGAATGAACGGGGTCCCCAACATTTCCAGATAGAACGCATCCGACGCCTGCCCACAACCTCCAATATCCCCGGGAGCGGAGCCCCACATTGAGAGAACTAATTGAGCGTATCGCAGCGACGCCAGGGAAGAAACCGCTACAGAGCGCAAACCACCGCCCAGGCGCAACCCGCCGAACACCGTCGTCGGGTCCGACAGACCTAAAACGGATGACAAGGAAGATGATGGGTACAGGAAATGAGAGGAAGGAGTGTCGTGGTAGAAGATGAACTACCCTAGATTCGCCTGGCGACCCGAGGAAGCGAAAAACAGTTGGGCCAGAGTGGGAGGTCGCCGGGGGTCGATTCCCGGACCTTCCGAATTCAGGCCACAGACGTAACCGCCTGAGCCATCCCGCTGGGTTATTTAGGCTAGTGACTGCAATGAATTTTACTTTACCTCAGGTTTTACTATATTTCAAGCCGTGGCGAGTCGAAGGTTACTTTTAGAAATTAACTCTAAATCATTATTCCCCTTTTAACGTGGAGTCCTGTTCGAGCAGCGGTCGGGTGTAGACGCGTTTCCGGTCCGCTCTGTGAGTAGTAGTAATCTCAAGAAGCGTTGTGCAAATATGGCGAATATTGAAGGTCTGTTGGACAAGTTGAGGAGTGAAGTGAAAAGTGGTTTCGCGGAAAGTAAAGTTCGTCACAGCGAGCTATTAGGAATTATTAACTCCATGATGGAATCCCTAGAGAAGTCTGAGACACGGGTGAAGGAGTTGGAGGCAAGATGTGAGTGGTTGGAGGGTAAGGTGGACTACTTAGAAAACCAGTCAAGAAGAAATAATATTGTTATATATGGATTAACGGAAGAAGAGAATGAAAGCTGGGACATCACGGAGAACAAGGTGCTAGACGTTGTGGCCCAGATTGGAGTCCGTCTCAGGCCTGACGACATTGAAAGAGCGCACCGTGTCGGTAAAGCAGGCAACAGGCGGCCAATTGTATGTAAGCTCCTGTCATATAAGTGCAAATCCGCCATTCTCCGAGATAGTAAGTATCTTAAAGGTACAGGTGTGTTTATAAGAGAGGATTTCAGTGAAAAGATCCGGCGAGAACGAGAATTTCTTCATCGCCATATGATAAATGGAAAATCACAGGGTTGTCATGCAATAATTAAATTTGACAAACTTTTAATAAACGGGCGAATAAGAACCAAAGCAGAGCTGGAAGAAATCGACAAGAAGATAGCAGAAATTCAAGGAGAGGAGGTTGGCATTTCTGCAGAGCATCGAGCCCCAGAAGGCAATATGGTTACACCTCTACCGGAAGGGACAGCAGGTAGCAGAGTCCAAGACGGCCAGATGACAAAAACAATGGCAACGTCAGCAGGGGGGAGGGTGTCAGTGCAACCAGCCCGCAGGTCACAAAGGATAGGGAGAACCAGCACACTAGGAGTAGGAGGTAAGATAACAACAAACAAATAGAATGAAGATGCCCAGCTGTCAGTGGGGTTTTGGAATGTGGAAGGTTTGAGGGGAAAACTGGCTAGTGGTCAATTTTTGAACTTGGTAAATAACTTGGACATAATTGGGTTAGCAGAGACTTGGCTAAAAAACAATGAAACTGTGGACATAAGTGAATTCCAAGGTGTTTATAGTGGTTCAGAAGTGAGAGGTAGAAGGGGGAGATATCCTGGGGGCGTTGCTACTTTCTTTAAGAGTAATTATGTACAGTCTATTAAGGAAATACAGAGTCATCTCAGGGGAGCAACCTGTATATATTGTAATATAGCTGATATTAATATTGTTGTTATAACTGTATATCGCCAGCCGGTTACGTCCCAGTATGCTGAGCCAGAATTCTTTACAGATTTAGGGGAAACAATTGTAGAAATCAGGGACGAATATCAGGATGTAAAGCTAATAATAATGGGTGATCTGAATGCTAGGATAGGGCAAGAAAATGTTACAATTAAAAAAGGGGACTTAGATAACAGAAAACCCGGCAGAAACAGCAAGGAATCAATCCTGAATGCAAGAGGAAAAGAGTTATTGTTCTTTTGTGACGCCTACGAGTTAGAAATAATGAACGGAAAATACGGTTCGGACCTGTTAGGGGAAGTAACATTTGTGCATACGAATGGGAGTAGTGTCATTGACTACATACTGTGTTCACAGGACGTATTGCCGTTAGTTCAAAATTTTAAAGTTGAAAACAGCATTGACTCTCATCATTTTCCACTGATAATGACTTTAAAAGTATCTCGGCTAGTATCTTATACAAGGGATGAAAGCGCATGCGAAACATTGACGCCATTGTTTAAATATAGATGGAGGGAGGCAGGAAAGGAGATTTTTATTAACACTTTAGAAAACGAAATTATATATTTTGACGTAGATCAACACAAAGGAACTGAAATTATACAGAACATAACTAATATTATACAGAAAGCAAGTGCGCACATGCTAACAGGAAGGTGTAATGCATCAAACAGCTTAACATCAAATAGTTGGTATAACGATCAGTGTAAAACAGCGAAGAAAGCAGCGGAATCTGCACTTATCAAATACAGAAGAGAGGGGGGTGAAGAACGTAGAATTTCTTTTGCAAATCTAAGAAAGTCATATAGCGAAGTCCTAAAGCAGAGCAAAACAGCTTGGCAGGACGCAAAGGCAGAAGAGGTACGTCAAGTAGTCGAAAATGGAGAAATTGGTGACATGTGGAAAGTTATTAGACAGATTCGAAGGCGAAGGTCCATTCAGGTAACTATCCCGGCTGGAGAATGGATAAAGCACTTTAAAACAGTCTATGAAGGAGGGGAGTTTAGAATACAATTAAATACTTTGGCCGCTGAAGGGATGACTGGGGCTCCAATTGTGCAAATGCTTGATTATGAAATTAGCACAGCAGAGGTTGTTCGTGCAATAAAATGTTTAAAAAACGGGAAGGCAGCTGGTATAGAGGGCTTGTCAGCTGAGTTTTTCAAGATCTCGCTAGAAGTTAATAAAATGGTAGATTTCTATAGAAAAAGCTTCAATAAAATATTTGAAGGCGGAGAATATCCGGAAGCATGGAAAACCGCCATTATCCAACCTCTTTACAAGGGCAAAGGGAGTTACAGCATTCCAGGAAATTACAGGGGTATCTCGCTGCTCTCTATATTTGGAAAAATTTACAGTAGAATTTTATATGAAAGAATTAAGTGTTGGGCTAAGACACATCATAGGATTTCAAAATTTCAGGCAGGATTTAGGGAAGGTTTCTCGACTATTGACAATGTCTTTGTTCTGAAAACAATAATTGATGACAATTTGAGAAATAAAGGTGGTAAGGTATATACTGTATTTGTAGATTTTAAAATGGCATTTGATACTGTAGAACGCAGTGCTCTCTGGGAGAAATTAACACGTAAAGGACTTTCGGGGAAAATGATTAGAGCACTTAGGGCAAAGTATAAAGAAGTTAAGTTTGTTATCAAGACCGATCAGCACAATACATCAGAATGTAACATAGCGCAGAGGGGGGTTAAACAGGGTTGTATACTATCTCCGTTACTTTTTAATTTGTTTATTGATGATGTTGTTAGCGTGATGACGGAGGAAGACATAGATGCACCGACAATCGCAGACCAAAAAATACCAATTCTTTTGTACGCGGATGACATTGTAGTTCTTTCTAAAACGATAAAAGGTTTGCAGTCTGGTTTAAACGCTCTTCGACAATACTGTAGGCAATGGGGTATGGAGGTAAATATTCTTAAAACTAAAACAGTCACCTTTAAAAATGGATATGTGTACGGCCAACATGAAAAGTGGACCTACGGGGAGGAAGAAATTCAAAATGTTAAACACTTCGATTACTTAGGAGTAAGGTTTGATATGGGCGGAAAATGGAACAAGAACATGGAGTTTATAAAACACAAAGGGATTGGACAACTTTCTGAAGTATTAAGGATATTGACACGGGTACCAGATATGCCAGTAAAAACATTACAGACCATGTATGAAGCAATGGTTAGGTCCTCATTACTATACGGCAGTGAAGTGTGGGGATGGGAGAGGGTGGATAATGTAAATAAAATACAATGCAATTTCTGGAAGCGCATTCTAGGGTTAGGGAGGGGTACTTCAAACTACGGAGTTCTTCGGGAGGTAGGATGCTGGGAAGATGCTGTATTTGCTAAACTAAACGTAGTTAGGTACTGGCTGCGAATAATTAAAGGCGATCAAACAACTCTGAGAGCAATATGTTATCGTCATCAAATAAACAACATAGGGCATCCAAAATGGTGGGCGGCGGGGTTGCAACGCGAATTATCAAAAATTGGCTTAAATGATATCTGGCAAAGGGGTAATGAAAATACACACAGTGCCGTAAGAAAGGTCAAAAGACGACTATGCGATATAAACAGGCAGAAAATCGAATCTGAATGTAGACAAAGATCAACATTGGAGCTACAAAATGAAATAAAAACTAGGTGGGGTAAGGAAACATATATTTTGGAATTGAGTATAAAACAGAGGACTGGAATAGCATGGCTTAGGTTGGGAGGGTGGAAAGCTCGCAAGATTGTTGATGACGATGGCAGGAGGATTTGCCCATTATGCGGGGAACAAGAAGACTGGACACATATTTTGGCAGCATGCGTGCAGACGGAGGGTATTAGGAAAAAACTATTACCGGAAGCATTTTTGGCTTCCAACAGTCGGAGGACAGCATGCTGGGACATGATTCTAAACAGCCAAAACTGGCCAAGCTTGGGCACATACTTAATGGAAGTACGTGTACTAAGAGATAAGGTGTTTATGTAATTTTTCTTTAAACATATTTGGTGCTTGAGTACTTGTGCGCGACTGTGTGTGTGTGTGTGTGTGTGTGTGTTTGAGTGTGTGATTCAGTGTGTTTCTTTCAATTTTATATGTATGTATATAGTGCGGTGATTGTAAAAAAAAAATAGTTGTTTTCTGGTTGACACTGCAAGTCACGTATACAGACCAGGTATTTATCTAGAGAGCATGTACGGTCTCATGACCCATGCGACTGTGTTATGCAATTAATGTAATACTAAATACTTAATAAATACCACCACTACCACTACCACTACCCTTTTAACGTCGATATACTTTCAGCTTCTAATGAAACATTACAGTACCTTCATAACCTATTCTTAAACTGTTTAGGCATTCTTCGAACCTTTCTTGTTGCCAACTGGCTTCTCTGCTGATGTTGGCTTTCGTTCCAGCGCTTTCTTTAGTTGCCAGGTTATAACAGAATCAACAAACGATATATTATGCCTTAAATACATAAAATAAATTTGCTACTACTTATTTACGGTCTTGGTGATAATTTCAAATATATTCATGTGAGAACGCCTTTGTTTAGCTCAGCTATTCTTGCTTTAAAGCTTTTCTGTTGATGCGACATGTCCAGTTCGTTGGCAAACTTCAACAATTAGCTTCAAATAAAATATTTACAATATCTTCTTTATTATAACACTCATATACTTATTCATCTGAAAACAGTGTAACAGGCAGTGTTCAAAAATATTTTTTAAACTATTTCATTTATATAATACATTTGAAACCTCTTGTTTCAATCAAGGTCATATAGAGAATTAACGTTGGTTTTATTAGACTTCGGTATTAAACACACTAACATTCTCTTAACATTCATAATTCCAGATTCTGTGGGTGTTAGGGAGCTATTCTCGTTAAAGAAACGTTTCCCGTCTCACCGGGAATCGAACCCGGAAACTCAGAGTTGAGGAGTCAGTGGGGTGACCATTTGTGCTGTTATGTGTTCTTTTTATGTTTTGTATCTGTTTTATACATCCAGCCAGTCACTTTACGTTGCTTGTCCTCTTTGCTTAACGCTCTCTTTGGTGCTCTCTTTTTTTTTCCTCTGTGGGTTGCTGACGTGGCATGTGCTTTGGCCGTACGCGCTGAGTGGTGGATTTCTGTCCGCATTGCAGGGATAGCTCTCTGCCCGGTAACTACTGATGCGGATTGTGGAAGTTTTTGTAATGAATTTTTAAGGAACGTCTTTGTGATTTTCGGTGCATCGACCTTATGTAAAGGTAGGCTTTATTATCAGTTTTATGTCCTGGTAATGGTGAGTGAATTTTGGGGCGGAAAACGTTATGTGTGTTTGAAAATAAGAGTTCGTAAAGTGACTGGCTCTTGGAGTTGTTCATAGGTTTAGTGTGTTTTGTTTCTTTTCCAGTTGAGTTATATTTTCAGTACGTGATTTTCAGTGTATAGTTAGTTTAAAATTTGTGATAAGAGGTTTACACAGTTGTGCAATTTGAAAATGCATATTTTGATTCATGAAGGTAAAAAGCATCAGTAGTGTGAAATTTGTGAGAAAAGCTTTTGGCATTTGTCGTCTGAAATTGCATAGTTTGATAAATGGAGGGCAAGAAGCAATTTAAGTAGAAATTTGTGAGTAGGGCTTTACATATTTTGGGCACTTTGAAAATGCATAGTTAATTCAAAATTACAGATATTCTGTTGTGTAAATTATGAGAGCAGTAATTGCAGTTAAAACCCAGTTATGCTGAACCCATTTATGCTGAACTTTGTAACTGAAAACGGTTGGGTTGTAAAGCTATCTACATCTAGCTTAGCTGGACTTTGAAGCTCTCGGTTTCCTGAATTTCATTAAAGTCTGTTTCGGTCTTGTTCAACATTCTTAGCTAGTCTTTGACTAGCTAAACATAATTAAATTTTTTGGTCTGATGTTTATAGTGGCCTTGTTTTATAAACTTTCTAAATTGATTTGGTTTGTTGAATTTTTGGATTTACTTAATTTTGCTGTATTTAAAACTTGCCTTTACTGCTCTGCTCAATTGGTTTTGGTTGCTTTACTCTTTAAGCCATTTTTGTTTTACAGTTATTCTTTTATGGTTGCTTTACGGTTCTGGTTATTAATGTTTGTTTATTATTATCATTAAAGTACCCAAAAACAAACTTATCAATAGTAGTATATTTTTGAGAGTTCTGGTTTCCTTTTGTTTTCCCCTACGGCACTCGTTAGGGCTTCCCTTTTCGTTTGGCCGGGGTTCCCTAACTCAGTCAAACAGCGGAATCATTGCAAATTACTGGTAGCAGAGCGTGGTTAATTGATTTGTCTGTGTTGGTTAGGGAATATTTTTGGGTTTGTTGTTTGCTCTGTATTCTCCGGATCTCATTTTCTTACTTGTACCATATCCGTAGTTACAAGATGGCGGTATCGGTTACTAATGTGGAAAGATTACGGAAAGGTGAATTGTGGGCAGAGTTGGTTGTACGTGGAGGTCAATGTTCTATGACAACTGAAGTGGCTATTATGTTGGATGTTTTTCGACAAATTAAGGATGCTCCATTAATTACTGTTTCTATTGATCACGTGGTAGTGACTAAGTGTGAGTCCACTTGCTCGTTGGCCTTAGCAGAGATTCAGGATAATTTAATGGATTTTGGGCGCGAGGATTCTCCCTCTAAGGCACAGTTGCTCCGGTGGCAAGTTAGAATTCGACATTACTTGTTCTATTTAGATTATGTCTTACAGAGATTCCCTACTTTGCAGTCATGTATAGCGTTGCAAAAGTTAAAGGATCAGTTTAAGGAATTAGCCCGTAAAGTGGAGGAAGATTTTGGGACTTCACAGGAGGATACTGGGTCGTCCCCCTTGTATAATCAAGGATTGTCAGATGTGGTTCAGCCTTCGATTGCGGTGTCTGCGTTTCGGCCACTTAGACTCGCTCATCCCCTCCAGCAATTCGTGGAGGGCGTTCACTTAAACGACATTGTTGATGTACCATCAGCTTTACAGTTTCTCTATTTTCTTGTTCGATTGACGCTAATGGCTAAGCGTTATTTGGTACCCACGGCTCAAGTGATAGAATTATTTTCTGTCAAGGTGTCTGGGATAGTTTCGGACCTGTTAATGCGGTGTGCTGGTTTGGCCGACCCTGTGACTCGCTTTCATTTGGCCCTATTAGACATGTTCATTCCACGTAGGGAATGCACGAGGATAATGCAAGACGTATATTTTCGTCCTCAGGGTCTAACGGAACCGTTTACAGAATATATGGTTCGGGTTAAGGAAATTGCTTTAGTGTTGGTGCTCCCTGATACGGAAGCGGAAATTTGTGATGTCATTTTATCAGGACTCAATCCAGTTGTCAGGTCGGCTTTGGTTTTAGGACCTCGGCCGTCAAATTTGCAGCAGTTGGAAGCATTGGTACCTAAACTCAATGAAGTTATGCTTGTTGATAGGCTGCGTCTGTCAGAGCCTCCGGGCTCATTAGCAACTCCTAATACCACTGTATCAGCTCCTTCTTCGGCCATTGTTCCGGATTCGCGTCGTCTGGCCACTATTAAATGCTTTCAGTGTGGTCAGGAAGGCCATGTTCGACGAAATTGTCCCAATAGGAGGACCGTGAATCGGGGTTTTCTTCGTGTTTCTAATTAGGGGCGACAGTTTCGACCTTTATGACGCCAGAAGGTTAAGTCGACCATTTGTTTGTCTCGGCGTATTTGTGGTTATCCGTTTTCGGGTAAACCCTTAGTTCAAGTTTCTCTTGAGAAGTTGCCTTTATTGGCGTTATTAGATTCCGGAAGTTCTGTCTCTTTGATTCAGCTTGATTGGCTTAGGTTAAATTTACCATGTATTATGTCGCGTGCAACCACGTGTCAGTTGGTTTGTTTGATGGTCAATGGTCAGGCCTTTCAAGTTACTCAAAAAGTATCATGTACTATACGTTTCCCACGTTTTACGTGGAAACATAGTTTTTTGTCGTTCCCAAGCTTCCTTATGCATGTGTCCTAGGTGCCGATTTTATGTCAAGGACTGGGATGGCTATTGATTTTTCCACTAGGCAGATCGCTTTTCATTTTGCTCCCCGGATAAAGTTGGACTTTGTGAGGGATTTTAAACCACCTGGGCCCCCTCTAACCTTGGGAGATATTAATTTGGTAACCCAAAATTGCGCTACTTCTTCTCTGTCTCATTTGTCCCCTGCACAGGCAAAGCAAATAGGGCATTTAGTTGGGGAATTTGATTCGTTGTTTACAGAAGTTTTAGGGGTCACTCATTTGACTCAATATGAAATTCAGTTAACTGATTCTACTCCGGTCAAGTTATCTCCATATAAGCTCACACCACCGAAGATGGCTATATTAAAAGAGAAAATACAGAATATGCTTGACCAAGGGGTTATTAGACCATCTACTTCAAATTACAGCAGCCCCATATTTCTAGTACCGAAGGGAGATCACGATTTTAGACCGGTCATAGATTATCGTCTCTTGAACAAAAGAATACTTATTGAAAGTACCCCTTTGCCCGATTTGCATACAGCTGCTCATCATTTTTCGAAGGCTCGCGTTTTTACGACCCTGGATTTGAACAATGCTTATCATCAGATTCCTTTGGCTGAACATTCCAAGCATCTAACAGCTTTCGCTACCCCCTGGCGCCTTTATGAATTCAATAGGGTCCCATTTGGTTTGGCTACGGGCGCGCAAGTCCTCACTCGTTTGCTGGATAATTTGTTTTCGGACATAAAATTTAAATATTTGTACCATTACTTAGATGATCTTGTAGTATATTCCGAGGATTTTGACTCACATCTTGTTCATTTACGTGAGGTCTTTCGTCGCCTACAGAGCGCCGGGTTATCAGTTAAGCAGTCTAAAGTTCATTTTGCTATCTCTCAAATATCATTTTTGGGCCATATGGTTTCCCCTTCTGGTATTACCATAGACCCAGATCGCACTAAGGCTATTAGAAATTTTCCGGCACCCAAGAATAAGCGTGAGGTGGCTCGATTTTTGGGAATGGTTAACTTCTTCTCTAAATTTATTTCAAATTTTTCTACTCGGGCGGAACCTCTTAATTGCTTACGTAGGAAAGGGGTTACTTTTGCGTGGGCCGAGGAGCAGGAAGCGGCATTTGTTGATCTAAAAGAGGCTATTTCAAACCCTCCTGTCTTGGCTTTTCCAGATTTTGCTATGCCCTTTATTTTACAGACGGATGCTAGTGCTAGCGCGCTAGCGGCTTTTTTGTTGCAGGAATTTCCTGAGGGTCGTCGTCCCATTTATTATAGTTCGCGTACTTTATCTCCTGAAGAACGTAAATTTTCTACATATGAATTAGAAACCTTAGCGGTGCTTTTTGGATTGGAGAAGTATAGGGTGTACTTAGAACATGTGCATTTCTTTTTAGAGTGCGATAACCAGGCTTTAACGTGGGCGTTAGCTGTCCCAAGGAAGACAGGTCGTCTTGCGCGTTGGGGTGTCCGGATAGGTGCCTTTAAGTTTACTCCTTCCTTTATCAGAGGTTCAGAAAATTGTATTGCGGATGCTCTTACCCGGGTATTTTCCGAACCTACTGAGGAGTGTGTTTATTTCGAGACTTTGGATGCTCCTGCGGATACTCAGATTGAGAGTTTCTCATTTTCGGCATTTCCTGAAATGTTTGTCAGTATACCTGAACTTCAACTTACCGATTCTGGGTTGGCTTCAATTATTGAGCAAATTAAATCGGGAGTTTCACTGCAGGATTATAAGATTCATGAGGGTGTTTTGATGGGAAGAGCTAGTTTTGATCGGCGTTATAAAGTCATAGTTCCGAAGGCAGCTATTCCCATGATTCTCAGTTATTTTCACGATTCTCCTTTCGGGGGTCATTTAGGCATTGCCAAAACCAGAAATCGAATTCGTGAACAATTTATGTGGCGGGGCATGGATTTCGATGTAAGAAAGCATGTTAAGTCTTGCCGCATTTGCGCATTGTCCAAACCCGCGCAGGCCACAAATTGGGGATATTTGGCTTCGGAGGTTCCCTCCGCGCCCATGGAGAAACTATTTGTGGATTTTATCGGACCATTCCCTCGTTCTATTCAGGGAAATATTTTTGCATTGGTGGTTACTGATGCTTTCTCAAAGTTCGTATGGATTTCACCTCTGAGTGCTGCTACTGCTCGCCTTGCTATTCGGGAACTTGGAACAATATTTGGATCTTTTGGTGCTCCTCAATATCTGGTCTCTGATAACGGTTCGCAATTTAAGTCGCGTCTCTTTCGTTCCTTTTGTTTTGATTGGGGTGTTACGCATTTTACTACTACCCCTTATTACCCTAACCCCTCATTAGCGGAACGGGTCAACCGTAACCTTAAGTCCGCTTTAATTGCTTATCATCACCAGCAGCACAATTGCTGGGATAAATATTTGAAGCAACTTCAGTTTGCTTTCAATTCTGCGAGACATGAGGTTCATAAGACGACGCCATTTTCATTGTTATTTGCCTACCAACCTTCGTCTCCTTTGGCTAATTTGTGGGCGTTAAATTATTTATTACCGGCTGATAATTCTCCGCATACCATTCGTACTAATTGGAAGGCTGCCTTGAATAATCTGCGTAGAGGCCACTCTATGAGAAAGCAGCGATACGATGCGTCCCGTCGTCCCTCCCCATTCAAAGTGGGAGATGTTGTTATGTGCCGTAACTATCCTCAGTCCTCGAAAGCAGATGCGTTTGCCGCCAAGTTAGCTCCCCGCTATCTTGGCCCGTTTAAGATTCTCAGAATTTATAAGGGGGTGTCTGTTCTTTTGCAAGAATTGTCTTCCTCCTGCAGGCGCCGCGCTCACCTGTCGCGGCTTAAATTGTATAACTCGGGGTAGCAAGTGAGTCACTTGGCTTTGTCCTGATGATGGGTGACTCACTTTCAGGAATTAGCGATCCTGCCCCATGCGAGCTCTTGATTTGTCCCATTCCCTTAACCGGGATAAATCCTGTCCCATTCCTCTCCCAATCATCCTTTCTTATCCCTTCCATATTCATGAAAGCTCCCAATTATACTTTCCTTTCCTCCTACAGTAATGGTATCTTTTCGGATGTTAGCATATAGAACTCCAGTGATTTGTCTTCAGATCTTTGACACATGAGAATATCACTATTGCATACTTGCCAGCTTTTACAGTTTGCCCGTAAAATGTATGGTTATGCCCGTGTGCTAGGGCTATTCAAGAGTCAGTCACTTGCGAGTTCCTGAATATTTTGGAGGAATTTATGATTTCCTTTTCAAGTCAGTGTGCAAGATAAATATGGTAACATGTATGGTTACCTAATTCTGAAAGTTTTGCCTCATTTCCATTCGCCCTTGCTGGGATATTTAGCTGTTGCGCAGAGCCTACCTTTGCTGTTGATCCTGTTATTTTGAGTGACCTTTTGTGTTCCTATAAATTTGGCTCGAATTAATATCCTTTGTTCTTTTTTTAATTTTTGGGGGTAATATTTTAAATTATAATTATATATATTTATAAGGTCACTTAATTTCAGTGGGTGTCAGCTTAATTAAATTGTTCTTATTGGGAAAATTTTCATGCTTCCACACCGGTGATGCCCTGCCGGTATGCCCTGTTCACCTGCCTCTCCCCAGTTATAGTTTGTGTGGGGTCGGGGCAAGTGAATTATTATTTTGTTGTACATAGTTGTTATATAGTGCATTATGTCTCATAGCTGTTTCATTGCATACCATGTTTAATTCTTGTTCTATAATTGTAATGCTATACTTGTCTAATTTAAAAATGCACATGGTTTATTGTGAAATTCAGTATTTATATGTCTATAAAATTATAATTGATTGACGATGATTTAGTTTGTATAAGTAAGTTTATATTTTGCTTTGTGAGCCCCCTCTGCTGCTTTGTTTTATTATGTTTCAAATTCTTATCCTTCTCGGCTACCATCCCTTTTTCCTTCCTCGTGCTACTCTGTGGGGACACGTTCTGGACCTTCTGAGTTGCGATGTGCTGACCGCTGTGCAAGTTTCTTCTGCTCTGGTGGTGTGTGCAACCGGGTGGTCCTACGTGGGAATTTCACCGTCGGACGCAATTTGTGGGTTTAAAATTCTGAAGCCTGTGCCTCCTCTTCCGGATCCTGACAACTTTATACATATTTTGGCCCGCTTCAGTTTCTGCCTTAGCGTCATCCGTCTGCAGTGTCGACGTTATTAGTAAAGAAAAATCTATACTCCTGGTTAGCGGCTTGTCCGCTTAATATTGCTGCCAAAATTATGATGCAAATTTTCGCCTGTGACTGTTCCTGGGAGTTATATACTTAAGTTTTGCATCACCTTGGATGGCTGCCCGGTTGCTACGTCGTGGGATATATACTGTTGGGGTTTGCTTGCCTCAATTATGGTCTTCTCCTTGTGTGTTCAGTGTCAGCTACTGAAGTTTGCGGACTGGATGTGTGGAGTTACCTTCTTCGTCTACTTACAGTGTAGCATGTTCCTTCTGTTTTCCTAGTTGTTTTCCCTTTTGGCTACTTATTGTTCCCTTTCCTCGAGTTCCTATAAATGGTTATTTTTTTTCTTCTCGCAAGCTCGCAGATTGGGGGGGGGCTATTGTGCTGTTATGTGTTCTTTTTATGTTTTGTATCTGTTTTATACATCCAGCCAGTCACTTTACGTTGCTTGTCCCCTTTGCTTAACGCTCTCTTTGGTGCTCTCTTTTTTTTTCCTCTGTGGGTTGCTGACGTGGCATGTGCTTTGGCCGTACGCGCTGAGTGGTGGATTTCTGTTCGCATTGCAGGGATAGCTCTCTGCCCGGTAACTACTGATGCGGATTGTGGAAGTTTTTGTAATGAATTTTTAAGGAACGTCTTTGTGATTTTCGGTGCATCGACCTTATGTAAAGGTAGGCTTTATTATCAGTTTTATGTCCTGGTAATGGTGAGTGAATTTTGGGGCGGAAAACGTTATGTGTGTTTGAAAATAAGAGTTCGTAAAGTGACTGGCTCTTGGAGTTGTTCATAGGTTTAGTGTGTTTTGTTTCTTTTCCAGTTGAGTTATATTTTCAGTACGTGATTTTCAGTGTATAGTTAGTTTAAAATTTGTGATAAGAGGTTTACACAGTTGTGCAATTTGAAAATGCATATTTTGATTCATGAAGGTAAAAAGCATCAGTAGTGTGAAATTTGTGAGAAAAGCTTTTGGCATTTGTCGTCTGAAATTGCATAGTTTGATAAATGGAGGGCAAGAAGCAATTTAAGTAGAAATTTGTGAGTAGGGCTTTACATATTTTGGGCACTTTGAAAATGCATAGTTAATTCAAAATTACAGATATTCTGTTGTGTAAATTATGAGAGCAGTAATTGCAGTTAAAACCCAGTTATGCTGAACCCATTTATGCTGAACTTTGTAACTGAAAACGGTTGGGTTGTAAAGCTATCTACATCTAGCTTAGCTGGACTTTGAAGCTCTCGGTTTCCTGAATTTCATTAAAGTCTGTTTCGGTCTTGTTCAACATTCTTAGCTAGTCTTTGACTAGCTAAACATAATTAAATTTTTTGGTCTGATGTTTATAGTGGCCTTGTTTTATAAACTTTCTAAATTGATTTGGTTTGTTGAATTTTTGGATTTACTTAATTTTGCTGTATTTAAAACTTGCCTTTACTGCTCTGCTCAATTGGTTTTGGTTGCTTTACTCTTTAAGCCATTTTTGTTTTACAGTTATTCTTTTATGGTTGCTTTACGGTTCTGGTTATTAATGTTTGTTTATTATTATCATTAAAGTACCCAAAAACAAACTTATCAATAGTAGTATATTTTTGAGAGTTCTGGTTTCCTTTTGTTTTCCCCTACGGCACTCGTTAGGGCTTCCCTTTTCGTTTGGCCGGGGTTCCCTAACTCAGTCAAACAGCGGAATCATTGCACATTCTACTACAAAGTCAGTTTAAAAATCCTTTTTAAACATACGCTGAAATAAAAAAGAATAGGTGTAATCACATACAAATTCAAAAGTAAATAAATGTCAGCACTATTTGTATACAAATGCCATATAAATATATCAATAATACTTCCCTATGTTACCACCATAAGGTTGTGGTTAGGACAGGGTGTCGCTGATGCGATGTATCTTAAAGCAGAACGATAAGCAGAATTCTGACACATTTTCAATTTTTTTGTAAAACTATCATTTAATCTACAACTTGAGCACAACTTACAGCCACTCAATTTTCAAATTTATCTTCATGTCAGACATGTTTATCATTCGATACCCCTCTTAGTAGAAATGTTTAAATAGCATTTCTGATCAAGAAAGCTTGCAGCATATTGTTTTTGTAGGTAGATCCATCGTTTAGAGATTTAGCCTATGGAGAACGACACTCCGAATTAACGTCGTGATTATTAAAGCGTGGCTACCGCGATAATTGGGAAAACACAGGATATGACCTTACTAATCTTTAATTCGCTTTAGGAGAAATTAATGGAGTAACAAGTTCGGCCGCGAGATAGCTGAGCGGTTGGGCTCGAGTCGAGAGGAATTATGATTAAAATTCGTATTATTTCGATTAAAGTAAATATTTGTTGTAGTATTTCCTAGATTAATGGTCCGATCTTATCGCACGAAAGGCGTCTGATTTTATCGTCATGAAGGTGAACTACTGACTGCCCGGTTGAAGAGATAAAGAGACGGGGAGGGCTATTCCCCAACAAAAATTCCAGCGTTATACAGAGTTAACTAGATATTTCTGGATGTTTTTCGCCCCGCCTCCCGAGAACTCTCTTGAAACTCCAGCGCCTATATATAGGGGAGCGATCTTGCGACTGTTAGCGAGATAGCGATAAAGTGCGGGTTACTCAGTGCATTCCATGATTGAGACTGTGGCGGCAGTTGTGACGTGTAGAGAAAGCTGTTACTGGAAGAAATTATAGAAGTCTTGTGTTCGACGCCCCAGCGAGTGAAGCGAACGGAAGAAGAGTCTGCTTCGCGGATTGCATTTCCTTTTACGCCAGAAGAAAAGTGAATCGACAGTGAAACTGAACTAAATATACTATATATACCAGATACATACAAGGTGAACAGAACATGCAGAACACCAAGATAGTGGTCAGCATTACCAGAAGCAAACTAAATGAAACAGCAGGCAACTCTAAGGCCATATGTTTGGCATAAATAAATTTTCTCTCACAAGTACATTAAAAGAAGAGAACATTTTGTGTCTGTCTTTCTGTTATTTAGCAGACATTTTAGGATAATGCTAGCGAGTTCAAACCCGGCGGAGGGCACTGGATTTTTCCGGCCGTAAAAATCCTTAGCATGCTACCTTCGGAAGGAAAGTAAAGCCAGTGGTCTGGTATCGTAGATTTACAGCACGTAAAAGAACCTCAATCCTGATAAAGGGGCTTCTGAGCAAAATTTCCGGTATTTCACGCCCAATATAGAATGGGACGCTAAGGACCACAGCAGTTAAAGAGTTGAAACTCAATTTAATGTACTTCCCATATAAACCACCATTACATTTCTATTGATTTCAGACAAATTGCATCCATGCGTATTCGCTTAGCACTTGTTAAAATTCCATAACACCCTAGCTTGTTCTGTCGTCATTTAAATGCTACCAATATAACCGATAGAATGTCGTTTTTACACACATCAGTAAGCAGTTTGCAAGCCTCCTACATGAATGGGATTTTACTCTTATGCTATGTATATTAAGATTTTGAATTTGTGTTTTAATTTTTTGCTGACTATTCTTAATTGGATGTAAATTTTATAATAAATTATTTACATTTATGAGATAGAGTATTTTGTAAGTAAAGAAAATTGCAATCTTTTGCACTATCTTAATTTGAGACACCATTTTAAGGGGTGCCAGGCAAATCGGACATTTCCGGGAGCATTCGATGCACTGGAGATTTTTAAAATCTCTCAATTCATGGAGTAAATTTAAAACAGAAAGTGAAGCCATATTTTCACTCCAATTGCAAATAATCCAATTAATTTTAAATACCGGACATTCAAATTTTAAGAATCGGTGTTCCTCTTGACCAGCGAGAACACAAACCACGACACCACACAGCTACTGTTTGAATATGTACACCTTAACAGGTTTTGGCCATTGCCCTGTATTCCATTATTGTTGCATTCCGTTTCTAATAGTAACAATTACATTAAAATGAAAAAACAGTGTAAGTATTTCCTCCCGCCGGTTTCTAGACACTTACGCATATATTTCATTGCATAATTTAGCAAAGCTGCAAAGACTTTACCCACGGTTTGGAAAAACTTTAGCTGCTACCTTGATTTGAAGGCTCTTTATGTTAACTCTTCTTAATTTTAAATGCTGCACAAATTTTGTTCAAAGTCTTACTACTACAATTTTAGTCCCTACGTGCAGTGGTTCGCCTAAGGTCTGAAAATGTGTAGGAATATCTCTACGTAACTTCCCTTAATTTTGTATCGAATTCGACCAAATCTGAAATGTAACGACAGATTTTTTTCCTAAGTCCTATATATAAAATTTGAGCTTTACACCTGTAGTGACTTGCGTATGGACAGACACACGAATAAAAGGGCAAGTAAGTTCTTCGTAAAAGCATACAAATGTTAAAGAAGGAAAAAGAAGAATGGCAGGCGTACATTTTGGAGCAAGAAAAGTGTCTCATACAGGAACGAGGTGAATTAAGTTGTAACTAATATACGTAGCGCCATCTGTTTTGTTTTCCTCTTGCACAATTCTAGACAGTTGATCGGCATGTTACGTACGTCTTCCCAAAATATGACACTATCAATTAGCTTTCTACAGGGTTGATCAACAAAGACTGAGACCTTTTTTTCACAGTTGTTTATTACTCCGTTTCAATGTCTACATGATATTTTTCAAAGTAATACTCCCCTACTCTAATGCAATTTTGATAAGGTCTCTACCACCGTCTCTTAACACCGAGCATCGCCAGTGCATGATCTTGGTAACTGAGAGATGGTTGTGCGACCGCTCCCCCCTTTCCAAAGACCACATTTTCTGCTACCGAATGTATATTTTCTTGGGTGCTAGGCTTATTCTTCGGTCGGTCGTCACTCTATGTATGTAGAGAATTATTAGTAACTCCCCCGACATTCCTGCTTCCTTGAAATACGAAGTAAAGTAAGTTTGCATATACAGTTCAGCGCATTGAATCGTGCCGATATAATGCATAATGGTTTATGTTGGTAAGGAGATACTAAACCAACTGACACACCAAACCCCAGTCTTTATCTCGTTCTATCACTCCATTTAATGTATGTGTCACCCCCCTTTACCACGCGGGATGACTCAAGCGGTAATGTCTTTCGCCCACATTCGGGAGGTCTGGCGTTCAATCCCCAACGTTCGCCCACTCTGGTCCACATGTATTTCATGGTTTCCCCGGGTCTACAGGCAAATGTTGGGTTCTACTGCAACTTTCCTGCTGCTTATTTCCTGACCATCATCTTCTTTATCTGTTTTAGGGTCGTAGGACCAGCCGAGGTGTTAGGCGGTGGCTTGCGCTCTGTAGAGGTTTCTTCCCTGACGTCCCTGACGTCTCAGTTAGGTCTCTCCCCCCTCCCCCGAGTGGGTTCCACCCGATAGGGGACTACCGGGAGTTGGTTGGTTGCTCGTGCGTAGGACCTGGTGGTTCTACGTGGTGCAAACGTTAGGGACCCCATTCATGTTTGCGCCCGTCAGCATGCGGATCTCGTCGCCCTTCGGGTCTCACCCTCATCCCCCAATCCTAGGGGGCACGTTGGAAGCAAAAAGGACCATTATTGCCCACTTGCGGTACTCTGCCCAAGTTCCAGGTACTATTCCGTGATCTGTACCTTTACCCCCATTTTCTTTGCTCCTGAGCCTGAAGCCGATCCGTGTTCATAGGCTAATGCTTGACTTACGACATAAAACCAATATGAAGCGGACTAATCCAGAGGCTGCTGTAGACCGTCGTTGCGAAGCATGCCATCCAGCCACTAGGGTGAAGCATTTCCGTACTCATTCCATTTCGCCGCTCACCTAGGCCAGACCTTTGTTCATAGACTAAGGCATGTATTAGTCTATGACTTGAATTCAAACCAATAAGAAATTGGCTCACCCAGGGCTGGTGTGGAGCGCAAATAAGGACTTTTGCCAACGTTAAATAAAGAAAAACATTACAAGAAAGCGAAACCCTGGGCACCTATTCGTGCACTCGACTGTACATTGAACGACCATAAGCTATATAGAGGGAAGCATGTTATGCATGTTATGCTCTTATATATATGATATTTGCCATAATTGTACAAATATATCATAAAAACAAATTGGTAGAGCAAAGCTACCAATATTAATGTTTTTTTTTGCTCCCAGTGGTATATCCCTACGCAATTTAAATTATATTTCAACTGTGATTCTACCAGCGAAAAAAGGATATATATTCAAAGTTAAGATTAACCAATTACCAATTCCCACTAGGGAAGGCGTTGAATATACGTTTAATTAATTTAACACGCCCGTAAATTGGCTATACTTGCAACCGGCGCGGAGTTGGGGATGACCCAATTCATTTCACAGAGAGCAGAGGACGAGCGATTTTTGTAATCCAGCCGGAAAAATTCGGTTTTTGCTTTCCTGCGTTGATGAACGCCTACTTAGTACATCGCGCAATGTAAGCAAACTAAAAAAAAAGTAACAAGTGAGCTCAGCGCTCAGGTAACACATTTTCATTCCGCAAACGAGAGAGAGAGAAAAAACAACATGCCCTAAGTTTTGCCGTATATTTTTACTTTCTCCATTACAAAGCTATCGTAGGCACAGCAAGTATTGTATGTCAACCAACAATTAATTATCTGGATTTCACAGGAAATACATCTTTTGAGATCCCTGATCTCCTCTCTCAAACGCATTTTTAGTAAAAGGTGCGTTCCCGCGGTTGCGGTGTGCATGTGAGAATGAGAGTGAGTGAGAGAGAGAGAGAGAGAGAGGGAGAGGGATATGGAATAAACTTTAGCATTTACGTTCTCCCATCCACAAATACCCTTAAGAGGGGGAATTTATGATTACATTTTATTTTCTCAAAAACGGCTCTAACGATTTTGAAATATCATGTGTTTGACATATTGACATGAGAAACAACATACATCTAGAATTGTCTGTAAGTAGGAAATGAAGCCCTCTTTCTTTAGAATTAAATTTTCTCTAATAGTATTTAATTATTGGAAATCTTAAGAAATAGAGAAAAGCTTACTACAAAAACACGTAGATCTCGTTAAAAACACAATTTTTCAGAAAGAAATTTTGTAGTCTTGACCATTTCCGAAATATTGCCGTTTTGTTTTAAATTTTCCAATACTTCATACATTTTTAAAGCGCTAAAACCTCTATTATTTTGTATTTCGTAATGTGATAGAGAAGAGTGAGATAGGTACGTCTATCTCGATTAATATGAAGTAAATAGAGAAATAAGCTTTTGTAATTATATACTTTACAAGGGATACAACAGTAAAGGGTAGTCTATAGAGAAGATAATGGGAATATACCACATCTGGTTGTTTACTTTCTCAATCACTAAAGTACCCAAGATAGAGGAAACATTGCATTTGATCCAAAATTTCAATACCCAGGTGTTAATCTTAGGTTGTTCTAGAGTCAAGTTGTTGGCCAACTATGCAACTTGAAACTAAACGATAGTCTTTTTTTTTCATAATGAGCTGATGGCAAACAAAAATCCACTTGTGACACAAACACTGCCGTTTAAACATGCATATATCCGTCAATGAATAATTGTAGTAGTTTAATTTAAAATCATTTCAGGTGAAATGCTAACATTGTGACTAAAGTGACGTTGATGGAAGAATCACTTGTTATGTAACTTGTGTAAAACACAGTGTTTTCTTTCACACTGTGGCCACTGCACGCGGATCGTACGCCGGCCGCCGCAGTTCGGACTCCCAACGAACCGCCTCGTAACCGCCTCACGTTCTCATATTTACAGTTACCATTACTAGGTAATAAGTACATACCTTATCATACGAGTTGCTGGAAACATAGTTCTCTTTCACACATTTCTGATATCTTCTCAGGAAATTTTCATTCACCCTGGAAAGTTCAATATCCGAAATTGAGTGAATTTCTCGTCTGAAGTTTTCTTTTTATTCTTCCAATATTGGGATTGTTCAAGTTTCGCCATAGATAAAATGCATACAGTAAAATCAGGGGAACGCAAGGGCCACTATTCTTTACAAATTACCTACCCTATCTTCAAAAATGCCCTAAATTAAAGTTAAGGACACATCAGTATATCCGCGGTAACAAAGTCTTGATTGAAAAATCCGGAATGACATTCAACGACGGTCAGGCAATCAAAACTGCCGTGTGTGTGTGCGTGTAAGCCATTTTTGTGCCACTCTGAATTTGTTTGTTCAAAAAATATGAGTCTTATTATTCCGTACCTATTTACTGCACATCAATTCTCGCATTGCAAGGGAATCCCGAGTGTAAAATCGGGTTTCTCTGTACTCCAATATGTTCTGTTGCGATGAAACATAGCCATATAAATGGAACCATGCTTCGTTAGAGAAGAATATTAAGCGTGGGTCAATTACTTCATCATTTCGTTAAATTCAATTGCAGAAATTTACCCAACTGTGATCATCAAATGAAAAATAAGTTGTATGCAACAAATCCCCATACGTTTGAAGAATAAAAGAAAACTTTAGGCAAGAAATTCGCTAAATTTCGGATATTTAACTCTCCGATGTGAATAAAAGATTCTGAGAAAATTCCAGAAATACTCGAATAGAGAAGGACAATATTTGCAAAGTGTCTTATGATAAGGTATGTGTTTATTAATATAATATTTGTAATTTCAATTATGTGAAAGTGAGGCGGTTTAGGGAGTTCCGAACCGCGGCGGCCTGCGAGCGAGCAGCCGTGCGGTGGCCACAGCACTGCAACCGAGCGGGATGGCTCAGGCGGCAACGTTCGGGAGGTAGTATGTTCGATTCCTGCGGCCGATCTTCTAGATCCAGGGTTTTTTCGGGGTTTCCCTGGATCGTTAGGCGAATGTTGGGAATGTTCATTACATGCTCGTATTTCCTGTCCCTCCATTTAACCTCCATTCTCATTTCACTTCGCCATTCATCTGCTTGGTCAGTTTCAGGCTTGAAACCGTAGGCGTTGCCTGACGGGAAAAGGATGCTTTAGGTTACCTTTGGTCCCCCGGAAGGGGGCGGTCTCCGAGTCTTGGACTCCCCAGTGGGATGTGGGGAAAGTAGCCAGTTACACCAGCTGCAATTTGTAAAAGGGTAGGGACCCTGCCCTCTGCCCCGCCGCCCTCTGCCCCGCCGCCCTCTGCCTCCTCTCACTTCACCTCTCCCAACCGCGGGCACCGCGCCAGGGGTTTAGGCACAAAATATATTGCAGGTCGAGGTGTTAAGTCCCCCTTCGCTCCTAGTCTAGTCCCTAGTCCTAAGAGCCCTGTACTAATAGAGTGTATCACAGAATTTTATTCTCCTGAGACTTTTCGCATGAGATCCTTAATTAAATTCATCTTCTGCCGAGCAGTACTTCTTACTGTATTTTTTTCAGTGAAATATAATCGTAGAACGAGTTATTTTATAAACATGTCTGAGTAAATAATTGCACAACTATCACCACTATAAATGCAGTTAACAACATGCATCCAAAGAGAGCTTGTTTCTTACCTCGGAGGGGGTATACTTTCACAAAACATAAGTGTGGCTATACATGTAAATGTCGGCGCCTAAGAGAAGAGCAATCTCTGCCTCCCACGACGAAGCCACTCCTTTCCTTCAAGACATTAACCAGTGCATTGACTTGTCTTCCAATATCAGTGGCCCCATATCGAATATTAAATATCTAAATGCATTTCTTAGTTTCAAAGTTTTATTAAGGTTTTTCTATTGCGCAATAACCTTAATGCAAACGAATGTTTTTCACGGTTTTCATATTCAGTATCTGTGGTGCATTTTATTTCATTAGGATACTAGTTTTATATTATATAGTCCTACCAGCAGTACGCAAGTTTTCAATTCACTTAAGTCATGCACATGTCTTTATTTGTACATATCTTCTGTAAATTCTGCTTGCAAAATCTTATTTTTCTGTTTACTTCATGCTAATCGAGGTAAGCAGTTGCAGAAATGGTTTCCTGACACTTGGGTATAAGGACAATAGAGGAGGCTAAGACATGCTTAAATCTTGGAAATTTCTGATGCCATAATAAACAAATTCTGTGTTATAATGAGATCCACATATTTTATGATGTAAGAATTGTCTCTCTCTTATGATTTATCAGCTATACAAAATTGCACAGATTTCGTTCCGAACGAGGAATTTCGTTGTCTGTTATTTGCAGAAATGGCAACAATATATTTTATTAGTTTTGTAAACATCTTAAAGATATGGTATCGAAAATACTTAAGGATTCACCATGTAAAGGGTTGTTTTTGGGTTGGAGGTTTCTTGACAACTTTCGCGTCACATTCCTAGAAGACAATAGTATACAAAGTTTAGTATTGATCCGACTTTTCCTTCTTAGTTTATGCTGCAACCCAACACACACGCGCACACACACACACACACACGGAGAGAGATACGCACTTTTATTTCTAAAGATGCTTTTTTGTTTTCATTCAGTCCCTCTCAAAATAGGTTTTTTCGGTGAAATCTGACATTTAATTTGTGGGTGACATGCAATACTTCCTCCACTAAGAATCTAAGTTCCAAGATTGCAAATCGTGTATTTTCGGTTGAATCTCGATATTGAATTTTTGGGTGGAATTCAACACTTTGTCACTCATAATAGGTAGTTGCTAGAGAAAGATGAAATGTGGTGTGCAGTGCTTGTAATATTATATTTTCTTGCATGAAAAACGCTTAGAATACCAGTGACGTGAGCTTCCTAACATTACGAAGGCCCCCAATATATATACACATTATTATAATTGGGGTTCGTATCCTATATGTTGTATACCAAAATTACTAAAACATAAAGTACTTCTGAAATGAAAGCGAGCGATTGTTTTTCTTTGTAAACTCGTAGTTACGTCATTGTATCGACAGGGCAGCTTTACTTTATTTCTAACTAAAGGAAAATTCTTGTCTGTCAAGCAATCAAGAAAGACGGAACTATTTAACGAGGAGTCAACAAAAAAAGAGACACAAATAGCTAAGATTGCACTATTGTATTAGTTAGGGAAATTGGAGAATGATTCGTTTATATACTCCGAGAACTACCTAATAAAGTCTGGATTTTCTGTCATTTATTTCACCAGTTTGCAAACAAATGGGCCTATAATTTTCACATTTAACAACGAATTAATCGTTGTTCAATCGTTTCTTCAATAGATAAAAAGGGTATGTGGTCATGTTTTATTTTGCGTAATATAAACTGTTTGTTTAATGTGGAGTTGAATCAATCCATGCTCCATCGCTGAGCTACCTTGGCAACAAGCCCGAACTTTCTCATCAAGTTAATGTGTCCGATAAACCTTTCAAGGTAGGGTAACTAAGTGACCATAATTCAAAAGGAGGTCTCCTGAAATCTAGTTTAGGATCAAAATATAGGACACCTTTAGGAGCTAAACAATTTTTCTTACCATCATGCTATGCACAACAATAAATCACCATATTTACTCCTCGATAAGAAACAGTTCCTAACTGAAGTGATACACATTACGCCAGGCAGAGGATATGCATTGTGATTCCTATTCGCAATCCCTCACTATGAACAGGAGAGCATTTATTGGATGGGTGACATCGCTTCTTGAACAAATTTGTTAAGAGCATCTTAAACTGTAATTGAGCTGCTGTGGCAAGTTTGGATAATAGTATCTGCTTTCTTTAACACAGTAATGTGTTAATTTCAATACATTTCACAATAGTTCGGTTATTCTGTCTTAAGTAATTTCAGATTAATTCTGTGGTTCTCTCTCTCTCTCGCTTTGTACTAGATTTCTAAGATGCTAAGAAACAGAGGCGTAGGAGAGGTTGTTGGGGTTGGAACCCCTTTGGTAAAACACAAATGTGAAAATTAATAGCAAAAATAGTTTCGTTAAAATAAACATCTGGTGGGAACAAGATACTTCCTATTGGTAGCAAAATTGTTGCATGTTGGGTAAATGGCCTGAAAGTTCACATGAAAATTAAATTGGTTTTGAGTACCCAGCCGCACATTGAGGGGTCGTATACTTACTTGGCTGCGGAGGACCGAAACGAGGTGTGGAGGTTAAGAGGAAGGCGTGGGTTTTCACTGTACAAAAACCATAACACAAATCTACTCAAACATTCCTAGATTTATTACCCAACTGTTTGGGGTTCCTACATTATTAAAGATGCAAGGTGGGAGGAGATGTCCACCGATCCAAAGCCCGGCTTACACACGCGGTCCGTTTCTCACGGAATCCTGAGACTGACGCTATCCTCCACCACTCGTGGCTAGCAAAGCTACCAGCCAAGAGTGACGTAAACAACAATGTGTCTGGTAATGACAATGTAGAACAATAATTTAACCCCCAAATTATTAATACGCCACAATATATTTACACCACATTTCTTAGTCAACATCGCTAAAGGGGCACGAGGGGCAATATTTATATTTTGAGCCTAATAATTAAAACAAAGTAATTTCTGATTCAAAACTCCTTTAATGATTTCCAAAATATTCTCCTTTATGATCAATACACTTTTGCATCCGTTTGAACCATTTGTCAAAGCATTTATTCCAGTCTTCTTGAGACGCCTCCAAAACATGGTTTTTGAAGGCATCAACGGCTTCTTCTGCCAACGAAAATTGTTGTCCACGCAATTTATTCTCGATGTTCGGGGAATAAAAGGAAGTCATTGGGTGCAAAATCAGGACTGTATGGCGGATGACCCATCAATTCGATTTTTGAGTCTTCAAATATCTGTTGTTAGACGACATGTGTGTGCGCTCGCATTGTCTTGATGAAGAACGATCCTACGGTTCTTGTTGGTTTTCCTTACTTCACCCAAGACTTCCGGCAAACAAATGGTTGTGTATCATTCGGCATTGACCGTTTTACGTTCCTCTAAAGGCACTGTTGTCACATGGCCAGTTTTGCTGAAAAAGCAGGCGAATATTTGCTTCGAAGTGTTTTGAGTGCGAACAAGTTTTGTTGAACTTACTTCATCTTGAAACACCCATACAGTCGATTGCTGTTTACGTTCAGGCTCATACGCATAGATCCATATTTCGTCACCTGTTACAATGTTATGTACGTCTTTTGAGGCACCGCCATTGTATTTCTTGAGCATTTTTGTACACCAATCGACACGAGTATCTTTTTGAGATTGCGTCAAATTTTGTGGGATCCAACGAGAGCAAACCTTTTTCACGGCAAAATAATCATGCAATATTTTACATATGCTAGTGGAAGTAATGCCTAGGGTTGCCTCAATGTCACAACATGTCGCATGACGATCTTTCATTATTAGCTTTTGCACAACATTAATGTTTTCTGGCACAACTGATTTTGGACGACCTCATCATTGAGCGAACGGCGACCAAGATTAAATTCGCTATACCAGCGTTTCACAGTGGCAAAGGATGGAGCTTTGTCGCAAAATGTGGAAGTTAGTTTATCGATACACTCTTGTTATAATCCACGTCGAAAGTCGTAATAAATCATTGCACGAACATTTTCACGAGTTAATTTCGTGTTTTTGTTGACACACAATTTTCAAGTTAGTGTAAACAAAACAAATGACGCTCTATTGACAAAATGTTTGAAGTAGATTATGGTCAAAAATATCGAACTTTCCATTGGAAACGTCAGATGGCACCTACAACATTCAGGGTTGCCAAGGCTCAAAATATAAATAGTGCCCCTCGTAACAGAAAGTGTACCTTAGATGGCGTGGTTAAGATATTGGGGGCATGTATTCATTTCGATGCTAAATATGCGGCCCGTTGCTTGGCCTACTCGATCACTGGACTTAAAGCCCCTGGATTTTTACTTGTGGAGGCATCTGAAAAGCATTGTGAACGGTGAGCCTGTTCCTGATGTTCAGGCCCTTTAATAGCGTGTCCACGTAGCGTGTCGAAGACAGTCTGAAACATTCGAACGAGAGCGGCAGTCCACGATGCGACGTGTGAACGCCCATGGAGGTCACTTTAAACACTGTTGTGGCATGGATGGGAGTCAGGCTATGCACTGCGTGCTAGGGCTCTTTTTATGTCGTTCTCAGTGGCATCTACCGTAGAAACTATGCATTTCCGGACACAAGGTAATGTGTATTTTTGTTCACCATTTCCAGTCAGAAATCAGCCCTTGAAGTTGGTTGGAAATTCAAAATCAGCCTGTATATTTTTATTTGTGCAAAATGTATATTTGTAACCTGCTAGATGTAAAAAAGCGAACAGTATAATAAAATTCTTGCTTAGAAATGTTCTGTTCGGGTACAGCAGCATGTTACTTTAAATATTTCGAAAATAAAACAAATCTGATGCGTCACACTCACACTATATCTACCCGTTAAATTATATAATTGCTTCTATGTAATGTTCGTATAAATATTGGTTTTTATGTTTACATCGCCTTACTCAAGAAAATCTAGTAGAAATTATCTCAAATTAAAGAATATCGACCTGATTTTATGCTCAATAGAAAAAGAAAACCTATGATGTATCATAAGTAGTTTTTCATACTAATAAATCCATGAAGGAAAAAGGAAGAATCGTTTAAGATATTTCATAGATGCTGCATGGCAGTTCAATCTGGGAAAACTAAGGGATGTATTAGTGAATGTTTTAAAAATATTTTACACAAATTATATATTTCATCCTTTTTTTTAGTAAGACTATCTCTTATGATTTTCCATTATATAAAATTATTTCGTTATCAGGATTTCACAGGCTATTCAAGGAATGATCAAGAAATGCTTTTATTAATGGTGTGCAAATATCTTAAACACAAGATCTTATTTCAATTGGAATGGTTAGACTTGTTTTTTGCAAATTAATGTAGCAAATCTTCATATTGCATTCTTGGAAATGCTAAATACAAGATACTAAACTTTATTTTACATCAATTTTTCGCTTCTGAGATATGTTGATATCACACAACCGCATGCACGAAAATGCGCGCGCTAGCATGTTTTTTTTTCTAAAAATGCTTTTGTTTCATTCAGTGCATACTTGTAAAATCTCGATACAATATTTTAGGTGGAATGCAATACTTCCTCTACCTACCATAGGCAAAAGGTATAGTAAAATCGGTGTAATCCGTAACCGTTTAACATTTTATGAATATACAAAAAGTATCGTTAGATTTAGCTTAGTTCATAGAGTGATGTTTTCTTATATGCCAGGGCCGAAGATGACTAAGGATAAAATGAATTAAAAATAAGTGTGCCATCTTGAAAAACAAATGCTTGATTATAATGCTCAACATAAACAAATTAATACAGCTTATGCTGGTTTTCTTCAAGAATATTTCCGGCAAAAATGAATTCATTGTGAGCTGCAGGAATTATTTGGTCACCTCTCAAAGAAATATCATAAAGTTGGCCAAATTACTATACTATTAGCTATGATAAAAATATTTCATTTATAAGGGTTTAACCTCAGCAGAAATACAAAATTAGTTCGATTCAGCATTACAAGAATTTCCTCCTTAGTTTCCGGAGGTTAAAATTTAGGATGCTGAATTAAAGCGTGGTCGTAAATCCATTCAATATTAAGAGTGCCCAGGGCGTTCCAATATCAATACGACAAAGCAGATGGTGACAAAAATTCACAATGCCATACACAGAGATCACCGATTGAAGGTACGCGAGTTGGCTGACATTAGGAGGACCTCCACATATCCACAAATTTAACAAGTTTTGTGTATGAGAAAGCTTTCCTCTCGATGGGTGCTGCGTTTGTAAATATTAGACTAAAATAATTGGAATGAACGTTTATCGAGAGAATGTGGATTTATTTAAACGCAATTACAGAGAGTTTATCTAATGTTTCATAAAATTAGATGAAACACGGATTCATCACTACATGCCAGAGACGAAAGAGCAGTCGAAACAACGTGTGACATCAGGTATAAAGCAAACATTTTTTCAATAGCAGAAAAGGAATGACAACAGTTTTCTAGGATTCTCATGGTATCATAGACTACCTCCAGAATGGCAGAACCATCACCGGTGAGTATTGCCTTCACTACTGGACCAAGTGAAGAATGCTATTCAGTTTAAAAACCCATATTTTGTGAAAAACAAACCTCTCTTTCCACTAGAATAATGCACCTTCACACACATCTGGGATTTATTCTGCAAAACTGTATTACCTTTGCTTCCTAGAGCTTCCATATCCATCATACTCAACGGATTTGGCTCCCAGCAATTATTTTTTGTTCTCAAACCTGAAGAAATGGCTGGGTGGACGAAGACTTGCATCAAATGACAAGCTTGAAGATCACACAGACGCACAATTGGACAAATGCTATTATTGAGGAAAATACAAAATTAGCAAGTCATTGGGCTAAATATATAGATTTACATTTTGCAAGCACGTTTTCCTTTTGTGTCGCCTTATTCCATATCCTTTGTATTTAAGTCTGTAAGATACCTGGTTGTTATGCTCCACGCTTGATATTTGGTATTGTGAATTTCGCGACAGAGGTCAAAAGAGTCAGCCACTAGATACCAAGTAGGAGAATTTATTAACAAGGAAAAAACAAAACACAAAATACGTCAACACAACGTTGTTTCGCTGCCATGGCACGATATCATTTACAAAGTCATAACCAATAAAAAATTGTGTTTTTTCTTGAAGGTATTGAATAGTAGTATTTAACATGGTGAACATTAAAATAAGTTGTTAAATTATAAATTATATATCGTTCCTATCTGAAAACGTAGTTTACTCAATTAAAACCCAATGAGCCACATTAAAGTATGATGAATGATATACAATCATTAATTGTGCACATTTATAGTAAATGTATCTTGTAATAAAGGTAACTTCTTTATGACTTAAAAACTGTACTTTCTTAAAATTCAAAATGTAATAATTTCATAATTTTCTTTTCTAACTTATGCTGTCATTCATGCTGTTACACCAGAGCTTACTTTTAGTACGTTACACCTAGGATTTAAGTTTAACACAGTCTCCATGTGTTAGCATGAGTGTCTACCAACGGATGTCATACTCCGCTAGATGAGATCGAGAAGGAGAAGTAAATGGTCTCTGGACCGGTACATGGTCGAGATAACCTGGGAGTTCCAGCTAATAGCAAAATCTGGTCCGATACACCAGCGAGAGACGGCTGGACTGGACGGGGGGAATCGATGGGTTGGGCTGACCTTACCAGCGTCACCGCAGACGAAACTGAAATCTGCATTCGGTCACGTATCGGTTTGAATTGGGTCGGGATAAGGTGAGAAGGAATGAAGATGGATGTATGGACTGGATTGGACTGAGCTGGGCATCCATGCAGGGAAACAAATTACTTGAAATAAGAAATTATTACAACGGGATAAACGCTATATTCTGGCTTTGGAGCTCCATTCTTTGCATGTCTACAAGAAATAAAATAATGGCGACTAATTATTTAAAAAACAGTTATAAACCTACTGAATAATTCAAACGAATTGAATAATAGACCTAAATATCATGAAAATGGATTATGTCATCAAAAAACATTAACTTATTCGTTTAACAAAGTCACATCTTTTATGGTGTACAAGGTAAAAGAATTATATACATTTCATTCCAAGTGAGAGTCACATAATAAGCTATTTGCAGAAAATTGAAAATACACATTTTATTTACATTTCCAATATCTTAAATATAAGTATATATTTTAATCAAAATTGTTAAAGAGGCGTTTTTCAAAAAATGAAAAATAATAAAAACCTTCGAAGTAAAGGTTAGTTTGAGGTGCGGGATTTTCTCGAAAATCTTCGTATCTAACCTTGTTAAGATGCTAAGTTGAAATACCAAGCTTGGTATTTACTAACATTTTGCTTTTGGTTGTCTTTAACAGTTTATCCTCGTCTCACAACCTTCATACACGCTCAGAAAATCGTCACATACTTTCAATAGCACTTCATTGAACATCTCTATACACATCATCTTTTGCTGTGAAGGTTGCTAGGCTCTGGAATTCACTTCCACAAGATGTCAGGGGCTGTCATACTTTATATGCTTTACGTCACAAATTGCAGATTTTAGTTAAAAACAATTGTTCACTTAGAATAAATATAATTTTAATTGTATATACAGTGCATGTATGACATTTTAAGATATTCATTACTATTAACTTAGTTTTTTCAATTAACTTAACTTTGCAGTTCCTCTAATATTTGTGTTATTTCTGTTTTGTGTTCCTTTAGATATTATCTGTGTACCGTAAATGTGATCGGAATATTGTATTCAGGTTTGTTCTAAGTAGTTAAGCGGAAGAGAAGACCAAATAGCCTTAGCTCTGCCGCAGTAAATAAATAAATGATACACATGGACTTTTTCTCCCTAAGCTGGTAACAAACAACAACGACGACGACGATGATGACAACACAACAACAAAGACAAAGAAAGAAAGAAAGAAAGAAAGAAAGAACGAAAATAGACGAAGGGTTTTCTAGATTAAATCGTAGTTAGTAAATTAAACAAACTAAAATATTTTTGGCTAATTTTTTCTCTGTTTTCACGATCGATTCCCTTATTATCAAGATTAAACCTCCCATAGCTTTGTATGATGCCAACGTCTGGATGATGGCTGCCTAAGTTACCGCAGCACATAATTACTTCCACCTTTAATATATACAAACGACATTAATGGTTGTTATCAAGGGTAATAAATATTATGAGAGGTATTACCTATGGGATTTATTAAGATTATTGCTTATATAAATAAGGACGTTCCTACTTGTGTTGTTTAAAATCAAACACCCTTGCGTTAGCTGTGGGATCACGGTATACTAAACTAAATGAACAGTCGAATGTGTTACGAAATGCTACCAACAGTAGGAGTGGGAAAACAGTTAACCTAAAAATTAAAATAAACTAAAATCAAAACAAATAAAGACACTTTTTTCAAGAATATAATTTATTTGGAAACTGATACTATTTGATGTCCGTTGATTAAAAACAACATTTTTAAATTTCAACGTTTGAAGGAATCTGCAGGTTTTCGACTGGTGGAAACTGGTTGTTGAGGTAGTAGGATTTTTTAATTTCTCCATAATTGATGAATAACAAAGTAGATAACGTAGCCTATTAATCACTGCACAATGATACTATTATGGTTGAGTAACGAACCGAACGTTTTATCCGATAAAATCATATAATATAAACGACCGTGATTAGTCAATATCAAATGCGCGGCGTATTACTAGAACAGTCACAGACAAATTAGTTTTTCTTGCTTAAGTATCAGTGATTCGAGTCCACGTAAATGCTCAGTTATACAGCCTCATCTACAGTCATTTGTTCAAGAGAAGATAGCGTGTTGTACAGTATAAGATCCCAATGAAACAAAACAATGCCGCAGTTGGCGGATCGCGTGTCTCATTATAATGAAAAATGAAACGGAAACACAAGTAGAGAGCGATGTTTACAAAGACAAAAGGTTAAGATTCCACCTACAATCGTTGCTTTTGTGTTTAGTTTCTCTTCTTAATCTCCTAGTTCGCTTGCCTCATTAGAGAGGATTTTAATCCAAATGTTGAGGCGTTGAAAGACAAATTCAAAGCTTATCTTTCATGATTATACTTCTCTAACGATTTGTAGAATTGCAATTGCTATGATACGAGATATTGACTGAAGTCCTTTAATTTTAGAATCTAGCGTAAGAGGGAAAAATATCTGATACAAGATTTTCCCTACTCATTGCAATTATACACACTGGCATTACGTATTATAGGATTCATATTAAAATGTTTTACTATAACCGATTAAAAATTTAAAAAATAAGTGTTTGGTTACAGCATGGAGAAATAAATTCAGAAGTCGTAATAATAAGCTGTTACGAAAGAATAGAGAAACAAACAAAAATTCGAAATCCACACACCTCAGTTATAAGATATGCTATTCATATCATAAGTAATTCAGATAATCGATTGGATGGGACTAAATGATTTATTAAGAGTTATAGGTGCCTGAAACTGTCAGAGTTAATAACAATATAAATATGAACATAAAAGCTTAAATAAGTACACATGGTAAACGAGCTAATGTCGTGGAAAGCACGAAAGACATAAGACAATGTGATTTCCTCAGTTCAATTTTATTTTATTTGATTACGGATGATATAATTCATAGTTTGAAAAATCTTAAAGGGAAATAAAAGCATTAGCACAATTCTTTATGCAGATGACGTTGATCGTAACACTAGGAAAATGGTCTTAAAAGTTTGCTACATAGATTTGCAACAACAGCAGAACAATATAACATGAAAGTTTCAAGGGAAAAACAAAAATACATGTATATATCTAAGGAACCTATGAAGTGAAAATTAGAAATCAACTGCAAAATCATTGAACAAGTAATGCAGTTTAAATACAGTGCTTTTCTTTCATACTGTGGCCAACGTACGGTAGCTCGCGCATCGGACGTTCCAGTTTGGACATCCATCGAAACGGTTATAATATTCCCGCAACCGCCTCACAGTCACCCTCTGTGGTGTAGTGGTTACCATGCTAGCCTCTAGTTGCAGAGGTCGCGGGTTCAAACCCGGCGGAGGGCGATGGATTTTATCGGGTGTAAAACTTCTTGGCATGGCGTCCTTCGAAAGGGAAGTAAAGCCGGTGGTCCCGTGTCGTAGATTTACGGCACGTAAAAGAGCCTCAATCCTGATAAAGAGGCTTCTTAGAAGAATTACCGGTCTTTAACGCCCAATATAGAATGGAACGCTAAGGACCACAGCAGTTAAAGAGCGTCCATAAATAAATAAAAGAAAAAAAAGTAAAACCGCCTCACATTCTAGTTACAATGATAATAAGCACATACCTTTATCAAAAGGTACGTTGGAAATGTTGTCCTTCTCTATCTATACATTTCTGGCATCTTTTTAGGAAATTTTCATTCACATCGAGAGTTCAATATCCGAAATTGAGTAAATTTCTCGCCTAATGTTTTCTTTTAGTTCTTCCAATGATTGGAATTTGTTGCATACACTTTATTTTTCACGTGTTCATCAGAGTGGGTAAATTTCTGTAATTGTATTTTGCGAAATATGAATAATAAAGTATTAGACCCACCCTAACCACGCTTTTCTGACAAGTATTGTTCCATTTACATGATTATGTTCCGTCGTAAAGTAACAGATACTGAAGAACAGAGAAACCCGATTTTACACACGAGATTCACGTTTCTGTTGGATGTGCAGTAAATACATACAGAATAATAGGAGTGAGCAAAAATATCAGGTTGCTTACGAGATATTATTTGTAGGAATACATATTTGAACACTGAAAACAAAATAAAAATTTATAAAACTATGATAAGATCTGTGTAGTATATGGAACAGAAACAAGCGCAGAAGGTAGCAGTTACTCAAGTCAAAAGAATTGAATACATTAAGAGCAATATTAAGGAAAACAAGAATTGACAAAATAAAGAATGAATATATAAGAAAATAATAATATAATACATGTTGGCAGAGCGGAGGAAACGAGATTGATTAAAATAGTACGAGACCAACAACCAGCAAGAGGTAGAAGTGTTGAAAGACCACTAAAAAGATGACTAAAAGAATGTTTTTATCGCCATCACATTCTACATGACAACGACAAACGGGCTTAGCCTAAGGAAAAGAAGAAGATATAAGTGTTTCTTCTGCCAACATTACGTTACTCCCGATATATATTTACCTAAGGATGTTTTAAAATTATAAATCATCAAGAAAAGCCTAATTTCAACACGGAAACAACATTCAAATGTTTACTTACCGTAACTAGCTGTTGCAGTAGGAAAAAAACAAAGAAAGAATCCAAACTTTTAAACATTTCCTTTAGATATGACGCTTTAGAAAGGCCAAAATTTGCAATTAAATAATTTGAAAACGCCTATCAGTACGAATAAAAAATTACCCAAATTTTGCATTTTAATGAGCTTTACATTTTACTTATTATAAGATTTATCTTTTACGGATTTATTGTTACAAAAATTCAATAAAATACAGGAGACTATTCACGGAAAATTCTGGATACGCATTTTATTTCTCATATCTCTATATCAAACATATTATATTTCAATAAAAATCGTTGGAAAAATAAAAACTAACGAAAACCATATCATATAAAAGGTAGTTTGGGATGGCAAATTTTCTTGAAAATTGTTATGTCGTGTCCTTGAAAGACACTGAACTCAAATACAAAATTTGGTATTTATACAATATTTCGTTTTTGATATGCTGTTTTCTCTCTCTGTGCTTTTTCAAAAAAGTTATTTTTGCAATTCTGGGCTCTCAAACCGTGTATTTCCAGTTAAATCTAAACAATATTTAAAAGCGGTAAATTTTGAAATATGGCCCCCAAATGGCACGCTTACATTTGGGAGGATGTAAACTCTCAGCATGGAGTACTTTGAAACGGTTACGAAACTGGTATTTTGAAACCGTTAACTGTTAACAGTTACAAATAAGAAGTGCATAAATTTTCTACTTTAATCAGTTTTGAATTTTTCCTACAGGTAGATTTTCTATATTTTATCGTTTTCCAGATATATGAATTTATTAAAAAATTCAGTCAGAATTCTAGGATTTCACAAGATATTCAGGAAAATTAAAGATATACATTTTATTTCTCATATCAACGTCTCAAAACCTGATATTTTATTAAAAACTGCATTGTTTAAGAAAATGAAATATAACGAAAAGTTTTCAACGTAACCGGTAGTTTGGCATGGAGAAAATTTGATGACAATCTTCCAGTTGCATTCTTTAAAGATGCCAGATCTAAATATGAAGTTTGGTATTCGCCTGATTGTTCGTTTTCGGATTATACTATCACGCGCGAGTGCTTCATTCTGGGTGGCTCAGTTGTTTAGGCGCTGGCCATCTGATCCCAGGCGGGTTCATACACCCAGATCCATAGTTTTTAAGTATTCTTAAAACGACAGCCAATGTCGTTAGATTTACCAGCAAGTAAAAGAATCCCTTCGGAATGAAACTCCGGCACATTGGCGGCGCTAATGTGATCATGGCATTTGACAGCGGCGTTAACAATTTTTTTATACACACACAGATACAGCTGCACAGATACACACACGCACACACACATACACACATATTCGAAATATTTGGGTTGAATACATGCTTCTTCCATCGGCATAAAGTAAGTAGAGAAGGAAAACATTTTCGGTAAACTGAAATTTACTAGCTAAACTATACCTGTATTTTCTGCACTCCGGCATTCAACAGTTTCCTAATATCGATTAGAATTTTTATAGCCCGTAATGTGCTTTCAGTATTCATTTATGTTACTCCATCTAACAGGAATTATTTATTTTAATAAGGAGTAAATAAGTGCAGCATAATAAGAAAATATGTTCATATATGGTTTTATAGAACGGATTTCAAAATTCCATTAACATTTCACTTGGGGCATTAAGAGTTATTTTCTTTGATAGGTCTATGCATAAACTACTTCTTTGTTTATTTTGAGGAATGTAATTGGTTAAATACAGGACTTTTAGCAGTATTTTAGTATAATTTAAGGATCTAACACAAGAAATTCTCCCGCATATCGCGGGAATCACCAACTCAGACCAAACACACATCCACTCTCTTTTCCTAGAAATCTCACGGTTTTTAGAGATGGTCCCTTGAGTTTCCACTTGCTAATTACTTAATACTTAAAGGATATAAGAAAATCTAAGATAATTGAATAATGGGCTATATGATTCTTTGACTAAAAGTTTTTAAAAATGTTTTTATTTTAGGTTTAATATTCGAAGTTTTCCTCGTTTTGGTGTTTTCACTCCTTTCCTTTTTATTTATATTTTAATATTCACATATACGCACGCATACAATGGCGATGATTATAAATAAGGTAAAAATGTCAGAAGCAGAGTTAATGACCCAAAAATTGCCTATAGAGAAATATAAGTTTTGAAATCACCTAATAAAAACATTTTTTAGAAAAGCATCCGTGCGCGCGCGGGTTATGTTTAAATGGCACAATTCGAAAAGAAATGTTCATAAATACCAAACTTGATATTTAAGATCAGCTCTTTCAACGATGCGATACAAAGATTTTCAACAAAGTTCTTCTACAAAAACCATTCTCTACATGGAAGTATATTCATTATTTTTTATTTTCTCAAAAAAAGAAAGACACCAAGAATTTCTTATAAAATACTATACATTTAAGACATATGCATGTCATATAAAAAGTAATTCTTGAATTTTTTGGAAATAGCCTGTAAAGTCCTCTTCATTCTGAATGATTTTTGTATACTTTTGTATGACTTCCAAACCATAAGAGATAGACTAAACTTAATACAGAAGAGGTGTAGATCACGTCAATACACATCATTATGTCAAACGTTTTGTAGCATTAACCGTTTCCGATATATCCTTTGCAAATGGTATGAATTTTCAAATAATTTATATTTCTTTGAAGTGCTAAGTTCCCATTGATTGTTTCTTGCAATGTCATGCATATTGTGGCGTATTAGTCGCTATTGTCATGCCAGACACATTATTGCGTCGCACTGACGACAGCATTTTTGGGGGGGAGTAATTCAGTATTTCTTTCGACTTTGTTATCGAGGGTTGGAGAGGGGGGATGGTTTAGCGTTCAGTTTCTTTGTGTGTGCTAGCGTCACTCAGTCGAGTTGAGTCTGTGAGTTTGTGTGAAAGAGTGTAAATGTCCCTCAATTCTTTTATTTCCTTGAGTGTGATTTAAGGACACAACTTATTTATTAAATAAACCACAGGTAATGCGAATAATGTGAAATTTGTGCATTTTGTTATAAAAAACTCCACGTCTTCAGCTAAATGTGAACCTCAAAGTCCTCTCGCAGTATCTGTAGCTATGTGCATGATGGGGTGATTAAAATTTAATACTTTGCTGCAAGCCCTTTGGCCCTCACCCTAGTATGTAACAATATGACATTTCAAAGCCAGCATAGAGCAATGCGTTTTTTAAAGATTTTAGTATAGTTTCTGCCTTCTGTAGCCATTTCTGTAAACGTTTATGTCGATTAACGTACAGTAGATAGAAAAAAAATCTTTTATAAAAATAATTTGTAGAAGAATGAGTGAGGAAAGTATTTTTTTAGTTTAGAAATGAGATTGTAAAAGAAAATATGAATGTTATAGTTCAGTTTCAGATTTTATTGAACAGAAGCGACCAGAATGGTATGGTCGTGCTAAAAAAATGGAAGATGAAAGTAACCCAAACGAATTATGGAGTGGACGCTATCAGGAGAAAAGGGGGAGTAAAGGAACACCGCATAGCGCGTGGATTCAAGGAATTAGATGGGAAATGATGGATTGGGAAATTGAGGAAGATTTATGGTCCAATCGGCAAGAGTGGAGAAAAGTAATAACATGTTAAAAACTGTAGTCTTGGGTGCCGGAAAAAATGTTTGTACATCGTAAATCCGGAAATATATAATTCAGTTTATCCGTGCAGATTATATTGGACTGGGAATGAATGTATGATGACTGCTTAAATCAGTTCTGGGTTCGAAATCAACAGTGCAGTAGCTATTTTAGCTAGCCAAGTTTCACTTTAACCTTTCGGAAATATTCAGCTGCAACCTGCATTCAGAGGCTCTAACCTGACTACTACTAATTTTCTACCGATTTTATTCACATCTTAAACGTGTCGACATTTTTTTAAATCGTAATTATAGTCTTAACTCCAAACTTGAGTGTTGTTGAATTGTTTAATGTTTAAGGACAAACGCAAAAGGTGGCACTAACTGGTATTCCGCAGTAGGCTCTTGAAGAAGTAATTATTGTTATTACGTTATTTTGCACCACGCTTTGGCCACCAATTTGAAGAACGTGTTTTGAAGGAGTTGTATTATATTTCAACTGTTGGGGAGCCGAACTTGAAGTAGTTGCAACCGCACGTATAGTAAAAAGTTTCCGGTAGCCTTCGCCCCAAATTTAAAAATATTAGCTTTGTAATTTGACTGTTTCTTTAAATATTATATATTTATGCTTGCCTCGGCTGCGTCAGTTATTGTTAGAGACATGGATGTCTTAGCAGGGTTGTGGTGCGAATGAAGAATGTAGGCTTACACAGATTATAATTTTACTTCACTCCTTTTATTAATGCTTGACACGATTTAAATAACACTTCACTGAAATAGAGAGCTGTGAGATTCTTTAATTAATTACTTGCACTTTTTAATACGTGTTTTGGTTTCACACAAAATACGTATAAAATTTCTGAATAGATTTCTACCGCCTAAATTTGTAAATGTTTGTATTTCAAGTCTCTGATTGGCTATTCCTAATCCAATAGAATACCTTCTTTTAACTAAAGCTTTTTCTGGTTGTTGATTGGCTATTTTATAAACTGTCACATAAATTACATTATTGCTTCCAAGAATTACAAGTAGTATTGTTAAACTCTCAAACTCATTATTGCCTCAAGGTTACCTTGTTGTTAGCAACTTTTAACTTATTATTCTCACAGCTCCTACATTATTAAATTACGTAATACATTCATATAACATTGTTACACATGGATAATATAATATAAACATATACAATGACTGTAATATACACTCCTTATATATTGTTACATACACATATTGTTTTAAGGCGAGCTGTTATTGAATTTATATATTATATAATTAGACTGAAATCATTAAGTGTTAAAAATACTGCCTCACTCTGCAACTACAAACTCTGCCGTATTCCAAAAATCCTCTATTCCTGTTTGGTTGCACTAGGACAGGAGTGGGAAGGTGTGCAGACGGATATTAGGAGGTCACATTTGGGCGGACGTAGGCACCCATCTCACGCTTCTATCGATCTGTCCATCAGAACGAATTGCCCGTTTCCTCTCATTGTTTACGTTGCGCGAGGATGACTCAATCAGCGCCGCTATGTCACATTGATTCCCCTCTCAGGAACACGATTATGCGGCAAAAATGCGGCAAGGTACAGGTGAGGCTTTCTGCGACAATTCGGGCCACCTTCAAATACTGCCCTCAACCTGATACTTAATTTGAATGATCCTATGTAAAAACGAACGAGTAACGTTTATCAAGTCTACAACCTTTATCTTTACCTTTATTTAATGTATGGTTTGTATCTTGTTTAGCTGAAACAAATCGCAGTCCGGAAAATAAACCGAAATTGTTATGTCAAACACGTACTCAAGTTTTAATTTTGAAATTCCGGCACGTGTTTTATAGATTTCTTTAAGTTGCAACAGCCTATGTTTTATCTTTAAAAGACTACATTAAAGCCTTAAGAAGTGACGGTATTTAATTTACCAATTTCGTAATTTTAAGTTATTTAATTTAAAATGTGTATACGTGTTTCTTGTGATTAGATAACTAATGTGTAAAATTTCAATTTGATTTAATTACTATTATACAAAATAATACTAAATATTGATAGAATTTCAAAGCCTCCTTGGAACATAATATGTTTTTAAAGGAAGAGGTTTATTATTAGCTTTTAAATAATAGGTTTACTATAATTCTTCACTCCTTTCGGATATTTTGATTAAAGTTCGTTAATTTTTTATAATTAAAAAACCGCAACCCAATAGAGTCAAGATAAAATAATAGAACAGGATAACAATAGATTCAAGATAAAATAATAAATATAATTGTGAATATACTTAAAACAAAGACTAATTTTTGTCATTAAAATTGGAACACATCTGATGCAAGAAAAACATTTATATTTGGAAAAGATATGCTCAAAATAAACGCATAAGATTACATTAGAAAAGCAATTTAAGGGCTACTCACTGATTATTTAAATATTATCAATACACCTTTAAAACGGTAGAATACAAAAGACCGTAAAACCACACGGTGTGTATTTGTCTTAGGTGTACTTATATGCAAAAATCTAGAATTCGATAATTTGGTCATTTTTGTCCAAAATCTAAATCTCTAAGTTCCTTAAACTGCTTTTTACTTTCTCTACTACGTATAGTAAGTAGGGGAAGTATGTATTCCACCCAAAAATTCGATACCGAAATTTCACTGGAAATACATGTTTTGAGACCCCTGAATCCAAAAAAAGCATTTTTGAAAACATGTCCATGTGTGTGTGTGTGTGTGTGTGTGTCCGTGTGTCTGTGTGTCTGTGAACAGCATAACTCAGAAACGAACAGTCGGATAAACATCAAACTTGGTATTTAGGTTCAGTATCTTCCAAGGATGCGACACGAAGGTTTTCAAGAAAATCCCCCCACCCCAGATTACCCATTACATGGAACATTTTTCGAAAATTTTAATTTTCTCAAAAATGGCTCTAGCGATTTTGATTAAAATATCATATGTTTAAGATATTTTTATGACAAATAAAATGCATATCTTGAATTTCCTGGGAATGTCTCCAAAAGTATTCTTCATTGTGAACGACTTTTGCATAACTGGTAAACCATAAGAGATGACAAAATTTTACTACACAGAAAATGTAGATCGCGTTAAAATACAGAATTTATGTCATATACATTTTTTTTGTTGAGTGAACCATTTTCGAGATATTACTTGTTATTGGCTTAAATGTTTCAATACTTATTTTCTCAAATGGGAATTATTCATTTTTTTGTCTTGGATATGCAAAGAGTATTAATCTATGGGAAGGTGAATGGTGCTGCACCTAGCAACCAGGCTACTGTATTTCCAAATTGCCCTTGTAAATATATATTCCCCTTACATCTACAAGAAAATAAGCAATAAGATAGCCTCTACAAAGTTTATCTCGATTAACATGAAGTAGATGGAGAATAAGCGTTTGTATAAATAGTTTGTACAAGAGTAGAGAAAGTCATCTGAGTGTAACACATCAGATTTTTTCTTATGCTGAAGTGTACTCTTTTCTCTCCTATACTGCTGAGGATTGGAGAAAACTAGATTTCCATGTTTCCATGAAAGGACACCCCTCCACAAATTAAAAAAGGACTTCATTTGTATAATTAAAAGATTTAGAATGGTGTTGCGCTTGTTTAAGGGATAATTAGGAATCCAAATTCTACCGGTAATACGATTTTTCTAGGTTATTCAGGGAGCTCTAAAAGTGATAAATAATCTAGAATAATCCTGTGCATGTGTGTGTTTGTGAACGCGCGAAATTTTTTAAGAATATTTTTTAGCCTAAAAAAATTTAATTTTTTATTTATCTATTTATTTATCGAGTTTAATGGCACAAAACTGCTAAGGTCATAGCACCATACTGACTATTCAAACTCTGATACAAAAAATCTGATATGATACATTCACATGACTTTTCTACCCTCCATGTTTATTAAAGCGTATACAAACCATTCTTACTAAAGCTTATTTTTCTATCTATTACATTATAATCCAAATAAACCTTTGCAAAACTAGCTAAACTACACATTTTGTTACAGATAGATAGAGAACAGCGATAGGCAAATGTTTAAGAACTGGGCGCTATACACTGACCTTAAAATTCCATAGTGTTTCCATACAATCGCGAGAAACAACTAAACATCGATGGGACTTTAAAAGAATGACAAGTACAGAACAATTTGAAACTTTAATAACGATATCTCAGAAACGGTTTATGCCAAAAATAGCTTATTTTAAGTAAATTCTGTCCTTAAAATAAATCTACATTTCTTGTGTGGTAGATTTCGCCTTATCATTTAACGTTTACCAGTTATACAAGATTAAACAAAATTCCTTCCAAATGAAGTGAAATTCACAGGCTACTATCAGAAAATTCAAGATATATACTTTGTTATGCAAATATCTTTCATATATGATATTTTAATCAAAATTGTTAGAAAGTTTTTAAACACTAAAAATTTTGGGAAAATGTTCATTGTAAAGGGAAGGTGGGGTGTGGTGAATTTTCTTGAAAATCTTCATTTCGCATCCTTGGAAGATACTAAACTCAAATACCAAGTTTGGTATTTATAAGATTTTTGTTTTTAATTTATCCTGTTGATAGTCAGATACACAGACACACGTTTCCAAAAAGGCTTTATTTGGATTCAGGGAGTCTCAAAACATGTATTTTCGTTAAATCTCGGTATCGAATTTTTGGGTGGAGTATAATACCTTTTCTACCTACTCTGTACATGGTAGAGAAAGTAAAAACAAAACATTCAAAACAACTACAGAAAGATACACTGGGAATACAGAAGTAGAATCAGTAAACAAAAAATATGATGCGATGCATTCACACGACTTTCTCTGCCGTTTTTTTATGAGTATACAAATTATTATTTTACTAAAGCTTATATCTAATATGGGGCGGCGCCGTGTCCGAGTTGTTAGACCGCTCGCCTCCCACCGAGGCGCCCGGGTTCAATCCCAGGGACCTGCATATGGGATTTGTGGTGGACGAAGCGGCGTCTGGGCGGGTTTTCTCCGGGTTCTCCGGTTTCCCCCGCCATTCATTCCACCAACTGCTCCATCATCACCTTTCCTTTCATCCATTTCACCAACATTTTGTTTTATCTACTTCCTTCATCCCATACCAGGCATTGGGCTGATCACCCATCCTGGATGCTCTGTCTGATCCATGAGTGTCTGCTCCTCGACGGGCCTCTGACCCCAGGCACCCGCTTGTAAGTCCTGGGGGGTGTAAATCCTACATAAGAGGAGAGTAATGAATGAATATATCTTATACGTTTTAATTCAAATTAACCTTTGCAGAAATATCTAGATTACAAATTTCATTGTAAACACAAAGACAACAGCTACAGCCAAATGTTTAAGAATTTGACGCTGTATGCTGGCCCTAAAATTCTTTACTGTTTCCATGAAATCGTGAGAAACAACTGAATGTCAAAAGGACATTAAAGAAAGACAAATTAATGAATAATTCGTACCATTAATAACGTATATCTCGGAAATGGCTGATGCCACATAACACGTGAATAAATTGTGTTACTTGAGTAGTACGTGTTTGTCTCTTAACGTTTCCTAGTTATAGAAAATTATACAAAAGTCCTTCTAAACAAAGAGGACTTCAAAGGCTATTCCCAGAAAATTCATGATATACATTTTATTTGTCATGTAAATATCTTTAATATATGGTATTTTAATTTTAGTTTTTTTTAAAAAATTTCAAAAAATGTTTAGGGGGATCTAATTTCTTGAATATCTTCCGTCGAATTTTCAGAAGGTTCTGAACTTAAATATTAAGTTTTGTGCTCATCTGACTTTTCATTTTTAATTATGCTGTTCACAGACACACACATACACACGTACCTCCTTCTAAAAATGCTTTGTTTTATTAAGGGGGCCTCAAAGCACATGTTTTCAGTGAAATCTCGGTATCAGATTTTGGGTGGAATGTAATACATTCTCTACCTACTATGTACGTGGTAGAGAAAGTAAAAATTAAACAATAGAAATATTTCAGTTTATGGTGAACAAGATCAAACATAAGGTATATTATAGTTCTGAAAAGGTTTAAATATATTATACAAGATGCTTCAAAAGTTAAACATTTAAATTTTTATTATCTGAAGAATGGCAATAAACATTCAAACTGGATTAGGCATTACGTATTTCAAATATTCGAATAATAAATATAATATATAACTTTTAGGTGTATTCTGTACTGAAATTGTAATTTCAACTGATTTCAAGCACCTTAACTGAAGTATTTGTCAAAGATTTACTCAGCATAATTATACAATGAAATTCATTTTAATGGTCCTATTTACCTAACTTTACAGGAAAATAATTTTCAACAACGAAAATGGTAGAAGATGTGAAATATCCCATGTAATGAGCATTCTGTAGTTTTAAAATATTGCACGTTATTTCTCAGCTAGTTATTTATAATCAAAGATTAAATCTTAGGTAACCTTACACATTTTCCTGCAAATATAAATAAAATTGTCAAACCTTTTAACGCTTTAAAAAGTCAATCAAGTATCAAATTATTAAAAACTTAAATCCAAAGATTGGTATCAACAAGAGCCTCTTTAGACATTTTTACATCTCTCCAAACTAAGATATTGAAAAGTTCAAATAAGTTGAACAAAAATGTTAGCATGAGGAAAACTTTAAATCAGTAAATCTGTAAGAAAACAAGATTACTATACACGAGTTTTAAAATTTCAGGGAATATTTCCACAAATCTATGCACGTCCATTTAAACGCCACATCAGGAATTTTATATACGTATACAATTTTATATGTATATTTTACAATAAAACACTTTTCCGGTACCGAAGAACTGCAGTTTTTAACATATTTGTATTACTTTTCTTCATTCTTGCCTATTGGACCATAAAACTTTCTCAATTTCCCCATCCTCACTGTGTCTCTAATTCCTGGAATCCATGTGCTATGCGATCTTCCTTTTCTCCTCCTTCCTGGTGGCGTCCACTCCGTTATTGCTTTGGAATCTTTCATCTACTATTCATTTAGCATGCTCATACCATTCTAATTGTTTCTGTTGAATAAAACATAAAACTGAATTTTGAACATCCATATCTTCGTTTATAATCTCATTTAAACCTTTTTTCCCTTTTAAATATCCTAGCAGATCTCCAATAATCATAATTTTAATATGAAAACTTTAATTTTTTTTCCCGAAATGTTATCACTCACTATCGAGTACCCTTATGCCCATGGAACCCTCATCATTCGCGAATTTTACATTACTGGAAAACCGATAACCATACACGGAAGCTTGTTAAAAGAATCTTATATTATTATGACTTCTTGTACACAATATTATTTATTTTCATATCTCTTATACCAATATTCTCACAATAAGCTTAATTTTCTCTCTAAGTCTTATTAATCGAAATAAACATTTGCAAAGATAGTTGTATTACACATTTAGTTGTAGGTACGAAATCATATTTACAAAGTGGGTATTTATGCTGGCCTTGAAAACCCAAATATATGTTGAAGCGAAATTTTTCTGGTAGTTTTCAATTTGAGATGGATTATTCCCACTAAAATATATCATGGCCTACCCTGAAGTAAACAAATCGCATTTTAAATATGTGTATGTGTGTTTTGGCCTCATCACAAGACAAAAGGCTTTTCATTAAACTTCACATATAACAGATCTTTTGTAGTGCCTATAAAATAGGCAGTATGGCATTTTAATTACTATCCTCAAACAGGCAGGTTCTAATGTGTATAAAATTAAAAAATGAAGTCAAAATATCTGTCATATTATCCATTTTTAAAGAAATGTTTCGCCATAAAGCTACATCTGCAGAATATTTTTGACAAGTTATGCTAATTACAAAATTTCGAAGGGTGGATATTTAAGAAATTCTATCAATTTTTATTAACTAAACCAATTACATACCTCCGATCGAAATGTAAGCATAAGGAAGAAGCACAAGTTTGTTAACTGTTGATTTCCTAACTTATGTTTTAATTGTTAATAACAAAAAATAATAAAATTAGAAACATTAGTTTTATTAACCAGTTTACAAAATTGGCAGGTGAGTTATCATCTCCTTTCATTGAGAGGCACAGACTGAAAAGGGAGAGAGAGGTAGGGAAAGGAAATCGGAATCAGAGGGAGAGATAGTAAGAGTGAGAGTAAGAGCGAGAGAGTAGGGAGATGCAAAGTAAGAAGGTGAGGGAGTGTGAGAAGAGAAGAAATATATACACATTTAACGAAGTAACGTGAGGAGACCTGCAGTGTATGGTAGTAATCTAAAAAGTTGATATACCTTAATCAATTTTCCGTTTCATTTATATGTTTTTATTGTAAATCTTCGATTATTATCAACTCAAACATAATACTCCGTTGCTGTGCTGAGATGTCATTGAAATTATGTGGCGCTCAAAAAGAATACCTTGACACTGAGAAGAGTCCTGAAAGAACATCCTTTTGAGGACTCTCGTCTCGATTTTCTTCAGGAAGTGAATTTGTGAAGTTGAGAGAGGATTTCGTGAAGCCGGTATAAGGTTCCCGGATATTGGCGTATCTAGCAGACCCACACATAATAGCATTTGTTCGAGAAAGGAAAGCTGACTGGCGCCTCAACGCTAGTCTTCTTTTTCTCTTGACCATATTTACCTGTCAACGGTACAACGTTTACTTTGGAATAAAGATGTTCGCTCGGAAAGACGAGGTGACGTGTTCGCTGCTGCTAATTATAGGATGCGATTTCGGTAGTCATGTTACCGCCATAGCTAATCTGGCCACCTAGGAGCATTTTAAGGCGTGGAGCCATTTCCCTTAGGCTAAGGTGTGCTGCCTTTATGGTCAGTTTAATGAAGTGGATTAATTGCATTGCTAAAATAAGTATTATTATAATTACTTTTATAATCATTATTCATATTAGTAGTAGTAGTAGTAGTAGTAGTAGTAGTAGTAGTAGTAGTAGTAGTAGTAGTAGTAGTAGTAGTAGTAGTAGTAGTAGCAGTAAGAAACAAGAATAAACACAAACGACATTTCATTTCTACAGGCTAACCTCAAACACATACCCAAAATGCAAAATTACCGATAAAATCCCATAAAAAAAGAAGAAAGAAATATGGCGTCATAACTTCTTCTACCCACACTTCTACAAATTATTCTTACAAAAGATTATCCTTCTATGTAATTCATGCTAAGCGAGATAAACGTTTGCAGAAATGGCTTCATTACATATTTCGTTGCAAGTCAAGGGATTACAGAAGGCTAAAACGTTGTCAGATCTTTAAAACGTATTTGTTGGCTTTAAAACTCAATAGTCTTTGCATTACCACGAGAAATAAAAGAATGAGATTTAGCATTTAAAAAATGAACAAGGTATCTGGAAATGTAAACCGATACTAATGAATATTTCGGAAATGATTAATAGTATAAAAATTATTTTGATATAATCTGAGCGTTTTTAAGAAATCGGCATTTTTTGGGAGTAAGCGTTGTCTATTCCTTACCTTTTATCAGCAAAACAAAGGTGTACAAAATTCAGTCAGGATGAAGAGGATGTCACAGGAAATTCGCAGCATGTACGTTTTATTTGTCACTTAAATACTTTGAGCATATAGTATTTTAATCAATATCGTTGATAACTTTTTAGGAAATAAAAAAAACAAGGAAAAATGTTTCTTGTAAAGCGTAGTTTGAGATGGGGTGAGTTTCTTGAAATCTTTGTATCGGATCCTTAGGAAATTCTGAACTTATATCAATTTAGTATTTATCCAATATTTTGTTTTTGAGTTATGATGCTCACAAACACACACACACACATTTTTCTAAAATTGCAGAATTATTCAAGGGACATTAAAACGTGTATTTCCGGTGAAATCTCGAAATCGAAGATAATTGGAAGGAATACAGTACTCTACTACTTTTAGGTACGTGGTAGAGAAAATAAAAATTCGATGTAAAAGTATTTTTCTATTCACGTTATGTCATATGTATAGAATTACTTTAAACTAAGCAGTAAGTACTTAGTTTCATGCAACCTGTGGAAAACACATTCAAGCCTTTTTCTGAGGTACAGAGGAAAAAAATCATTCCTCGATGGTTGTAGAGAAAAAAGGAAACGAAATTTCAAACGTCTTCCTCAAATGACATGTAAAATTAAAAAGCTACATTCCGAGGCGCAACAGCTCGTTACCGGACCAAGACCTGCTGCCCGGCTGTCGCGTCTCCCAGTTCTGCCCACAACAGGCGTGAGTGCAGTATTGGAGGGTGGGACATGGTTAGCGCCCCGGGTCCCTCCCGTCCGTATATGCGGCCTCCTTAACTCGGAGCCGCTACTTTTGAACGAAGAAGCTCCTCAATTGACCCCTCAGGGAAATAACTAGGCTGAGTGCACCTCGGGACAGGTCTCCCAGCGAAAGAAAATCCCCAACCCGGTACCGGGGACGAACTCGGGTCTCCCACTCGGTAAGCAGCAGTGCTTCCACCGCACTAAGGAGACGAAAATTATGAAATAGCCTAACACAATAAAAGAAAGAAAGAAAGAAAAAGAAAATTCTAAAATACGGTGTTCTTTAATGACTTTTACATTTTTTTCTAGAATGATGTTTGTATGTATCTTATGGTTTCACAGTTGTATAAAATTATAAAACATCCAATCAGAATTGATGCAGCCACGCTACGTCCTCCATCAATGAAGCAATACCTTACCCTCACTGTTGCTGCTTGCCTCCTCCTAGATGGTTCTTTTATTGCACGGCTACTCCAACATGAAACCTTAATTTCAGGGTCTGCGTGGGTGTGTACTGAGAAACACGAACGCTGTCTTAGAACACATTTATTCACCATTTAAAATAATACTGCGGTTTTCCGATCACTTGTAAATGCATAAGATGATACTTTGTCTTTATCAAGACCGAAGAACATTAATTACAGCTAAGCGTTCTACCCTCTAGCATGTTCACCACCATTCTTCTCCACACGACGAGAATGTCATCCCGCTCTCATCAAGCACTCAGAACAGACTGACTTTACCCACGCTGTACAAGGAAAAGCAAGCTACTTACTTCCCTTACTCTCCCCTCAAACGCTCGTCACAACAACGCGCCCTGAAGCCTAAAGTGACCTTCACCAGGCTAAGTGCAGCTGCACACATGAATTCCAAGAGAAACTGGCTTCAGCTATTTTACCCTTTATACCTGGGGCTGGTCCCTAATTAGCTAAACTGTACCTGTCTGGTCTTTCTGTCGCTTTTAACAGTCAACAATTTTCCAATGCTCGTCCTTTTTATACATACACTGATATTAAATATTTTATTACTTATTTTATATCGCTATTCTTCTCAGAATATTATGATAATTATTGCATTTATAATTCCGGCTTCAGAATGAAGGGTACTTCGCAGGCTATACACAGAATTTTATTCTTCACGAAAATATGTTAATTAAAATATCACATGATGCTTTACATTTTCAGGGCTGTTTTGAAAGAATAAAAAATAAAATAACATTTTCCACATAAGGGATAATTTCGGTGGGGGAATTTTATGAGAATCTTCGTCTGTAATTTTTCTTTTTGGGGGCTCAAGGATCTCAAAGAATGTGATTCAGGTGAAATATTGAAGTCTTAACATCTTTTAACCGAGTAGGTGATAACGGACGGTCAATGAACGTCAATGAACGGAATGGCTTAAATAATGCTCAAATGGGCCCGAGGTCCCTAGGGCTGTACCTGATAGGTATTCGCCCTCGCAGGATAAGGGAATACCCCGAAAAACCCTTTTCCATGTAATTTCTAATCGGGATTCCAACTCGAGACCTCTTGAATGTGGAGCAGTTTTGCTACCCCGAATGATGGAGATGGGTAGTGAAATCTTGATATCGAACTTTTGGGTGGAACAAATCCGTTACCTATCAGGTTAAAATATATATAATTAATATCAATATCCTTCCTGCGGTATTAATAATTTTCAATATATACGTTATGAGCTGTTAAAATGTCCCCAAATATCAGTGGCGTAGCGTAAGGGTAGACTTTGAGACTGAGGCTACCCAAATAAATTGCCAAGAAACTAAGTAAATTTTTAAACTAATAAATAAAATCCTAAAACAATGTGATGAAAAACTAATTAATACAATCACCTTCACCGCTGCTTACGCTAACGCCCCAACCCCTACTGCTGTCAGATTGTAGTGCTGCGTATTAGGCAGCTTCGAAATCTCATGATGCAGCAGAAAAGTCGAGTAGAGACTGGGATGGCTGAGCGAGTGCAAGTCTCATCAAGAGTGGACCTACGAGGGCTGATCAATAAAGACTGAGACTGACTTTTTTTCACAGTATTTATTACTCCATTTCAATGTTGACATGATCTTTTTCAAAGTAGTCCCCTCCTACTTGAATGCACGTTTTATAGCATCTCTGCCAGTCCTCGAACACATAGTGCAGGCCATTCTTTGTCAGGTCTTTGAGAATCGCCTCACTTTTCCTCAGCACGCTTCAGTGCTCTCAAATCGAATCCCCCGGAGCTTTGCCTTTAGTGATGAGAATAAAAAAGAAATCACAGGGGGCAAGATTGGGGTTATAAGGCGGATGCAGTACGCAGGTGATGTTGAATTCCTGGACTTGATTTGCGACGTGAGGTCATGCGTTGTTGTGATGAAGTCGCCACCCATTCTGATGAAGTTCTGGATGTTTCCTTGCAATGTGCTTCCTCAATGTAGCCAATACTGGCGTGTAGTACGCTGCTGTAGCAGTAGTGTGAGGAAGAACAACAATCACAGCAGCTGCGTTGATGTTGACTTCAGTCATAGCAGAAGCCGAAGCACCAGGCCCACCTTGCTTAGCACAGAGGACTCGCCCTTCTTTGAAGTCCTTGAACCACCTAAACACTGTTGCACGAGGTAGTACATCTTCACCGCATGCTTGCTTCAGCTTTTCCAAAGTTTCAGAGGCTGTATGATTTAAACGAAAACAAAATTCTTTTGCTCCTCTCGTGTCGAGTGGTATGCGGAATTCAAGTAGGGTCAACAATATACAGCATTACTACCAACCTACCGATACAAGAGTGCTGCCGTCTATGGACATTATACATGAAACCCCGCTCTTTTCAAATATTCGTGGTAGAGACAGGAAACTCTCAAGAAAGCTACAGGAAAAAATCAGTCTCAGTCTTTATTGATCAGCCCTCGTATATAGCCTTTCCCATTAAATTTCGACCTCTCGTTGCAGTGCAAGGCAGTGTAACATAAACATTTCATTCCTCAGTTTTTTGGTGAACCAGCATTATGTGTGTGCAGTGTAGTACAGTGTTAATTTTACGCAAATCTGTGTATGGCTTTCATTGTGCGTATTTTATTTATGATTTTAGAAATTTGGATAATTCCAACAATTTAGTGGATTACTTATTAAAAACTCAGTTTTCGACTCTGTCTTATGAGAAAAAGCGTGAACTTAAAAGCAAAAGACCAATTCCTAATCTTGGCATTGTCTTCCAGGAAAAGAACCAAAAATGGACATTTCGAACATCCTGGTACAGTAAATTTAATTGGTTAACTGGCAGTTACATTCATAACAAAGTGTTTGCTTTTTGGCGGGGAAAAGGAATGGAGTGTTGAAGGAATATCAAATATTAAAAATATTGAAAGTAAAGCTTGCAATAAATCGCCAACTGGAGCTTATATACAAGAAAATAAGTGAGTAACCACATTGTTTTCATGATTTACAATCATACAATGGTTTGTGAGCATTTTATAAAGTTACACCTAACGCTATATTTTTACAATTAGTTTAGTTTAAAATGTACATTCAGTCAATTTCGCAATTAGTAGTGGTGCTAATGACTACTAAAACAACAACAACAACCAATAATAACAATAATCGAATCGTAATAGAGAATTCACACTATTTTATGAAACACTAATGTATGGGAATTTGTGCATCATTTAAAAAAAATTCAATTCAATTTTTAAAATCTAGTATACCCAGAACACAGTATCAAGCTATGCCACTACCAAATATTAAGTATTGCACTTCAAAATGTTAGGTATTCTTTTTGTATAACCGATTTGCTAATGTTTCACCCTCCTAGCTATAAGTATGTATATATTAACAAGTTAAAGCTTTTCGATGAAGCCAATAGAAAAATAAATGGTGACAATTTTTTAATCGCTTCGGAGAGTTGTTTTTTTCATGCTTTTGGTCTTAAACTACATTATAAGATTATGAAAACCTATATTCCCAATTCTTATTTATACTTTATTTTGTCGCAGTTCTCAATATCTTGTGTTATCTTATTTGTTGGGCGCTTATTGTTTAATTATTTTTTAATTTGGGTTCTTTGTCCTCCGGCTAGCTATTATAACTCAGTCGAGCACGTGTCTCTAAGCAGGGTGTGTAAACGGAAAGGAGTTGTTGCTAGAAGATAACATTGATAAAACAAATTTGTCACACTTAATTAATAATTGACATATTTAATCTTTATACACGCCTGACTGAAACTGTGATATTTCCGAATGTAACTACAGTCGTTTTAGTTGCCGCGCACCAATTACTTCGCGTACTTTACATTTTTGTAACTAACTCTGCGACGTGCACCTCGTGAGAGATTCTTCATAACTGTGTGACGTGCCCCTCGTGAGAGATTCTTTAGAACTGTGTGACGTGCACCTCGTGAGAGATTCTTCAGAACTGTACAACACTTCCTTATGGCTTGAGAATATATACTCCTTCACTGCGAATTGCCTAAACATTATAATATAGCTGCTATTGGTTACCAAATTGCGCCCACTTCAGCGTCTGTTTTGGTTAGCCAGTCACTACTACTAACATATATGCTCTAGTGAAGGTATTTTCTCCATTTATAAAAAAGGCACGCTAACCTGACGTCATTCGTTTATCTCTTCTTAGTGATAAACAACTCACCCCCTCGGTTTATTGTTACCCACTTCTATTGTGAGTTTTAGTTAGGCCGTGGAAACTAATTTCCTAAGAATACTTATGGCTAACAAACATCTAAAATCCTGTACATACTATAATATTAATTTACACTACAATCACTCTGGCATTCACAGCATGTTATGATGTAAAATATTGCCTCAATTTTAGGCTTCTACTTCGCTGTTTTAATAATATCAATTATATTTTAGTTCTTTAAGCCTCTTATTATTGGGAATCACAGATTGTCCTCGTCAACCCCCCTCCCACAGGCAAAACGCTCTAAAAAGAGCCTAGAAACGTGAAGATGCTTCCGAAAGCTCACCATAGCATGAATCAAAAGTAACCTTCTAGGCGAAATAATTCAAAGTAAAAACCACGTTATAATGTTTCATTGCAGTAATCGTAAAATGCAATGCTGGGATAAAATCAATAAAGTACGAAGCTGTTTATTTAACGCGCTGAAATGTGGAATAGCCTCTAGATCACTTATAGTGAAGGACTGCCTCGCATTTTCGCTCACTGGGATCGAACGAATTTTTTTATCACCATTCCCCGAACAAAGTTTCGCTTTTTCCACCAGCTCGCTTTGCTGCGAGATATCGGGGAGGTTTGCTCTAACTGGGGTGTATTGATTCACAGCACCATAACATCTTAATTTCATCATACCTATTCTTAACTTTAATTGCAGTAGTTAAAATTATTAACATTTAGAAAGGACCTTTACGACAAATAAATTAATGAATAAATCCATACATAAATCCACCTACACTTTACCTAAAACTTCTAGTAATGTCCTAGTATATTTGCCCACACCTTATAATATAGGAAAGATTAGAGAGGGAACTGATATGCTGCATTCGCCTGACTTTCTCAATTCATTCTTTTAAACTAATCTTACAAAAGCGTATTCATCTATCTAGTTCTTATTAATTGAGAGAAACTTTCATTATAGATTCACACATTTCGTTACAGTGATTTAAAAAGTGGGCTGCTATGTGATGGCTTTGAAATTCTATGCTCTTTGGACGACTATGAGAAAATACGAGGCATGTTTTTAAAGTAAGTACTGTTTTAATATTTTGTCGCTGCAGCGCTGCAATCGCGATTTTGAGCATGCGCGGTCACTTCATTAGAACACAGACGCAGCTATGAGCGATCGTCACCCTTTGTTTTCCTGTTGTTAGAGCGTTTCAAAATGTTCAAAATAATCGAACGAATTGCCGACTCTGAAGACACATCAGTGATTCGTTTTTTGAATGCGAGAAATGTTACGCAAACAAACATTCATCGCCAACTGTGTGAGGTTTATAGGGAAACAATAATGAGTGATAATGCCTGGCCACACACAGCCAAACAAACTCACGTTTTGATTGCATCATTTGGTTGGGAACAATTCGACCAACCACCCTACAGTCTTGATTTGGCACCAAGCGATTCATCTGTTTCTTCATCTGAAGAAATTCGTTGGTGAAGCATTTCAATGACGACGTTGTGAAACAAGAAGTGCGGACTTGGCTTTCATCATAGGCGGCATCATTCTTTGACGAAGACATACAAAAACTAGCTTCTTCGTTAAGACAAACGTCTGAATAACGGCAATGACGATGTGGAGAAGTAGTGTATCATGGTAATGAATGTTGATAAAGTGTTTTGAAAGTAATGTTCTGTTTCTGTTAAAAACATTATTGCAACTTACTTTAAAAACACGCCTCGTATCTAACATGCTACATTCACGTATTTTTCCTTATCCACTATCATTTATTTTTATTAAAATGATTTCTAAGATAAATATTTAAAGAACAGTTTCATTACATGTTTTGTTGTAAGTACAGGAGGCGTAAGGAAATCCAAACGAAGTCAGATGTTTAAAACCGGATCGCTATGCACTGCTTGTCAAGTTCCAACTTCACAACACACCCCAAGAAACAGAATAGCGATAGCACTTTAAAAATGAAAAGTGTAAAAACTTAAAAATAATAACGGATTACTCGGAAATGGTGGATGATAGAAAAAATGTATTTTAAATAAATTGTTTTAAAGATATCTATATTTTTGTGTAGTAATTTTTTTGAATTTCTTATGGTTTACACATTATACAAACTTACACAAAATTCTTTCCGAATGAAGAGGACTTCACAGGGTATTCCCGAAAAATCCAAGATACACATGGTAAACCTTATGTAAATATCTTCAGTACGCTACTTTAATCAAAATTGTTAAGAGCTGTCATTGAAAAAATAAAAAATACAGACCGTTTTTCTTGTGAAGTAGTAATAGTTTGAGGTGCTTATTTTCTTTGAAATCCAGCATCTTTAGAAGATACTGAACTTAAATACAAGGTGTGGTATTTATCGGACATTTTGTTTTTGAGTTAGGCTGTTCACACACCATTTTGGGCCCAAAACATGTATAAATTCCCGTTGAATCATAGGTATCGAATTTTTGTGGGTGTTTGTAATCCAAGCAGGTGCTAGAGAAAGTACTAAGCAACTTGGAACACACATAGAAAGGTGTTGTAGTTTTGTGAAAGCAGAAGTAAGGGAATTGGATTCCCGCCCACACGCTAACGGAAATTCGGTGAAAAGCTGTCCTGTGGAGTCATCTAATTGATCTGACTGTTTAGTCAGATCATGGTAATCTCCTCTTGTTTTATGCCATTGCCACCGTTATCACTTCATTTTTAAAGGGACAGTCTCATTAGCTTACTCTATGGTTTGACGCCTTTACATCTCGCTAACGATAGAGGTCCAAAGGTGCTTAAGTGTAGGGAGGAGGGTGTGAAGAACATCACTAACGAAAACTCCTGAGATGTGCCAAAATTCACGGAGTTCCTTCCACCTGAAAATACCTGTACTGTATACATGGTGGAAGAATTCGCTACTGCGTTAAATTCTCGAAAATTTAATTAAAATAAGAACTGCTTTTGTACAGAAAAGAGGAAGAGATACAATGTAAAATTTTATAAAGATTTGGCGGTGCCCATTTTATCTTATGAAGCCAAGACCTGAGCCATGAGCAGGAATGATAAAAGAATAATTAAAGTGGCCGAAAAGAAATTTGTTGGATATGTAGTCTTAAATATCACACTAAAAGTGAAGTAATAAGAGAAAAATTAAACATTTTTAATTTATATGACAAATCAGGGAATGTAAAATGAAATGGAAGACCGTAACTCTCGAATGCTGGAGGAAAGACTGGCAGAACAGGCCTTGTTGGTATTAGAAGTATTGAAGATCATATAGACGTTGGAAAGATCCCTTTTGAGCCGGAGAAGATCTTTCTGGTCTATCTTGAGGTTTGATGATGGTCGTACTGATATTTGAGGCACTGGCAGGATGAAAGCAATATATTCCTAGAATTTGCGGTAAGTGTTTTGTAAATATTAACTTTTTATCAATTTTATACAACGGGTAACCTTAAGAGACAGACACCTATTATAGAATAAATATACAGTTTATATCGCTATTTACTCTACCACCCATGCCTAGTAGGTAGAGGAGGTATTTTATTGCATTAAAAATTATGCTCATGAATATGTGCTCGCGTAGCGCTTCAATTAAAAGACATCCAGACAGCCTCTTCTCTCTTCCAGTCCTCACTCAGGTGTCAATCACAGCATTCGCTTCTTCTAACCTCATATCTCTTCCAATTATTGGCTGAGTCGAGCATAGGACTCATCTTCTGGTCTCATCAGACAGAACTTGCTTAATGACTAGCACACAGCACTAAAACTAACAACCTTACTTGCGGCGATCGCTTCATTTTATACCCTCACAGATCTCGATAAAGTTCGGCAAAAGCCGGGAAAGAGGAGGTCTGGAAGTTTATACTAGCGTCCCGACAAGAGTTCCAGACAGTACGTAAGCTGAGATCACCTTCCCCTCCCTCCCCAACCAGTCATACAGCGGCTGAAACTGGAGAACACGAGTGGAGAGCGGCGATGGCCCCGTCACAATCTAGATAATTTGTATCTACGTTACAAAGTTTATACTAAGCAAAATTATCCACATCTTACAATTATCATTAGTCAGAATTGACTAATGTAAAAAAAATAACAAAAATAAGATACATGTGTACGTGTATTTATAAGTGCATTACTGCAAGTGAGTGTGTTATACGTATAGTTAGAGTTAGGGCGGAGGTTTCAGCACTGCTGCCAAGGCTAGGCATATTGCGCCTATTAACATCCGGAGGAAGGGCGCAGCAGTGTTCCTAACATTTCAGGTTGAGTATCCTGGACATCCCTTTAATCCAGAGGATACCAAGGAAGATATAGTTCTCTCCTTAAAGGGAGATTAAAAGTGCTATCCCGCTAATGTTAAGCCTGCTAAATTCATGACCTTTTATCTCAAATTGTTTAAAATATCACACTGGAATGTTTACAAGATGTAGATGCCTGCCTTCAAAGTTCCCTGATCTCCTTTTATATACGTTTGTTTATTAAGAAAGATAGAATTGTTTTAAGTGTACGGTATTTTGATTAAATTTTATCAGAAATCAGCTTTTTAAAAAATAATCAACTTTATTAACAAAACGTGAATCCACAACAGAACTTAAGAGGTTGTTTATATTATCCTAAAATGTAATTTATCTGGGTTCAATAGTCTGGTCACTTATACCAGAAAGTCGTTCACAGAAAAAAATATTCAAAGCAATAATAGGGAAAACAAACTCGCATACATGTGCAAAAGCAATTGACTTGAGAATACAGACTGTGGCATACTTAACAGCATAATTTTTAGAGCAAACATTTCCCTAAAAGGTGAGCTATAGTTTATCACTTTGCTCCTAAGTTTGTAGGAATTAGGATTTTTAATTTCTCTACAGTACTATTGTAGAACAATTTTGTGAATTTTCGCCATTTAATTTACCTTTAAAGCATATACACCGCGGTGCCCTGTAACACTGAAAAATAAAAGGAAATGAAATGAGAGAAAACTGACAGGAAAATTCGTGGTAGCCATTATCCACCCCAGCATTTGTTACCCGCCAGGGAAAACCAGGAAAAACGTCAAAGTTAGGATGGTCGGTATACATTAAATTAACAGAGGCAAGGTAATGAACTTTTATAATGAATTATAGGGTAGCATGTAGGTTGTAGTTATCGGAGGTCACCTCGCGCACTGAGAACATCTTGATCTATTGTGGTTACAATCCCAGGGAGACAGGGATGAAGTAAAGGGGCCTAGGAGGCACACAGGCCCATAGAGACGATAGAAACGCCCAGAAGTCCCTTATATTTCCATTTTCAACACCCGTGCACCATTAGAGGCGACGAAATCCCAAAAGGGGGACCAAGCAACCCCAACGGTTGGGAAAACGCACCCTGGCGTTCACGGGGAGAAATCTTTCCAGTGCACAATCTATCTGCCCGACACCGCAGGACCTGTACACACACCTGAACGTGAAAGGTAGAGATGAAATGAAACGAAATGGAAGAAAGGAGAAGCATTCGCCTATGCGACCTGAGGTAAACTACGAAAAAACACATAGTCAAGTGAGCGGTCACCATGAATCGAACCCAGGACCTCCCGAATGTGGGCCACAGACGTTGCTAGCTGAGCCATCCCGCTCGGTAATTATGATGTAGATCATATTCTTAGTTTCAGCTTTGTCTTAAGAAAAAAATGTAATATGAGCTGCTCAGTGAATGATAACCTTATATTTTAATATAAAGCTAAAGTTAACACCCCTTGGCTACTCCCTTTTATTGCACTATTACTTTGATTTGTACTAGCATTGCTTCTATGTTTTAGTGTTTCAGTATTTCCTTTTAACCGTGTAAAAATGGTCCTATAAAAAACAATATTGTAACAGAAAACAATTCAGAAAGTATATTAATTCATCGCAATGAGAGTTTCACAGTTTCGCAGAGCGTATACAGTGTGCAATTCAATTTTCATAACACGACATTATGATTAATGCTCTCGAAAACTACTTCTGTGATTAAAAAACGAGGGCTGGTATTAAGCGCTTGCGCAGTGCATTTAACTGAGTGTCGGATCTTTGGATTTCGCTTGTCAAATATGTGAGAAAATTACTGCTACCTCCACATTCAGATGGTTTATTTCACGACGTTAATCTAGAAAGCTCTGCCTTGCGCCATGGACACTTGTTTACTGCAGAAGAGAATTTCAATTTCAGAAATGGATGCTACATTAGGTACTCTCTGTTGTATCACGCCTATGTAATGTATTATGTAGTTAATATTTTATTCCCCTTTACCATTACCCAGGAAATGGTTTCTACTATTTTCAAATCAGAATACCGTGTTTATTGGGATTTTTAAAGGAACAGAGAAATGCTTCCTAAGGTAAATTTTCTTTTTAAAACGTGTAAAAATGCTAATTTAACTTCTAAATGTATAAAACAATAACTTACTAAGGCTTAATTTAGGAATACGAATTGTAGTTACTGAAAAACACACTTGCGAAAATGCTTTCAATTTTCTTTTGGGAATGCCAATGAAAAATATTTGCTGTTACCATTCCACAGAAAATCCACGAAAATATAACATTTATGTAAGAGATATATGCAAGAGTAATATTAGAAATTCCAAATTCGTAAAAATACACCATTTAGGTTAAGTAAAAAGATATAGATTCCATAGTTTTCGAAATATTCACTGATACTGATTTAAATTTTGTAATATTTTAAGTGAAATACTAAGTCACCATTATTTTGTTTCTCGATATGTCGTGGAAAAAGTGGCATTTAGGACTGTAGTATACTATAATATAGCGTCCTGATTTTTAAACACTTCACTGTATTTTCACCTTCGTATATCAACCAAATATTAGGGTAAAGGGTATAATGCAAAGGTTTATCTCTATCAACTTGAAGTAGACAAACAAGTTTTTGTGAAAATAATTTGTGGATGAGGTAAAATAAATCATTCTGAGCAGAAAAGTCATATGAATGTAACTTCAGATATTTAAAAACCATTATTATACCGTCAGTAGTATTAGTCCCGGATGAGCCAATTGTTTTAACGATAATCCTGCCGCTAGGGGCGCTGGTGTCGCTAGTGTCGGTGCGTGCGACGGCGGCGGCGGTAAGTTTGAAAAGCGCCCTGAGCGGTAGGATTATCGTTAAATCGGTTGGCTCATCCGGGACGAGTTGAAAGAATTGAGGAAGTGACGTGTAGTGTTTTGATTGGTTCGTTAATTTGGGGTGGGAGATGAAGGAAGGAAGATGGAAGAGTATGGAGTTCGCGTGATGGAGAGGAGCTGGGCGGCGAGGTGTTGTCTGTGCGGAGGTCGGTACTGAAAGAGGGGTAAAGATGGGGGGCGAGGGATAAAAAGTGTAACAGAAAGTGACGTGTGAAGTTGTGATTGGTGGGAATAAGAAGTGATTTTATTGGTGGAAAGGAACAAATGAGAGTTGTTGATTGGTAAGAATAAGAGAGATTATGATTGGTTGAAAGAAAAAGGTGTGGGAGTGGGGTATGTTGGAGGTGATGGGGAAGGTAAGTTTTGCTAGCAGCAAGATTTGCAAAAGCCTGTCGTGAACTGATCAGCAATTTTTTGAACGTTGGATGGTAGTTTTCTTGAGTGGATAGAGAGATGGGTCGATATGAGATGCGGTGGCGAAAATGGGAACTAAACAAGGTGGTTGAGACAAGAGGTTTAAGGACGAGGAAATTTGGAGGTTAGTGGTGAACATGGCGGTCGCAAGAGGTGGGGGTAAGGAGATGCGGTGGTGAGAATGGGAACTAAAAGAAGATGGCGGTAGCAAGAGCTTAGAAGAGTAGATTTTGAGGTTAAAATAATGGGAACTAAAAATGGCGGAGGGTCTGCGACAAGGAGATGCGGTGAGAACTAAACAAGATGGCGGACGCAAGAGGTGGGTAAGGAGGTTTGAGGTTACAGTACCAAAACACGAAAGGATATATTCCTACGCCAAGCAGGTCCGAAAAATAATTATGCGTGTGGTACTTACCTGTTACCGGTGTGGATGCGTCACCAAAAGCGCGGCACGCGACGCGAAAAAATAAAAGCAAACTGTTTTTGAAAATGCTTAACCAGCTTTAAGATCAACCAACATCACTACGCACTGATATACCTAGGTTTTTAAAGCGGTACAGACACCCTTTGCAGAGGCGTAATTTAACTATACCAAAACCTGGTACTGGACCATCGTGATGGTCGCTAGCGTACGTAGGAGCAGGGTTCTCATAGCCGGTCGAAAGCGGTCAAAAACGTGTACGACGTAGGTGTTCACAGTAGCTGCTGACGAGTCAACCGTCGAGGTGTGAATAAACGAGATCTGTTCTCGCCGGCAATCTGGTTCGGAGATGTGAGCAGCGGCGAGGTGTTGTCTGTGCGGAGGTCGGGACTGAAAGAGGGAAAAGATGGGGAGCGAGGGATAAAAAGTATAACAGAAAGTGACGTGTGAAGTTGTGATTGGTGGGAATAAGAAGTGATTTTATTGGTGGAAAGGAGCAAATGAAAGTTGTTGATTGGTAAGAATAAGAGAGATTATGATTGGTGGGAAAGAAAAAGGTGTGGGAGTGGGGTATGTTGGAGGTGATGGGAAAGGTAAGTTTTGCTAGCAACAGGATTTGCAAAAGCCTGTCGAGAACTGATCAGCAATTTTTGAACGTTGGATGGTAGTTTTCTTGAGTGGATAGAGAGATGGTGCGATATGAGATGCGGTGGCGAAAATGGGAACTAAACAAGATGGTTGAGACAAGAGGTTTAAGGACGAGGAAATTTGGAGGTTAGTGGTGAACATGGCGGTAGCAAGAGGTGGGGGCAAAGAGACGCGGTGGTGAGAATGGGAACTAAAAGAAGATGGCGGTAGCAAGAGCTTAGAAGAGCAGATTTTGAGGTTAAAATAGTGGGAACTAAAAATGGCGGAGGGTTGGCGACAAGGAGATGCGGTGAGAACTAAACAAGATGGCGGACGCAAGAGGAGGGTAAGGAGATTTGAGGTTAAGATTTTTAGGTTAAAACAGGGCGTAAGCATGGGAACGAAATCCAAGATGGCGAAGGCATTGGTGTGGACGAGGAGATGTGAGGTGCGGTGGCGAAAATGGGAACTAAACAAGATGACGAAGACAAAAGGTGTAAGGACGAGGAGATTTCGAGGTTAGTGGTGAACATGGCGGTCGCAAGAGGTGGTGGGCAAGGAGACTTGAGGTTAAGATTTTTAGGTTAAAACAGGACGTAAGAAGGGGAACTAAATCCAAGATGGCGGAGGCAAGGGTGGGACGAGGAGATGTGAGGCCTGGTGGTAAAAATGGGAACTAAATAAGATAGCGGAGGCATGAAGTTGAGGTTAAAAATTGAGGTAAACGTGAAGAGCTTAAACCAAGATGGCGGTGGCGTGGTGGTGAAAATGGGAACTAAACAAGATGGCGGAGGCAAGAAGTGGAGGGACGAAGAGGTTTGAGGTTATGGTCAACATGCGAAAGATGTCGAACGCAACAGATGGTGACGAGGAGATAGAATTGAGGATTAGGGAAAGATAAAGGAAAACAGGAAGTGACGTGGAGTGTTTTGATTGGTAAAAATAAGACGAAATGTGATTGGTGCGTTAATTCGGGTGGAAGATGAAGGAAGGTAGATAAAAGAGTATGGAGGACACGTGATGGAGTGGAGCGGAGCGGCGAGGTGTTGTCTGTGCGGAGGTTGGGACTGAAAGAGGGAAAAGATGGCGAACGAGGGATAAAAAGTATAACAGAAAGTGACGTGTGAAGTTGTGATTGGTGGGAATAAGAAGTGATGTTATTGGTGGAAAGGAACAACTGAAAGTTGTTGATTGGTAAGAATAAGAGAGATTGTGATTGGTGGAAAGAAAAAGGTGTGGGAGTGGGGTATGTTGGAGGTGATGGGAAAGGTAAGTTTTGCTACCAACAAGATTTGCAAAAGCCTCTCTAGAACTCATCAGCAATTTCAGCAGTCGATGTGCGTGGCGATAGGCCCGCTGCGATGAAAGAGCTGCAACCTGCGCGATAACTTGAAAAATATTGCCCGCCGTGACGCATTATGCGCGCGCGCGTTTACCGTAAACCGTTACAGTTGCCATACTTATATTATCCGTCTTTCTTTTTTCTTTTTCTTTTTTTTTACGTTTGTTTTTTAAAAAAAAATAATTAGTTTTTCGGGGGTTTTCTCTGGTTGGTAGACGAATGCAAGCTCTTTCTGCTTTTTCACAGGTTTTCCCTGGTTGGTAGGCGTTTGCTGTAGTGGTTGACGAAGCCCTTTCTAATTTTCGAGGTTTTTTCAGGTTTTTCGTGGTTGTCCCTGCCCGGTAGGCAAATGATGAAGTTTTTGCTTGTCAGCGCACGGATACTAGGCACATACTCGCACACACACACACGTTGCAGTTGTCATACTTATATTATTCGTCTTTTCCTTTTTTCTTTTTGTTTTTTCGTTTTTTTAAAAAATAACTAGTTTTTGGAGGTTTTCTGCGGTTGGTAAACGAATGCAAGCTCTTTCTGCTTTTTCATAGGATTTCCCTGGTTGGTAGGCGTTTTCTGTACTGGTTGACGAAGGCGTTTCTAATTTTCGAGGTTTTCTCAGGTTTTTTAGCGGTTGGCCCTGCCCGGTAGGCAAATGATGAAGTTTTACCTTGTCGGCGCACGGATACTAGGCACGTACACGCGCACACACACACACACACACACACACAAACGTTGCAGTTGCCATACTTATATTATTCGACTTTTCCCTTTTTTTTTAAAATAACTAGTTTTTTTTGGGAGTTTTCTGCGGTTGGTAAACGAATGCAAACTCTTTCTGCTTTTTCATAGGTTTTCCCTGGTTGGTAGGCGTTTTCTGTAGTGGTTGACGAAGCCGTTTCTAATTTTCGAGGTTTTCTCAGGTTTTTTAGCGGGTGTCCCTGTCCGGTAGGCAGATGATAAAGTTTTTCTATAATGTCGTCGTTTCGGCTTGTGGCGCACGGATACTAGGCACGTACTCGCGCACACACACACACAGACAGACAGTCACACAGACAGGCACACACACACGAACATGTTTCCAAAAATGCCTTTTTTTTGGGATTCAGGAGGTCTCAAAACGTGTATTTCCGGTAAAATCTCGGTATCGAATTTTTGGGTGGAATGCAATACTTCCCCTACTTACTATACGGAGTAGAGAAAATTAAAAAAGTGTACTATCTTGGTTTCATGGGTTTTCCGGGTCGGTAAGCGTTAGAATACTCTTAGAGCTTTTTTCAGGTTTTTCGCGGTTATCCCTGTCCGGTAGGCAGATGATAAAGTTTTTCTATAATGTCGTCGTTTTGGCTTGTGGCGCACGGACACTAGGCACATACTCGCACACACACACACACACACACAAACACACACACACACACACACTAAAATAGTAGCGTATAAAAAAATTTAACAAACCGTAGATTTTCAAGAAAATTCCCACACCGCAAGCTACCCGTTTAGCGGGAGAAAGTTCATTATTTTTATTGTTTTAAAAATGGCTCTAACCCCTTTTGATTACGGTACGGTATGTTTAAGATATCTGCATGACAAATAAAATGTATAACTTCAATTTTCTGGGAATTGCTGTGAAGTAGTCTCATTGTGAATGTCTTTTGTACAACTGTTAAACCGTAGGAAACGAAGCCTTACTGTACAAGGACGTTAAAGCACACAATTTATGTGTATTATTATTATTATTATTATTATTATTATTATTATTACTTTGTGGCGTTGTCTATTTACAAAGTTTGCATGTTGATTTTAATGTTTAAAAGCTTTAGACCTTTCTCACTAAAACTCGTCATTCTTTTAACTTTTCTTTTTTCATTTTCATACAAAGAGAACGGAATTTCACAAGTGAAACAGCACTGAAATAACGATACCAACAAACTAATTATTATTCACCAACTGAAACACATAAAAACAATAAGTAATAATCACAGACCCAGTTTGTGGGTATTTAAATGAAACATATGCACAATACAATGCATCCAAATATTCAATATTGAGATTTCACTGGAAAACTAAATACTTGTTTTGAGGTCCCCTGAATAAAAACATTTTTAGAAAATTCTGTGTGTATGTGTCAGAGCAGCATAACTCAAAAATGAAAAGTCGGATAAATACTAAACTTGGTATTTAGGTTGAGTACCTTCCAAAGATACGACACAGAGAGTTTCAAGAAAACCCCTCCACCCCAAACTACCCTTTACATGAACTATTTTCCGAAATGTTTTATTTTCTAAAATTGTCTCTGACGAATTTAATTACAACACCATATATTAAAGACATTTATATGAAAAATAAAAAGTATATCTTGAATTTTGTGGAAATAGCCTGTGAAGTCCTCTTGATTCGGAAGAAATTTTCTATGATCTTGTATAACTGCTAAGGTTTGAGAAAAACATAGAATACAAAAAATTTAGATCTCTTTAAAAACACACACAATTTATTTGAAATAACTTCCCTCCTCCAGGGCGACCTTCATCTCGTCGATCACCCAGGTACCCGACAACGCCCTCTCGCGCTCTCCGTGGTGGCACTCGTCTTGGTTCTCCGCCTCCGCACAAGCGCGGCATAGCGGGAACATGAGCTTGCCGCCGATGCGCGCCGGTAGCACCGGGTGGTACAGGTGTTGCGGCGGTAGAACCTCGCACTTCACCGACCCGCCCCCCACGTCTTCCAAGCGCGGGAATCGATCCACGTGGATCTTGGGGTGGCCCGCGGGGTAGGGCTTCGTCTTGTTCACGTACGGGTACAGGCTGCATACGTCGTAGTAGTAGATCTTGCTATCCCCCTTCGCCTCGCAGTACGTCTTGGTGCAGTTGGTGCGACCTCCGTAGAAGGCGTCTCTGGGGTTCAGGGGTTCGGGTACCGGAAAGTCCCTTGCGTGGCGCGCCAGGTCCTGGTTGGCCTTCATCGCGGCGTTAAACTCGCACTCCCACATTTCCACCACGGCGTAGCCGGCGGCCTTGATCTTGGCCGTGACCTTCTCGGTGCTCTCTAACCTGGAGGTCATGGTTTCGTGTCCCGAGTTGTATATCGCCGCATGGCGATTGTGAAAGCACCGCCTGCAGCCGTGGTAAAAGCACCCGTGGAAAAAGTACGCGGTTTTTTCGGCCTCTCTGTACCCGTCCACCTTGTGCCCCACGATTTTAACTTCGCGTCCTCGCATGGCGTGCTGGATGACGATGCGGTTTTGCATCTCTAGCCAAGTTAGCCATATGCATGCGGCGCGAGACTGCCGGTCCGCTAGTCGATACCCGCCCGCTGGCAAGAGGGCAATTTTTTTAAGCGGCATGAAGCGCTTTCTATACACGCACATGCACGCCTGCGCAATGGTGACGCATTCTCTGAACGGGTCTATTCCGTTCTCGTCCAAGAATTCCCTTCTGAATTTGGAAACTCCCTGACTGAGTAGAAATACGTCCATCTTGCAATACGCCACCATTTCCGCCCTCATGTCGAAGACGTACCCGGAGGACGCCTTTTCTTCGTGCCACTGCTCGAAGGCTTTCCGACCCTCCGCCGACATGCCCTCCGGGCAGTAATGCCTTTTGTCGGGAATCGAACCCACGTACCGCTCGTTTTCCTTCGTGTTAAACAGGTACGGGAAATAACCTTTGCATTCCTTCAATCCGAAGGTCTTGGAAAAGCGGGAGAGTGGCATGGGTATGAAGTTGAGCGAGTCTAGAAATGTGACGTCACCGTACCTCATCCTGTAGATCTTGCTGCCGTTCATGATGAGCTCCGGCACCCAGTCTAAGTGCGTCACCATGTAGTTTAATAGAAACTGCCCGTCGTAAGCTCTGAGGTTATGCGCCACGACGTAGACGTCCCAGGCTTCGAACCTCGCCTGCGCGATGTGCTCGAAAAGCTGCTTCACGGGGTCGTCCATAAACACCCATTCTTTGCAACCGCATTCGGTACAGTATGCCGTCTTGTGGCGTTCGTCGATGCACAGCGAACAGGCTTGGTACAACACGCACAAGTTAGGTACATGCTGGTATGTGTCCTTTTTGCCGGTATATGCAATGTTTTGCGTGCATTCAAAGTCGATAAACATAAACACGTACCGGTTTCTTTTGTTCTTTGTGGCATACGGCTGCATATAGCACATGTGGCTAGAATTCACGTGTGCCTTGCAATGATTGCAGTACTTTTCCCCGCACTGGTGCGCGGTTTTTCTGTGCCTCGCATTCACGAGCTTATTGCAAGACGTGCACACCTTTTCTACATCGCACACCGACAGCGCCTTTGGGTAAAAAACGCCTTTCTTTGCGTGGTTTGCAAAGCATGTCGGTCCCTTAAAATCTCTGTTGCACTCGGCGCAGCGTATGTAGGCGTCAAATCGCGCATCGCACTGCTGATGGCATTTAGCACACCTGGCGTCGCACCTATGAAATTCTTTTTTGTGTGCCGAGGGATGATGACACCGGCGGGAATACCATTTGCATTTAAAGCACTTGTGAAGGTTCACGATAGCATTAAAGTGCCCGGCGTGGAGCATGACGTCGATGTATTTATCGCATTTCTTATCCGACGCGTACAGCACGTGCTTCCCCGTATGATCGCCAAACACCGTCACAGCGTAGCCCTTTAACGCTGCGTCGAAACGTCTGACGTCGTCTATCGTGCAGCTGTCGTAGCCTTGACCGATGCTCGCGCACAAGGCTACGGCCTTCGATTTTTGTAGATACTCGGAACGCGTCATCGTTCTATAATTGACGTCGCGGTCCACTTTGGCTTTAACTACAACAATGGCTCTTGCTAAACACAAGTTGTCTTTGTTGGCTATTTCGACAATGCCTTTATTGTCCCTACAGGCATCGCAAGGTTGGTGGCACGAACCCGAGACCTCCTTGGTCCACACAAACGTCACGTGAAGAGGCCCGCTTAGCAAGAATTGTTGGTTACTTTGCATTACTTTTTCGATGCTTCCAACAATGACATCCGCATTCAATTGCTCTATGCGCCTCACGCTCATGTTGAAGGCTTTGGACGTCTCCTTTTCGTCTGTTATGGATATGCCTAAATATCCGGGTTTGTTTTCTAACAGGTTCTCTTTCGCAAAGTTTAGAATATCGTTAAACAAATGCGATACCCATTGCTCCGGGTTAACATCTCTGGGGACCGGGTTTAACGTAATTTGAGACTCTGTAAAGCCGGAAAAAAGCTTTGGCAGCCTCCTCTGCTTGTGTCCTATAATTTCGAACGTAGGCTGCAAGGTGTCATCGCGACTTCCTCCGGGTTGTTGGTCCATCTTATCGTCCGAATGCACCGATCGCTCTTTCCCTGCAAAGTGCTGCGTCTATTTTGTTTTTATTTTAAAATTATTTTTCGTCAAATAGAACGATTTTGTAGAAAAACACACTATCGCTTTCGTTTCTAACTACGGGCTTTTGCTGTTGGCACCGGGTTTTTATAAGCTCGCTTATCGCAACCGTTGTTTCATCATTTGTGTCGAGTTAAATGCCTCGTTTCGCTAAAAAATTGTCTAGTTTTAAAAACTAGAGTCATCCTGACACCAGCCGCCACTGCACAATTCCCACCGCCGACATAAAGGTTGCATTTATTGTATTGCTGACGAATTTCCGCTTCTCACACCTTTCACTGTCATCAGCACACGGCTCTTTTGCGTGTAGCGCTGAATGCGAACGAGCTGACCTCAGTTATTCCTGATGTTATTAGTGCAATATTAAAACTATGAGTATCGTGTGTAGTGTTTTATGTTGTGCCGTGCATACGTGTTATGTAAAATGTATGAATTAAATACAATCAGCAGATCCTTCCTTTCTAAGGAGTAACACCAACTGTTGAATATAAATTCTCAAAGTGCTCCGTTCGTACGACCTCTACCCTCTATTTCTTATAGGTGAGTACGAAAGTTTATTTTCATATCCACTTAATTTTAATCCGGATAAACTTTTCGGGAAATGGTTGCATTGCACAACCGTTAGACATCCAAAGGGACGCTATACACTGGTCTTAAAATTCTAAATTCTTTCCATCAACATGGCGAGCAAGAACTGAAAAGCGACATGTCTTTTAAAAAAGAATGGCTAAGCACTGTACAATTCGAACCATTTATAACAGATATCTCGGAAATGGCTGACGTCACAAAAAAGTTATTTCAAATAAATTGTGTGTGTTTCCTCAAACCTTAGCAGTTATACAAGATCATAGAAAATTTCTTCCGAATCAAGAGGACTTCACAGGCTATTTCCACAAAATTCAAGATATACATTTTATTTTCATATAAATGTCTTTAATATATGGTGTTGTAATTAAAATCGTCAGAGACAGTTTTAGAAAATAAAACATTTCGGAAAATAGTTCATGTAAAGGGTAGAAGCAGTTTGAAAGAAGTGAAGTAAACGCAATTTTACACTCACTAGGGGCTAGAAAATCGAATTTCTTGACTTTTTGAATACTCAGCATTTTTCGTATATAGAGGCTTATTATGAGGTGATACATTCATTTATATGATTTTTAAGCAGTTTGAAAGAAGTGAAGTAGAATGGCTAAGCATTGTGCAATTCGAACCATTTATAACAGATATCTCGGAAATGGCTGACGTCACAAAAAAGCTATTTCAAATAAATTGTGTGTGTTTTTAAAGAGATCTAAATTTTTTGTATTCTATGTTTTTCTCAAACCTTAGCAGTTATACAAGATCATAGAAAATTTCTTCCGAATCAAGAGGACTTCACAGGCTATTTCCACAAAATTCAAGATATACATTTTATTTTTCATATAAATGTCTTTAATATATGGTGTTGTAATTAAATTCGTCAGAGACAATTTTAGAAAATAAAACATTTCGGAAAATAGTTCATGTAAAGGGTAGTTTGGGGTGGAGGGGTTTTCTTGAAACTCTCTGTGTCGTATCTTTGGAAGGTACTCAACCTAAATACCAAGTTTAGTATTTATCCGACTTTTCATTTTTGAGTTATGCTGCTCTGACACATACACACAGAATTTTCTAAAAATGTTTTTATTCAGGGGACCTCAAAACAAGTATTTAGTTTTCCAGTGAAATCTCAATATTGAATATTTGGATGCATTGTATTGTGCATATGTTTCATTTAAATACCCACAAACTGGGTCTGTGATTATTACTTATTGTTTTTATGTGTTTCAGTGGGTGAATAATAATTAGTTTGTTGGTATCGTTATTTCAGTGCTGTTTCACTTGTGAAATTCCGTTCTCTTTGTATGAAAATGAAAAAAGAAAAGTTAAAAGAATGACGAGTTTTAGTGAGAAAGGTCTAAAGCTTTTAAACATTAAAATCAACATGCAAACTTTGTAAATAGACAACGCCACAAAGTAATAATAATAATAATAATAATAATAATAATAATAATAATAATAATAATACACATAAATTGTGTGCTTTAACGTCCTTGTACAGTAAGGCTTCGTTTCCTACGGTTTAACAGTTGTACAAAAGACATTCACAATGAGATTACTTCACAGCAATTCCCAGAAAATTGAAGTTATACATTTTATTTGTCATGCAGATATCTTAAACATACCGTACCGTAATCAAAAGGGGTTAGAGCCATTTTTAAAACAATAAAAATAATGAACCTTCTCCCGCTAAACGGGCAGTTTGCGGTGTGGGAATTTTCTTGAAAATCTGCGGTTTGTTAAATTTTTTTATACGCTACTATTTTAGTGTGTGTGTGTGTGTGTTTGTGTGTGTGTGTGTGTGTGCGAGTATGTGCCTAGTGTCCGTGCGCCACAAGCCAAAACGACGACATTATAGAAAAACTTTATCATCTGCCTACCGGACAGGGATAACCGCGAAAAACCTGAAAAAAGCTCTAAGAGTATTCTAACGCTTACCGACCCGGAAAACCCATGAAAACAAGATAGTACACTTTTTTAATTTTCTCTACTCCGTATAGTAAGTAGGGGAAGTATTGCATTCCACCCAAAAATTCGATACCGAGATTTTACCGGAAATACACGTTTTGAGACCTCCTGAATCCCCAAAAAAAGGCATTTTTGGAAACATGTCCGTGTGTGTGTGCCTATCTGTGTGACTGTCTGTCTGTGTGTGTGTGCGCGAGTACGTGCCTAGTATCCGTGCGCCACAAGCCGAAACGACGACATTATAGAAAAACTTTATCATCTGCCTACCGGACAGGGACACCCGCTAAAAAACCTGAGAAAACCTCGAAAATTAGAAACGGCTTCGTCAACCACTACAGAAAACGCCTAACAACCAGGGAGAACCTATGAAAAAGCAGAAAGAGTTTGCATTCGTTTACCAACCGCAGAAAACTCCCAAAAAAAATAGTTATCTTAAAAAAAAAGGAAAAGTCGAATAATATAAGTATGGCAACTGCAACGTTTGTGTGTGTGTGTGTGCGCGTGTACGTGCCTAGTATCCGTGCGCCGACAAGGTAAAACTTCATCATTTGCCTACCGGGCAGGGCCAACCGCTAAAAAACCTGAGAAAACCTCGAAAATTAGAAACGCCTTCGTCAACCAGTACAGAAAACGCCTACCAACCAGGGAAAACCAATGAAAAAGCAGAAAGAGCTTGCATTCGTTTACCAACCGCAGAAAACCTCCAAAAACTAGTTATTTTTTAAAAAAACGAAAAAACAAAAAGAAAAAAAGGAAAAGACGAATAATATAAGTATGACAACTGCAACGTGTGTGTGTGTGTGTGTGTGTGCGCGAGTATGTGCCTAGTATCCGTGCGCTGACAAGCAAAAACTTCATCATTTGCCTACCGGGCAGGGACAACCACGAAAAACCTGAAAAAACCTCGAAAATTAGAAAGGGCTTCGTCAACCACTACAGCAAACGCCTACCAACCAGGGAAAACCTGTGAAAAAGCAGAAAGAGCTTGCATTCGTCTACCAACCAGAGAAAACCCCCGAAAAAACTAATTATTTTTTTTTAAAAAACAAACGTAAAAAAAAGAAAAAGAAAAAAGAAAGACGGATAATATAAGTATGGCAACTGTAACGGTTTACGGTAAACGCGCGCGCGCGCAATGCGTCACGGCGGGCAATATTTTTCAAGTTATCGCGCAGTTTGCAGCTCTTTCATCGCAGCGGGCCTATCGCCACGCACATCGACTGCTGAAATTGCTGATGAGTTCTGGAGAGGCTTTTGCAAATCTTGTTGGTAGCAAAACTTACCTTTCCCATCACCTCCAACATACCCCACTCCCACACCTTTTTCTTTCCACCAATCACAATCTCTCTTATTCTTACCAATCAACAACTTTCAGTTGTTCCTTTCCACCAATAACATCACTTCTTATTCCCACCAATCACAACTTCACACGTCACTTTCTGTTATACTTTTTATCCCTCGTTCGCCATCTTTTCCCTCTTTCAGTCCCAACCTCCGCACAGACAACACCTCGCCGCTCCGCTCCACTCCATCACGTGTCCTCCATACTCTTTTATCTACCTTCCTTCATCTTCCACCCGAATTAACGCACCAATCACATTTCGTCTTATTTTTACCAATCAAAACACTCCACGTCACTTCCTGTTTTCCTTCATCTTTCCCTAATCCTCAATTCTATCTCCTCGTCACCATCTGTTGCGTTCGACATCTTTCGCATGTTGACCATAACCTCAAACCTCTTCGTCCCTCCACTTCTTGCCTCCGCCATCTTGTTTAGTTCCCATTTTCACCACCACGCCACCGCCATCTTGGTTTAAGCTCTCCACGTTTACCTCAATTTTTAACCTCAACTTCATGCCTCCGCTATCTTATTTAGTTCCCATTTTTACCATCGCGCCTCACATCTCCATGTCCCACCCTTGCCTCCGCCATCTTGGATTTAGTTCCCCTTCTTACGTCCTGTTTTAACCTAAAAATCTTAACCTCAAGTCTCCTTGCCCACCACCTTTTGCGACCGCCATGTTCACCACTAACCTCGAAATCTCCTCGTCCTTACACTTTTTGTCTTCGTCATCTTGTTTAGTTCCCATTTTCGCCACCGCACCTCACATCTCCTCGTCCACACCAATGCCTTCGCCATCTTGGATTTCGTTCCCATGCTTACGCCCTGTTTTAACCTAAAAATCTTAACCTCAAATCTCCTTACCCTCCTCTTGCGTCCGCCATCTTGTTTAGTTCTCACCGCATCTCCTTGTCGCCAACCCTCCGCCATTTTTAGTTCCCACTATTTTAACCTCAAAATCTGCTCTTCTAAGCTCTTGCTACCGCCATCTTCTTTTAGTTCCCATTCTCACCACCGTGTCTCCTTACCCCCACCTCTTGCGACCGCCATGTTCACCACTAACCTCCAAATTTCCTCGTCCTTAAACCTCTTGTCTCAACCACCTTGTTTAGTTCCCATTTTCGCCACCGCATCTCATATCGCCCATCTCTCTATCCACTCAAGAAAACTACCATCCAACGTTCAAAAAAATTGCTGATCAGTTCACGACAGGCTTTTGCAAATCTTGCTGCTAGCAAAACTTACCTTCCCCATACCTCCAACATACCCCACTCCCACACCTTTTTCTTTTCCACCAATCATAATCCCTCTTATTCTTACCAATCAACAACTCTCATTTGTTCCTTTCCACCAATAAAATCACTTCTTATTCCCACCAATCACAACTTCACACGTCACTTTCTGTTATACTTTTTATCCCTCGCTCCCCATCTTTTCCCTCTTTCAGTCCCGACCTCCGCACAGACAACACCTCGCCGCTGCTCACATCTCCGAACCAGATTGCCGGAGAGAACAGATCTCGTTTATTCACACCTCGACGGTTGACTCGACAGCAGCTACTGCGAACACCTACGTCGTACACGTTTTTGACCGCTTTCGACCGGCTATGAGAACCCTGCTCCTACGTACGCTAGCGACCATCACGATGGTCCAGTACCAGATTTTTGGTATAGTTAAATTACGCCTCTGCAAAGGGTGTCTGTACCGCTTTAAAAACCTAGGTATATCAGTGCGTAGTGATGTTGGTTGATCTTAAAGCTGGTTAAGCATTTTCAAAAACAGTTTGCTTTTATTTTTTCGCGTCGCGTGCCGCGCTTTTGGTGACGCATCCACACCGGTAACAGGTAAGTACCACACGCATAATTATTTTTCGGACCTGCTTGGCGTAGGAATATATCCTTTCGTGTTTTGGTACTGTAACCTCAAATCTCCTTACCCTCCTCTTGCGTCCACCATCTTGTGTAGTTCTCACCGCATCTCCTTGTCGCAGAACCTCCGCCATTTTTAGTTCCCACTATTTTAACCTCAAAATCTACTCTTCTAACCTCTTGCTACCGCCATCTTCTTTTAGTTCCCATTCTCACCACCGCGTCTCCTTGCCCCACCTCTTGCAACCGCCATATTCACCACTAACCTCCAAATTTCCTCGCCCTTAAACCTCTTGTCTCAACCATCTTATTTAGTCCCCATTTTAGCCACCGCATCTCATATCGCCCCATCTCTCTGTCCACTCAAGAAAAGTACCATCCAACGTTCAAAAATTGCTGATCAGTTCTCCACAGGCTTTTGCAAATCCTGTTGCTAGCAAAACTTACCTTTCCCATCACCTCCAACATACCCCACTCCCACACCTTTTTCTTTCCCACCAATCATAATCTCTCTTATTCTTACCAATCAACAACTTTCATTTGCTCCTTTCCACCAATAAAATCACTTCTTATTCCCACCAATCACAACTTCACACGTCACTTTCTGTTACACTTTTAATCCCTCGCTCCCCATCTTTTCCCTCTTTCAGTCCCGACCTCCGCACAGGCAACACCTCGCCGCTGCTCACATCTCCGAACCAAATTGCCGGCGAGAACAGATCTTGTTTATTCACACCTCGACGGTTGACTCGACAGCAGCTACTGTGAACACCTACGTCGTACACGTTTTTGACCGCTTTCGACCGGCTATGAGAACCCTGCTCCTACGTACGCTAGCGACCATCACGATGGTCCAGTACCAGGTTTTTGGTATAGTTAAATTACGCCTCTGCAAAGGGTGTCTGTACCGCTTTAAAAACCTAGGTATATCAGTGCGTAGTGATGTTGGTTGATCTTAAAGCTGGTTAAGCATTTTCAAAAACAGTTTGCTTTTATTTTTTCGCGTCGCGTGCCGCGCTTTTGGTGACGCATCCACACCGGTAACAGGTAAGTACCACACGCATAATTATTTTTCGGACCTGCTTGGCGTAGGAATATATCCTTTCGTGTTTTGGTACTGTAACCTCAAACCTCCTTACCCACCTCTTGCGTCCGCCATCTTGTTTAGTTCTCACCGCATCTCCTTGTCGCAGACCCTCCGCCATTTTTAGTTCCCACTATTTTAACCTCAAAATCTACTCTTCTAAGCTCTTGCTACCGCCATCTTCTTTTAGTTCCCATTCTCACCACCGCATCTCCTTACCCCCACCTCTTGCGACCGCCATGTTCACCACTAACCTCCAAATTTCCTCGTCCTTAAACCTCTTGTCTCAACCACCTTGTTTAGTTCCCATTTTCGCCACCGCATCTCATATCGCCCCATCTCTCTATCCACTCAAGAAAACTACCATCCAACGTTCAAAAAATTGCTGATCAGTTCACGACAGGCTTTTGCAAATCTTGCTGCTAGCAAAACTTACCTTCCCCATCACCTCCAACATACCCCACTCCCACACCTTTTTCTTTCAACCAATCATAATCTCTCTTATTCTTACCAATCAACAACTCTCATTTGTTCCTTTCCACCAATAAAATCACTTCTTATTCCCACCAATCACAACTTCACACGTCACTTTCTGTTACACTTTTTATCCCTCGCTCCCCATCTTTACCCCTCTTTCAGTACCGACCTCCGCACAGACAACACCTCGCCACCCAGCTCCTCTCCATCACGCGACCTCCATACTCCTCCATCTTCCTTCCTTCATCTTCCACCCCAAATTAAGGAACCAATCAAAACACTACACGTCACTTCCTCAATTCTTTCAACTCGTCCCGGATGAGCCAACCGATTTAACGATAATCCTAACGCTCAGGGCGCTTTTCAAACTTACCGCCGCCGCCGTCGCACGCACCGACACTAGCGACACCAGCGCCCCTAGCGGCAGGATTATCGTTAAAACAATTGGCTCATCCGGGACTAATACTACTACCGTCCCTTTAAAGTTTCGCAGAACCCTGGAAAATTTTGCAAGAATTTACTAAAAGACTTCTTGCATTAGACATATTCAATATAAACAATTTTTTTGTTTTGTTTTGCTATTGGATATATTTTTTCAGCATTACAAATGCTATTCAGAATCAGTAAAAATACATAATAAACAATATAAGTTAATCTGAGGTCAGCCACATGAGGCACCTTTGGTACCAAATAGTTACAGATAATAGGACTGACTGACCGAGTGTAGAGAAAATGGACAGCGTAAACAGCGTTGGATTGTTTCAGAACTTTCTATTTCTCCCCGCCTTCCGAATATTCTAAAACTTGATGGAAAATTCCAACGTGTTCGCGAGTGAAACACTGAGTTAGTGAGTGGTTTCTGGTGCGAAAAGGTGCTGGTAATTCAGTGCGTTCTTCGAGTGAGGTTGCGACGACTGTTGAGACGTTTAGTGAGTGCTGCTACTGCGAGAGATTAGAGAAGTCTTGTGTCCGACTTTCCTGTGAGTATTTAATTACGCCGCTACGTTGCAAAGGACAGTGAATTGAAGAGGAAAAGTTGAACTCTGTCAGCTTATGGGAGTAACAGAAGTAAGTGAAATGACATTGAACATTGAACTAGCACATATTTGTGAAGTGACAGTGAAAACTGGAGAAAGTAACATTGTTTCTGGTATCCAATTTTTGGGTGGCTGCAATACTTTCACTTAATATAGGCAGGTAGTAGAGGAAGTAAAAGGCTGGTCATTATTTACTGGCTTTGAAATTTTATACTTTTTGCACGACATTCACGTGAAACAAACCAATTAACGCTTAGCACCATATTCAAACGGGCAAATTCGAACCAATGGCAACGAACGTCTCGGAAATGGTTAATGCCACAAAGATTTCAATTTACATAAAGGGTGTGTTTTTATGAGACGTGCATATTTTCTGCAATGTTTTTTATATCTTGTGGTTTACCAGTTATACAAAATGTATTCAGAATGAAGAGGACTTCGCACCCTTTGAAGGTACTGGATTTAAATATTTAAATATAAAGATTTTACGTTTATGATTATGTTGTTGACAGAAACGGACCTTTTTCTAAAAATGCCTCTTTTTTGTAAATGCAGAGGGCCTCAAAGCATTTGATATAAAATTTTTGGGTAGGATACAAAACCTCTCTGTCTACTAAAAGTAGCTTATAGAAAGAGCGAAGGTGCAAATGGGATACTCTTCCCAGAGTTTAAATTCCACATTATTTTATAAGAAAGAACTGTTATGTTCACGATCTCAGATCAAATTTTACAGATAAATCACAAAGTGAGAGGAACAAACGAGAGGCAACAGTCACGTAATTCCTCGAGCTGAATTCTGAATATCTACGGATAAACTGTTAATCTGCAAGAAAGCCTTTTATAACAATTAAATTAAATATTATTGTTATTATTATTGTTTTAGACTAAGATACAAGATGGGCAAGGAGTACAGGAAGGCTAGAATCAGACAGTGAATGCCTGGCACACTCAAGTAGGTACTCAGTAAGGTTATCGATCAATGAATGAGTTGCAAAAAAGACCAACACAGCACATGCTAACATTATGTAAGCGCTGTTAATGGCTTGCGTAAATTACGCTGACCTTAATGCACGTCAGGATGCATATGAACTAATATGTAATGGGGCGACACGTATAAATCTGTCGTTGAAATTCACCGGTGTACCATCATCATCATAAATAACTCACAGGCTGAACGTTGAAGCCATTCCTTCAAGATTCGCATCAATCGACTGGCCGCTATTATGGGCTGTTTGGTAAACATCGAACCTGTTGCCAGAGCCAGTGAATACTCGTATGGAAAGTAATAAACATTACGTTAAAATCTACATATTAACTATTTACAAGTAACCATGTACACTGTTTATATAAGATCCTTCTTATGGTAATCATGAAAATACCCAGAAATTACTTCACACTAGATAACAGTTTTTTCCTCAAGGGACTCATGTTTAACAAAACAGAATAACATATCTTCTAAATTACTATAGCATTTTAAATTACAATATACTAATTTCTTTTACCAAAGAAGCAACCGAGAGAGTTGGCTCTGTGGTAACATATGAGGCTCGCATTCGCGAGGTCTCCGGTTATTTATTTACTGTGAAAGAGCTAAGCCCATTTGGCCTTCTCTTCCGCTCAACCGCATAGAAAAATCCTGAATACAACATCCTGAACACACTAATGGTTACCCAAAGCAACAGATATAACACAAATATTAGAGGAATATTAAACTTAAGTTAATTGAAAATATAGGGCAACTAAGTTAACATCAATTAATATCTTAAAAGTGTGTATATACTGTATATAAAATGAAAATTAGGGTGTTCCCTCTAAATTTACAATTCGATTCCGTCGACCACCCTCTTGGCCTTGGTCATTTCGTGGTTTTCCCTGGCCGGTAGGAGAATGCTACGGTGGTTTCTGATCTATCACGATTTCCTTTCCATCACTCCCCTTTCATTCCGTTTCCTTCTCATCTTTCAAACGTGCTTCTAGATTTCGAGGCGTATGGTAGTGCCGGACAGATGACGCGGATACTTGCTCAAAGGAAAGAGTAATTCCCAAGGACACTAAAGGGCTGCTTACTCGACGGGTTGTTCATTGCCCTCTCTAGGCAGCCCCAGCAGTGGGACGGGTCTTCTAGCCTGGAAGTGTTAGGGACTTCCGCGCGTCTCTGTGGCCTGTCTGCCTGCGACCTGTAGCCTCCCCTCCTCCTGGGGATGGTAGCCACAACAGATCCATGTAGGTTGAAGTGAGCGAGGTGTCCCTCTACAGTGTATAGCCTATATGTCTACCATTACCACTACCTATATGTCTACCACTAAGCTATGTATTATATCTTGCATTACTGTTACATATCGAGCTCGGTTTTTTAAGTTAAAGTAGATGGAAAAATAAAATTCACATGTCTCGGCTTTCTCCCCCATAGGCCCAAATTTGGCAAGAAAAAAATTTACAAATTAGAATCAATCACAAATAATATACAACTTTTGCATATATCGGTGTTTAAATAGTATTAAATGAGAAAAGTAACAAAACTTGTAATTTTTATCTATCAGCTTTTTTCTTGGAGGCACCCATCATTGGAGGAAAAAAAAAAAAAAAAACGTAATCCGATTTTCTCTTCGATACATGAAATCTTGGTGGTAAATTATCTTTAGTTCGGTCCTGGGCGAGATACACTTTAGCCTCGATGCGGAACAAAGTTTATTATCCCGTTCTATCCGTGGTTGTGTTGACACATTGACGAAGGAATGCGGTATTCTCTTTTCATTAGTTATGTCTCCTTGGGTGTTTAATTCTACGCTAACATTAATTGGGGAATAAATGCATTAATTGTGAATGATCCACATGCTAGAATGTTTAAATGTGCATGGTATGTGTTTGTATGTTTACATAAATTCAGTAATATTCTATTTCATTATGGGGATGTATTAAAAGGCTACCTAGATTTGGTTTTGATATAAACTATATGTGAAATGATAATTTCTAAAGTTTGGAGCAATATGAAAAGTATTTCCATAAAGTCTCTTATGTTCAGATTGTGTCCATGTTCTCATATGAAAATTGTTTGAACATGCATAATATTACACCCTTAATTCATGTGTATTACGCATTTCACTTGTCAGTTCCAAATTCAGTATTCCGATACTTTAAAAATGCTACCTTCATTACTCTTGCATAAGTTTATTACAACGCTTGGCATAGTACCAGGCACTGATCGTTAAACAGAAGACAGATGTAAATCAGCCGTTACAACTTAAAACTTTCATAATTTTCCCCCTTGCGAATATAGACCCTATGTGAAGGAAAGCCGAGTTTGGGTACTTTTGTTTTGATGTATTTTCACTATAAAAATCGCAGTTCAATCTGTGACTTCAGTATGACAACGACCCCTTGTTTGCATATCTCGTTAAACCATAAAAATTGTTAAATATTTTGTGGTATTAAGCATTTACGGGATGTTCGTTTCTCTTGATTTAAATTTTCCGATATTTAACTCATTTTGAAGTAGTCACCTTTTGTTTCTCGAGATGTGATGCAAAGAGTATGGAATTTCAAAGTCCCCTTTTTAAATATTTGTCTGTTCCCTCAGCCCGTTAAATCCCTCTTTTTCTTATAGCGAAATGTATAATGAAACTATTTTTGTGAGTTTTATTTTCATTAACATGAATTAGATAGGGAAAAAAATCTGACGTAATACATTCACAAAGTTTCTCTCCCCTATGTTTATTAGTGGGTATACTAACTATTCCTACTCAAGCTTATTTTCCTATCTACTATATTTTAACCCAAATAAACCTTTGCAGAAACAACTACATGCATAGCAACTCGTTATAAAAAACAGCGATAGTCAATGTTTAAGAACAGGATCCTATACGCTGGCTTTAATATTCCATACTGCCTCCATGCAATTGCGAGACACAACTGAACTGACAGGACATTAAGAGAATGAACAAGTAATGTACAATTCGAATCATTAATAATTGATGTCTCAGAAATGGCTTATGCCACAAACACTTATTTGAAATAAATTGCGCGTTTTTAGAGATCTACATTCTTTGTGTTGTACGTTTTCGTCTATCGCTTAACGTTTACCGGACAAGATTCCTTCCGAATGAAGAGGACTTCACGGGCTATTTCCAAAAAATTCAAGATATACTTTCATTTGTCATGTAACTAACTTTAATATTTGGCATTTTAATCAAAATCGTTATATCAGATTTCAGAAAATAAGAATTTTCTAAAATGTTTCACATAAAGGGTAAGTAGTTTAACGACGACAGAAAAACTATAGTTTTTTAAAAATCTGTTTATGGGCGCTCTTTAACTGCTGTGAGCCTTAGCGTCCCATTCTATTTTGGGCGTGAAAGACCGGTAATTTTGCTCAGGCTTGAAGTTCTTTTACGTGCTGTAAATCTACGACACGGGACCACCGGCTTTACTTCCCTTCTGAAGAAAGCCATACTAAGGATTTTTCGCCCGAAAAAATCCATCGCCCTCCGGCGAGTTTGAGCCCGCGACGTCGGGAACTAAAGGCTAGCATGGTAACCACTACACCACGGAGGACGACATACATTATAGTGGGCCCCGTTTTAAACCCCATTACTCTATATTGATATCTGTGAAATCACTTAAAATCCAGAGTGTACTTTAAAGGAGCTAAAATATATGAGGACTGAAGCAAAGAATCATGACAGGACTGTAACACTAATTTGAGAAATTGTTGAGCAAAATACGTAACAAGTCAATCTTGTTTAAAGTAATAAACTCTCCTTATAAGAAAGTAGGGAAGGAAAATGTAGAAATAAATATTAATTTCCATGAAAGAAAAATTCTTTTTGGTGCAGCCTGTACACCTGAAGACGTACGTTTTTGTCTCCAAATTGTGCTAAACATACTAAATTAAATACGCAAATGCAGATTATAAATTTGCGAGCAATATTCCATACATCATGTTCGTACTTTGTGTATTTGTTCGCGATGGTAGATAACTCGACGTATTCCATAAACCAAAATAAACTAAAGCATGAATTAGCATATGTTTTATTAACACACCGATATCTGCAGAAAACCGTGGTATTAGAAGAACGAAATTTTATTTGCATAACCCTTAAAGTTAAATGATGTAATTTTTAACGCGTGTGGTTTATGGGATATTCTCTCAACAGCTATTCATTTTAATTACGACACAGAGTCCATTATTTTAACATTTTTATGTAGCACATGACCAACTGCAATTCTCTATTATTTCTTCATTTCACTAATTTCAGCCTGACAGAGCTTAAGTGCTCTTTTGCGTGTAGTCACATTTATGAGCTATAAAACACAGACGTACTTCCATATTTATTTAAAGAGTTTTAGCGCATAGGAAGGAATTACAGATAACAGCTCATTATAAAATCAAACATTAAGTTGAATTTGTGAAACTCTCTACATCTCCCGTATTAAATAACACTTTACAAAATTAAATGTTTAAGGATTGAAGTTCTAACTGTGCGTTCTTTGCAGAAACCCGTTTTGTGGGTGACAAATAACAATGGTGTCAAATTTCGAAGATTTGTTATTACTTTCCCTACTACGTATAGTAAGTAGGGGAAGTATTGTATTCCACCCAAAAATTCGATACCGAGATTTCACCGGAAATACATGTTTTGAGACCCCCTGAATAAAAAAAGCATTTTTAGAAATATGTCCGTGTGTGTCTGTGTGTCTGTCTGTGTGTGTGTTTGTGAACAGCAGAACTCAGAAACGAACAGGCGGATAAACACTAAGCTTGGTATTTAGGTTCAGTATCTTCCAAAGATGCAACACGAAGGTTTTCAAGAAAATCCCCCACCCCATACTACCCTTTACATGGAATATTTTTCGAAAATTTTAATTTTCTCAAAACTGGCTCTAACGATTTTGATTAAAATACCACATGCTTAAGATATTTTCATGACAAATGAAATGTATATCTCGAATTTTCTGGGAATGTCTCCAAAAGTATTCTTCATTGTGAATGACTTTTGCATAACTGGTAAACCATAAGAGATAGACAAAATGTTACTACACGAAAAAAGTACATCTCGTTAAAATGCACAATTTGTCATATACATTTTTGTTGTTGAGTGAACCATTTTCGAGATATTGCTGGTTACTTCCTTAAGTTTTCCAATACTTATACTTTTTCTCAAATGGAAATTCGTTATTCATCTTTTTTTGTCCTGGTAATGCAAAGAGAATGGAATACTCCACATAGCAACCAGCTCTTAAAATATTTGACTATAGCTTTAAGCCTACCAATTCCCTTGCATGTACAAGAAAATTAGCAATAAGATTAACATCTCGATATCTCAATTAACATGAAGCATATGGAGAATAAGCGTTTGTAAAAATGGTTTGTACAAGAGTAGAGAAAGTCATGTGAGTGTGACACATCAGATATTTTTTATTCTGGTATACGTTTCCTGTAATACTTGATATCCCACATTGGCGATGATCCTGTAATATACGACCTTAAAACACGAAGCTGTGACACTCCAGTAATAAAAGTAACCAAAATGTATCCGATATTCCATTCATGTGCAAGGCATTTAATATTGATAACTTTAAAAATGTCTCAAGACCATTTGCACCAACTGAAAAGAAATTGTAGCTTATCAAGCTCCGAAACGATTAATTACTTACATGTTAATTATATTTGAAGCAGCATAGCATGCTAATTACGATATTATCCTGTTTCATTAATTTCTATTCTTCAAAATTAGTATTTTCATACATTTATGTTATATTTGTAATTTATCTCCGTATTGGTGGTTATATTAATTTCCTGTACTGTATAGTTTTTCGTCACGTTACCAATACGCGAATGCAATAACGTCTTCTACAACGATGGGGACTTTGTCGCCAACTTTTAAATACATTATGATGAATATACGAGTAATAATTGCTAACCTCTGGTTCCCGAGGTCACGAGTTCAAAGCCTGCGGAGGGCAATGGATTTTTTTTCGGGCGTAAAAAGTCCGGTGATCACATGTCGTAGATTTACGGCACGTAAAAGAACCTCAAGCCTGATAAAGAGGCCTTTGAGCAAAATTACCGGTCTTTCACGCCCAATATAGAATGGGACGCTATGGACCACAGCAGTTAAAGATCATCCATAAAGAACTCAATTTATTTTAGATAAAATGGAGGGCGTGCTCCTAATAGCCGAAAAGGTTTGCTAAAGGACAGGATTATTCATCATGGAGAAGAGTAATCCAAGAGCCTAAGTTGAGAAATTATAGATTGTATTAAATAATTTGAGTGCTCAGTAGTGCCAGCTGAACTTCTATTTCGAAAAGACGAATCTGCAGAGATGTGATGCTTTTGAGGTTATAGTCGCATGAACTAAAACTATTGTTTACTGGCCTTCCATGCATTTCCTTTCAAACACCTACATCCCGTAAGAGTTTTCGACATTATCTCTCACGGCAGAATTGGATACTCCTTTACATTGAAGCGAAGTTTATCTTAATTCTCTTGCACCATTAATTTTATCGCAAACCTTCCACACAGAATGGCATGTTAGGTAGAACATGCGCAGAATACCGGTCACGTGGTTTTAACGTCTACTCAGGGTAGGATGTGCAAAAACTATGTCAATGACAAAAATACTTAAAATACACGGACCGTGAACTAAGTATGTTTATTTGCATCTTGAATGCCTAATGCCAAGAAGACACAATCTTACATTTGATTAGTCCATTTTATCCTTTACGACTAATGGGAAGTACTGCATTCAAACCGGTAATTTTGTTAATGCCATTTCACAAAGAATACTCTTTTTGGGCTTCCTGAATAAAAAAACATGGTGTTTTATTTATAAAAAAATGCTCAAAACCAAACTCGGTTTTTAAGTTCAGTATCTTCCAAAGATGCGACACGAATATTTTCAAGAAAATTCCCACACCTCAGTCTAACCTTTACATACAAGATGTTTCATTAGTTTTACTTTTCTCAGAAATTGCTCCAACGATTTTGATAAAATAATACATAAGTAAAATACATCAGAAATAAAATATATATTTTGATTCTCTGAAAATATCCTACGAAGTCCTTTTCATTTTGATGGTTTCTACAACTTTACATATAGCAGCATGTTTGTATTCAGTTTTATTTGCCCTTATTTTTTACTTAAATGTGTTCTTTGTTCATAGATAATGTTTATACATACTTGCGGCTCAACTTTATATACGCAGGTTACAATGACCACCAGTGAATTTGTATATAACAGTTTAATTTAATAATAAAGTGTCTTCAAAATCTACACTGCTAAATTACCTGTCCACCAGAGTACTTGAGGCATTAAAGTTAAGATACCTCAACGCATCTCGTATTCAAGGCTGGTTCACAATAGTCCGAAAATGGTAACCAAAAGAAAAACGAGAGCGGGAAGCAAGATTTTGGTTCACAATAGTCCGTAAACGAGAACAGAAATGCATATCGATCACAAAGTGAAAAGTCGATTTTGTGTATTGAGATTTCATTTACTTTTAACTGACCAATGATACCTTTTCACTTCTTCCAATTCAGCCAACAAAATGTGGGTTAAAATTTGATAGTTGCATATAAACAAACGACAGATGGTTCTCTCACTAGAAGAACCAACGCTCAATGTCTCTGCGGATGTCAAAAACTCAGGTTAGGGCGCACATGTGCAGAATTTCTTCCAGTTTCATGGTTTGAGCTTACGACTAGAGAGAGCACTAGTGGCTGTTTCATCTGACAGCCACTTAGAATAATCTCTACAGTGCATAATAATCTCTCTATGCACAATACAGGATGTATCTTTACTGGTGTCATATATTTGAGGAACGTATTCCTGACATCAATACAGTAAAAAAGGTTCGTACGTGCATGGGTATGAAAATCAACCGTTTCGTTGTTATAGGTCAAAGGAGATGTATTCCATGAGTGAACAGAACGGATATGCACTACACATATGACGTGCAGACGGCAATGCAGCACGAGAAGGTGAACTTTATGCAGAAAGGTACCCTGACAGGCGTTACCGCGTGCAAGAACATTCGCACGAATTCACCAACGCTTGAGAGAGAATGGCGCATTTGAGAGGAGTACCAGAGATGTTGGGAGACCAAGAGCGGTACGAGGCATTGCGCTTGAATAACGAGTTCTTCGTGCTGTGGATGCAGACCCATCACAAAGCACAAGACGTATGGCAGTAAGGGAAAGAGTTAGTCATATGGCTATCTGGAGAATTCTGCATGAAAATCTTCTGTAACCGTATCACCTTCAACGTGTGCAAGGATTAAATGAGGCGGACTTTGAGTCAAGAAGACGTTTTTGTCAATGCATGTTACAGCAGCGCGCTGTGTTCATCAATTTCCTAGCCTATATCTTATTCACAGATGGTTTTACTCGCGACGGCATCTTCAATTTTCATAACACTCATAACTGGGTATTTAAAAACCCTACTGAAGTACGATAGGACAATCATCAACGTTTGGGGTGGAATCATTCACGATCACCTTATTAGCCCTTACTTCTTCCCTCCGCGTCTAAATGGTCAAACCTATCTCCAGTTTCTCAGAAATGAGTTGCATCACTTAATTGATAACCTGCCTCTGGACATCATCCAACGAATGTGGTTTTTACACGATCGTGCTCCAGCTCATTTCAATATGATAGTTCGTAAGTTTTTGAATGATCGATTTCCGCAAAGATGGATTAGTCGAGGGGGACCCATTGCATGGCCTGCTCGATCGTCTGATTTGAATCCAATGGATTTCTTCGCCTGGGGACATTTGAAGTCCTTGGTTTATGCTACTCCTGCATCAGATCTTGACATTTTGAGAGGACGTATCCAAACTGGATTTGACCAAATGCGAAACACAACAGAAATTTTCAGCAGAATACGCCAGAGCATGGGACGCAGGCTTACTGCATGCATCGAAGCAAGAGGAAGTCACTTCGAGCAATTTTTGTAACTTTCGATTTTGTGTTGTAACTCTGAAATAAATGATTTTCAGACCCATTTTCATATGATCTTATTTACTGTTTTGATGTCAGAAATAAGTCCCCCAAATATATGACACCCATACAGATACATCTAATACGCTGTGGCTGGGAGCGAGAACGATAAAGTTACACTTCGCCAAGTCTTCTGCCCCGTTCCCGGGGCCCGGAAAGTTTCCCGTCAATTGTGAACGCTCCAATTAAGATACGTGTATTTTAACTTTGTCGTTCTCGTTACCGTTCTCGATTGTTGTGAACCAGCTTTTACCCTTCGAAACTGGAAGGATAAGCTAAGGATTGCAATGAATTTTGACTACATTTGGGATGGAGAAATGATAACCCAGTACAAACAAGTCCAGTTTTGGTGGTTCATGTTTGTTGTATAACACGAAGCTCATATCGTACGAACCAATATCAAGGTGTTTCAACATAGCTACAAAATTGATTACAAAAGCACTCTGCTCTACGTTTACCAGAATGTAGTCCCATTTATTAACATTCCTAGCAGAACCGGTTCTCTCCTGCAGCTCCAGATTCACACTCTTACTCCAGTATTGATAACGGGTGGGAGAATTCCAAATAGACAGCCAATTTCATAAGGTCTAGATTTAAAGCATTCAGAAAAGCAAGACTTCAGAAGACGCATGCAGTTCAACGCACAGTTACATGTCTTAACACAACATGAGAGAACCTTTAACATGCTTTGAAACTTGGAAAATATACAGCATATAGTTACTAACTGGGTGACTTTTACACCTATTATTACACACGATAAAGGTTAGAACGTAAATATGATCAATACTTATAATTAACATTGCTATTTAAATATTAATTTTTATTATGTAAATGCATTGCTCTAATCAAAATACTCAACATTATGCATTTTTATGTTTCTATGGTTCAATAAATTCATACAAATATTTAAGTAAAGTATGTTGCATTGTTAATTTTTAGAATAAATATCTCTTGCTATATAAATAAAAAGTTAATTAAAAAGAAAAAACTTAAAATATCCTTTCTCACTTTCTAAACATCACAACCACTTAATGGTTTTAGAAGAAAATATAAAGTAAATTTACAGCAAAATGCATTGGGGGGGGGGGGGGTTAAAGGCCACAAATACAAAAAGGATAATTTTATCAGATATTAACATCTAAACTATTGTATTATTAAAACAATTCATGATGTGATTTTCTATTATATTTGGTCAAATTTTGCAAGTGCATCACCTTAGGTTTACTGAATCTTATTGGTTGGGATACAGAAAAGTTATTTTTATGTGTTATTTTCATACGTTTAACGTCCTAGCTTCACACAGATAACGAATGAAGTGATATGGATTAGCGAGAGTTCAAATGAGCCTAGTGTCCAAAGAACCGAGTTATCCTAATTTGGTTTTGCAGTATAAGGGGAAATTCTAAGCAAAGAAACAAAATTATTATCCCGGGAACTCCCTCAATCGAGAAGAATCCTAGTACTTATCCACTTAATTGAGGGTTGAAAAAATTGAGGGCATAATAAAGACAATATGCCTGCATAAAATATAGGGTCATAATGTCGGAATTAATGTAAGAAATTAATTTTCTCAAAATTGGTTCTAAAGATATTGGATATAATGACACTGGGAATAAAGTGTATACTTTGAATGAATTTTTTGTAACTATGAAACCGAAAAGCTTACTTCAAAAATAGACTAGATTATTTTAAAATGCGGAGTATGTGTTAAATCATTCTTGCAGCTTAGCCATTTACGAGAAACGTGTTAGAATTTCTATAGTGGTTTCACTCTGGCCAGTCCAGTTAAGGTCACGCATGGTAATTCCTAGTCTCGCTATATATATATCTAGTCCTCCCTTCCACAAAGGTTGAGATCATAGTTACAACAAGACTGCACTGCCTCAACAATACTACTGCTACTGCAAGAGGGGAACTGAGTGGAATGGGGAGGCAGTTGCAACGCGGAGAAAATGACCTTGAGTGGACTGGCGAAAATGGAAATACTATAGCACCTATTTCAAGCTACACTCTTCTGAAATGTTATGTCCCATGTTTTGTTTCTCATCAGGCCGTCAAAGCCAAACTTTGTCCAGTTTTTCAACTGTCACTTCTCTTAGTTCAGTGTCACTGTTTTCATTCGGTTCAGCTTGCACTGGAATTTCACTTAGTTTACACTGTCACTTTACCAATGTGCACTAGTTCACTATCCCATCACTTTACTTTCTTCGTGACGTAGCCTCTTCTCCCGGACGGTTCACTCGCTGTGGAATCGAACGCAAGACTTCTACATGCTCTCGCTCCGCAGTAGCACTTGCTACACGTCACAGCAGTCGTCACCAACTCGCTCGGAGAACCGCACTTGATGTCGCAGCAGAAACGTGCTCACCAACTTGCTTACTCATTCACTGACCGACTCGCGAGAACGCATGTTTATTTAGCCATTACAATTTTCCACAGAACACACTAGAACTATCTGGACACACGTTCTGGAGGTGGAGGGTAAGAAACTTCCAGAATATTCTTAACTGGTGATAGCGGTTCTTGTGTTTACGTCGTGCAGGAGCGTGGTTTATCTTTGTTTATTTCTGACTACCTGGCGCCGACCTCCGGATAACCTTGGTTCGTAGCCCATGACATAAAATATAATGATATATATTTATTATGTATTAATTATATATAATGTATATTTTTAAACCTAACATTCTGACGTACTGTGTTATGCCCTAAGTAAATGCAACATAACAGAACTGTTTAGCATGATGAAGAAGTAGCACTAAAGAAAGCCTGATTCATGAATAATCCGTAAAATAGATATGAAAGTAAATTACATTGGGTAGGGATACTAACGTCATTGAAACGCATCAAAGCTTTTTATTTGTTAACACTACATTCAATTGTTTGAAGGCAATATTGCTGATGCACGAACAGAACGTTCTATCCGGACCACCTCCGTATACAACTGCACCCCAGGAAAAGCTTTTCTTAAATGGCATAAAATGGCCAGTTCATTTTTACGAGCTGTAGTTTGAGAAAACCAGGTGAAGGTGCAGCCACAGTTTAGTAACGCTTCATTTTTTATGGAATACGACAACGACAAACTTATGGAAATGCTGACCAAGCTTAGATTTGCAAACACTTTCAAACTCAAAGGAGTGGTTCAGTGTGAGATCATTTCACACCTTAAGGCATGTCTTTGGTTATACGTATAGATAATACACCTTCCTGACTAAGAAGTTGTAGCAATGACCGGATAATACACGGTTATTAGGATAAATTGACGGTGATTTTATAACCAAAATTTTCACGTAGAGGTGTTTAATGCGTATTTATCAGCGCTTGGCTAAATTCAGCGTTAGAATTTCAAGATAGTTGTAGGGATTACTGTTAAATGAGCCACTTTGCTGCTATTTATTTTCAGTTATGACAGAAAATTCTTTTTTCACTAACACGAAAATTCCAGACCCGTTAATTTATTATAATTGCAAAAGCGAAGGATTTCAATAATGATTACACTTGCCTGGAGGAGATTCGACTAGTGGTATAATTTCTTCACTGCTAGAACACATTTGTATGTTATATGACATTAAAAAAATGAAAATAGTGCTGGAATGGCGGGAGAGGGGCATTAAGCAGTTCAGAAATATTTCCGCATACTTTGAGATTTTTTTCTAATTTCCTTGAGTATGTATGCTGAAAACATTTTGGCCCATTATTAAGAGTTTCATAGGGCTTTACCAAAATTACAATTCTAAAGAGTAAACTGGAAGAATTAAAGAAACGTTGATATCTCTATACATAGATTCCATAGGTTTATAAGGAGTACGAGGGATTAAATTATATTAATAACAAGAAAGTAAACGTAAATGGTGAGTTGAAGAAGGAAATAATGTACCTGCATTTGGTATTATTGTAGAGGAGCATGCACCCGACAGGGCAAGTAATGTAAATAACGGGAAATCATAAATCAATAATCAAGATAGGAGTATGTAATCTTATAATATATCACTGTAAGATAACTTGTACCATAAAATGCAGATAGATGTAAGAAACATTGCAATTAGCTAGGAATTGCTCTATCAGCATCTCTAAAAGTCCGCTAACATACACCCGCTAATGCACACAATTTTAGGCAGAATTGCGTCGAGCTAAGAGAGGGAGCTGAGGAGAAACAAGGACAGAGACAGGGGACAATTTCTGGAAAGTCAAGGGAGTTGGATAGAAAGTCACCAATTAGAAAAAGAAAGAAGCCAGACATAGTGGGTATTATCAGACAGAAGCTTGACTTCTAAAAGTGAACGATTCCTTTCTCATAGCGCGCCAAGTAAATAACCAATCGCAATAAAGATTAGGTAAAAAGGCGCGAAAGTTAGCCTCATAATAGCAAGGTGTAAAAGGGAGGCCCGCCCCATACTTTCTCACTTGCTCATATACTTATCTGATAGTCATTCATGTGAATTGTCTAGTGGCAGATTGCCCTATTGCGTGCATGTGAGGGTAGGAGATGTCGTGTGACGTAGATAACTAGCTCCACTGTAACTTCAAAGTAGTGGTAAGATGTAAAATACAGCTTATAGATTACTTCATTATTATTCAAAGGGGAACTACTCAAGGTGCTAGCCACTTCGATAATTTGTTGTGTTAGAATAAATCAAATCGTTAAAGGAATTCATGCTTATTAATTGCCTTCACCCACAATATTCTAAGATATAAATAGGTAGGAATAGGAATTTATTCACTGCTCGCGACTGGCAGCCTGGAACATCTATACATGAAGCGCTACAAGCTCGCTCGCTACAATATCCTGGATGTAAACCACTTTAATTTTTCCATCACCGAAACGTTTCTTCGAACTACATATTTATGTCATTTCAACTATGCTCAGGCAATGGTTTGTGAAAAACTCGAACATTTTAGGATGTTCTTTATGCAAAATACGCTTAATTTTTCATCTGTTTCAATCAAATTTGCATATTATGAAAATGTTTCATCAAACATAAATAAACTTTCAACTGCGTGATCGCAGCGGTTCATGAATAGATTGCGTACCTACGGATGGACAGACGGAAATACGGTAATGACGAAATAGCCCAAAAGTGTCATTTGATATTTAAATATTTACCTGTAGAATGCCAGGAAAAGTACCAATTGCATATAAAATTACTTGGCGTTTTACATTTTAACTTTGAACGAAATAAAAGTAAACTTGACGGCTTGTTACGATATGAATAGTGGATAGGGTTAGTTTAATGTGAAATGAGTGCAGGGAACCTGTACATTTCAAGACATAGCATGAAAATTCGTTCCTGAGTTCTTAAGACCTAATGCAGCATCTTAGATGATATATAAAGTAGCAATTTAATTTGAAGGAAATACTGTCTTTTATTGTAAAACAGATATTTAATTGGGTAACAGCAGTTGATGTCGAGCCATGAGATCTGTCTTGTAATGTGTTAACGAAGTGTAAATAAGCTATACATTGAGAATTCTTTCCAAGCGTGTATTTAGGTTATGTAGAAACAATTTATTTAATTTTCCCACTATTGAAGTGGCATTACTTAGACTTCTGTCTTTGCATCGAAACTTCAAAATTATTATACAAGTGCATGTGTGTCATTTACGATCTTGACTTGTGTATATATATATATATATATATATATATATATATATATATATATAGACTGACTTTCAGTGGCATTACTTCTCCCCTGCGACATTCCCAGCTTCATTAAATAAAATTAGAGGGGTTAGAATATTACATAACAACACCTACCCCATACATTATAAAAACTAAAAGAGAATATCAGGCGATAAATTCACTCAATTTCGGATATTTCGAGTGTGAATAAAAATTTCATGAGATCCCAAGAATATGTGGATAGAGAACGACATTTCCAACATATCTTATGAGAATGTATGTGCTTATATCCTGGTCACTGTGACTATGAGAACGTGAACTGTCTGAGGCGATATTATAACGGTTTCGGCGGGAGTCCGAGCTACGGCGGCTGACGCGCAAGCAGAAATGAGGTGGACACAGTGTAAAGGAAAATTTAACTTTTTACATAAACACGGTCTATATAAACAGCAGATGTTAGAAATCGCAGGCTAAGGATCCCCAACCGCCGGCCTTTGTACAGCAGCCAAACACTTGTTCCTTAACCCCCCCCTAACCGCAAATACCATAAACATCTGAGTGACATCCATGTGCGCGTGCGCGGTGTTGCTTCAGTTTAAAATAGTATTTAAAAGTAAAACAAAAGCAAAATTATTAAACACTGCTAAACTTATAAAATTGCACTAGATAAAACATTATATAACTTCTCTGAATATACATATATAAGTTTGATTAAAAGACGGAAGAAAAGCACGTGCGAATAGTTACAGCTGCTAAAACGTGCTGAAATCGAAGAAACAACAGAAATGATATTGCAACAACGCTTTGCTTTGGTGGAGCTAGTGACAGGACCACGTGCTGTAGTTAGGGGATGGTAAGACCCTACTTATCGTATACTGATGGGTTTGTGGTCAGGTTTCATAGCGTTCCGTCGCTTTGTAGCCGGCTGGGGAACGTTGCCTGCGACCAGAACGGCCAATATAATTAGTGATTTGGTTTCCGTTATTCCTCGTCATATCTTTAAACCATAGACGCTATTATCCAGAATAGTTAATCACTTTACATGTGTGGGTGTATTTTCAGGTTTATATAAATCTATATATAAAAGTCATCATATGTATTTTATAAACTAAAATTATGTTAATTATATATGTAGTGTATTGACATGGTAAGAAATGTCATGTGGCAACTTGCTAGAGTAAGCAGTTCGATTTCTTGTTCTTTGAATCAATAAATGCTTTTATTCTTGTTCTTGGAAGTAACTTAAACAGATAACTGAAAATTATTGAAAAATAAACCTATAGTTTTGAGAATATTGCCAAATTATTAACATTTACGTAGATTTTAAATAAATGAAACATCAAATGTTCACAGTTTACGAATCGAATGGCTCAACTTGAGCATTTTAAATTTCTCCAGTTGATTTCACCTTTGCCAAATCTTCCAAGTGAAGTCGAACCGGAATTTCACGTTAAGGTAGAAGTTTCGTTCCATCACTTTCAGCACATCATTAAGGTGTAATAGATTCTGCCCTCCAGGAAACCCTTACCAAGGAAACATTTCCAACTTATCGACAGGCGTAACGAGGTGCCAAATTCCAGCTCGATCAAACAAGTTGTGTAAGGAATCATATCTTATTCCGAAAACGCGATTTCCTCTATGCTTATACAGGTTTGTTTAAACAGTGATGTATTTTAATAAATTATTTATGTGTGTTATTTCCTCCAGATAAATCAGCTTCATTTATTATAGCACCTTCCTTTCAGCATTCTCCTCTCACAAACTAAAAAATGTTTTAGTTTCTGTATGACTTACGTTTTGGCAAGTAGCAGAAACTTATTCCACCCAAAAAATTGATACCGAAATTTAGCCGGAAACACATATTTTGAGATCTTCTGAAACCAAAGCAATTTTAGAAAAAGGTTCCTGTATTTTGTGCCCTTATTTTATGTGCTCAAGAGCTATCCTAATTAAAAATTTATGTTTGACATATTAATATGACGGATGAAATGTATGTACTTAATTTGATTCTGATTCATTTTATGTAGCTTTGATAGAGCTTATTTAACCATACTCAATGTGTTAAATCATTTATTTGTAGCTTTTGCCGAACACGAGATATTTCCTATTGTTTGTCAGAAGTTTCCGGTGTTTCAAGCTACGCACTTTTTAAGTGTTAAGTACGTCCTTTTGTTTCTCACCAGGTCTTGCAGAGTGCTTAAAATATCAAGTCCAGTGTACATTGCATGGCGGCCTTTTCTTTAAACATGTGTCTTTCCTAGCGAGCTGTTTGTCACCATGTAGTTACAAAAAATGCGTATTGAAATAATTTCCGAAAACCTTTATCAAGATTAACAAAAGAAGGAAAACAAACTGTTATTGCAGAATAGATACGAATGTATATATAGGTATAGAAAGCTCTGTGATTTTAACACCATTTTACTCTGTTAGCCAGTATTTAGTGTGTTGAGGAACTATAGGGTCTTTCAACGAGAGTGCCCTATCTTTTACATGTGATAGCTGCTGTTGTTATTCAGTTACAGCAGTGACTTTTTATGTGGTTACAGATGTTATTGACAAATAGCCATGGAACGTTACAGCATTCAGCAACGCGTAGAATTGTGAAAATTTATTATCAGATCATCTGTTCGCCAAACCTTCCGTGTATTGCGTGAAGTTTACGGTGTGCATAACCGTCCCTGCGAGAGAACGATTCGGCGTTTGATCCATAAATGTGAAAGAAGTGGTTCTGTCAGCGGTCAAAGAACGCCTGTACGTAATCGACGTAAGCGCACCAACGAAAACATAGACGCCGTTCGTGAGAGTGTACGGGAGAACGGAAACAAATCAATTGTTCGTCGAGCGCAAGAATTGGGGCTTTCGCCGACCACAACTTGGCGAATTCTGCATCTGGACTTGAAGTTTCACGCTTACAAAATGGTGTTAACTCAAGAACTAAAGTCCAACGACCATAGGTTGCGCCGTGTATTCGCCGACTGGGATATGGAGCAATTGGAAGCTGACCCGGATTTTTGTTGAAAAATCATCTTCAGCGACAAAGCCCACTTTTAGATGGATGGTTGTGTTAACAAAAAAAATTGCCGCTATTGGAGCAATCACAATCCAATGAAATTCAAGAACGACCACTTCATCCCCAAAAGGTTATCGTGAGGTGTGGATTTTGGTATGGCGGAATCATTGGTCTATATTTTTTCCAAGATGAAGATGGAGAAGCTCTAACTGGCAATGAAGAAATACACCTGGCTCTTATAAGGAACTGTTTTTGGCCTCAATTGGATGGTATGGATCTCAGAAGCATCTGGTTCCAGCAAGATGGTGCCACATGTCATACTGCTCTCGAAATAGTCGATCTTTTGAAGGAGAAGTTCAGAGGTTTCATCATTTCCCGTGGTGGTGATGTTAACTGGCCCCCTAGGTCACGTGATTTAACGCCGTTGGATTACTTCTTATGGGATTATGTTAAAGCTCGAGTTTATGTCAACAAGCCAGAAAGAGGAAATGATCTTATGAATAACATCACGCGTGTTATTCGTGAAGTTGGACCTAATTTACGTTCTTCTGTCATTGAAAACTGGGTCAACCGTATACGCGCAACCCAACGAAGTCGCAGCGGTCACTTAGCTGATGTTCTCTTCCACACGTAATGACATTAATTATGTTCCAAAATAAAAAAAGAAATAAACCTCTATCATTTATAGAACGTGTTTTATTTAAGCTCAAAGATAGGACACTCTTGTTGAAATACCCTATATATGCAGCAATAATACTCTGAAACGTTTGGGGTATAACATGTTCTTACATAGTGGTGTTTGAAAAATAATCTACAGATAATTTAAACATGCCGGTACACATTGGTCCAAAAATAACAATTTTTTGGGGGGAGCACCACTGAATCAAGCGTAAATATGACTAATATAGCATTCAAAGTAATTGGCTAACGTTTGCACCAGGAGGATAGCAGTGAAAAATAATGAAAAAGATAAGAAAAATAGTTTTCAGGGTATGAAGATGATTTTAGGTGTCCAAACTGCACTCCTGTTGCCTGGTATTTCAATTATTTCAGTGCCTGCATTATATACCTATTCCTCTCAAAATCTTTGTATCATTCCACAAAATCTGTACTTTTAAAAAAGTCTACTGTGTTACTTTCACACGACTTTCTCTGCCCTCTACCGCTTATTAGTGAGTATAAAAACTATTCTTACAAAGGTTTAGTTTTCTATCTGACTCATTTTAATGTAGATACACAGTTGCAGAAGTAGATACATTACAAATCACGTTAGGATACAAAAGGAATAGTAATAGTCAAGAATTTAAGAGCGCCATACACTGGCTTTAAAATTCCATACTGCTTCCAAGCAATCGCCAGAACATTTGAAAATTCGATAGGATTTAAAAAGAATGACAAAGTATTGAACAAATCGAGCCATTAATAACGGATATTTCCGAAGTGCCTGATGACATAAAAATTCTTATTTGTAATAAATTGAGATTTACATTTTTTGTGTGGTACGTTTGTTTCTGTCGCTTGCGTTTACCAGTTATACAAAATTATACCAAATAAAGAATAAAGAGGGCCTCACGGGCTATTCGCAGAAAATTCAAAATATACATTTTATTTGTCGTGTAAATGTCTTTAATGTATGACATTTTAATCAAAATCGTTAAAACCATTTTTAGAAAATAAAAAATTTCGTAAATTGTTGCATGTAAAGGATAGTTTGTGGTGGAGGGATTTTCTTGGATGTCTTCGTGTTGCATCTTTGGAAGGTACTGAACTTAAATACCACGTTTGGTATTTATCCGACGTTTCGTTTTTTGAGTTATGCTGTTCAAATGCACACACACGGACCTTTTTCTATTTTTTTTTGATTCAAGGGAACTCAAAACATGTATTTCTGGTGAAATCCCGGTATCGAATTTTTGCGTGGAATGCAACACCTTCTCTAGTTACTTAAAGGTGGTAGAAAAAGTAAAAATGTTCGACAGAGTCTGGTTTCCTTAAACATACCTCAATGTCAGAAAATTTCATAGTTTTAGAAACATCCTTTCTGCTCCTTAGGGAGATTAGAACACAGTTACCATGTCATAATCCATGTACCTACAACCTTTGCTTATTTAAAATGTGTAATTAATTGTGTAGCTCAGTATACAAGTATTCTAATGCTTGAATTAATTCTTATAAATGCCTTATGTGTACGGTGTTCTTGTTTCCAACGATCTTTGATCAGGAATATTACAAGCAATATAAAAACTCTGCGAGTATGACAAGCTGAGACAGCTATGTTGAAGGTATTCATATTTAAAGTAGCCCCATCCCGTTCCTAGAGATATATTTTGTTGTTGATGTCGACAGTAAGGTGGGGCATAACAAAAACAATAAATCCTCTTCGTTATTGCGAACCAAGGTTGAAAACAGTCGCGTACATTCCGCATCCTTATCTGATGTCAACGCCCTTTCTCATCTGATGATACGACTACTTCGATTTGAGGGAAACGCCTTAGTCCATTCTCTTTCCTCTGTGAAAAATATAGATGGACGGGTTATATTATTCTTTTTAAAGTAGTATCTGTCTGCTTTTTGCTTTGCAGAATGTTTCTGAAAGTTGCCATAGTATTGAGCAAAAATGTTCATTATTGCAAATATACTTTACATAGCTGATCAAAAGAAAAACACGTGTTCATTAAGAAACAAGATTTACAACCTATTTTCATTTAGCTTTTAAATTCTTCAGCTAAATCTTCCTCGCAAAATTAAAGAAAGATCATAGAATAACTTTTATCTTCTCTACTGCTTACTTGCAGTAACTAAAGGAAGTATTGTATACCATCTCGATACCGAGATTTCAACAGAAATACATGTTTTGAGGTCACTGAACCTCAACCCCCCCAAAAAATTATAAATAGTCCCCGCCCGCCTGAACATCATAGGCAACTTAAAAACGAAAAGTTGGTCAAACACCAAACTTGTATTTGAGGCGATAATTCTGATGGTCAGAAAATAAATAGTTAAGTATCACTCATTAATATATTATCAGACATTAACTGAAATCAAAATTGACCAAATTTCACAGTTTTGGCATTATAGAATTGAAGTTAGCAATCCCATAGAAAACTACCACTATGTTATAAACCTTGTATATATTGAGTAATAAATGAGCCCGTAATTATGCAGTGTTACTTGCAAGATTTTCCGCAGAAGATAAAGTTAGAGACCGTTCCTGTCATTGTTGTATTTCAAACGCGGTGGCGTGGGTAACAATTGTCTATTGTGTACAGTTAGGTGTTTCGGCGAGCAGTTGGGGATACACAACGTCTTTTAAAAGGCAGTTTAAAATACAAAATGTTTGAAATAACCAATGAGATGATAAAGATTGGTGACGTGCGGATATCACAAAGGTTTGGTGCTAACAATATAAAGATTAGTGGGGGAATGAAAACGTCAGTCAGTCCAGGTTTGTCAGTTGAGTTCGATGTCTGAATCTGTGCGTAACAAGTCGAGTCCCGTGGCGCTCAGAAACCATGTAACAGTTACGTTTCGCGAGTCGAGATTTTAATTCCTCGCAGTCTATATCAATGGTAGAAAATAATAAGACATAGGAAAGTATTGTAATCTATAATCAGTTAAACAAGTGAAGTACTAAGTATATGATTATTTCTGGCGTTGAAAAGAAGCCACGAGTAGTGGGGGATATAGCTTCTGTCTCAGTAGGATTCCGTGAGAAACGGACCGCGTGCCGACTTTGGATCGGTAGACATCTCCTCCCACCTTCCATTTTTAATAATGCAGGAACCCCAAGCAGTTGGGAAATAAATGTGTGAGTAGATTTGTGTTATGGATTTTGTACGATGAAAAACCCACGCCTTCCTCTTAACCTCCACACCACCTTTCGGTCCTCCGCAGCCAAGTAAGTATACGTCCCCTCAATGTACGTGCTGGATACTGAAAATTAATTTAATTGCCCCTCATAATTTCATGTACCTAGCTTGTGCTAAGTTGATATTTTTAATAGAGGTTAAAAGTTGTACTAAGAGACTATAACACACAATTAGAGTATGTAGGTAGTAAGGGAGTTCTCCTATTCTAAAGATAGGTTACAAGGAGTTTCTAGGCTCTAGATAGCTGAGTGGTATCATGACTATTCGTTTAGTATTTTAAAATACACAGGGATTTAAAACTTATAGTGACAGCTTAAGTTTTCCATAATACTTTTGACTCGGGATTAGATAATTCCACATAAAATAGGTTACGAGAGTCACAAATAAGTTATACGGGTGAGATGTTTAAAGTCGGCGAGAAAAAAGAAATTCTGGTGGTGTTCTGTGTGCACTAGCAAAAGAATTTACATTAAATCCATCGAAGTTATTGTAGACGAACAAATACCGTGGACTAATAACTAAAAGAACGGGGTTTGAACCATTGATCTTTGCCAATCTACTCAGCCGCATACAAAAATTGCTGAAGTGCAGTACCGTCCTGCCTTCAAATTAATGCCAAGCTGTGTTTCTTAAGCTTTCTGCAGCTTCCTTGTATTTGTGCAACAATTAATAACCCATGTTACAGGAAGGAATAAATGCTATAAGAAGCGAAACCTTTGAAGGTTTTTTAGGTAAATATAGGGAAAGAAATAAGGTTTTGTAAAATAGTTCCAAAATCTACCTATATAAAGTAAACTATAGTAGGTATAGAAAACCATATGAACGTAACAAATCAGAGTTCTTACTTTCTGTACTACGTACATAAGTAGGGGAAGTATTGCATTCCACCTAAACATTCGATACTGAGATTTCACCGGAAATATATGTTTCGAGGCCTCCTGAATCAAAAAAAGCATTTTTGGAAACATATCCGTATGTGTGTGTCTGTGAACGCAATAACTCAAAAAACGAAAATTCGGATAAGTATCAAACATTATATTTGGGTTCAATATCTTCCAAAGATGCGACACGACTGTTTTCAACAAAATTCCCACCCAAACTACCCTTTACATTGAACATTTTTCGAAAGTTTTTATTTTCTAAAAATGGCTAACGATTTTGATTAAAATACTATATATGAAATATAGTTACGTGACAAATAAAAGTAGGTGTATCCTGAATTTTCGGGGAATGGCCTATGAAGTCTTTTTCATTCGGAAGTTAATTTGTATAATGTTGTGGTAAACGTTAAGTGATAGACGAAAATGTACTACACAAAAATGTAGATCTCTCTAAATCACACAATTTATTTCAAATAATTTTTTTTGTGGCATAAGCCGTTTCTGAGATATCCGTTAATAAAAGTTAGATTGTTCATTTCTTGGTCATTCTCTTAAGTCCTGGTAACATTCATTTACTTCTCACGAGTCATAGAAAGAGTATGGAATTTTAAGGCACCAGATTTTAATCATTTGACTATCCTGTTCGCTTTGTATCTATATGAAATGTGTAATATACCTATTTCTAAAAGAATTTATTTGGATTAAAATGTAGTAGATGGAAAAATAAGCTTGAGTAAGAATAATTTGTATACCAGCTAATAAACGATAGGAGTAGAGAAAGTCCTGTGAATGTAACAAATCGGATTTTTTTTTTAGAAAAGGGATGATATTTTCACATAGGACTAAATCTTTGGGCCATATAGATACAGAAACTTAGGGGGTGGTCGATTCCAAAATAACAGTTTACTGCATACTTTCGCTGCATTATTAAACGCTTAAAACAACCGAGTGTCCAACTTTCACTTACATGAAACAGTTGCTACTAAAAATAAAGTTTTTGTAAGCGAGCGCGCCAGAGGTGAATGATGACAATTTAAATACAGGACGAGTGATATTTTCTTCTCCATTTCTTCGCTGTGGTCTGCCTCATGTGTGGTCTGGTGATCTGTTACTCAACCTGCAGTAAGATATCGATTACTCAATAGAAGAGTAGCCGACCACATCATTACGTCGCTTCCACTCTGCATGATAAAGTGAAGCACTTGACTCCTTCTTATCGGATGGAATTTTCGTTTCGTTGCTTTAAACAGAACCTTATTTTCAAATTAGTTATCAGCATCTGGAGAGAGAGAGAATTACATACAAAACAGGAGTTTGAGCAACTTTTGGATAAAAAAAAGGTAAATTTAATCATAGATTCAGACAAATAAAACAATTTCACAGTTTCATCTTATCACGTGAAAGGAGGCATAGATACCATCCTCTAAACGGAGGCAGATCTCGTTGAGCATACCGAAGTTTCCAAGTCTATGAGTTTAAAAACCATGCAGAGATGTTTGGCAAAAGTTCACTTTACCTTTTAGTTAGGTAAGAATATTAAGCTTGAAGGACGAGATCAGGTCCGACGCATAGTAGAATGTGCACTGTATTTCCGATATCACTGCGAAATAGTTGTTGCATTATGAGTACAATATTAAGTGGTGTTTAATTCTCATTATTCCCGATACTATTATTCGTTATCATGAGGAAATGTATAGTACTGATCACATTGCAAGCATAAGCTGTGTACAGTTAAACTACTTTATTTACCTTTGCATCTTATTAACATTCGTACAAAGCTGTTTAATTAATGATTTTCAAAACATTATACTGCATGTAAGTTGAAGAGAGAAGGGGACAGTAAAGTTGGGAAGAGGGATATAAAGCGAACATACAGGAAAGGGAGAGAGAGTGAAAGGAGTAAAAAGAGAGAGAAATGAAGGAAGAGAGTGAGAATAGAGAACCTCCAGATTTAACCCAATAATACGTGGTAGTTTTTTTTTAGTTTTAATTAAACTATTTAGAGCCATTTAAGAAAATTAGAAATACAAAAAGAATGAAATAATTTATATATAAAGGATTGCATGGGGGGAGAAATATCAAAACCTTCGGCTTCCAAATTTAAGAGGTGCTGGGAAGAAATTCCGCATTTGGTATATATTTTAAATTGATTTATTTCACACACACAAACTCACTTCGATCTCAAACACTGCATTTCCGGTGAAATCTCATCTCAAACTTTTGTGTGAAATGCGGTACTCCATACCAAATGGATCGGAAAATTGAAGAAAACTAGCTGGTAATCGAAGCCAGAATCTCTGGGTTTAGGTGCGGCCACTATGACCCGACAGGCACTGTTCTCCTAAGGTTCGTAAAGTGAATCTAGGAGTTGAAGTATTAGAAATACCTGCCGTCCCAGACAGAGGTACAACCTGAATTATGCATATAATGTGTACTGACAGAAGGAGGTAAATATGTGTTCATTAGGACTGATAGCATCGAGGAGCAAGCAATAAACCGAAGGCATCTTCCGAATGACAGGCAGCCATTCCGATTGTTAAAAATGTCTCGCTCAACCGGTTCCATCGTGTCGTTCCGGTCGACAAAACCGTTCCATGGTCCAAGTAGTCAACAAATTACGCTGCTGGCGCCACAATTGCTGAAGATGGATGAGAATAATAAAACGATAATTTAATTTGGTGACGTCACGCGCGCCAGACTTCACTACACCGACGACCGAATTATTATGGGAAGGTCAAACATTCTACCTGCAAGTACACCCACTGAACCCGCTCATTCCGACCCATCATTATGGTAATTTGGAAAGTGAAGAATACCTTGATAACGTAATTTGAAGCATTTTGTATCCTTTCAATGCCACTAAATCAAATTGAAATTCTGCCGGGTCATTGTGTCACCAGGATGAGCCGTCGAGGCGGCATGTGAATCGTTTACTGCTGAGGACCTCCCTCGAGTAACGCTTCAAGTACCACTTCCAAAACCTTGCGAAATTAATAACGAAGTGAGGTAAAACATAAAAATACTTATGAGGAATACCTTGATCCTCAAAATAATAATTGACTTTTAATTCAGTATAATTGTTACACTTAGTGTGTGGACTCATATTCTCGAAGGTCTAGTTTAAACACCGTGCAGCTCCAAATGGAGGAGATTTGCCATCGATTTTCCTAAGTCTTCAAACGCCAAATTGCATATTTCAATATGGGATTGAAAACTCCACTCAAAAATACAAAATAAATAAAATATATGGCACAGAAAGGCGGCTAAGCAAGTAGGGCCATCTGTAGGACATCACAATATCTGCGTTCCCAGAAAACAACCAAACAATCATAACGGTTCACTTTCCGATTAAATTAGTAGCAGCATAACAGATGGCACAGGAAGGTGACACTACAACTAAGGACATCTGGCAGGCACAATTGACTCAGGTAAATGGACGTTCTATAGCAACCGGTTTTGAGTTTAACGTACTTTAACAGACGTTGATGAAATGTTCTAAATGACGCTCAGATCTTGATGGATTTGATCACGAAGCTCTAGTTCAAACACATCAGTATTCTTTGAAATAAATGCAAAGGAACAGTAGGATATTATTGTTCGAAGTTATATTTTAGAATTATCAGAACCCACATCTAATGTTACTTTTCCTGTAGTGTGATTTTTTTCTCTACCCTTCTGTTCATTTTTCCCTCTTTTGCCACCCCTGTTAGAACAGAGTTTAAAGCATGAATGCTATAAATCGATTAAACACGTGCTTTAATCAAAAATAAAGACACGAGAAAAAATATAAAGCCTTCGCTGTAAAAGAGAGACTTAAATTTTGCTTCCTTAAGAGCACGTTTTAATATTCCAGTCTGTCTTATTCAAAACAAAGGTGTGCACGTACCTTGTGACTTTGCTCTCTTATGCTTAGTTTAGCGCTTAGAAGATGAAACGGTTGCGCAAATGCGCTGGAGGATCTAAAGGAAAAGATACCAGATACTCATCCTAATAATGGAGCGTGGCCTAAATTGGATTCGAGTCTAGGTCAGCAGAAAAGAATATTATAGGTATTCGAAATACATTGTTTTCGAATGTTACCAGAAAAGAATAGAATTTATCAGAAAGTTGGTTTGTGTACTTAAATATTCATCATATTTATTGAAATTTTGGAAGGAATAAAATTTTTTGGAAAAGTGCATAAAATTACATGTATAACTATAACTTTCCTTCTGGTAAACGTTTATTCATTTTATCCATCATCGATTAACAAAAAAAATGTTACACAACATGCCTTAAAAATTCAGGTAATTATCTTAAACAGTGTTTTTAGATAACGTCGTCAACGAGATAAATGTGACATTGATTAAACTTAGAAGGTTCTGGTATGTTAAAAGTATATTCAAGAAAATGCGGTAAACCTTAAGTGCCATTTATATATACAAGCAATAAAACCTTAACAGAAACTTCGTGGCAATTCTTCTTATAAAATCTTATATAAACCTAGATTTAAAAAAATCATGGAATTGTTTATTTTCTCGTTAATGTATATGAAAGTAAAGGATATTTGTTATTAAGTGTTAGTGATGTCCATGACAACACTTCATTTGCATTTTCATAATAATAACGATTGTTGTCTCTCTGCAACCAGTTTTTGCTCGTTGTGCAGATTCGTTTATCACATTTCATAATGTCGACAATAGAGCAACGTTTAAACATAAAGTTTTGTGTTTTGTTACACAAATCTCCCTTAGAGACATCGAAAATGCTAGAAGCAGCTTATGGTGAAGCAGCAATGCAAAAAACCTGAAATCTGAAATTGCATCTGAAAGGGCAAAGATTTTCGAACGCTGAAGAAGTTTCTGCACTATGACACACATCTGAAAATAGCTTCCAGGAGTGTTTGGAGTCTCTTTTCAGGCAGTGGTAGAACTATTTTGAAAGAAATAGTGTGTAAATTGTTTTGAGGCAACTTGTGCCTGCGTTAATACAAACTTTTGAATCTAGTATATAGCTATAACATATTAATTCTCAATAAAAGAATGGGATATATGGTATGCTGATTACTTCACCGAAAGAGAATTTCTAATGCAGCTCTAAGCCGAAAAGTCAAAACATCTCGCTTATTATTAAATTTTCTACAAAGTTAATAGTTTTGGTAATTAAAATTTTTCAGTGGATGAATGTTTAAGAAGTTATACCACTTTTCACTCCTATTATTTCCCAGTAGCCTATCTTAACGTTGCTGCTTGCGGTGCGAGAGCACATGAATTCAATTGGTAGGAAAGGAATGGAGACTTTCTCTTTCTAGAAGATGTGGTCAGCCTGATGAGGTCCTTATAGGTTACACGGAGTAGACTTTCCCAAATCTAGCATACACATTTTGTAGCACCCGAGAGAGAGGCGAATGGCAGGAGCCGCATGGGGGTTTTGTAATCAGGAGTTTGAGAGAAGTTTCCTAACATTTATAAAGTCTCAAGGACCTCTCCCTTCGCCCCTGTGTACCAAGGTCAGCGGGCTGCCCGAGCGTCTCCTCATGTTCTAAGGCATGAAGCGTAGGAAGATGGAAATGTTGGAATTTCCAGCATATTTGTCATGACAAATTGTGTTAAAAGTTAAAAACTCCGATCAGATAGACGGCCATCGGATATTGAACCCGTTACCCGTTTAACGTTATCACCGAGCCATTCCCCTATGTGGTTAGGTCCCTGGTGACCAACTGAGTAGCTAATAGATGGAAAATTGAGGCTTCGGTCTTGCCAAAGCGCCCAGAGGAAATCAGTTACTTAGGCATCGTGACACAGAATTTTATTACTCGTGGGTATATGGCAGGAGAATTAACTCATTTTTTGTTACCACGGGAAACAATATGGTTAGTATAACAACCATTATCAGGCAAAAATATGAATTTACCAAGTGAGATGGCTCAAGTGGTAGGTCTATGGCTCACATTCGGGAAGTCGCGGATTGAAATCCCGTTTACCGATCAATCGGTAAACTGACTGTTTCTCATGATTTCCGTCTAGCGATAGACAAATACCGGAATGGATATTGAATACAATGACACAAGTTCCACCTTTAGAGCAAAGAAATAGAAATAGAAACATAGTATTGGTACAGAAAGGCGACTGCAAAACTAAGAACAACTATTCAACTACGAGTTACCTAGGTAGATGGTACAGAAAGGCGACTATGCAACTAAGATCATCTGTCCCTTATCAAAATGACTAAGTGGACATTCAAAGAACAGCCAGCAGTTGTAAGTCCCCGAAGTCCACATTCCGCCAAAAGTCAACAGCAACGAATTACGTGGTACGGGAAGGCGGCTATGCAACTAAGGTCATCTCTCTGGCATACAGTGGCGCAGATGTACCAAGAAACCTACGATATGACCAAGAAGTTACAGAAAACACTTTAGCAAACGTCAGTCCACGTTTGCTAAAATGCCTAACTTAGGCGTTTCGTGGCGCAGGGGATTGCGCGTTCGAGTCCCACCTTGGACATGGGTGTTTGTTTGTAAATATAAATGTGTGTGGGGGGAGGTGCTAAAATGATAGAAATAAAGGTAAACAGAAACAAAGGAAAAAATAAAAGAAGAAGAAAAGGAAGTTAAAGAGCGATGTTAAACAAACACACGAAACAATTAATTGTGAATACCCCTGAAATATTAATTACTGGTTGTGATAACTTCAAAACAACGTATTTCATGGATATGCGTCACATACAAAGACAAGCTATGAAGTTACAGAGAGTAAGAATGTGTGTATGTGTGTGTGTATGTGTGTGTGTGTGAGAGAGAGAGAGAGAGAGAGAGGGGGGGGGGGAGCGATATGTATTTTAAACATAGTAAGGGGAGAGAAGCTGCAGATTTCACTAGTAAACTCTTTCACAAGGCTATATTCTGTTTCGATTTAAAGGTCATGATGAAACTTGTGAAAATCAAAGGAGGAGTAATAAAGATTAGCGAATGAAAAATATGAGGTTTCAAAATCTCTCCATACATGAGTAGTTGTTTAAAAACGTTCATCCTAGAATTCCGTAGATAATTTCTTTTTCATGTTCATCAACCGACACGAGTACATATTTAATTGAAGACCTCTTCTATTTTTATACGAATGCTTGTCTTATCCCCTTTATTCAGAGCATCCACTAACTCTCTATTTGGTTCCGGTCTGCTGGCACAAATGGGATTTTTTTTCCCACTGCGCTCTGGTTAATGGAACTGTCTATAGCGTTTATTTACACATTCTCGCATTTTCTTCATTTCTAGTTCCAATTTGTAACGGAAACATCAGCAAGATTTCTTCTTCCACCAGCTTATAACGACATACGTTCAGTCAGAACTGTGCTGCAATATTCTTTAAAGAGAGTGGCAATCTCCACAGAGTTCTTATTTATTTCTTTTCGTTTTCCTATTACTTGATGGTGTACAACATGGGAAATTATTTCTTTCTCGCGTAAAGTTTCCAATTCTTGTTTATATTCTTAGCATTTTGGTAAATGTATAGCTTTAATTCATAAAACAAAAATACGTTATTGAATTTGCGTATACAATTAGAGACGCTAGCTTTCCAAAGTAACAGAATATGCTAGAATATAATCTAAAGAAATAAAAACGAGATCTGCAGTGCCCACACGACTTTCTCAACCCAGTATCAGTTTACAGCTACCTTATGCACTGCCGTTTGTGAAAATTGCAACACCAAGAAAGAATTTCCCGAATAACTCCATAATTGTTGGAAGTGTAGAAGAGTGTGCAAGCAATAACTAATTAGGTTTGCAGAGAGCTGGGTACACGCAGGCCGAGCAGAACCCTCTCGTGTCGGTCCGACAAGGTCAGTGCTGCGCCCAGTGTAGTCAGTGCAGAGGTGTCAAACAAGGTGGAAAAACAATAAATTGGATGCCAGTATGCCTCGTCGACGTCAAAGGAAGCCATATTGGCATGTGAATGAGTTCGAACGGTGCAGAATGATCGGTCTCCGGGAAGTGGGCTTGTCATACCGTTACATTTCGGCTCGTACATGGCATTCTGCTACGACAGTGATGCGTGTGTGGAGGCAGTGGATAGATGAAGGTCGTACGCAGCGAAGAGCGGGTACTGGATCACGGAACATGACCACAGTTCGGGATGACCGTCATCTTGTTCGCATGGCCACAACGGACCGTGGCGCTTTATCCAAGTGTTGACTCGACGCTGGAGCACTGCAACAGGTGCAACTTGTCTGCCTCAAAGATTCGTCGCCGTCTGCTGCAGGTTGGACTGGTTGCATGCATGCCATTTCATCGGCTTTTATTGTCCAGAAACCACAATCTTCTCCAACTGCAATGGATACATGAGCACCGTCACTGGGGTGCTGGGTGCAAAATGTAGTCTTTTCGGACGAGTCCCGTTTCAACGTGTCCTACAGTGATGGCCGCATACGTGTCCGGCGTACCGTGGTGAGCGCAACCCGGAGGGCTGCATTGTTGAACGGCATAGCGGACAAACACCGGGATGGTTTGAGGCGCCATTGTCTACAACAACCGATCTCGCCTCCTACGATTTAACGGCACTTTGAATAGCAACCGGTACCTGACGGTGATTGTAGAGCCTGAGGTACTCCCCCTTCTTCAGGCATCTCCACAGGCCACATTTCAACAGGACAATGCCCGGCCACATATTGCGAGGAGTGTACAAGCCTTCTTCGAAGAGTGACGGATACCATTGCTTGCCTGGCCTGCACGTTCGCCTGACATGTCGCCCATCGAACATGTCTGGAATATGGTTGGTCGGCATCTGGTGCGTCACGGTCCTCCAGTAACCTGTGTCACGGATTTGTGGGCTCAAATACAAACTGCGTGGAGCGAAATCCCTCAGGAACTTATTCAGAACCTTTTTGATTCAATGCCATGGTGTATAGCAGCTCTAATTGCAGCGCATGGAGGCCACACCAAATGCTGAATATTAGATATTAGGGCTCAAAGGTCATGTGCAGATTTGAAAAGTTTATCATTTGTTACTTGTCATATACCTTACCTGTGGTATTAAATTCATTGAATTCATGCGTTTCCTTCTTGGTGTTGCAATTTTTACAAACGGCAGTGCATATAAGGTAATATGCATGTAAAAATTATACTGTTCATTTTACGTTCTGCTTGCGCAGAGGTGATTTCAGGCCAGATAAAGGGCACTAGGTTTTATTATTGGATAAAAACTCAGGTATGTATATGACAGAGTCTGTTACTATAAGCTCATGCTTATATTGCACACTGCGGCTGATTCCCCATCAAACGTCGGTTGCGTGTGCTTAGTTGGAGAGAATGAGGCGTGGTGCTCAGCTTTCAAACAGTCAGGAATTCCTATCAGGATGCGGGTAGGAATTTTCAGAAACTATTCTTCGTTTGTTCTTTTGAGAAACCTCGAAAGGTGCTACTGCTTTGTGTGCGCGCGTACAGGCGTGCGAACAGCGTAACTCAAGTATGAAAAGTTGAATAAATACCAAAGCTGCATCTTCCAAGGATGTGACACGAAGATTTGCGAGAAAACCTGCCCACTTCTACATGGAATACTCAACGATATTTTTTGTTTTATCAGAATGGTTATAACAGTTTTGACTAAACAACATATTTTAGAAATTTACTACATCACTAGTAATATATATCTTGAATTTTCTGCAAACAGCCTCTTTATTGCGAATGAGAGATCGAATAAGACAGATAATAACTTACGACAAATGTAAATCTCGTTTAATTGCTCGGTTTATTTCAAATAAAATTCTGCTTTATCAATCATTTTCGAGATACTTGTTTGCCATTGGATCGAATTTTCCTAGAAAATACAATATATTTTACATTTCTGAAGTGTCTTAGCTACAATTGTGTTGTCTCTCGCAATGTCATACAAAGAGTACAATTTAAAAGCTAGCTTACAGCAACAAACCTCTTAAACTTGCAATATCACATTGGCCTTCTATATGCCCCTTTTATCTATAATGAAATGTTTAATGAAGCCATTTCTGAAAACTTTAAGCACCTTTTCCAGATTAGTGCCTAGAATAAATATAAAAATAAACGATAGCAGGCAGAAAAATATTGTATGACTTTAACGCTCCACATGTTTTTCATAGCGTTAAGAATTTCCAAAATATTTAAGTTCTACGTTCATATTTTCAAAGTATAAGTGACTAAGTTTACGTTTGCACCTTTTTCGTTTTCTTCGTAATTTTATTCCCCTATCCTTTTGATACTGATATCTGAATGTCTCTCCGCATTTTGTACATACATAAGCATTTATAAGGTAATTTTAAATACTTTTGGGCGAAAATGTGTAGCATATAAGAATAATTTTGATATGAACAGTATAATACAGGGTGCGAAAATATAATATGCTACAAGGCCTCGTGTAGATGTGTACAGTGCAATCATATTTGGTTTATAAACCTATATTCAGAAACTGTTTGTTTACGCGTCAGTCTCCAAAATGGAAAAGAGGATACCTGTAGGTACGCAAATTAGACTCTGAGACAACAGTAGACATCACATTTATTTATAAAGACTAATAATCATTTATCAGTGGTACTGCATCAGCTATTACATGATATACACGTGTTACATGCTTCATAAGATCTCCAGCTAACGGTAGTGTTTACAATAATCGTTTGTTCGGCTATGTCAAGTGGGAATAAACAATACAGAAACATCGAGATGCTTCTCATCTACGGGAAACCCGAAGGAATGCAAGAAAGGATTGTCTTCTTTATCAACAAAATACTCCAACAGACGTCACCCAGCCCACGCCATGTTCTCAAGGCTGGAGGTGCGTTTAAGTGAAATAGGCAGTTCACATTCTAAGAAACACCCCTGTGGACGTGCGCGGACCAGAGTTTTAACTATCTCCAAGAGTTCATATCACATAACTTGGCGATTCACAAAATCTGTCGAAATTGGCAGCAGCCAATTTGAGGGGATTAAGTTGTTGATTAAAGTGTTATCTGTTTACTTACATTATTTTAGTTTTCTTCTTTGCAATTTTTCATCCGTACTGCATACTTCTTCCTCCATTTTAGTATAGCATATTTCTGGGCATGGGTTTATTAAAAAATATGATCCCATGCTGTTCATCTACCGGCTAACAAGCCTTGTAACATATATTTACAACAGCTTGTTTGCAAAGTTGTGAAAAAGTAGTGAATTTTTAATGTCTGAAGAAAATCCTGCGCGTCTTCCATATTAGATATGAGACGTGTTTTAAACTGAGTACTGTTTTAATACTTGCCGCTGCAGCGCTGTTGTCGCGATTTTGAGCCGGTGCGATCACTTTCTCCATTCATTAGGAAGCTAGCCGCAGCTTGAGCGATAGTCGCTTTATGTTTTCCTGTTCTTAGAGCATTTCGGAAGTTCAAAACAATCCAACGACTCGCGGACTGTGAAGTCAGATAAGCGATTCATTTTCTGAAAGCGAGGAATGTTACACCAGTAAACATTCATCGCCAATTGTGTGAGGTTTATGGGGAAACAATAATGAGTGACAATGCCGGCTACACACAGCCAAACAAACTCAGGACCTGATCACATCATTTGGTTGGGAGCAATTCGACCACCCTCCTTACAGTCCGGATTTGTTAAACAAGAAGTACAGGCTTGACTTTCATCACACGCGGCATCATTCTTTGACAAAGGCATACGGAGACTTCTTTCCCGTTACAAGTGCCTTAATAAGGGCGGTGTCTATGTGGAGAAGTACCTTGCAACTTACAAGGTAATGAATGATAATGAAGTACTTGGAAAATAATGCTGTTTTATTTTTTAAAAAATTATGAGCACTTATTTTAAAAACATGCCTTGTATCTTTCAGTTACCTGTTAGTATGTTGAGCCTGCTACTTGCATGAAGGTTACATATCTTTACATACCAATCCATACGGAGTTTGTGTTTAATTACAAATGAAATATTAATTTTTTCCCACGTAGGTAAAGCAAAAAACGCTGGGACACCTAAACACTAAATCTTGCTTCCAAAAACGTTAACAACTTCTGGGTGTATTGCAATTGACGGGATTACATAACAAGCAGTGTATTATAAAGCTATTATAATGCTAATAAAGAACTAAAACAATTCTTCCATAGTTTTGAACGCCCCTGGCATCACAAATGAATGAAAAGGCTATTTATTCATAAACATAAAAATATTAATAAAGACGAGGCTTGGCTACATGACAGGCGCCTCCTGTTAAAGCCAAGCCTACGGCATTTGCTTTATGTTTTCCCGGTTTTGTTTTCTCTTTTGTTTCTATGCTTATTTAACTTGTGTGTGTGTGTGTGTGTTCCTGCTTTGTTTACCGTTGGATGATAGCAGGGGCAGTTTTTGTAGTTTTGAATAAAAATAAACACGCAATGCTAGAGTATTTTTACAGATCAGGGCGGCCCTTAGGTTATTTTTATTTAACTCTGTTCTCAAGTTACAAAAACTATTCGCAACATTCCTCAACTGTAAACAACGATTACATCAACACAATATGTTGTTATCAGAGAAGTTTAAACAAACTGTACAAAAATCCTCACAAAAATGTTTAGTTAAATAAAGTAAAAAAGGTTAAAACCTTTATTGTGTTTATAGTGCGTGCAGAGGACGCATAGTAGGTATAATTGTGTTACCTGCGCTAGGAAACTACTGATAAAAATCTACATGCTGGTAGACGATCTCAGCTTCATTTATTTACACATATAATGAAAGTGTAATGGAAAAAATTCCAGTAATTTTCGATTGAGAATGAATAATTGATATTAACACGTGTATCGGGCAACTCTGAAGCCAGAAATTGGATTTAAAAACTTTTTGTTTGTAGGTTGTGTGTATGCATATATTGTGTGCGCGTAATACCCTAACCTTTACGTGAGAATGGCTGACCAAGGCTTACGACGCTTGATGTATAACATGCCTTAAATTTCACCTAAGGTATAGGTAATGTATCATCTTAATTACCTTGCCCAAATGGGACACAGAAAAGAAAACCCAAATATCTTGATTGTTATGTTTTATTTGCAAATTGTTACATAACAATGGTTTGTAAGCATAATGTTTCCAACAAGTTTTGTTATACTCAACATTTCGATACGATGAATATTTAAAAATTTATATCTGTTTGTCGTGTACATAAAGCGGTTGTCACAGAAAGCGGTCATAATATGCCGTATACCGTTAAATTTTATCTTTTACCTCTTATGTTGCTGTTTCCAACGCCTCCATATGGTCTACAGACCTTCGGGGAACCTCGTTCCACCAAGTGATGCCTGAGCTATTTATTAGTTGGTAGCACCCAGCGGACAAAATGAGAGCAAAGAAATGAGAGAACCTACAGCTTTTATTGTGTACTTCGAATTACATTGGGAGATTGGGATACTTTGCTTTACGTTTAATTAACACTAAAAATTAGCGGTTTTTAAAACATCGCAACTAAGTTGCACTGAGAAAAGAAGGAATAGTCAATGAGAACAATGGAGGGGGGGCGAGATAGGAAGTTGACAAAGAGGGAGATATCTAAGATGAATAAGAAGCGGGAAAGAAACAGAGAGAGACGGAAAGGGAGAGACATATTATAATAAAATTTTGATCAACACTATTTTGAAGGAACAACTGATACGTGTTGGCTAACACATGATATATTCGCGCGCGCGCGCGTGTGTGTGTGTGTGTTTGTGTGTACAACTGAACAACTTTTGTGAATTACTTTGTATAGAATATACGCTAGGTGTAATTAATTTCACCAAATGGTATTGTAATGATGCACTATTCTAAAAACAATGGAATTGTCTCGACGGTGATAATGTAGTTTGAAAAATATTAAATACAGCTTTTAAGCTTAACATTTCTGACAAATTTTCTAATTTAAAAGGGACGACAGAACGAATTCTTAAGAAGTTACACCAGCACTATACTGCTATGATTCGAGTTCAAGGTTCACCTTGAAAAATTACAGTTCTGAATCGTTTATTGTAATTCTATTGGTTACAATGAGAAACTGTGTACTTCTGAACGCAGTACGAGGAAAACTCAGAATTTTGTATACTACAGAACCTCATAGTTATGCTTTGTTTTTATCGAACTTCAGCAATGTAGACATTCATAATAAGTATATAGATTACACGAAAGGAAAAATCAGGAGAAACCAAGTAAGAGTGGGAGAGATAGGGATAGAGAAGAATATTCGCAGATAATGCAAAAATAATATTAAAACACTCAGATGATGCTTATTGTACACAGATCTCGATTATTGTATTAAGCAGTAACTTTTTGTAACATTATAATTGCCTCTCACTATGTACGCTACAATAAAGGTTCATTTCTGTTTTGACTATTTGTCTTTGTGTTATATTCCATTCAAAAATTAAAAAACTAGATTTCACCGGAAACATGCGCTTGAGCTCCCTGAATCCAGAAAACATTTTTAGAAAAAGGTCCTTAAGAGCGTGTCTCTGTCCGTCCGTGTCCCTGTGAAACAGAACTAAAAAAAAAACAAACAACAAAAACAAAAAAACCGCATAGTCGGTTCGGATAAATACTATGACGCAGCTGTTTTGGGCCGAGCTAATCGAATGGATGAATGGTGTACTTCAGCGCCAGCCGACTGTCTGGTTGGATAGATAGGGAGGCGGCACTCTCACCCAAAGTAAACAACAGAAGGGCTATGCAGATTTTTCTGAATGTTTCTTACCCCACCTCCCGCGAACTCTCTCGAAGGTCCTGCGACTATATCGGCGAGCGTGTTCGCGACAGTCAGTGAGTTGTTAGTGCGTCGTAAAGTACGGGTTATTCAGTGTGCTCTAATGATGGATGGGTATTGTGACGTACAGATAGTGCTACGTCTACTGTTTGTCACGAAGTCCTGTGTTCGACATTCCAGGAGTGAAGCGGAAGAAAGAAGGGGCTTTTTCGCGCGTTTCATTACACCGTTACGCGCGAAGAAAAAGTAAAATGATAATAAAAACTATCTAAGTCACACTATAAAATTGAAGTGACAGTGTAAACTGAGCTAAGTCACGGTAGAAAAGTGAAGTGAGAGTGAAAACTCAACTACGTCACGCTAGAAAAGTGAAGTGAGTGAAAACTGAACTAAGTCATATTAGCGAAGTCACAGTGAAAACTTAATCAAGTCACAATACTATAATTGACATTTAGGTGCAGAATATTACAAGTATGCGAAGACGAAGATTTACAAGAAAATAACCCTCCCCTAAATTACCCCTTTACATAGAAGAATTTACTTTGTTTATTTTCTCAATACTGGCTAACGATTCTTATTTAAGTGCCATATCTGGAGATATTTTCCTGACAAAATGTGTATTATGAATTTCCTGCGAATAGCCTGTAAAGTTATTCTTTATGCTGAATACACTTATATGCTTTTGTATGTTATACACCGTAAGAGATGTGTTACATTCACACGAGTTTTCTACCCTCTGTCGCTTATAAGTAGGTATACCAACTATTCATACTAAAGCTTATTTTCTATCTATTTCATTTTAATTCAAATAAACATTTGCAGAAACATAAACACTACACATTTCGTTATATGTATATACAAAGGGAACTGTGATAGCCAAATGTTTAAGAACTGGACGCTATACGCTGCCTTAAATTCCATACCGTTTCCATGCAATCGCGAGAGAAAGGACTTAAAGAATGACCAAGTAGTGTACAAATCTAACCATTAATAACGGATATTTCGGAAATGACTTATGACACAAAAACGTTAGTTATAATAAATTGTGTATTTTAAAGCGATCTACGTTTCTTGTGTAGTATGTTTTCGTGTATCGCTTAACGTTTACCAGTTATACCAGATTATAGGAAATTCCTTCTGGATGAAGCGGACTTCAAGGGCTATTCCCAGAAAATTCAAGTATTTGTCATGTAAATATCATTAATATATCGTATTTTAATCAAAATCGTTAGAGCCATTTTTTAGAAAAACAAATATTTTGAAAAATGTTCCACGTAAAGAGTACTTTGAAGAGGGGGGTTTTCTTGAAAATCTTCTTGTCAATCTTCTGAAGGTACTGAACCTAAACACCAAGTTTGGTGTTTATCCTATTTTTTGAGTTATGCTATTCACAGAGACACACACGGACATTTTTTTTAAAAATGCTTTATTTGGATTCAGGGGCCTCGAAACATGTATTTAGGGTGAAATCTCGGCGTGGAATTTTTGGATCGAATGCAATACCTCTCCATCTACTAGGTACATGGCAGAGAAAGGAAAAGTATACTGCACAAACCATGTAGATCTCCTTAAAATACACAATTTATGTCAAATAATTTGTTGTGTTGTTTACCAATTGTTTTGTTTGAATTCTCAAATACTTTAAGCTTTTCCAAGTGCTAAGTCGTTATTAGCTCTTGTTTTTCTAATGTAATTTTAAGGTCATTAAAAAGCTACTAGCTTTTAAGGGATTTGACTGTCTTCCAGTCTTCTGGCATCTACAACGAAATGTGTAACGAAAGCCTCTACAAAGTTTATTTCGACTCATAAGAACTAGATAGAACAGCAAGCTTTTGTAAGAATAGTTTACAAAAGAGTAGGTAGTCATGTGAATGTAAAATAACAGAATTTTTAAAATATTTTGAGTAGAATTAAACTTGCTTCATTTAAATATCCTCAATATCAAGTTAAATATTTATATTAAGTGCAATGTTCTAAGAGACCTAAAGGGACTTAAAACTGTACACAGGTTGTAAAATCTGCCCTAGTTTACAGTAAAACGCGTAAGTTCTTATTAAGTTAATCATTGGATTTATCCTCGGTACATCTGTACGGAACAGGACCGCGGGATAATATTTATGGAAATCAAGGATTAGTTTATTTGAAGGAGTTTGTTCTTTCACATCGAAATACTACGTGAAAATTCTGTAGTATATGGGGTTATAACACAAATAGCGTTAACTGCATTATTTTTGCGACTTATCACCTTTTAAAGATGCATATAGCACACAGAAAACTCTCCAGCTGCTTTAGGCAAGGATCCTAAAGGTCTTGGAGTCGATTACAGGCCCGTATCTGTCGAGTTCTCTGCGCTCAAGTGGTTGAACACGCAACTGAAGACATTTTATTTCACAAACTATCACATAACCACTAAAGCCACCCAAAAATATAAGTAACAAATCTGATGTGATGCATCCTCACTACTTCCTTTACTAATGGCAAACACATATACATGCATTATAGAATATTATACTAATCATTTAGAAAGTGACTCTTCTATTCTCATTATGCTGCTCACGATATACTTCACCTAGGAATTCAATTGCTCCAAATTAAGCAAGAAGGCTTCAACATACGGAAACATTATTCAAATGTTTATTCGCGAGAAAATGCTCTTGTGATGGAAAGTAAAAAAGGGAGATAATAACCAAGAATTCCAAACTTTCCGCATGAACATAAGTTAACGTTTAGTAAAGGTCTAAACTTGCAAGATTGATACTTAGAAAACAGTTAATGCTACGAAAAAGTTATACAACCTGTATATTTTAATGAAGTATGCTTTTCCCTGCAGCAATTTAGTGTCTATGTTTTAAGATTTCCTTTTATATAAAATTAAACAAAATTCGGTCAAATAAAGGGAAGTTTCTAATATATTCACAGAAAGTTAACCATATACTTCCCATGTCAGTATATTAAGTATATCATATTGTAATAAAAATCATTTGAGCAGTTTTTGAGAAGATAAGATATGAAGAATGCATGTAAAGGATAGTTCAGGCTAGAGGCATTAACTTAAACATCTTTGTTTAACGTTTCTCGAAAATCCTGGACTTAAATACAAGTTTGGTGTTTAACAACATTTTTATTTTTGAGTTAGTGTCCACACACATACCTGTTTCTAAAAATGGTTTTTGGGGTTCAGGGGATCCCAAAACTATTTCCAATGAAAACTCGACATTGAATTTTTTGGTGAAATACAAAGCTTTGCCATACCTACTAAAGGTACGAGGGCTGTCCCAACCTAAGTTGGGACGTAACCGACCTAACAAAGAAAACACTAAAATTTTGGGAAAAAACATCTTTATTTCTCTGCATAGTCTTCTTTCAGCTCGATGAACTTTTCCCAGCGATGTTCAATAGCTTCGATACCCTACTTATAGTGATAACCGTCGAGTTCTGCAAAATAGCCATCAACTGCAGACTCCACCTCTTCATTGTTGGCGAATCTATTACGACGAAGCCGTTTCTTCAACTTTGCAAACAAAATAATCAGCGGGGGCTAAGTCTGGCGAATAGATTGCATGAGGAAGCAATTCGAACTTTAACTCATTGATTTTGGCCATGGTGATAATGTATGTGTGAACTGGTGCATTGTCTTGCTGAAACAAAACTTTCTTTTTCGCTAAATGCGGCCGTGTTTGCTTTATTTCATCATCCAACATTCAAACGCTGCAATAAGTTTGCATAATACATTCATTGCTTTTCCTTTTTGAAGATAATCAATGAAAATTATCCCACGCGCATCCCAAAAAACTGACGCCATGACCTTGCCTGTAGATGGAACTATATTCGCCTTCTTTGGAGCCGATTCTCCCTTTTCAGTCCACTGTTTTGATTGTTCCTTCGTCTCAGCTGTGAAGTCATGGACCCATGTTCCATCCATGGCTATGAATCGACGCAAAAACTTGGCTTTATTGCAACGAAACATCGAAAATGCTCGACTGAAACATCCTCACGACGCTGCGTTTGTTCCATTGTGAGTAAACGCGGCACCCATCTTGCGCACAGCTTTCTCATGTCTAAATTTTCAGTCAGTATGCAATGTATAACACTTTTTGAAGTGCCTACGATATCTGCTAGCTCGCACACTTTCAGTCGACGGTCATCCAATACGATTTTGTGGATTTCTTCACAATTTCTAGGTAGTCACCTTGTTTGGTCGACCACTGCCTTGTTCGTCTTGGCAGCTCGTACGGCCTCGCTTAAACTCTGCCACACAATATTTTACTGTTGTAAACGAAGGAGTAGACTCCCCCAGAGTAGAATCTAGCTCAGCTTTAATATTAGTTGGACTAAGAGCTTTTAAATGAAAGTATTGCATCACATAACCATGGCCGGTTTTATCCATGTTTACAAATTCGCTGAGAGAGTTCACTATTAATGGCTGCCAAACAATTACTAAACAACGTGGCATAGTCAAAACTTCAAACTTAAGCTTTATAAGGGTGGTACGTTCTATCATAGCCATTTGCTTGAAACAACAACGCTATATATACGTCAGGTCGGGTACTTCTGGGACTGCCCTCGTAGTTGGTAGAAAAAGAAAAATTGTTTACTTTACCCCACATAATAATTAAATTCAAGCTCGTACTAAAAATCAACATTTTCATCGTTCTAACTTCAGCGTATATATTGGTAAAGGTGATGTGAAAATCACACACATACACACATTTCTACTACGTAAAATCGGCAATTAGCATTTCTATATATGATTTCCACACAGTGATGCCTCATTGGCTCTGTTAATTGGCACAGTTGAACACGAAGGCTGCATATCCATGCATTTCATCGCCACAGAAGTCGGCTGTTATCTCAGCTGGAAGTAATCGGTCAGCGAAAGCTCATGGGGAACCATCACAATTAATTGGAAGCAATGAATCGGAATCATTGGAAGAATGTTATTTGCGTTGTTAGTGTTTCGGATAAAGCGGATCTCAATCATTGCTGCCATGAAATTATCACTGTTACATTTAATGACTCTCCAGTCAGCAAACTGACAAAGCTATATTACACATGTTTTTAAATTAAAAACATAATTGTTATTTTCAAAAATTGGTAACTAACTTCTTACGGGTATCTGTATTGACATTGCTTATTTCTATAAATTTCATAAATTTATTCCCATAGCTTTCTTGCATACATATAAATTAATTTACATAACTAATCGCACGAACCCAAATTTTCAAGAAGAAAAATGTTTTTAAAATAATTAAATTCGAGTTATAAATATGAAAATCCCTCATGAAAAAAACTGATAATTTTAACTCATTACTTAAATATACGTATAAAAATTTGTCATAGAAAATCTTCAAGATTGTAGAATGAGGATCCAACTGTGGCTGTCTCGTCTTTCTGTCAATTTAATTTTTTAAACGAGACGTTTTAAATATTTATTTCTTCACAATATTATTTTCTTACATTTTTACCAACTTAAGGGTTATGTGGTTATATGAGAGGGAGAGAAAAAAATAAGCTTTATACTTTTATATATATTTTTCGATTTTACGAATATAAAACTGTACGAATGCTTAATAAAAATAAATTAATTAATGACTTTTAAAAACGCGCACGAGTGTTTCAGTAATCAATAGTTCCTGAAATGTACCGAAAATTGCAAGTTAATTCATAAATAAATAAAAATCCTAAGGAAAACGACATTTAAAATTGTATTTTGCATTAAAGTACTATGCTCAAAATTATTTACATGATCGCATAGATATTTAAACGTTACCAAAAAGAGTAAATCAAAAGCGTTATATAAAGTATATAATGAGCATTTTCAATATGTTTAATCCACTGATCATTTCGATGAAAATACACCAAAGAACTGTGTTTTTCATTGAACACCTCTAGCAAAGTTATACCTTCCCCGTGATGTAGCAACAATTTCTCAACGATATCGGGAAAAGAGGGCGCACTATGCAACATACCTGACTTAATTCAAGTATGATCTTCCCACCCACCTGCAAGGGAATGCGTGCTGTTACCAAACGCCTCTGAATTTCAAAACGTCTTCTTAAAAATCTTGAAAGATAGAAAAAACAGTTCGTAAATACTTTTCTGTTCATCGGGATCGTCTCTAAGCTCCTTTATCAGTATATATTCCGTTGAAATGTGAAGTAGTGTTTCAATACAAATTTCTCGTCATAAACGGTAATGAGAGGTTTCTCGTTTTTGAATCAGCATTTCATAAGTTAGCCCTTCAACGTTAACAAAAAATCTGATGTGTTACACTCACATGACTTTCTCTATTCTTGTACAAACTATTTTTAAAAACACTTATTCCCCATATGCTTCATGATAATCGAGATATCGAGATGTTAATCTTATTGCTAATTTTCTTGTACATGCAAGGGGAATTGGTAGGCTTTAAGCGATAGTTAAATATTTTAAGAGCTGGTTGCTATGTGGAGTATTTCATTCACTTTACCAGGACAAAAAAATGAATAACGAATTTGAGAAAAAGTATAAGTATTGGAAAATTTAAGGGAATAACAAGTATCTCGAAAATGTTTCACTCAACAAAAAAATCTGATGTGTTACACTCGCATGACTTTCTCTACCCTTGTACAAACTATTTTTACAAACGCTTATTCCCCATGTCCTTCATGATAATCGAGATATCAAGATGGTAATCTTATTGCTAATTTTCTTGTAGATGCAAGGGAAATATGGTAGGCTTTAAGCTATAGTTAAATATTTTAAGAGCTGGTTGCTATGTGGCGCATTCCATTCTCTTTGCATGTCCAGGACATAAAAAAATGAATAACGAATTTGAGAAAAAGTATAAGTATTGGAACAACCAATATTTCTAAAATGGTTCACTCAACAAAAAAAATGTATATGACATAAATTGTGTATTTTAACGCGATCTACATTTTTTGTGTAGTAAACTTTTGCCTATCTCTTATTCTTTACCAGGTATGCAAAAATCGTTCACAATGAAGAATTCTTTTGGAGACATTCCCAGAAAATTCGAGATATACATTTAATTTGTCATGAAACTATCTTAAACATATAATATTTTAATCAAAATCGTTAGAGACGTTTTTGAGAAAATTACAAATTTCGAAAAATGTTCCATGTAAAGGGTAACCTAAGGTGGGGGGTTTTCTTGAAAACCTTTGTGTCGCATCTCTGTAAGATACTGAACCTAAATACCAAGTTTGGTGTTTATCCGACTGTTCGTTTCTGAGTTATGCTGTTCACAGACAGACACTCAGACACACACACGGACATGTTTCCAAAAATGCTTTTTTTGGATTCAGGAGGTCTCAAAACATATATTTCCGGTGAAATCTCGGTATCAAATTTTTGGGTGGAATACAATACTTCCCCTACTTACTATACGTAGTAGAGAAAGTAAAAATAGACGATAGAGGAAGGTGGCTAAGGTAAACTGTTATCTAGTTAGCTTAGCAGACAATACAAGCAGGTAACTACGCGGCTAAATCATCGCTTAAACATCACAGTGACTAGAGATTGTCTGGCTGAAGTGTACAAGTGACCGTCGCGATATGACAAAGAAGTTAAAGAGATGTTAAGAGAAAACTGAGTATTTAGCCACAAGTAGCTACTGCGATCTGGTTTGTTTTGTTGTTGATTCATTGATACTACCATAAAAAGAGGAAATTAACGGCGCAAACTTAATTTGTTTACAATATTAATGGAAAGAAAGAATCTGACTGTAAAATCCAAAGCAATAGCCGGGATCTGAACTACGGATTTCTAGGTTTCCATTGCTCTAACCAGCTGAGTTATAAGGGCAGTCCCAGAAGTACCCGACCTAACGCATAGAAAGCGGTTGTTGTTTCAAACAAATGACTATGGTAGAAAGTACCAATCTTAAAAAAGCTCAAGTTTGAAGTTTAACGATGCTACCTTGTTTAGTAATTGTTTGACAGCCAACAATAATGAGCGCTCTCAGCAAATTTGTAATCATGGATAAATCTGGTCATCATTACGTGATGCAATACTTTCATTTGAAAGGTTTTAGTCCAACTAATATTAAAGATGAGCTAGATTCTACTCTGGGAGAGTCTGTCCCTTCGTTTACAGCAGTAAAACATTGGGTGGCAGAGTTTAAGTGAGGCCGTACGAGCTGCCAAGACGAACATCGCAGTGGTCGACCAAATAATGTGACCAACGCCAGAAATTGGCATTGGATGACCGTCGAATGAAAGTTCGCGAGCTAGCAGACATTGTATGCATTTCAAAAAGTGTTGTGCATTACATACTGACTTAAAATTTGGAAATAACAAATCTGTGCACATGATGGGTGCCGCGTTTACTCTCAATGGGACAGAAATAGCGTCATGAATATGTTTCAATCGAGTGTTTGGTGATATTTCGCTGCAATAAAGCTGGGTTTTTGCGTCGATTCATAACTATGGATAAAACATGGGTCATCACTTCACACCTGAGACGGAGGAACAGTCAAAACAGTGGATTGAAAGGGGAGAATCAGGTCCAAAGAAGGCGAAGACAGCTCATCTGCATGCAAGGTCATGGCGTCAGTTTTTCGGGATGTGCGTGAAATAATTTTCATTGATTATCTTCAAAAAGGAAACGCAATCAACGGTGAGTATTGTGCAAACTTATTGCAGCGTTTGAATGATGAAATCAAGCAAAAAGCGGCCGCATTTAGCGAAAAAGAAAGTTTTTTTTTCATTAAGACAATGCACCAATTCGCACATGCATTATCGTCATGGCCAAAATCAATGAGTGAAAGTTCAAATTGCTTTCTCATGCACCCTATTCACCATATTTAGCCCCTCTGATTATTTTATGTTTCCAAAGTTCAAGAAATGCCTTGGTGGTAAAATATTTGCCAACAATGAAGAGGTGGAGTCTGAAGTTGATGGCTATTTTGAAGAACTCGAAGGGTATCGAAGTGATTGAACATCGCTGGGAAAAGTGTATCGAGCTGAAAGGACCCTATGTAGAGAAATAAATATGTTTTTTCCCCAAATTTTTGTGTTTTCTTTGTTAGGTCGGGTGCTTCTGGGACAGCCCTCGTACCATTGCAACATGCCGGTACGACATTAAATTTCCTAACAAATTTTTTTCTTCCGTAAACCACAAGGAGATCTCAAATTAATTTTTAAATGTCATACCCCAATAGCGCCTTACAATTCATAAGTACTTTAGGTCCCGGGCTTCATGGTTTAATCAACTATTAGGTCAATCAATGTAATGATTAATTTTTCTTTCACACAAGCCATGTATAAGACAAAGTTGGTAAGCTAGAATCAGACTGAAAAATCCAATGCCATAGCTGGCAATTTGCCATGGTAGCTCTCAGTTGGTTGGAGCAACCGAACGGAAACCGAAAGATCCGTGGTTCAAATCTCGGCTTTTACATTGAATTTTTAAGTGTGATTCTACCTTTGAAACCTTGACCTACACACGGTTTGCGTGAAAGAACAATTAATTACAGTATTCTTGATTATGCAGCTTACGAATTTCTGCAGCGTATTCCACCTATTTCTTCAGTATATCGTGCAATCGGAGATAACCTTGACATTTACGAGGCTGAGTGAACCATGTTCCAGACCTCGCAGAAGGAGAAAATTCTCAATCTAAGTTGCGTGTGGCATTATGCGGGCTGAATGCTACCACATGGTTTCTGAAGACTTAGGCTAGTAAAACTCTACCACTACGTTACATTCCGTAAGTGTTGCGGCGGTATTATTATTTTTCGCCCCACGTTGTGGAAACAATATGTAGTGGTATTAAAGTTTGTAATTGAAAAGATGCTACTATTTATCTGCCGCACGTATGAAAGACAATTTGTCGCGGTCACTTCGTGTTATCTTTTACTGAGCGCCTGTTATTGTATTTAATTTTGGGTTCACTGTCCTCCGGCTAGCTATGATTTTTCGGTCAAGCACTTATCTTGTACAGGTGTGTAAACGGAAGGAGTTTTTATCCAAAGATAACACTGATGAAAGAATTTGTTTTACACTTTTATTGTCGTAACACATTATTCACTTTCACCTATTAATCTTGACACTCGCCAAACTGAAACTGTTATAATAACTTCTTTACTGCCCATTATTAACTCGCGTACTTTAACTTTTTGTGTAATTAACTTTACGACACGAGAGATTTTTCATAAATTTGCTACGCGTAACCTTGAACTGCGTGCGAGGCATACACCATGACTGCCTCCGTTGAACTCATCGATGTCTTATACGCGAATGCTTCTGTTGGACTACGTGAAACTTGACCGTGACACTGAATTTATACTTCCTTGCCCCAATATGCCTAAAGATTATAACCGAGCTGCTATTGGTTAATAAAACGCGCCAACATTAGCGTCTATATTTATATCCAATGAAAATTACGAAAACATATGCTCTGGGGAAAAATGTTCCAGCAAATTCTAAGAAAAACGCGCCACTCTGACATCATTTGCTCGTCTCTAATAATTATAAACAGCTCACCCCCTCGCTACATTATTGCACGCTATTATTGTCAGTTTCAGTAAGGCCGTATAAACCCACTTCTCGACAATACTTACAATCAACAAACATCTCAAATCAATGTCACACAACACTACAATCACTCTGACATTTACATTTTTGTGATACAAATTACTGCGTCAGTGTGGACACATGCAGATTTTTACATCTTATCTTAGACGTTGCGCCTAGAGACTCTTGTTACTTATTCATGCTATATACAGAAAGCCTGACTGAGATTATACAGCAAACAACACTGGCGCGTAGCAGAACGAGACAGAACACTGCAGCAGCTCGTATATGCGTTACTAGGGTCACATTCCGAGAGACCAGCGATAAATACTAATACTGTCATCTCTTCCGAGCTGTACGTTCAAAACACAGCAGAAAAAAAAGCAGCGTGAAAATCGATATCATAATCTAGATTAAAAAATAACACATCTCATATCTTCCAAACATAGAAATAAATAAGGTAAACGTGTGCAAATCTATCAAGAACTAGAACATTCTGTATAAAGTACAATATTGTAACAGTCGTTAACATTCTCAGTTCTTTGCTTGTAGCTTTAACGTAAGTAGTTAAATATATCCTTTAAAACAATCCGATGTGATAAATTTCACTCGACTCTATGTATTATACAATCACATATATTTATTATTATTTATATTATAATAGTATTCCTATAAACTAGTTATTTTTTATGTAACATTATTCCTGATATAGGAATTTTTTCTTAGGAATGATTTCAAATTGAGCAGCAAATGCTTAGTTTCAACATCCAGAAATAGCATTCAAATGCTTAATGGAGTAGCGAGTAGACATAAGGGAGGGTGTAGGATGTGTCTATCGGAAGGGAACACCTCAACAGTGCGATCATCTTGATCTATTGTCGCTACATCTCTTAGGAGATAGGGATGAGGTAAAGGAGCCGTAGGAGTTCGCAGGTCCGTAGGCAGACAAGTCCAGAGATGTGCAGAAGTCTCTGATATTTCCAGTTTGAATACACGCACACCACTAAAGGCGAAGAATCCCGATAGAGGGTGACTAAGGGCGGAACAACGGGGAGAAATGTTTACAATGTGCAAGCAATTACGCCATCCGCCAGCACCGCAGGACCGAAGACGCACCTAAACGTGAAAGGTAGAGATGGAATGAGACGATATGGGAGAAAGGAGAAATCGTAGTAGAATACACTACTCCGGCATTCGACTATGCGACTAGGAGAAAACCACAAAAGAAAAACATTTCATGCTCAGAGTGGGCGGTCACCGGGAAATTGTGGACCACAAATGTTGCCGCCTGAGCCATCCCGCTCCGTAAAAGGGGTTGGGCTTGACCGGTCACTCTAACTGGGTACTTTCGTAGTTTTTCCCAAGCCAGTAGGCAAATACTGGAGTGGATTACACCACCCAGCATTTTGAATTTGTTTTTTTTTCTTGCGGAAAGAAATGTGACTGATGACCTTACTAATTTTGGGTCGCTGAACACGAATCCTTTGTATATTTCTACGTTTGTGGAAACAGATTCGCTGTTATTGCAAAGCAGCACCGAGCCGCAATGACATTTTCAGGCAGTAAGTCGCGATTAATATAAAAACTAGAGTGATGCAGAAAAACCCAGTGACATTTCTGAAATCAGGAGACCATATTTAGATAAAATCGCGGACCAAATACTTTGCCGCAAATATCATGATGGGTAGTGTTATACAAAGCAGTCCCAATGTGTCTATATATTACATTTCATTTGTATGTATACTCATACACATATTGACAGTGATATTGAATATTTAATCTCGTAAGTGTTCAAAATGTCCTCCATTTGGTTAAAACTGTTCAAACTTGTGCAAAACTCTCCAACACACAGCAATACATTAATTACGGCGAGATTCAATGTCACGAAATACACCTGAAATTAGTTCTTAATCACTATATTGTGTGAGGTCTGTTCTCAAATATCGTATTCTTCAATACACTCCGACAAAGAAGTCCATAGGTGTCAGATTGGATGAACGGGTTGTCGATCAAGGCTACAGCTTCATCCGATCCAATGCTGTGGAAGCGTTTGCAAGGTGATTCCTTACCAGCAAAGCAAAATGACAGTGTCCCATCTAGTCAGAAGTACAGCAAAGGGAAAACATCTCTGTTCGCGAGTTGTGGCAACACTACGTTTCGCAACATGTTTAGAAATATAATTGTTGCCATCCACAGTGGTATCCAAGAGAACCGGTCCTATAACACCTTTGCTGGATACTGCACCCCATACAGTGACTTCTGGATGTTCTTTTGAGATATAATAGAGACATGGGGATATTTATCTGAAAGACTCAATTACGTCTGTTCACATGGCCAGACAACTTGAAATAGGCTTCATCAGACCAGATCATTTTATTAGGAAGGTCTGGTTGGTAATCAACTTGATTATGCATCATTTCACAAAATTGCAGTCGAAGGTCTGTGTCACCCTCCAGAAGACCATGGAGAAGTTTTCGATGGTAAGGCTTCAGTTTTAGTTTACACATTAAGCGTTATGGACTTTTTAGGTATACATAAACAGCTCCTGAGACGCACAACTCACGGTCGACTATTCAGGAATGTCACAGCGATTCTTCTCTCATTCTCCTGTGACAAAGATATCTTAGGACATCCATATTGGTGAAGTTTTTGCAGAACACGTGGTTTAAAATGTGCCTCTGATCTAATAAATTATCAGGCAAGTTGCTAGGATAATGTTAAGTTCTTTTTGCCATGCTGTGTGCACCCTTTCTTTTCCAGTACTGCTTTATATTCCAGTTTCTTTTTTCACTATTCAAGTTCCCTGCCGTGTTTTCTGTTAACTCGCCACTTCTTTAATTCAGTTTCCTAAATAACCATTATATAAATTACCAAATCCATCAATCCATAAATTCTCAATATCTATGAGAAATATTATTCAATCTATACTGCATTTCTACTTCCGGTCCACTCTATACAACACGAATTTTCCTGTACCTCGTTTTCCCTCAATTCACTTCCAGGATTAGATGTCGTGGATGGTGATATGCGCACATGCATTGGAATGCTTGTTTCTTCCCTGGCAGAGGACCTTTTGCAGAAACGGGTTCATTGTGGATAGGGAGTACATCAAAGGGGAGTCCGGCGAGGCTCGATCTGGAGACGCTAAGAACTCCGCTGCGTCTGTCGCCATCCGATCTGGCGGTCCTTTGCGCTCTCTCGCCACATTCCTTCTTTCCGGAGGTTTAGTAGGCGAAATAGACGTATCCTCTATTCGTATATCTCTATACCTAGATGACGCACTTACACTTTATAAAGGTGCAAACTTGCAACATGAAGTATTTCAGAAATGGCCAATTTATTTTACACAAACTATGAGGTTCATTGAGGTCATAAACATTTTACAATTCATACAATAAATTTGTAGAAGATGGTTGTGTATGCAAACGGAAAAGCACTGACCCATTTTGAACACATAAAATAAAATGTTGAATTTTTCTCTATTCATTTATGTATCGCTATCTATTGCCGTTCATTAGAAAAAAATACTTGAAGTCTGTTCCTTCTTTTTGAATAACCCTGTACATTTTATTTCTCATGTCAATATTATTCAGCATATGTAATTTTAATTAAAATGGTCAGCAGTTTTTGAGAAAATAAAAACGTAGCAAAACTTGTCCATGTAATAGGTAGTTTGGATGAGGGATACTTTTTCTTTTTTTGAAAATACTGGTGTTTCATCCTCCTAGATTTCGTTTTTGTGTTATGTTGTTCAAACGTGCGCGCACACATACACAAGTAAAAGCGAAAAAGTTAGGTTTTCAGTAACAAAAGAATGTTACTGAACCAGTACAGCAGGAAAAATGGGCATAAGTCTAACTATGAACATCTAATTGTTCTGCTTTTACAATTTTGGGCCAAGGTGCATGCCAGGAGATTCGATTATTTTTTCTACCGCTAACGCGCGCCTACTAAAGGGGAAGAGAAAGAGCATATGTGTGGGTGATATCAGCACAAGTAAAACGAAATTTTATGTTTAAGCCAGGCACCTCTTAAGGATTCAAAGATACTGAACATTCTGAATAAATTTCCATCATCCCTAACAGCTGAAGCTTCGAAATTTTTATTCTCTCAAAATGGCTCTGATGAATTTGATTAAAACATCACCCGTTTAAGACATTCTTATGATAAATAGCATGGTAACTTAAATTTTTTATGAAAAGCCTGTGATCTTGAGTTTCATACAATTATGAAACCACATGAAATACATAGAACATTAAAGTATAAACTTTATGGCGAGGAGTCACTAAAAATGGTAAAAAGTAGTAAAAAATCCGATTTTATGATTTAGCCTCAAAAACAGTTTTAGTTATGAGCTTTCAAAAATGCCTCAATTATGCTACAATTTGAAGACACAAATTTGGCAAAAGTTATAGAGTCATTTACATGGAATTTAGTTCAGACATTTTTGAAATTATAATGCAAATAAATGCCATAGGCTTTCTACCTACCATATGGATGTGTTTCACAATCATACTTTGAAAATGTCAGCTACATGAAAACATGTGGGAAAAAGATTTTAATAAAAGTTCCACAATAATATGTTTTCCCAAGAATGAGGAAGTAGAATTCATAAAACATATGTGAATTTTAAATATTAATGTAAGGACGCTATTTTAATAACTTAATTTTTTCAGAAATATTATTCAACATTATAATTTTAATAGAACAGTAACATTTTAAGTACATTTGTATCTAATCGAGATCTGGAATAGAAGTATTAAAATGGTAAAATGCATTTATTTACCTTGAAATATGATACTAAAATGTAGTGAATTTTAGATAATAACTTTAGAATATAAAAGCTTCAGTAATCCCACGCCTTGTGTAGCTGTTTGGTAGCTTTGGCTGTTTGTTAAATATTGTTTGTGCTTTCCCAGGCTGAAATATACCTACTTTTCTGCTTAAAATATACGATAATATTTTTTTTTAGTATGAATTGTTTCTATAAAATATCACCTTCGTATCTTTCAGGTAACCTCATGCTGATTAGAAACAATTTCTAGGCCAATATCCATCGTAATTAAAATAACGTGTACAGAAAATGTCATTTCCTTGAGTTGTTTGGTGTATAAGGTATACCTGTGACTAGCACACAGGATTTTCTGTTTTTATTTTAACGCCCTTTATAATTTCTCAGGGATGGGAGGATGAATGAAGGAAGATGGCTAATGAATACAGAAATGAGTCCAGAATCCAAAGAGCTGACAAGGAAACATCTGAGAAGAAACGTTTACCGCCACTTATCCAAAGGAGACACGCATCCCCTGGATTACTAAGTAGACAATCCATACAGTACAATTTGGAGGCAAACGCCTTTTATGCACATTACGTTTATCATAATTAAACTGGTTTTCTGCCAGAAGGGAAACAATGTTTTCCCCGAGCCCTTGTGTTCTCCCAGGTAGTCTCCATACTGCCAGCAGACTGTTGCCGTACAGCTAACTACCCGCAAGACACGAAGCTGAAGGAGAAAACAGCAGACAAAAAATAAGTTTGGTATAGAATATTCATTCATTCATTATCTGTTTACCCTCCTCTTATGTAGGACTGACACCCCCCCCAGGACTTACAAGCGGGTGCCTGGGGTCAGAGGCCCGTCGAGGAGCGGACACTCATGGATCAGACAGAACATCCAGGATGGGTAATCAGCCCGATGCCTGGTATGGGATGAAGGAAGTAGATGAAACGAAATTATGGTGAAATGGATGAAAGGAAAGGTGATGATGGAGCAGTTAGTGGAATGAATGGCGGGGGAAACCGGAGAACCCGGAGAAAACCCGCCCAGACGCCGCTTCGTTCACCACAAAGGGATTGAACCCGGGCCACCTTGGTGGGAGGCGAGCGGTCTAACCACTCGGCAACGGCGCTGCCTTTGGTATAGAATAGTAATGGATAATTTACTTTGTTTATATTTCTTTTTCTTTTAAATCTTTGCCTGTTTCATCTACTTCTCTAGGGCTGAGGTTTAATGGTTTCTTTTATAGCCTTCTTGCCTTCTATTCTATCAGTTCCCTTATTCGGGCTGCAGCATGTCTACTCCTTGCCTAATCAGTTTCTACTCCAAATTGCAGACCAACGTGCCCTATCTCAAGCTGAGATAACTGGTATCCTCGGTTGGAGAATTAATTGAAGAGGAGGACCTGAAGGCTATTAGGACAGCCATTCACTGAGGGAGTAAGCCCTCAAAGGTATCGGAATGACGTAAGAGGCAGCTCCTCGTGGGATTAGTATTTGGCAAAGGAAGTCCAAAGGCTACTCAACATTCTTCTTGTTACTCAACTTGCAAAACATACGTGTGTTGTTATCTAACATTTTCAATATTGTGTACTGATAAAACAAATATTATTTTATCATAAGTATGAAATCCATTTTTAAGAACAGCTTATAAATGTTATGGCTGTGAGATGCACGGCTTAAATTTTATCCAGGGGTGTAGAGGTTAGTAACAAAATGGAGCAACAGAGGTGAAAGAAATTATTTTATAATTTCTCAATGCGGTGAAGCGTTTGTTTTAAGTAACTATGTGAGCGAGGAATAAAAACTTCGTGTTTGCCATTACTGACAGAGCTGTTTTAAATTTTGTTTGCTGTTCTCCTTGAGCACCGAGGTTTGCCTTTTCCTCTACAAAACAGATCATTTCCTAGAGGTGGAGTTGTAATCAAATCATAACTGATTGCTATAGTGCAATAGATATTGAACGTCTGAAAAGATATAGAAGCTAGTCACTCTTCTGGGAAGTGTTCAAGTTATGCAGTCAAAACGTAACAACCTGACACAAGCGAAGAGTATACGGATGTGTCCATGAACAAAAATACGTCAATGGCGGCTCGTAACCATATATTTGCAATTACCTTGGAAATGACTCATTGTGGTCCCATGTTTATTGCCAATGTCTACCCTTTACCTATGGTACGCTGAGGAAGCAGTAATGTACTCCACACAGAATTTTCATATCGAGTTTCCACTGGAATTAACCTTTTGATGACCTGTGAACCCAGAAAAAGCATTTTGTGTGTATGCATAACTGTAATTTTTATGTCTCACATTGAACCTGTACCGAACTGCTCGGGTACGCAATCTTGTAGCGTCTCCCGCTTGAATTTGCACATTTCCTTTATTTCAAGTTTTGATTGGCTAAGCCTACTCCAATAGAATACCTTTATTCACCTTTTAGCCTTTTTAGTTGTTAATTGGTTATTTATAAACTGTTTTAAGTATTATATTATTGTTCCAAGAATTATTAAAAGCCTTTATTAAACTTTTACTTTGTAATTCTGTTTGCTACGAAAAGCAGCTTACTTCTATTGTCACAGCTCCTACATTGTTAAGTTACGTAATACATTAACATAACATTATTATATATGAACAAAATATAAACATAATACAATGACTGTTACATACACTTTATTAATGTTTTTACCAAACTTCCTCAATTCACAAATTTATTTCCTACTCAGTTTAAATCATATGCGGTATTCTGATGAATAACTACTCCACTAAATCCATATAAACTGTTATGTAAATAACACAAGAAGATTTGGAAAAATCGTATCAATGTTCAAATACATGAAGCTAATACAATGAAAAGTCTACAAAAATGCCAGAACTCTTGAACTGGATATCGCTTGTTCTTTCTTCATATTAAAAACGATAAATTGGCTGCTAGAATTATTTCAAGTGAAGAGGAATACACTCTGGGGTGCTGTTATAATAATATACATTATAATTGTGGTTGTGCCTGTATACACACAAGTATTTTTCAGAGCAAGGACATGAAAGCTTCAACTCTCAATATGAATGAATTACTTTAATAAATAATTTTGGACCTAGAGGAACATACATAGATCAATAAAGTGCTAATAAACAATCAAAATCCCAAACCTGGTAGAAGTATTAAGAGGAATGCGAACAGCGCATGAAAATGACGCAGAAATACTGTTTGTGTGAACAAATTTCCATCGGGCAGATCTGTCACTCTCGTAACAAAGTGTTGACTCCAGAGTCGGAGGCTGGAGCTGAATTCCATAACAATGCGGTTGCTCTCTCACCCCCTCAACATCTGCTTGACAAATTGGTGCGTGTAGTGTAAAACACACAAACAAAAAACAAACTGTCATGGTTCCTCGCTGTCCAGTCTTCTGAAGTGAAAGCAAATGATATAAATGACGAAGACAGTCTTCAGGACCAAACGTTTTGCCAGTCAGCGAATGCAGTGGACAGACTATGAAATATGTTTTTTCTACAAGTTTCTGCTGGGGTCCCAAAAATCAAGGCAGAGAAAAAAGTGTCTTTAGTAAAGACAGCTCTAGCAAGGGAAGCATACAACCTTATAGTTCTCAAACATTAATTGAAACTTTGCATATATTTTCGTGGCATAAAAATATAAACTAGAACGATATTCCTTAACACTGTTTAAAAAATAGAAAAAATAATTATTACCTGTTATTAACAAATCGTATAACATAAATACGTTCACTTTTAACCAGAAGTGTTACTGTTTAAAAACAAACAGCCGTCGTAGCAAATTGTTAATACAATCAGCGAAAATGAGAGGATAGCTAACCTCAAACGAAAGAGAAGCTAAGAGAAATATCTTTAATGACGTGAGTGACAGCCTGCCGCTCCCACGTCACCGCTATAGTCCTCCGTTCGTGCAGAAGCGGCAGACCGTACCGCCGTACCACCGTTTCACCCATAGATAACGCTAACAATATGAGTGTATGATATTTGTTCTTCCACACATGCCGTGTGTAGGCTAAATTGGAAAGGTAGAATCAGAATCAATAATTCATTGCCATAGCCGGTATTTGAACCATGGATTTTCGGTCTTCCGTTAGGTTGTTCTAACCATTTTTTCCCGGTAAACCAACAACCACAAGGCGTACTCATTTTAAGAGAATATATACCCAACAACGACTTACAATCTCATAAGTATTTTAAGGCTCAGGCTTCATGTTTAATCACTATTAGGTAAACAAATTAATTTTGCAATGGAAAGCCGAAGATTGCTGGTTCAAATCCCGCTATAACATTCAATTTTTCAATCTTTTTCTAGCTTCCCAATATGAATATAATTATTATGCTCATTTTTAATTATAAAAGGTGTCTATACAAGCCTGTATAAAATATTATTGAATACCCAACGAATTTCTGCAGCCGAAATATTGAAAAACCCATGTTGGATATTGTCCTTCGCCGAGCATATGGGGTTTGTTGCATAACTTAAAGCATTTCCCACAGATAATAATTATATGAACTTGGATCTGTAAAACCAGCAGACCACAAAATTATTCTGTCATCAAACACATGTTGTAATGTTGTAATGTTTCGTCTAATTTTTTCGTCTAGGCATTGGTATGTTATACAAATTACAATTTGCAGAACAATGTTACAAATTTATCAAATTTGGTTTAAATTCATATAAAATGAAAGGAAATATATATCCACATCCTCCTAACAATTTCAAGTTTAGGCGAACCACTATACACTGTAAAGAAAATCTGAAACATTTTAAATTTCTTTGAATTCTGTAATACTGAGAGTGATTTATATAGTTTACTAAATGTACTATTTTAGGGATTGTTGGCTGCAATGACTTCCCCCACAAAATCAATGCATCTTAAGTTTAACTTCTATTTTATTGATAAATTAAAATTGTAGTGAAAGTGTATAAAGGAATCGCTTGAATATTGAGGATCCCAGTCACGAATGAAGCAAACTGAGAATTTCCGGGAAGCTTGAGGGTTGGAATGGGATATGCGGGAAACTCATTATTCTGACAACGAAGGGATGGGGATAATAATATAATAAATGCCATAGAGGTGTTGCGTCGCATGCCATGGCACGATGCCAGAAGCATTTGGCTTCTTCCGGCTGAGAGATTCGCTGGAAAATTGAATTGTAAAATCCTTACTTGTACTTTATATATTTTGGCCATGTTAAATGTTGCATAAAAGTCCTTAAGATAGAGATTTTGGCTGCCTTCTTAAAGACCCTAAAGATTCGCAAGCTTTTGAATAGTTCTTGTACCTCAGTGCAGTGGCCTAAGGATTAACCCGCCTTAGTTCGTCCAGCATACCGAGTTCAATTCCTGCAGGAGAAGCTGTCTGAATAAGCTCATTTAAATTTTTTTTACCTTTAAATGAGGAAATCAAAGGATTTAGACACGTTTTAGGCACGTTCTCTGCTACGCAGCACCTATAGGTGCCACTTTATCCGTCTGTGCGTACCTCGAACGAAACAACACGCTAACCACTGTATGTACGAATTTCAATTTATACATATAAGGATTTGAAGAAAACTTTCAAATTTTAGTTAAACTTAAGGGTAATTTATCTGCACAGCCTCCTAAATGTGTACTGTTTTTAGGCAAACCGCTACGCGTGCGCAGTTTAAATTTGTTGTATTATAGTTTAAAGAGTATATGTCAGCATATGGCAATTTCTTCCCCATTTGTATACCACTTAAACTTCGTGGTGCAAAAGGCCCGTTGCCAGCCAAGGCCTGCTGCCCAGCTGCTGCGATCCCCACCTGTAGCCACAACAGGCGTCATGAGTGGGGTGCAGCACTGTAGGGTGGGACGTGGTCAGCGCACCCGAACCCTTACGGCTGGTATATGCGACCTCATTAACCTGGAGCCGCTACTTTTCAATCAAGTCCCCTCAGGGACCTAAGCAGGCTGAGTGCACCCCGGGCCAGGTCTTCCAGCGCCAGGTCTCACCACGCCCGTAACGGGAATCGAACCCGGGTCTCCCGTTAGGTAAGCAGCTGCCTGCCGCCTCGCTAAGGAGACGACCTGTCAACTATAAAATCTCAGGTTCACAGTATTGACTCTAAAACAATTATTCATCCTCAATTCCGTTCCGTCGTTCACATATGCTCGTAAGGACTGTTTGGTACTGCAGTGTTAATTTCTACAATTTCAGCCAAAGTTAACTCAGATTTATTTAACAAAATTATTATATAAAGTTAATTTTCATTCTGTGCACAAAAGGTTTCCAGAAAATAATTTTCACAGCATGAAAATCAAGACATATGACGAAAATTATAACATTCTAAACTTTTACACTTTTTATATTAGTTTCCTAATATATATTCAACCGAAGGCTGAGTTTTATATAACATTTAAACTTTTCATGGAAAAAAATAATGAAATATGTAACACCTCTAATTTTCTAAAAATCAATCACGTACTACAATATTTAAAATCTAAACCAGAAACTAGGCTTGATATCAAGAAAAGCTCTTTAGATCTCTCTATCTACTTTCAAAGAATGTATACTGAAAATATGTATGAAAATAAACAAAATTTGCATCCCGAGAAACATTTTAAAGTGGTAAAAAAGTAAACAGATTAGGAGAAAAGGAAGTTTTAAAAAGTCATGCGCTATTTAGTCACACCTGCGGACATCCACTTAAACTTGGTGTTAGAGATTTAAATTATCGGAAAGACAAAACTACTTTTGCATCCTGCCTCTACAATAACAGCTTTCATGAAAGCTATTGAAGTGGTTTTTATCTCAAAATTTTGTAAAAATTTCAGTATCGATAGAATTTCTAATGTTACTTCAGGTTTTCTCATACACACACACACACACACATACACAAAACTAAACTAAACTCATTCTTCTAGACTTTAGGGAGAATAGAGAGTGATCCTGATTAAAGAAAAATTGAAAATTGAACCAGGAAACTCTGGATTTGGAGGCTAAGCATGCAAGACACCAGATCACAGAGACAGTCACTTCAAGATTAGGCGGTTCATAATGGAGAATCTACTAACACTGATGAATTTTAGACAAACTGCTGCACGTATCAAGTTGAAATTTTAAATATAAGGTGCAAAAATATTCTTTGATTCTCGTAAAATTGAAAAGTTAATTGAAGTGGGTACAAAGTTAAAAGGTATTTTATATGGAGAGATTCCTAACAAATATTTGTGATTTTTAATCTATCTCCAAAAATTACCGCAAATTTTTCGGCAAGAATGTACCTGAAATTTGACGCGATGTGTATATTCATGTATTTGTTCATTCATTCGAAACATTTTACGGAATAATTATTTTTGAAAATATATGCATTAGCTCGGCTTAGCTCCTTTTATCTGCTGAGTTTTTGAAACTTTTAGAAATACTTCACAATTCTTAAGTATGCGAATGAAAACTCGATTGGTTAGCTGTAGAATACGTTTTTAAATCGGCTGAGCAGATTTAATTTAACAAGGAGAGTTTTAAAACCTTCCGTCGAAATCTACCAAGATATTTCGACGTCATAGTAGGGTCACGTAAAAAATGTCTGCTGGTTTTAATTGCAACATCCCAAAATTGAGACCAAAATAACTGAATCCGAAGAAACCAATATCTATAATAATTTAACTGAACGAATGACTGTTCTGTATTTCCATACAGCTCCGCTGTACTTCTAGCAGGGATGTCCATCTGTATCCGATTCTGTGTTACTATTGTAGGATTTTGCTTTCAATTTAGAGTCCCTAGTGTTGAACTTAGCAGCTCATTACTGTCTCTAGCATATATCTGTAGTGGATAGAGAAGGTAAGGTATACCACCGAAATATTTAATATCAACATTTCACCGAAAATACACGTTTTCAGGTCCACTGAACCTCAAAAAGCATGTTTAAAGGTAGGCACACGCACCTATGTGTCTCTGTGTCTGAACAGCGTAATAAAAAATAAAAATTCGGATATACAGGGTGGACCAATTAAGTTGAGTTCCCATTTTTTAAAATGGGAACCTGCATTTTGTATGTTGCTTTCTCATTACAAAATGGTTTATAAAAAGTTGTTTATTTTATGAGTAATAAGGAAAAGAAATAAAAAACGTTGGTTCCCAATTACGAAACGTAATTTGGCCCTCAATCCATGGTTGATCCAACCATTTATTGCGCTCTTCGTACACAGCCATTCAGAATTTTCGTTGTGATTTACGTTGGTGTAAGAACAATTGCAAAATGCTTTATACAAATGTTGTTTAGCTTTTATGAGGTATGAGTAAACAACATAAAAAAGGGGGTTACCGTTTAAAAAAATTAAATTGACCGTAAAATGACCATCACAACGTTTCTCTCACCGCAAAGTAGTACCTACCCTTTACATAGAAATATTTTGGCTATTTTAAATTTCTCAATAATAACAATTTTGATCAAAGAAAAATATAGTTTAGATAATAATGTGATAAATTAAATATATTTTGAATTTTATATAACAGTGTATGAAGAACCGTTCCTTTGGATAGATTTTTGTATAACTGAGCAATCATAAGAGATACACATAATCTCACATAGGAGCTCCTTAAGTTAAACATGTTATATCACAAATTGTTGGTGGTTTTAGCTGTTTTCGTTTTACTTGTAAGATTTTTACACCTTACAAGTTCATCATCTGACGGAAATACTTTGCGATTCTTCCCTTTGCTTTCTATCGCAAGAGATGGTTGCCACGATTAAACGTTTTAATATTGTATGTTGTATGTAATCAAGCAACTACAGTTTAATTTCAAATCAATCGTAGACAAAACTCTATCATAAATAAAGAATAAATGTTTATATTGATAAAATATATAATTAATGTAGTTTAATGTATCACAGATAGAGAATATCATGACAATGTACCATAGAACATGTGCTTTCTGGGAGGAATATGATCTTATTTTCCCAAATGGCTGCTCTTATAGGTGATCCATTAGGTTTTTCATAATCCTTTATTAGTATAATCAGCAAATTCGTAACATTTTTAACTTTGGCTTTAAGCTTTATACACGTGTCACGTTTTCTATATTTCAGAAGCGTGCCATGTGATCTTCGTCACTCAAACTAATCCTTCTTTTAAGCATAATATCCTACCACACGCATTCTTCACTTAATTTAGGAATGCTATAAAACCCCAGCGATATCCGTAAATATGGGACAGAAAAAATTCCTCATAACCACATTAAATTACATCTGACGGAATTTGGAACATACGGAAGAAGCATGCACATAAAACCATGCAAGCCTTTTCTTCTTAGAAAAATAGACATAGAAATTGTATGAATGGTGTTTTATTTAAGAAAGGTTAGTTGCATTTAGTACCCAAAATCCATCTTTTGCTACCGAAGTAATATTCGAAGCCACAATTGTAACACGTGGAAACACAGTGGAGATGTCTTGGCCGATTTATACAGGATAAGTGAGAATAAGCTTAAAGCATGATTCAAGGGTTATAATTGAGTATTTTATTATACAGAAACAGTCTTCTTAGAGACATTAACGTTTTTCAAACGCAGCGTCGGATGAAATGAAATTCTGTCAAACAGAGCGATGTTCCCCACGGCATTGGAATATCCTTATGTTTTGTTTCTTTGCATTTTGGAATATCTATTGTGTTCAGTTTGTAACATTGCTTATCATCAGTATTAAGTGAAACCTACGTTTTGTTATTTCAGTGGTAGTGGATTCCGTTGCATATTATACTGCACTTTTTGACTTCGTAAACAATTGAATTTTATTTATGGATCCTATTCAATACTGAGCGTGAAAAACCGAAAATGTTCAGAGGCTTCTTTATCAGCTTGAAGTTCTTTTATGAGCCGTAAATCTACTACACGGGGCCACCGGTTTTACTTTTACTTCCCTTCCGAAGGAAGTTATGCTAAGGATTTATACGCCCGAGGAACTAGAGGCTAACACGGTACTTCTAGACCACGGAGGAGGACTTCGTGGTTCTTACAAGAGATATAGTTTATCAATCTCAGCTATCAGGATATACTAAATGCCCTGTTTACTGGAAGGACTTAAAGTTTTACAGCCTGTTATAAGCACTTTACCTATGCAGAACAAGCACATTTGCATTAAATTTTTGATGCGTTTGGGGAAATGCGAAAAAGGCACAAGATCTTTATGCTGAGAAAAAAAGGAGACATTTGCCTCATCACAGCACCTTTACTGCCGTACATCAACAACTGCGAGAAACAGGAACTTCAAAAACAAGCGCATCGTTCGGGAGTCCAAAAGAGGAGGTTCTTGACTGAGTCCATAATTCTTAGTCCACGAGCAGAACAATAGCACATGCCATGCAAACAAGCCAGTCTTCGGTGTCTAGAATTCTGCGCGAACAGCAATAAACATCCGTATTATCTCACCCGAGTTCAGGCACTGCGGCCAGATGACTTTCCACCCCGATTACAGTTTGTCCAGTGGTTTCTTCATAAATGCGTTGATCAACCAAGATTACCTCCAACCATAATGTGGACGGACGAGAAGGCTTTTACTCGAGAGGGCGTGGTTAACACACATAACAGTCACATTTGGACACACGAAAACCCTAGAGCTATTAGAATTACAAATTATCAACACCGGTTTGTAGTGAATATTTGGGCTGCTATTGTAAATTACGCACTCAAAGGACCTAATTTACCATCTCTACTTTTGACGGGTCATATTTATCTAGAGCGTTTACGGCATACTTTGCCAGAACATATGGAAGATGTTCCTTTAGGACTAACCACATACGCCAGTTAATGTGGTTCCAAGGCGATAAGCATTATTCCGATACCATAAGGGATTTCCTAACTGTAATGTATTCTGATCACTGGATCGGCAGAGGAGCACCGAAACCGTGGCCAGTACGTTCACCAGATCTAACATCTTTAGATTTTTTTTTCCCTTTAGGAACGACTATTTTGTATGACTCGATTAATAGTGAAGAGGAGCTGATGACCAGACTCTTGTAACATCCAATGCCATTCGTGATATATAGGTATTTTAAAAAGAGCTCGGCAATCATTACAACAACGCTATCAACTATGCTTCGAGATCTAAGGTCGGTATGTTGACCATGTTTTATAAACACTTATGCAATTGTTCAATTCTTGTTTTGTCCTTAGTTTAACTATATTTGAAGGCTTATAAAAATATGTTTGCATCATTTAACACTGTTTTAACTTTTATAAAGTAATTTGTATAATCGTGGAGAAACTTCACCAACAATAGTATTATTTGCTTATGTTATTGATAATAACCTGTTTTCGCAGCTATAGATCGGTTACAAAAGTTTTGACCTACTTCAGAACACATGGGTTTAGTGCCATGTAACTAAAGTAGGATTCACAAGCTACTAAATCGATTTAAAAGAGTTTTGCATTGTTTAAAATTAAAGATACCGGCTACTCTTATTTTGAAACTCTTCCAATGCCTTATAGCAAAAGATGCTTAGCCACCTGTTCGGCGGAATTTCATCTAATTCGACGCGGTGTTCCAAAAACGTAAATGCCTTCAAGCTCGATAACGAGATTTTTATGGGCTTACATTCCCTAAAATAAAATACCCCTGAATAGCGCCTTAAAATTATTCGTTGTTATTCTGAATCACCGTACAGAAGGCGCAATTATTTATAAAAGGATAGAAACCGCTTTCTAAAGTTTCAATTAAGTAAATATCTGATGTGATGCATTCACACGCGCTTCTCTACTAATGAAAAATAAGTCACATATATTCATTATATATTATATTATGCATATAAATGCAATTCTGCTATCCATATTACGTATATCGCTATATACTCCAAATAGTTTCATTTCTATTAGGAATAATTTCAGGTAAAGCAACAAATGTTTAGTTTAAGCCATATTACAACATGCAGAAACAACATTAAAATGTTTATTCGTAGTAACAGGCTTTTGATGAAAGGAAAAGAAAGGCGCGGAGTGAAACGGAAGAATCCTATGTGTTAGATGAGCCTTAGAAACGGTATAAACTTGCAACATGGAATACTTCGAGACTACTAGGTCCGTGAAAAAGTTGACATCAACTGCGTTTTTGAATTATTTGAATGATCAAGTTTTCATGAAGTTATTTTTGCCCATCCTTTAAGATTATTTCTCGTATCAATACGCTAAACATGTGACATTTTAAACAAACTCGTTAGAGATTTTGAGAAACTTATAAAGGAATTTTTACATGTAAAATGTAGTTCGGGTGGGGGTGATTCTTGAAATTCTTCGTGTTAGCTATTAAGGTGCTGAGCCTAGGAAGTTTCACATTTGACTTTTAGTTTTTGACTTATGCTATTTACAAACAATTATCTTATGAATTGATAAAAAATGCTTGCTTCATTCAGAATATAGGCTTCTTATTACTCTTTAAATGTTCTGGAAATCTTCCTAAGTCTATGGCTCCCACAGATACTTCTTATAACTTTGTCAAAACATATTTTCAAATCAATAAATGTGATATTGGCATCTCTACGTTTCTGTTGAGGCAGTATTTTTAACACTTAAATGATTTCAGTCAAAGTATATAATATAAAATATAATAACAGCCCGCCTTAAAGCAATATGTGTATAATATAATATATAAAATGCATGTAACAGTCATTGTATTAATGTTTATATTATTATGTACATGTTTAATAATGTTATGTGAACGTATATTACGTAATTTTATAAGCTGTGAGAATAATAGTTAAAGGTTGCTAACAATGAGGTAACAATAAGATAACCTTGAGGCAATAATGATTTAGAAAGTTTAATAATACTACTAGTCATTCTTGGAAACAATAATGTAATATTTTTAAAACAGCTTATAAACAGCCAACTAAAAACCAGAAAAAAGCTTAAGTTAAATAAAAGTATTCTATTGGAGTAGGATTAGCCAATCAGAAACTGAAATGGAGCAAAATTTACAAATTCAGAGTTCAGTTGCTAGCAGACAGCGTTCCTAACCGGGCGCGAGACGCGTCCTCGAAAAGTTTAATACGTATTCGGTGTGAGACAAAAATAGTTTACGTCTTAAAAAGTGCAGGTAATTAATAAGTAATCTCACAGCTCTCTATATCAGTGAAGTTTTATTTAAATCGTGTCAAGAATTAATAAAAGGAGTGAAGTAAAAATTATAATCTGTGTAAGTCTACATTCTTAGCCGCACCACTCTCTGCAAAGAAATTCATGTCTCTAACAATAATACTGACGCAGCCGAGGCAAACATAAATATATAATATTTAAAGAAGCAGTCAAATTACAAAGTTAATATTTTTAAACTTGGGGCGAAGGCTACCGGAAACATTGTACCATACCTGGGGCAGAAACTATACCTTCCTCAATTTGACACCCGAAGCGTGGTGCTAACAACGTAATAATATTAACCTTCCTCACTGTATAAGCAATCAAGAACAAGAGCATTCTTTTCTAAAACCACACTATTCTTTGGATAATATATGCTCTTTATATTATGTTCATTCATAGGGTTACATAACTTCAGGAGAAAACATGGTTGAATTCCCCCTTCAACTCGATTAGTCGCCTCTTCTTTAACCCTTTGTGGGCAGTATTATGAGACAGCGAGAAGAAGAGACAATATGTAATAGCAATTTCATCATTTAACAATCAGAATAAGATATAAAAGTTGGATTTACTTTTTTTATCTTCGTTTTCTTTTATACCTGAACTGCTAACTTCGTTTATTGTATTACCAATACAGACTCGATGGGATGAGGCGCTATTTTCTCTGTAACATACATATGGTAAATAGAAGAAATGTTGTAGCTATTCCAACAAAAATACCGTATCAACATTTCTAGGAAATAAACGTTTTGAAGTCACACGAACCCAAAACCAATACTGTTTAGACATGCGTGTGTGTGAAAAAGATAGACGGGAGAGAATGGGGGAGAGAGAAAGAGACGGAAGGAGAACGGTATAACTGAAAAACGGGGAAAAAAACTGTCGTTATATTTTATTCCATAAAATTGCCTTCAGTTATTTATGATCTTGGAATAAGAAATAGAATATGAAACACTGGTAAACATTCTCATCGAATTTTATATACCTTGCAAGCCATTAGAAATCAACAAAAACTTACTACAGAAATAGCTTAAAATTCATTAAATATGCAATTTTTGCCAAATAGCTTATTTTCCCGTAGCATTAGCTCTTTTGGAAATATTCCTTATTGTATGCTTACATTTTACCATATAAGGTGCATCATCTGGTGGAAGAATTTGAAAAGATATATTCTAATTTATTTTTACTCACAAAAGTAGATGTGATATAAATAGATGAATGTAGTTTCTACAAATTGCATGCAATATATCGATATGTTTAATTTGAAACAATTTAAAGGCATATACATATGATGAATAACGTAACGTTGATATAAAAACACATGCATGTGGAAAGAAACTAAACTAAAGCGATGCGAGCGTCTGATTTTCACTATGTTTTGTATTTTTAACCCTAGCCCTTCACTTTTTCAGACTCACGAGCCGCTCCTGGGTTAAAGAAGGCCCATTCAGTTTTCTATACGCTGCTGCTTGGATATGCAGAGCCCCTAACAACAACGTTGAAAACAATTATCGATACATGCTCGGTTGTCGACGCAGTTGACATTAGGGCTTCTGTAGAACATGTGGCTTGCTGATTTTAATGCGTATCTTTCCTTGTCTGCCTAGCAACATGTTAACATTCTGCAGCATGCGGAGCTAAGCTGTCAGCAGTGCTGATATTTGACCCCTGTGTCCATTTCCTGGTATGTAAGCGCTTCATACAAGAATAATATACATTTAAGATGCAAATGAAATTAAACCACTTGAATAATCTCTTATCGCTGAAAATATAAAGTATAACTACTGCTTTAAAAGCAATATTTGGAAGCTACAGGTGCGCTTATAAAAGTTTTAGTGCTTAGAAGCATCTAGCAGCTGTATTAGTTGGCATTACAATTCCTGAACGCTTTAAGTTAATGGGGGAATGTGCATTATTTTTATTATTTGTGTCCATTACTTAAAATTATTATCAATGCATTTCAGTGAATGCAGTTGGTACATACTGTGCTAGAAATTTATTTAAAATTTCATGGAGTGGGAGTTCAGCAAAATAAGAAGGAAATTTGGTGATATTAGCATGATTTCAAACTTCCCATTGGCCTGTAAGTCATTAAAATATGCCATTTACGTCCTCTGATATTCATATTCAACGAAATTCAAACTTTGGGATTCAAATTTTGTGAAGTAAATATGAATACTTCCTATGACTACCCCACCCCTAATTTTAAAATGTTGTAAATATTTTATAACCTATATCTGTCCAGAGGAACACTTTCTTTCAATTATAAGAATCGGCTGAATGGTTTCTGAGATTACACGCGCCACAAATTTCTCCTTTTATAATATTTATACACACATAGATTTATGAATATTTAGTTGAAGCTGTCTAAACAGTAATTATGATACAATAGTTAAACGAACATTTTATTTTGCATATTTTGCAAGGCTTATCGAGCCTTCCAGAACTTCTATCGCGACGTGGGTAGAAATCTCCATAATTTCCCGCCTTCTGTTATTCGCACGAAATTTCGAGGAGATGCCGCTGGGTACGAAAGGAATGCTGGTCGCGAGCTTTCGAGCTTTACTGTGCTGAGTCTTAAGGGAGTTCTTGCAGCAAGTAGTATTTCTCTATGCAAGCAGAGAAGGAAAGTCACGAGTTGGGCACGTTAGGGAACGACTGGAAGAGAGAAGAGGCTGAACTGGACGGCTACGAATAAAATCTGATGTGCTACACTCGCATGACCTTCTCTACTCTTGTATAAACTATTTTTACAAACGCTTATTTTCCATTTACTTCATGTCAATCGATAAGTTAATCGTATTGCTAATTTTCTCGTAGGTGCAAAGGGAATGTGGTAGGCTTTGAGCGATACAAATCTTTTAAGAGCTGGTTGCTATGTGGAGCATTCCATTCTCCTTGCATGCCCAGGACATCCAAAAAAAAAAAAAACGAATTCCCATTTGGGAAAACTATAAGTATTGGAAAATTCAAACAAATAACAAGGAATATCTCGGAAATTGTTCATTGGACAAAAAACGTATATGACACAAATTTGTGTTTTAACGAGATCTACGTTTTTTGTGCAGAAAAATGTTGTCTATCTCTTACGGTTTACCAGTTATGGAAAAGTCATTCAGAAAGAAGAATACTTTTGGGGTCATTCCCAGAAAATTCACGATATACATTTTATTTGTCATGAAAATATCTTGAATTTATGATATTTTAATCAAAATCGTTAGCCATTTTTTAAGAAAATAAGTTTTTTTTGAAAATACTTTTGTCGCATCTTTGAGAGTTACTGAACCTAAATACCAAGTTTGGTATTTATCCGACTTTTCGATTTTGAGTTATGCTTTTCACAAACACACACACACACGGCCATTTTTCTAAAAATGTCTTTTTTTATTTAGGAGGCCTCACAATATGTATTTCCAGTGAAATCTCGATATCAATTTTTAGATGAAATGCAATACTTCCCCTACTTACTATACGTAGTAGAGAAAAAAAACAAACAAACAGTGACTAAGGAAAGAGCGGACTAAATCACAATACATATTTTGAGTGATAAATTTAAGGAACTTATAATATGGATTAAAGAATTCTTTCGAGTATTCGAATGTCCATTATAATATCCTTTTAGGGATAGATCCTTCATTTATAGTTGAATTCATTCACTTTCTTGGTACATATAGAACTACAATTAAATATTCAGCTATTTAAAATATAAAATAAAAAAATGTTTCAAATATAAGTAAAATTTAAAAAAATTATCATTATCCGTATTTATCTATAACAGGACTTAAATTGCAATAAAGCATGAAGAAAGGATTTTTTTGCGCAAGACAGGTCTGTACGTTAAAGGGTATGAATACATTAATGTTGGCGGAACTAGAATCATTAAATTACAAATCAATATAACTTTGACATGGATTTGGCCTTTAGTATTCATTTAGTTATTTAACAGGTGCACTTCCCTCTAAATGTTAGAAACACGCCGTGTTATACGTTCTGCGTAACTCCCCGGGGTGGGTTAGTTATTTAATTACTGAACGCTTTGGGGTTCGAGTCGGGGCAAAATGGATTATCTGGCGATTCCAGATTATAAAGTGTAAAATTTGCATGCTAGGCTTTTAGCAAATGATGAAAAGGTTATTCAAGCCAGAGGTATCTAATGCTAACCAATGAAACCGTGGATGGTAATACATTAACAGTGCCTACAGTGCTATTCAATTTCTGCATTAGGAAAACAGCTCTGTTAAAGAAGATAAACTGGCCGTTTAATTACCAAAAACAACACAGTCCTGAGATATAGACTAAGATAAAATGTAGGTAGGTACCCTTAAACTAGGGAATTTATACAAAATAACTTTTGTGGATTTCTGTAAATGGTAATACTTACAAAATAGTAGGGTTTACCTTGAATGATATGACTGATAGTAGTCGAGTCTTGACTCCTAGGATGAATGACCCCGCTCTGCGGTAGCCTAGCTAACGCAACTACGGAGAGTAAAGGCATATGCAAGTTTCTCATGTTGGTTGGTATAATGGCAATAATGTTATGTAAAGCAATGCAGTGATTGTGTTTATTGTGTGTAGTTGCCGTGGCATGCATTACAGAACAGCGCGTTTTGTTAAGTTTTGCTTTAACGGTAACACCGTTCCTAACAATTCTAGAATTTGTAGGTTGTTAGAAAAATTTAAAGACATTGTATTTGTATTAGACAAAAAGAAACACAAGACAGCCAGCAGTTCTAAACGAAGAAAAAATAGACGAGATATGGGCTGTTGTGGAAGGAAGTCCAAGAAAAGTGCTGCCTCGCTTAGCGCTTCAAACCACCTTTTGTTTGATCCACCCATAGAACTGTTTGGAAACTAAAATTAATATAAAGTAAAAGCATTAAAAATACTGGTGGTTATGAAGAATGTTGCAAGACTTTGTTTTTGCAACTCGCTTCGGCAGTTTGTGCGTGAGGAATATGATGATCCTGCCCTGCTATTTTTTGATGAAATTTGCTGTCAGCTGTTGGGTCATTGAACACACAGAACTATAGATACTGAAGCTCTGAAAATCCACACTAATTACACAAAACAAAACACTAAATTACGTAAAGAGGGAATGTGGTATGCTCTAACAGCAATACGAATTATTTGGTCCTAAAAATTCTGGTAGATATGTGAACAATTTATTGACTCCTTTCTTCAGAGAGCTGTCCCTCGTGTAGTTATGCTAATGCAATGCACACAGCAAATCAATCCTTGGAAGTTGAGGCAGTATTTTTAACACTTTAATAATTTCAATTAAATTATATAATATGTAAATTCAATAACATCCCGCCTTGAAGCAATATGTAATAATTTGTAAAAATGTATGTAACAGTCATTGCAAATGCTTATATTATTGTAAACATGTTTAATAATGTTATGTGAATGCATTACGTAATTTAATAATGTAAGAGCTGTGAGAATGATAAGTTTAAAGTTGCTAACAATGAGGTAACCTTGAGGCAATAATGAGTTTCAGAGTTTAAATTCTACTAGTCATGATTAGGGCAGCCATAACGTAAATTTTGTGACAGTTTAAAAATAGCCAATCAACAGCCAGAAAAAGCTTTAGTAAAATGCAGGTATTCTATTGGACTAGAATTAGCCAATCGGAGACTTGAAATACAGAAGTTTACGGGTTTGGACGGTTGAAATATGTTCAGTTGCCTGCAGACTTTGATAGTAACCGGATGGAAGATGTGTTCTCTAAAGAAATATTACGTATTCGTGTGAAACGAAAATTAAGTATACGCGTTAACTAAGTGCAAGTGTTAAATAAAAGGATCTCACAGTTTAATTTGTGTCAAAGATTAATAAAAAGAAGTGAATTTAAACTTAAAATCTATGTAAGCCTACATTCTTGTCGCACCACACCCTGTTTAAGAAAAACGTGTCTCTAACACAATACTGACGCAGCCGAGGCAAACATAAAAATATAGTATCTATAGAAGGAGTTTAATAACAAAGTTAAATATTGTTTTTAAAAACTTAGAGCGTAACAACAAAAATACATCTTCAAATCAGCTTTTCATACGTAGCAGCATATTACGTAACAAACAATCTTCTTCAAATTAACGCCCAAAGCGTGGTGCAAACTTCAACAACAGAACACTTTCTAAAATTGGTTTTCCAAGTGTGGAAATGAAGAAATAAACAACGTAAAGAACAATCCTACTTCAAAGTATTACAATGTGTTTCTGATCGTCTGGTCTCTCATCAAGTAAACATCCATGTGATTATTATCTGTCGGGAATGCTTATAGACAAATTTTATACAACAAATTCCCGTACGCTTGACGATTACAAGATATCCAGCTTGTGTTTTTCTAATATTTTGGATGCAGAAATTCGTCGAGTGTTCAATGACGCCTTCAACAGGTGAGGTTTGTATAGACAGAGGGGCATAATTTAGAACACCTTTATAACTAAGGTAAGCGTTACATTCATATTGTGTCGCACCGTTAGCACTATCCAGGAGAGAAACACGGCGGGGGGCAATCCTCTGTTACCACATGAGCGGACATAGCGGTGCCGTGGAAGCGGCGAGCTGTTAGCCGCGTCATTCAAGAGAAACCTGCTGTTTCCAATCCTGCCAGAGAATTATATTCATTATTGTAATATTTATTTCATGTATATTTAGGTATTGAGGAAGACGTGCTTCCAGAAGAAGGAAGGAGCAATAATAGGAGGAAGAAGTATAATGTCGATAAAATTTGATGATAAAGTACTATTAGCAGAAGAGTAAAATATCCTAAAACAAATGCAAATGGAACTAAATGAGTATGCGATAAGTAAAGTTAAAAAAATAGTAAAAGCAAACACTGGAAAATACAATCATGAATTGAACATGTAAGTAATGAAACAAAAGAACATTTTCATTTGCTGTATATTCCGCAAACATATAAATAGTGGCATATCAAAGCTCAAAACAGAGGGCAGCAAAGGCAAAAGAAGATTTTGATAAACAAATATTTAAAGGAAAGCCGAAAATAGGTATATTTTATACAGGATGACACTTTATAGCGCTGAAACTTTCTGCTGCGACGAAGTGAGGAAGCTTTTAAAGATCTGAAGTGTAGAAAGAATGGAGAATGTGAATCTGACAGGCAAACTAAGTAATGAAGTGTTTTAAAAAAAGTGGAGCAAGGTACAATCCCAAAACTAATCAGGAAGAGAAAAGGTAATTGTTTGGAACATTGGATGAGAAACATTTGGTAGCTATAACTGTATTGGATGAATTACAAACGGGGAAACGCTTCGGGGCAGAAGAAGATACCAGATAATTGACAACGTTAAGGTACGTGGAGACGGAAAAGTAAGAGGATGAGCAAAGAACGTAGTAGGAGGCTAGGTTTGCAGTAAAAGTTGGAGCTTGCTATTAGAACTGTATATGGACATTTAAAATTTTCGTAGTTATATTTGTGCATTGTCTACCTAACAAATTTAAAAATGAATGTGGCTGCCACGAATAAAAAAGCTAGAAGTATGGTTTATATATGTGATACAGATTATACTAATTAAAGAAATGAATAGGTACAGTTTTTATTAAAGCAGCCCATTCAAGAAACGCTAAAAGCTAACAAACTCCTATGTGTGTTACACTTAATTTTATAAAGGTGTATAGTAGAATTAACATGCTTTGCACGACACTAGTATTTTTATTTTCTCTATTACTTACTTTTAGCATTTTATTACAAAACTTCGACATCTTTATTTCAGCGGAAATGCATATTTTGAGCATAAAGAAAAATAGAAAATGAATAAAAAACGTACTTTTATTGAAAAAGGCCCGTGTGACCTGATGAGAGATATAAGGATTTGTAAATTGAGTATAACAACAAAGATTATCTCGGAAATGTATGATGCCACAAAAAAATTGACATGTGGTTTAATGGTATACACATTGTGTAGAAAGTGTTTGTCTATCTCTTCGGTTTACTTGTTTAATTCATTAGAAGGGACAGGACTTCACAGGTATTCCTAGAAGATTACATGTCGTGCAAATATCTTAAATATATGTACTTTGTGTAAAAATCGTCGGAACACTTTGAGAAAATAAAAAATCAAAAATTTTCCATGCAAAATGTATTTGGGGTTGGGAGGGATTTTCTTGACAATCTTCCTACCGTCTCTTTGGAAGAAGCCAAATTTAAATACCAAACTTGGTATTTACCAAACATTTAGTTTTTCAGACATTACTATTCACACACTCCTATACACTTACTTTTTTGTATAAGTGTGCTTTTTAGATTCAGTGGACTTCAGAACGTGTTTTGTAGTGAAATTCAAACATGGAATTTGAGTGGACTGCAATATTTCCTCTACCTATCGTAGGTAATTGCTAGAGATAGGAACAATTGTACACGATGCAAGTTTAATACTGTTTTCACTGTGCACTGTACATTCCCCTATCACCTTGTCCCTCACTCCCCTCTGATCTCTAGTCTTGATGACGTTAGGCATTGTCAACAAAACAGTGGCGCCCTACTCCAAGCCCTACTCCCTACTTCAAAGTAGAAATTAATATAACAAAACCTATGCACAAGAATGACATTCAATCTAACAATAATGTTATAACAATTGAAGAAGAATTCAATCTGATAATCTCTCATCTAATAAAATAAATTAAATCATTTATAATACAATATATACTAATTATAAATCTTAATATAAAAATAATATTAATGAAAAAATCTAATAAAGCATGGCTGACTAGTACTTTAGTTCTCTGTAGCTTTCGTAGCTACCTTTTAAAACATGTCATAAGTTTGATATCCGTGCTCTGTGTTAATCCCTGATATTAATATTTGAAAATGAATCAAACTGAAGGTGTGGAATTGGAAAATTTCACAGAGGGTATCCATAAAGAACAACTGGATATTTCAGATAGATTTTTGCCCTACAGAACCTTGTTATTAATGCTATTTTATCAATAATAAGTATAATATTAGGCATATCGCGGCTTTCAAACTTTTAAAATAAATATTTAACAATAAAACAATAAGGTTATTTAACATACTGGCAGTTTTGAACCATTAAAATGAACTACTATAAAATTGTGACACTATAATTAATCAAACTGATTGAACACTATATACTTTTATATAAATTTACGCTTTTGAAAAATTAAACTATCTTAGGGAAAATCGAATAGTTGAGTGCTGTTTGTAAATCATTGGGTATCTGGTAGTATTGTCTCCATTAGTCTTATTGCGGACATTCCACGATTATGTGTTTCGTCGTTAACAGTATGTTACACTGGTGGCAGATGGGTGGTTGGTCCTTTGAAAGAAGATAACTGTGCGTGATCTTGGTATGGTCCATTCTCAGTTCGGATATTAAAACCTGATCTTGTCTGGAAAGAGAATTACTGGGAAGATGTGTCGAAACTCGATGTTGTATCACGGAGTTTGCTTCTCGTGGAGTGAAGTTATCCTGTCTTCCATTGTTGATAGAGCTTCTTTTTAATGGTTGAGATAACATCATGGGCTGGTGTAGCTATAGTTGGGTCACTTAGTGGATGTTTAGTGGCTTCTTTTGTGCCTGATAGACCAATACGTTGCCTTGTATTCCAATGTGGGATGGAATCCATACTGAAAACACTTGCTTTCCTTGCTTATTGGCTCTATGAAGCAGTTATTGAATTTCTTGTGTAAGAATATAGGGTGATGACAGATTCTTTATTGCAAGTAGTGCACTTTTAGAATTTGAATATATAACAAATAACTTTGAGCATCGAGTAAAGCTTGTATGCTTTAAAGCCCTTAAAATACGTTCTTCCTGTGTAGACAAACCAAGTTGAAAGATGAAATTAAAACTTAAATTATGTCAAAAAAGAATAAGCAAATATAATTCCACTTCACCAGAAACACTGTCTTTTCCATGCAAATATATGCATGCGGCCGTCTTCGCAAATTTCAGCGTGCTAATTGATTTCTTCTGTTTCTCTCATTTTTGCAGTGAAAACTTTTTTTTCTGTCGCCCAGATTTTCTTGTTTATACCGTTATTCAAAAGCGCCGTGTCAATTATCATTTGCGTTCTTTTGCGTGCTACTTTTAAGCAAATTGGTTCCCCACCTTTTTAATTAGTATGTTTATGACTGTTCTAACAGCGCTTTTCAAGTTGAAGGGGTTTGCTAAATAGAAATTACTGCGTTTAACAGAGAAAATTACTGTGTGTGCTAAAGAGGATCACGAAACGTCAAAAAGAGGCTTTGTTTTATCGAATCATTTGAAGCTGCGCAGGCTTTTGGATACTTCGCAGCTAGGAATATCCAGTTCTCAGGTTCTGCGCATTGCTTTTCTGGATTGCTATTCTGAAATTGGTTCGGTTCTTAAATTTCTCTGCAGTGATTATAGTGGTTAAGTACACGCTCTCGTCTAAAATTTGGTTTTTTTTTATTCCAGTACATTAAAATGTGTTGGTTTTAATATGTTCAAAGGATTTGGTCATGCTTTGCTTATACATAGATACGTATTGCTTTTATTTCAAACTTAGGGAGACAATGGCTACACTGTCAAGCAACACAGCGGTTTTTTTCATATAAGGTTTCATTCTAGAATAAAATGACTTCTGTTGAGTAAAAGGTAACAAACAAAAGGGAATTTGTTAATTCCAAACTATGAAACAATTTGAAGGCTTTGTTTGGTTTTTTTCTAAAATTTATTTAAAATCTCCTGTATTCAGGTTTCGCGTATATGTTTGTTCTTTGTTTGGTTGTAATAATAAAGAATATTAATATAAGCCATTATGTTTACGTAAATTATTTGAATGTATATCTAAAAATACACTTAAGTTGCTCTAAATACATTATCAAGTTTATTTCCTTATGTGATATACTGAAATTAAATCTGTGGTATTACATTTACCGGACTTTCTCCATCCCCTATCGTTTATTTTTCTTTATCTTCTACATACTATTCTTATAGAACTTTATTTGTCTTTTCTGTTTCATTACATTGCTGGCCCTCGTAGCCGTGGTCACTGGAGGGTATAGCTCCGGCGCTCCGCCAGGCTGAGGGTCGCGGTTTCGACTCCCGCCATGGGCATTGGTGTTTGTGTGTGTCTGTGTGTTGTATAATTGCGTAATAAGCGGTAACTAAAACAGTAAAAACACAGTAAGATTAACTGGGTAACACAAGGGAACATAAAAAAAATTACATACTTTTGTGTAGGTACAAAAGTTATACAAGAGGCACAAGAAACAGTCAAATCTTTAAGTAGTGCGTCGTTATATGTTGATTTGAAATTCCATATTCTTGAAATTCCATTACGAGTAACAAACAAATAGCAACTTGGGCACTTAAAGAATGTAAAAGTATTGTTAAATTAAAACTAATAGCAGAGAATATCTCATAATGGTTAATGCTATAACAATTACATGTTAAACATTTGTCTGTCAATTGTGGTTTACTAGTAATTAAAACCATACAGAATTCAATTCGAATGAAGAGGACTTATTATGCTATTCACATAAAATTCAAAATATACATTTTATTTGCCATGCAAATAGCTTTAAATCAAAATCATAGGGCATTTCTGAGAAACCTTGCTTCATATGAAATAATTTTATTTATTTACTTCTTGTTAATTAAGATATACATTCATTATACATTTAGTTGCAGTTATAAGATAAATGCAGTAAGTTGAAGCGATAGTCAGACTTTTAAAACGCGGATCTTTATATAATAGCTTTTAAATTCCATATTCTTTGCACGATACGAGGAAAAACGAATAGCGATTTGTCATTAGAAAAAAGTGTAATTAATTGCACATTCAAACCAATAAAAGGATTATCCCGGAAAGGGTTTACGTGACAAAAAATGTTATTTCACATAAATTGTGGGCTTTAACAATATGTATATTTTTTGTGTATCAAGATTTTGTCCATCTCTTACTCGTTACCAGTTATACAGGGCTTTCATTTCAAAACTTTCCAGTCTAAATAACAATTTATTTAAATTTAATTTCATTTAAACAAAAAGCACGTCAACTTAGATATTGAGGGGGAAGCATAAAACTTGTCTTAATTGCATTTTAGGTTTCACCCCCTCACCCCTAGCCACCTCATTTTGAAATTTCAAATGGCACCCCTATATTTTTATACTTAATTATGAAAGAGTATTCAATTGTTTATTCATCTCATTGATTTACTTCACATCTTTGACCTGCCAACCTGACAAACACAATTTTTTGACTAAATCAAATGTTCAAAATGTGCTCCATTGTTGGCTGTTTTGTAACTCCTCGCGAACTTTCTGGTGTGTTTCATTACTAATTCGATTACATTCTTGTGTTACTCTATTTGTCAGTTCTTGAATATTCTCAGATGAAGGAGTATAAACAACTGATTTCAAATGACCCCCACAGGAAGAAGTCGAGTGGTGTCCTTTCTACCAATCCATTTTCCTGGAAATCTTCTGTCCAGCCATTGTCACACGGGTACTGCATAGTGTGGGGGAGCGCCTTCTGTTGAAAATGCAAATTTTGTTCGTCCAAAGCACGTTTCCTTCAATGATTTGGTTTTCTAGCGACAGTGTAGTGTGATAAGTGGTGAATTATATTTTCTAGTATGCTCAGGTACAATTCTTCAGTCAAGTTTTCTTCAATAAAAATCGATCTAACATCATCCCCCATAATTCCGGCCCAAACATTGATCTTCTGCGGAAACTGTGTTTTATTTTCACGAAATTGAATGACGATTATTACTGTCCCAGTAGCTACTATTGTGTTTGTTGACAAACCCATTTAAGAAAAAGCTCCCTTCATCACTAAAACAAATATATTGTGTCAAATTTGGATCTTAGATTCTCTGACACATCTGTTCACAAAATTCTACTCTTCTATCATAATCTTCTTTACTGAGCTGTTGGTGACTTGTATTTTGTAGGCATAAAATTTGTTCATTTTTAGCACTTTATGTATGGAGCCAACCGAAATGTTTGTTACAGCAGATACTTTTGGAAAGTTTGTGGTGTGTCTAATACTGAAATTACCTAATATTTCAATCTGCGAAATTTTTTAGAATTTTATAAGATTGTTTATTTATTTTATTGCACACAAAACCAGTTTCTTCAAATTTACACGCTAGATCTACGACATATCGGTGACTTACGTTTTTCTCGGGATGTCCCTTGTTAAACGCAATATCAGTTCTGCGGGCATAACGGTTTTCAGCTGCATAAATAAATATTATTTCTGTTCTCTCTTGAATGGAATACACCATTTTACAAACATTTAATACGTAAGAAATGTTCAAAATGATCTTCCTCAATAATAACAAATGTGACGGTTTTACTTATAATGTTATTTGTGTATGTTTGTGTATGTGTGTTTACTCAACGTGTTGAAGCCATCTTGTGACGTGATTCATTTGTTAGGTTTGTTAGCTCCATCTGGTGTTAGCAATTTGCGGCAGTATTAGCTTTTTGTTTAAAAAAAATGCTAGTGTTATTTTATTTAATTTTGGTTCTCTGTCCTCCGGCTAGCTATTATCCTTTTGGTCAAGACTTCTCTTTATACAGGTTGTGTAAACGGAAAGGAATCTTTTATCCAAAGATAACACTGATGAAGAAATTTGTTTTACACTTTTATTGTCGAACACGTTAACTATCACATTTACACATTGATCTTGACACTCGCCAAACTGAAACTGTTATAATAACTTCATTACTGATAATTCTTAATTCGCGTACTTCAACTTTTTGTATAATTAACTTTATAACACTTGAGATTTTTCATAACTCTGTTACGCATAACCTGCAAATTGATATCCGACGTGTGCCGTACAAATACTTTCGACGAACTGACGGGAATGCGACGTGTAGTGTACAAAGAATTTTGATGAACTGACGGACCGAAGGCGACGTGTACTTTACAAATATTTTCGATGAACTGACGGGGTCTACCTCTAACCTACTCTTTTTATACTCCTTCACCCAGATATGCCTAAAGATTATAACTGAACTGCAATTGGCTAATAAAACGCGCCAACATTAGCGTCTATTTTTATATCCAATGAAAATTATGAATACATATGCTCTAGGGAAATGTTCCAGAAGATTCTAAAAGAAAAACGCGCCAATATTACGTAACTTCCTCGTTTCCAATAATGATAAACAGCTCACCCCCTCGCTGCATTATTGCACGCTATTATTGTCAGTTTCAGTAAGGCAGTATAAACTTACTTCCCAACAATAATTACAATCAACAAACATCTCAAATCAATGTCACATAATAATGCATATTCATACTATAATCACTCTTTACATTTAAATAATTTATGATACAAATTACTGCATCACAATCCAGGTTGCTAGCCAACGATTTAAAACAAAAGATGTAAAATAATACAATAAGATGAATCAAAAATTTATACTCTTTCATATTTAAGTATAAAAATATAGGAGTACCTTTGGAAATTACAAAGTGGAGATGGCTGGGGTGAGGGGTTGAAACCTAAAATGCAATTAAGACCAGTTTTAAGCTTCCCCTTCAATATCTAAGTTAACGTGTTTCTTGTTTAAATTAAATTTAAATAAATTATTATTTAGACTGGGAAGTTTTGAAATGAAAGCCCTTATAATAGGCATTGAGAATGAAGACTCTTCAAAATATGCATTTTATTTATCTTGCAAACAATCCATATCGTTAAAATCCATAAATAAGAAAAATTTTCCATGTAAAAGATACCTTGGCCTGGGAGGATTTTCTTAAAAACAAGCTTGGTTTTAAATTGATATTCCATTTTAGATTTATGCAGTTTACAGGCAGACAGATGCACCCCACACGACCTTCTTCTAAAAAGGTTTTCTTTATTTAATACGTGTATTTCCGGTAAAATCTCGGTATCGAGAAACAATAGGTATTTACTCTTTTGAGGTGACTAGTATTACTATTTCTTTAGTAAGCATACCTGGCAGATTTAAATAGGTTAACTAAAGAAGTTTCTGTCAGTTAAACTTCAGTGTGTACGTTCCACAACGGCCGTAAAGCGATATTTCTGTCCCACTATTACGCATCTTATTGTGTCTAAACGAGGTGATTTTCAGGCTAGACGTGACTATATGGATCCACCCCAGAATCCCACCCAGATCAAAGAAGGCAGCAGGAAGTGATATCATCAGGTTGCAATGCTCTAGCGGATCTGCCCGCACGATAGCAGCACCTGACACATCAACTTTAGGATATAAATCGAATGTAAGCAGAGGCTTTAGTGATATCTGGCACTCGCAGTTTCCGATCGTCCAGAATATACTACAACACACTAATGATAATGCTCTTAAACTGTAGACACAATGTGAACAGAAAAACAGAAGTGTACCGTATCTGTCTAGCATCTGAATCACTTGACATTGAACGGGGACATCTTGGATTAAACGGCGAAAACTGCCAAAAAATAGCATTTTTAACTCTTTTGTGCAGATAAGTCTAATTCGAACTTTTTGTTAACTTGATATTAATATTTAATCATTGCACTGTCATTTTGTACTGTGAATTCTGCACCAGTTTACAAAAAAATCTGATGTATTACATTCACATGACTTTCTCTACACTCCATCGTTTATTCGTGGGTACATAAACTATTATTACGTGAGCTTATTTTTCTATCTCCTGCATTTTAATCCATGTTAATGTAGAAATATCTACGCTACACATTTCGTTATAGACGCAAAGGGAACAGCGGTAGTCAAATGTTTAAGAACTAGACGCTACACGCCTTAAAGTTCCATACTGTTTCCATGCAATCGCAAAAAACAACCGAATGTTAACAGGACTTTAAGAGAATGACCAAGAAATGAACAATTCGAACCCTTAATAACGTTCATCTCAAAAATACCTTATGCCCCAAAAACTTATTTAAAATAAATTGTGTGTTTTGGAGAGATCTATATTTTATGTGTTTTGTCTGTCCCTTAAAGTTTACCAGTTATACAAGATTCTACGAAATTCCTTCCGAATGAAGAGGACTTCGTAGGCTATTCCCAGAAAATTCAAGATATAATTTTATTTGTAATCTAAATATCTTTCATATATGGTATTATAATAAAAATCGTTGCAACCATTTTTTAGAAAACAAAAAATTTCGAAAAATGTTCCATGTAAAGGGTAGCTTAGGGTGAGGGATTTTCTTGGAAATCTTTTTGTCGCATCCTTGGAAGATGGTAATCCTATTAATCCTAAATTTGATAAGACGGTATAATTAAGAAAATAATTCTATCCTCTTTAATACAAAAACACCTTATTCGATAAAGATTTTAATCCCCGCTTGTTTACAGGAGAAGGTAAAATCAGTAAGTGTTGAAAAATGTGGATCTAAGCTTTTTATTCTTCTTTCAGTGTACGATACCTACACTAATACACACATCGGTGACCCAAATAACCAAATATAATTCATAAAGCAAGTGTTGATAATTTAATGTGGCTATCGTAGACGTGCTTTTGATACAAGTAGGGTAAATCTGAAAATATTTGAATAGTTACAAAATGTATTGTTATTGTTTTGAAAGGTACACAAACAATGCTCTGTAGGAACACACATAGTAATATAAAACACAATATCAGTGCAAGAATCACTGAAACACAGAAAGAAAATTCATTAACAACAGTAAAATGCAACAGAACATGGAAAAGCTTTGGACTTAGCTAGAATTAAAGACAAAACACCAAACTATGCACAATATCAATTAACTGTTTCAAATTCTTTTAGATTTATGTTTGAAATTCAGTTATGACACTGAAGTTTTCAGTCTGATATATTTCATTTTGGGTTTTCTCTCTGGTTGTTGTTAGGTTGACAGAAATCGAGATGTTTTTGTGGAAAAAATAATAAATCATGTAGTATTTCTCTGCCTCTCCCTCATCCCATCCTTTCTCTTTTCCTCCGTGTGCAATGTCCATGTCATGCCACGTTTTAAAAACCAGCAGTGAATATTTTGTTCTAAGGTGTTAGGTATAATCAGTATTGATTGGTAATTTCTACAAAACTGAAAAATGTTACCAGTTTAATAAACTTATAGTAGAAAATTAATTCATGTACCTAAATTCACTAAAAAAATGGTTTCAGAAATAAATATCGAGTCTCATGAAATGCCCAACATTTGAAATATTTAAACTTTTCAATATCTCATATTAATCCTCCAATATAGTTTTTTACCATCAAAGTTTTAATATTATTTAGCATTATAAAAGCCTTTCCTGAAAAAAATAACAGAGCATGCATTAAGTTTTTTAAAAGTCCATAATTTATCATTTAAATGCCCTCTGAAAATATGACGGAAATGGGAATTCAAATAGCGCATTCAAAATAATATCCAGAGATTATAATCTCAAATTTAATTTTACTTTTCATATTGTGAATGCTTATCTTTATTTGAAATAATGTTACAGTTCTGAAATACTTTTTTCATTTTAAATTTTCAGAGCTTTCTTCCACCCTTTTATGCACTCAAAGAGTTCCATACGATGTAGTTTTCATCAAATCCGCTGAAATTTTTTATTCGCATTCAAAAAGTAAAAAAAATTAATACACCATATAAATTATCCGTGTTTTAAGGGACTTTGAGATATCGCTTTAAAAATAAATAAAAAATGCAAATATACTATGATAGCTTTTACAAATTGTTTTATTTTGAAATAAAAGTAGCACAAAATTACATAGCAGTTAAACCATAGGAGACAAAACATTACGATAAAAATGTTGATCTCTTAAAACACACAATTTATGTCAAATAGCATTTTTGTAGCAGGATCCATTTCCAAGATATAAGTTAATATTGGTTTGAATGTTTAATACCTTATTATAGGTTTGTTGTGCTAAATCAACATTCTGTTGTGTCCGGTAGTTACGAAAAGAGTGAAATTTCAAAGCCATCACACAGAGCCTTACCTTTTAATGTATTGACTATAATTTCAGCTCACTGTGAGCACTATAACGAAATAGGTAATGCAGAAATTTCCATAAAGTATTTACTTCGAATAACATCAAGTGGATAGAAAAATAAACTTTTGTAAGAATGCTTTGTGGAAGATATATACAAATAGACGATAGTGGGTAGAGAAATCCATGTGAATGTAGCTAAGGGTTTCACTATTCAGTTATAATTTCCTCCATTTATCTGCTAATTTGTTTGTGCTTCATTTAAAACTATGAAATATTTGTGGTAGATGAGGCAAAAGTGTAAAATATCTTTATTGCTTTAAACATTTTGGATGTTAAATGCTACATGTATTAGAAATAGACGAAGAACAATAAAGAGAAAAGTCAGTAAATCTGATGCAAAGAGTTCAAACCCTTAAGTTTATTTATAGTGTGTTAGTTAATTAATGTATTCCATGATTGTACAACTTACGTCAAGCGGAAGCAAACTTAATACCTTTCTACAGCTTGTCTTCGGGTTCCTTACCTGCAAAACACATTTGAAATGCAAATTAGTTTAAAACTGTCAAGAAGTTCAACACAAGTAAAGACAAAGTTGAAAGCCAACACAAATTACAACCTTGCAAGAATGTGTACCAAGAAACGCTGCTGCAAGGTTATTCGTATGCTGCAACAAAGTAACTTTAGCTACGAGGGCCGTCCCAGAAGTACCCAACTTAACAAATAAAACAAGAACTTTGGAAAAAAGAGCATCTTTATTTCTCTACGTAGTCTCCTTTCTGCTCGATACACATTTCCTAGCGATGTTCAATAGCTTCGATACTCTGTTTTTAGTAAGAACCGTCGAGTTCTGCAAAATAGCCATCAACTGCAAACTCCACCTCTTCAATGTTGCCAAATCTTTTACCACCAAGCCATTTCTTCAACTTTGGAAACAGAAAATAATCTGAGAGGGCTAAGTCTGATTAAAGAAGCAATTAGAACTTTAACTCGTTGCTTTTAGCCATGGCGATTATCCATTATGGATGTGTGAACTGGTGCATTGTCTTGATGAAGCAAAACTTTCTTTCTCGCTAAATGAGGTCGTTTTTGCTTGATTTCATCATTCAAACGCTGCAATAAGTTTGCACCATACTCGCCATTGATTGCTTTTCCTTTTTTTAAAATAATCAATGAAAATTATCCCACGCGCATCCCAAAAAACTGATTCCATGACCTTGTCTGCAGATGGAACTGTCTTTGCCTTCTTTGGGGCGATTCTCCCCTTTCAATCCTCTGTTTTAACTGTTCCTCCGTCTCAGGTGTGAAGTTATGGACCCATGTTTCATCCATGGTTATGAATGGATGCAAAACCTCGCCTTCATTGCAGCGAAACATAGCCAAACACTCGACTGAAACATCCTCACGGCGCTGCTTTTGTTCCATTGTGAGTGAACGCGGCACCCAACTTGCGCAAAGCTTTCTCATGTCTAAATGTTCAGTCAGCATGCAATGTACAGAACTTTTTGAAATACCTACGATGTCTGCTAGCTTGCGTACTTTCCGTCGACGGTCCTCCAATACCACTTTGTGGATTTTCTTGACAATTTCTGGCGTGGTCATCTCATTTGGTCGACCACTGCGATGTTCGTCTTGGCTACTCATACGGCCTAGCTTAAACTCTACCACCCAATATTTTACTGTTGTAAACGAAGGAGCAGACTTCCCCAGAGTAGTTCAGCTTTAATATTAGTTGGACTAAGACCTTTCAAATGAAATTATTGTATCACATAACGATGACCAGTTTTATCCATGTTTACAAATTCGCTGAGAGAGTTCGCTATTAATGTCTGCCAAACAATTACTAAACGACGTAGCATCGTCAAACTTCACATTTAATCTTTATAAAGGTGGTACTTTCTACCATAGGCATTTGTTTGAAACAACAACCGCTATATATACGTCAGGTCGGCTACTTCTGGGACTGCCCTCGTAGTATAAATATTTTAAATTTCGGAGAGTCCCTGCATTAGTGTAACATGATTAGAAACTAACCCGTTTCTAATCATATTATACTATGCCAAAGAATTCACTTTCTTATTGTTCTTAATGCTTGTAGTGACAAAATATTTGTTTAGATCACCAGTTAGAGCAGCCAATTTCTTAACATGTAACAACTTTGTAAACGTTCACAAACGTTATTTCTAAAAAAGAAAAGTTAAACATATCATTTGTAGTGCATTTCATTCGACAAAAGCGTATTTTAATGTACACAATATCGAGGAATCGTTTCTTAAAAACAACTTTAGGTAGTTATGTACATTTTAAAACAGTTGTGATCATTTATTTTAATAAACTTTGTACAAATACTTTATATGAAAGCTTGTTGTTTTCTATGCACTTTGCGTTAATCATGATAAATATTGGTAGAAATGGAATCAATACTTACCTTGCAACAGGCATAAAAGAGTAAACAGCAGAAAAATGGCGTAATATGAAGTTATAACAATTTGGAAGAGGAAAACAGTTTCGAATAAATTTGTTGGTTTTCGAATTTTTCAAAATTAAATATAATTCAAGAAAGAAGAACCATTCAAAGATCGTTAAATCAATATTAAGGATGGAATGATAAAACTAGGAAAAAAATTAAAAATGTAAGATGGTTTAATTCAAGGAAAATGATAAAGCTAAGAGGATTAAAAACAAATATTGAAATTCTTATCAGTACGATCTAAAATAAAAGTGAAAATGTGTTAATTTATAAAAGAAACATTATTATTATTTTATCTTTATTATTATTATTGAAGGTGAAAGTAATATTTTGAACTGGAAATCTGGTAAAAGGAATATGAATTAATATGAAGCAAAACAAAGGACGACATTAACAAAGTAAATAAAATGTGCGTCTATTAGCATAAATAAAGATTTACTAGCAAATGAAAAAGTCTTAAATAAGAAAAAAGAAGAAAAATATAGTATTATTAAAATAAAAGATAATTGAAGTAATTAATGGGAATACCACATGGATTGATACTGAAAAATAAATAAAATATAGTAAGAAGAATTTAATGTAATGAATCATTTAATATCGTTGGTATAAGAGAAAAAGGTTATCTCAGGACATCGATAAAGAGGAGGAGAAGAAGAAGAGTAAACATGAGGCCGATACAACAGTCAACTGTTTTATATATGCCTGCTTTGATATTACACACTCTATGTTTAGCTCAGGAGAAACAAAACAACGGCATTTGAATGTGAATGACTTAAAATACTGTAAAATTAAAATGCATTTCAGTGAGAATTTCTGAAATGGTTAATACTACGAAAAACACCTATTGGCACGATTTGTATGTTTTAACGAGCTGTGCGTTTTCCTAAAGCTAGTTCTTGGAATTCTCTTATAATTCTCCAGTTAAATTAAGTTACATAAAATTGAGTATAAATGTAGAAAATTTCACAACCTTTCCACAGCAAATCCCAGATATACATTTTATCTTTCGTATTACCAATAATCTCAAATTATTATACTTTAATCAAAATCGTAGGCTTGCTTTTGAGACCAGAAAAGAAACAACGAAAAATATTTCAGCAGTTCGGGATGGAAGAATTTTCTTGAAAATTTTTGCCTGGTGTCGTCAGACTCAGTATGAATTTTGACCTTTGTCACAATTGAGTTAGAGTTAATATGTTCTCTCTCACCAATTTCTGAATTCAAGAGATCTCAAAACCTGTAGGTATTTTCTATTACTAATACTTCTCCTACCATTTTGTATTGGTCCACATAACCGCGCTCTCTTTAGTGCCTCTTGCCATGGGACTGCGAGTTCGAGTCGCGCCGCGAAGATGGGTTTTTAAATGTAATGTGTGTGTCAATAAAACCAGGAGATACAGAGAAAAACAACAGAAATGCAACGGGGAAAATGAAAAATAAGGAGATTTTTTTAATCAAATGTTTCAGGGGGAAGTAATATCGTTTTCTATGTGTAGTTTGGGAATCAATATCATGAGTATTGAATTTTTTACTTTCTCTACTACGTAGGGGAAGTATTTTATTCCACCCAAAAATTCGATACCTAAATTTCACCGGAAATACATGTTTTGAGGCTCCTGAATCCAAAAAAAAAGCATTTCTGGAAACATATCCGTGTGTGTCTGTTTGTGTGTCTGTCTGTCTGTCTGTGAACAGCATAACTCAGAAACGAAAAGTCGGATAAACGCCAAATTTTGTATTTAGGTTCAGTATCTTCCAGAGATGCGACACGAAGGTTTTCAGGAAAATCCCCCTCCCCAGATTACCCTTTACATGAAACATTTTTCGAACATTTTAATTTTCTCAGAAATGGCTTTTAACGATTTTGATTAAAATATCATGTATTTAAGATACTTTCATGACAAATAAAACGTATATCTTGAATTTTTTGGAAATATCTCCAAAAGTATTCTTCATTGTGAACGACTTTTGCATAACTGGTAAACCATAAGAGATAGACAAAATTTTACTACACAAAAAATGTAGATCGCGTTAAAATACACAATTTATATCATATCCTTTTTCTTTATTGGGTGAACCATTTTCGAGATATTGCTTGTTATTCTCTAGAGTTTCTCAAATGTGAATTCGTTATTCATGCAAAGAGAATGTAATGCTCCACATAGCAAACAGCTCTTAAAAGATTTGACTATCGCTTAAAGCCTACCATATTCCCCTTGCATCTACAAGAAAATTAGCAATAAGATTAACATCTCGATTAACATGAAGAATATGGAGAATAAGCGTTTGTAAAAATAGTTTGTACAAGAGTAGAAAAAGTCATGTGAGTGTAACACATCAGATTTTTATTACTATTACACACCAGTTTCTCTTTTTGTTTAATAGGCCACAACATTGCTCCTGAAAAGTGGTCGAAGACAACTGTAGCAATCAAGTACAGAAACCAGGACCCCTGCAAGTCAAGACCACCATGATCTATGCGGTAAAATTATGGAATATTCTTTTCCTATAATCAGTCCATTAAATAATGCAAATGCACCTTGATAATACCCACAGCATGTAACCAATAATTTGTTTTGACTGTCTTTATTGTCAATCAGTTGAAAGCAACATTAAAGCAGGAGTGGTGCTCGTATAACGTAGATAATTGCCCATCGCAGATTCTGGGGATTTTCATATATTTACTTCCACAACACGCCCAGATATGTAATTGGTAAATCCCTCCTTTACCAGGAAACACTAAATACGGTTTAATGATCCAAATGAAGGGATATTACAATAAAAATCAATGCATAACGATTAATACAAACGACAATTACGGGGTTTTGAACAAAAGTGGAGCAAATATGACTTGCACTCAAGAATTGCAACATGCTGGTATATTTCCTAATATAGCAAAGTAGTTCATTTTGCATAGTCATGGTGCGTATTATCTATATCACAATAATCAACCTCTTTTCGATACACATTTTCATTTAAACAGCCATAATAATGATTAAACATAGACTACACACATTTCTTAATAACTTCTGATGGTTTCGAAATTACTTCCATAACACTAGTGTAGTTATATTGAACAGTTTTATTTTCCTCACCGCTTATCTGTGGTAGGTAGAAGAATTATTGCACTCCACCCAAACATTCACTAAGAAAATGATACATTGAAACCCCCCACCCAAAAAAACACATCAGAAAAACAATTTTGTAGGTGTCTGAATAGCATAATTCATATTAAAGCTCTGGTGAATACCATGTTTTGTATTTAATTCAAACATATTTTAAAGATACAGCATGAAGATTTTTATCCCCTCACCCAAAAGCGCCTGTTACATGGAAATATTTTATGCTGTTTTTTTTAAATACCAGGGCTGTCCCAGAAGTACCCGACCTAATAAAGAAAAAACAAAAATTTTGGGAAAAAACATTTTTATTTCTCTTTGGTGTCTCCTTTCAGCTCGTTACACTTTTCCCAACGGTGTTCAACAGCTTCGATAACCTGTTTACACTGAGAACCATGGACTTCTGCAAAATAGCCATCAACTGCAAACTCCGGCTCTTCATTGTTGGTAAATCCTTTAGCACCAGGATATTTCTTCAACTTTGGAAATAGAAAATAATCAGAGGGGGCTAAATCTGACGAATAGGGTGCATGAGGAAGCAATTCGAAGTTTTACTTATTGATTTTGGCCATGGCCATAATTGATGGGTGAACTTGTGCATTGTTTTGATGAAACAATAGTTTCTTTTACATTAAATGTGTCCATTTTTGCTTGATTTCATCATTCAAATGCTGCAATAAGTTTGCATATTACTCGCCATTGATTGAAGATAATCAATGAAAATTATTCCACACACATTCCAAAAAACTCACCCTACGACCTTGCCTGCAAATAGAACTGTCTCACCTTCATTGGAGCCGACTCTTCCCTTTCAATCTGTTTTGACTGTTCATCTGAGGGTGAAGTGATGGACTCATGTTTCATCCATGGTTATGAATCGACACAAAAATTCGGCTTTATTGCAGAAAACATCGCCAAACACTCGACTGAAACATCCGCACGACACTGCTTTTGTTCCATTGTGAGTAAACGCGACACCCTTATTGCACATAGCTTTCTCACGTCTAAATTTTCAGTTAGTATGTGATGTATGGACCTTTTGAAATGCCTAGGATGTCTGCTAGCTCGCGCACTTTCAGTCGACGGTCATACAATACCATTTTGTGGATTTTCTTCACACTTTCTGGCGTGGTCATCTCATTTGGTCGACCACTGCGACGTTCGTCTTGGCAGCTCGAACGGCCTCGCTTAAACTCTGCAACCCAATATTTTACTGTTGTAAACGAAGGAGCTGACTCCCTCAGAGTAGAATCTAGCTCCGCTTTAATATTAGTTAGACCAAGAGTATTGTATCACATAATGATAACCAGTTTTATCCATGTTTACAAATTTGCTGAGAGCGTTCACTATCGATGGGGCTGCCAAACAATTACTAAACGACGTAGCATCGTCAAACTTCAGACTTAAGCTTTATAAGGTTGGTAATTTCTACCATAGTAATTTGTTTGAAACAACAACCACTATCAATACATTTGGACGGGACTGCCCTCGTATCTCAAATGATTTTTATTTAAATATTTGTTTGAAGTGCTGACAAGAAGAATAAAAGGAACATCTTTAACTTTCTAGGAATTAACTGTAAACTCCTTTGTATAATTTCGAATAACTGGGAAACAAAAAGTGTTGGTGGAAAAATGTATAACTTGTTAAAAGGCACAATTTGTGTCCAATATAATTTTTCCGTAGGCGGAAGATGTGGAACTTAAATATCTATTTTGATGTTTAGCACACTCATTATCGAATTTTTGGGTGTAATGCAATACTTTCTCTTACCTTTTATAGATAGGTGTTAAAGTAAAAAACCTGATGCGATGCATTCATATGACTTTCTCTATCCCCTATCGTTTATTAGTGAGTATACAAAATATTCTTACTAAAGCTTACTTTTATATCTAGAGTTTTAATCCAAATAAATTTTTGCAGAAGAGGTGCATTATACATTTCGTTATAGATACATAGAGAACAGCGATAGTCAAAATATGTTTAAGAACTGGACGCTATATACTAGCCTTAAAATTCCATACTGCTTTCCTGTAATCGCGAGAAACAACTGAATGTTGAAAGGATTTTAAAGAATGGCCATGAAATTAGCAATTCGAACCATTAATAACATATCTCAGAAATGGCATATGCCACAAAACGACTTGCTTGAAGTAAATCGTCTATTTTAAAGAGATCTACATTTTTTGTTAACTACGTTTTCGTCTTATTCTTAACGTTTACCAGTTATACAAAATTTCTTCCAAATGAAGAGGACTTCAAAGGTTATTTCCAGAAAATACAAGATATACATTTTATTTATCATCTAAATACCTTTAGTATTGGTATTTTAATCAAAAGTATTAGACATTTTCGGAAAATAAAAATTTTCCAAACATGTTCCATGTAAAGAGTAGTTGGGGGTAAGGGGATTTTCTTGGAAATGTTGTTCTGGAAGATACTGAAATTAAATACCAAGTTTGGTATTTTTCGTTTTGAGTTAGGCTGTTCACACACACACTCGGAGGTTTTTCTAAAAATTCTTCTTTTTTTGGATTTAGGGGCCTCAAAACATATATTTATTGTAAAATCTGAGAAATCAAAGACATCTTTTTAGAATTTATCTTAATTCTGTGATTCTCAGTTCCCTAATTTATGTAATTTTTATCCACTTCCTATCTAATATATCCTAAAATCGAATATGAACTCTGATTTATTGACCAATAATACAGACTCAGCTTGTTACTCGTGTCTGAATAGATCTAGTTACAAAATCATTCTGTAATATCTTATTTTATCCATGAAATCTTTAACGTTTACATTAGTTTTCAGTTACATCACACAGTAATATATTTTAACTTGTAAGATCACACTGGTTAAATAATAAAACACTTTTAGCTCTTGTCTTTCAACTTGGCAGAACCTGAAGGATGCCAGATCTGAAATGAACATCCTGACGGAAATTTCGTTGGACTTTTGAAAGACGCAGTCAGCTATTAAACTATAAATGGGAAACTCTGGTAGTTATTTGAAACGGATAAAATTACGCAAGTTGCTACATATGTAATTACAGGGCGTGTGCTTTTAAACAGATGAGTAGGCCTCACAGGTTGAAGGTCTGATAGTCAGGTTTAAATTATACAAAGGTCTTTTAGGTGCGTTCAGTTCTGTAGGTGTGAATTGCCTTATTTAGTGAATGTCCTCCTTACATGCCCCTTTGTTTATGACTGAGAACTTGAGTGTCTTATTTTGAAAAAGCTGCTTTCTAGAGTCATGTCAATCCGAAAAACGAACACAAAGTAGGATAAGGTGAATAAGTCTAGTTAGTTAGGCTGTACATGGTTCAATGTGCAAAATCCATGACCGAATACCTTTTACCTTCTCTATTACGTTCCAATAAGCATTATATTCCATCTAAAAATTCTATACCGAGATATCACCAGAAATTTGAAACCCCTAAACCCCCCAAAAATAATTTTTAGAAAAAGGTCCGTGTGTGTGTGTTGGTGTGTCTGTCTGTGAACAGCATAACTCAAAAACGAAAAGTCGGATAAATAGCAAACGTGGTATTTAAGCTCAGTATATTCCAAAAATACGACACGAAGATTTTTAAAAAATATCACAACACTCCAATTACTCTTCACATGCAACATTTTTGAAATATCGGATTTTCTCAAAAATAGCTATAACGATTTTGATTAAAATAATACATACTAAATATTGTTGCATGATAAATAAAATGTATACCTTCAATTTTCTGGAAATAGCCTGTGAAGTTCTCTTGATTTGGAAGGAATGTTGTGTAATCTTTTATAACTGCCAAACGTTAAGCAACAGACGAAAATCACAAAAAATGGGGGTCCCTTTAAAACACACAATTTATTTCAAATAACTTTTCTGTGGCATAAGCCATTTACGAGGTGTCCATTATTAATGGTTCGAATTATTCAGTTCTTTACCCTTCTTTTAAAGTTCTATAGATATTCTGGAGAATGTTTTTCGCGATTACATGGAAAGAGCATGGACGTTTAAGGCCAGCATACTGTTACATGTTGGAGTGAAGACCAAAATGTTACAGAAAAAGGAATTAATTTAAATCACCCCAACACGCACATTGGAATGGCGTAACTGGCTGGCAGCAAAAATCGGGGACCTTGGTGTGTAGATTTAAGGGGAAGGCGTGGGTTTTATGCTATACTGAAACATTACATAACACACATTACCTTCACATACCTGGGATTTATTCACAAACGTTTGGCGACTCTACATAATGAACAAAGGAAACAGGATGGAGGGAGATGCCACGAAAACCGTAGACCGGTCAAACACACGACTGGCTCCAACGACCGCTTCCACTGGAGTGACGCTGTCTTGCCCCCACCAACCGTGTCTAGCCAAAGCCAGACAGGGCTGACGTCATACCAGACGGTTTCGAACAGATCCTTCCCTTTGGCGTGTTCCTCAACAAAAGGAAAGACCGTTAAGCCGAAATATAACTAAGGAGACACAATAATGCTACGTCTGGTAGCAACAATACAGTACAACAGTGCATCTGGTAACGGCAAAATTAATAATACGCCAATTCTATCCAATATTGTCCAATTCATAAACGTTTGACTATTGCTAATCCCTTTGTGTGTATAACGTAATATGTAATGTAACTATTTCTGCAAAGGATTATCTCGATTAAAATGAAGTGGACAGGAAAACTAAGCTTTTGTAAGGTAAGTGTTTATACCCATTAATAAATGATGCAGGGTATAGAAAGTCATGTTAATGTAGCACATCAGATTTTTACTTTCCCTACTACGTATAGTAAGTAGAGTATTGCATTCCATCCAAAACTTAGATACCGAGATTTCACTGTAAATGCATGTTTTGAGGACCCTTAAACCAAATAAATCATTTTTGGAAACATGTTCAGTGTGTGTGTGTCTGTGAAAAGCATAACTGAAAAACGAAAAGTCAGATAATTACCAAACTTGGTATTTAGGTTCAGTACCTTTCAAAGATGCGACACGAAGACTCTAAAGAAAATCCCCCACCCTAGACTACCCTTTACATGGAACATGTTTCGAAAATTTTGATTTTCTCAAAAATGTGTAACGATTTTGTTTAAGATATGTGTTTAACATATTTTCATGGGAAACGAAATGTATATCTTGAATTTTATGGAAACGTCCCCAAAAGTCCTCTTCATTTTGAATGACTTTCGCATGACTGGTAAACCTTAAGAGGTAGAAAAAAGTTTACTAGACAAAAAGTGTTGATTTCGTTAAACCACACAATTTATGTCACATACATTTTTACTTTCTCTACTACGTATAGTAAGTAGGGGAAGTATTGCATTCCACCCAAAAATTCGATACCGAGATTTAACCGGAAATATATGTTTTGATACCCCCTGAATCCAAAAAAAAGCATTTTTGAAAACATGTCCGTGTGTGTGCCTGTGAGTGAATGTGTCTGTGTGTGTGTGTGTGTGTGTGTGTGTGTGTGTGTCTGTGAACAACATAACTCAGAAACGAACAGTCGGATAAACACCAAACTTGGTATTTAGATTCAGTATCTTCCAGAGATGCGACACGAAGGTTTTCAAGAAAATCCCCTCACCCCAGACTACCCTTTACATGGAACGTTTTTCGAAAATTTTAATTTTCTCAAAAATGGCTCTAACGATTTTGATTAAAATATCATATGTTTAAGATATTCTTATGAGAAATGAAATGTATATCTCGAATTTTCTGGGAATGTCACCAAAAGTATTCTTCATTGTGAACGACTTTTGCATAACTGGTAACCCATAAGAGATAGACAAAATTTTACTACACAAAAATGTAGAACGCGTTAAAATGCACAATTTATGTTGTACACATTTTTTTTGTTGAGTGAACCGTTTTCGAGATATTGCTTGTTATTCCCTTAAATTTTCCAATACTTATACTTTTTCTCAAATTCGTTATACATTTTTTTATGTCCTGGACATGCAAAGAGAATGAAATGCACCACATAGCAACCAGCGCTTAAAATATTTGACTATCGCCTAAAACCTACCATATTCCCCTTGCATCTACAAGAAAATTAGCAATAAGATTAACATCTCGATATCTCGATTAACATGAAGCTTATGGAGAATAAGCGTTTGTAAAAATAGTTTGTACAAGAGTAGAAAAAGTCATGTGAGTGTAACACATCAGATTTTTTTGTTATGTGTTTGTGTTTTCCCATTGCAAACAGATTGGAATGCTCCACATAGCAACCACTTCTTAAAAGATTTGACTATCGCTTAAAGCCTATCATATTCCCCTTGCACCTACAAGAAAATTAGCAATAAAATGATTTTTTGCAGAGGTTTATACCGATTAAAATGAAGTAGGTGGAGAATAAAGTCTGTAAAACTAGTTTATATAAGAGTAGAGAAAGTCACGCGAGTGCAATACATCGATATTTTTTGTTTGAATACAGTTCAAAATTCTCACTTTTATGTGACAACAGTCAATACAGGTCATTAAAGGTAAATTATTAATATATAAAACGATTATTTTTAAAAACACGGATTTTTAAAAAAGGCTATAAAGTGATTGCCTCTTTAGTCTGGTGTTGCCAGGCTTGTCTTCAAACCCAGAGGTCACAGGTGAAAGAGAGAGAGAGAGAAGATTGAATAATTCAAGTTATTCAAGGTGGCATACCTGGAGTCAAAAAAAGAGGTTGCGAATTAATTTTAAAAAAATTAAACAATTTAAATTTCTGCGTTTTCACCTATTGGAGAAGTGAGCACAAAATATATTCTGCAGAAACTTAAATATATGGATCAATAAAAATAATTTTTAAGAAAACTAGAAAGGGAACCCAAATTATATATTTTAAAGTAATAGTTGGAATAGTTGTATAGATAGATATATGACATTAACGAAAAAGATGAGCAAAGGATTCAAACCCAAGAGATGCGTTTCCTAAGATCAGTTAAAATAATTAACCAGGATAGAAGGAATTTATAAATAGTAATAGTAAATAAGAAGAGAAACTCTTAAATGTAATCATAGAAATGAATGGGAAAATCTGAATTATTCATTTAAAACTTATGCCTAGGAAGAGAATTCTAGGTTTTATTTTGAATTTTTGAACAAAGAAGAAACAGAAATTCGTGAAGTCAAAAAGAGATGGGTAAATCAGTTGTAGTAGCGGCAATGGCATACAAGTCCCATGGAATAAGCAGTCCATGTATATCTCGTAGTTGTCAGTCTTGAATATAGTATATTTTGAAACAATATTTGGAAATATATTGAGTACGTAATAAATAAGACATATTTTGTTTCACTCATCATTATTTACCGAGTAGGTCACAGAGAAAGGCTTTACAGATTACATTTAAAATATTACAAATTCTAAAAATTCATAGTATCTGAAATTTCATCAGTTTTACCTGCCTCTAACATAAATTTGCAGATTGGCCTTGTAGTTCAGCCGTAAGAGCACCTGCCCTGATGTACGATGGGTCCTGGGGGGTGAGGATGTTTCTCTAGCCAAGATTATTCCCTATCCTCCCCAGAGTCTGGAAGTATGAATGTGTGTGTGTGTGTGTGTGTCTGTGTGATCTAATGTATAAAACCCAAAGAAAAATCGGAAACCCACGACAACTATATATGAGTTAACCCCATTGCCGATAGCAATATGTTCCAAAGTTAAAAATCCACCGATATGGCCATTGCAGTTGTAGGCTGAATATAAATGGAAAAAAAAATTGTATAATGAGGTTTGGTTTGTTTGGAGTCATTTGGAAATAGCTATGAAAAACAATAAATCGATAAATTTATGATTGTTTGAGGCAGTATTTTTTATCCCTTAACTGCTATCAATTTAATTATATAATATAAAAATAATATCCCGCCTATAAACGATCAGTAATTGCTATAACGTGTATATTACAGCCACTGTGTTATGTATATTTATTGTGTGTGTATATAAAATATTATGTGAATGTATTTCTTAGTTTAGAAACGTAGAAGGTGTTTTTTGTAGCAAACAGTATCAAAAAGTGGAAAGCAGAGGGTGGCTAAAAATGAGTTGTAGCCTTGGCAGAACAACAAGTTAGAAAGCTAAGGAAGGCTACCGACAGTCGATGGAAAAATACTGAGGTAACGTCAAAAGGTTTGTAAATAGTCACATCGGTACAAAAAGCCAATGAAAGTCAAACCAACAGTGTTCTGCTAGAGTAGGCTTAGCCAATGAGAAAATAGAAACATTAAATTTAAAATTTTAAGTTGTGGACGCTAAGAGGTACTGTGCCCAAGCCAAACTAGTTCAGTAGATGCAGCTCAGAGTGTGCAGATGTGAAATATTAGTGCAGTGCGGAGAAGATAAATTTTGACCTTTAAAAACGTAGTTAGGAACAGATAATTACTACAATCGTAAAATACATTTCATTATATATTCGCAGGGGCATAAATTTGTGTGATTTATACTGTTTTAACGCGAATAAAGAACTTAAAAAATACTCTTTAAACTGCAGTTCGTTAACACACATATAGAACTTAATATCTTACAGCTCTATACGTAATTACTTTAGTAATTTGTTATTATTTGATATATTATTCAACGGCCTTCAAGAACTAATAAAGAAGTGAGAATTTAAACTATAACTGTGTAAAGTGTGTGAAACTATTCCACAGCCGTACCGCCATTGTTAAGAGATACTTGCTCTACCAAATAAATAACTGACGCAGCTGTGGCATAATTTTAAATTAAATCATAATTAATTAAAAAATCACTACATATAAAGTTTATTACGAACACACACATACGAGACACTACCGCATGTTACGCACCAGTTTCATAACATTTATTTTCCTTCAGATCCTTTCGTCATTACTGGCAGACATACAGCTCTACTTAGTCAAAGTACTTTTCGTATAAAGCGATTTTTCCAAATTATAATTAATATACTGCTTATTGAAAAACTTTGTATAACCACAGACACTCTGCCTCGTGGTCAAATCAAAATTAAATTACATTAATTTTCTACACTTAACAACAGACTTTTCAAAATGCAGCTCGCGTTGTAAATTAAAACCAATTTCAAACATTAACTGATGGGAAGATTATAGCGGTACCACGTTATTAATAGCCAAGCATGGAGAGGACCAAATACCTTCCTGGAAACTCGAAGAACGCCAATCATCGTTGGGCGTATACGTGGAGCTGCGGTTTTAAAAATGAAGACTATATATTCCTAAACTAATGCAAGCTGAATGATGTTACATTTAATGTTAGTAAACATACATGCCTATACATTTTACACTTTCTAGCATTTATTCAATGAAAATTATTGGATTCCAACCCAAAATTCGATATAGATATTTCACCGAAAATATGTGTTTCGAGGTTTTCAAATCAAAAAAGTCTGATGTGTTACATTTGCATGACTTTTTCCAGCCTCTGTCGTTTATTAATAGGTAACAAACTATTCCTACCAAAGCTTATCTACTACATTTTAATCCAAATAAGCTTTTGCAGAAATAGCTGTATTACACATTTCATTATATATACAAAGAAAACAGCGATAGTGAAATGTTTAGGAACTGGACGCTACACGCTGCCCTTAAAATTCAATGCAGTTTCTATGCAATCCCGAGAAACAACTGAATGTTGACAGGACTTTAAAGAATGATCAAGTAATGAATAATTCGAAACATTAATAACGATTATCGGTAATGGTTGGTTCAAAAAAAAAAAAAGGAATTTGAAATAATTGTGTGTTTTAGATAGGTGTAAGTTTTTTTTTTAAGTAGTACGTTTTCGTCTATCGTTTAACATTTACCAAATATACAAGATTGTAGAAAATTCCTTTAGAATGAATTGTACATCATAGGGATTCCCAGAAAATTCAAATTATACATTTTACTTCTAATGTAAATATCTTTAAATATGATATTTTAATAAAAACCGTTACAGCTATTTTTAAAAAAATCAAAGAATTCGAAAAATGTTCCATGTAAAGATTAGTTTGGGTTAGGGGATTTTCTTGAAAATCTTCGTCTCTCATATTTGGAAGGTACTGAACCTAGATACCAAGTTAGGTAATTATCCCATTCTTCGTTTTTGAGTTATGCTGTTCATAGACACACACTGACCTTTTCCTACAAATGCTTTTCTTGGATTCAGGGGGCCTCAAAACAAGTATTTAGGGTGAAATATCAGTATCGAATTTTTGGGTGGAATAGAATAACTTCCCTACCTACTATATAGTGATAGAGAAAGTAAAAGAGAAATTTTATATAAGGATCGCGCGCGCGTGTGTATTTGTGTGTGTGTGTGTGTGTGCGTGTGTGTGTGTGTGTGTGTGTGTGTGTGTGTGCAGAATTAACTCCAGAAACGAAAATTTGACAAAATACAAAACTTCTCATCTAAGTCCAGGAACTTCCAAGGATCAGACACAAATTTTTAGAGAGAATCTCCAAACTGCTCTTTTCAATGAAAAAAGAAATATTTGATGCGTTACATTCACATGACTTTCTCTACCTCTAGCGCTTATTAGTGCATATACAATTATTCTTACGAAAGTTTATTTTCTATCTTCTTCATTTTAATCCGGATAAAACATTCGGTAAATAGCTGAATTACACATTTCGTTATAGATATAAAGGGAATAGCGATAATCAAATGTTTAAGAACTGGACACTGTTTACTGACCTTATAATTCACGCTCTGTGTGTGCAATTCGAGAAACTGAATATCGAAAGGGCTTGAAAAGAATGACAAAGTATTAACGGATACCTTAGAAATGCTGATGGTATAAAAAACTTATTTGGAATAAATTTTGAAATTTAAAGAGATCTACAATCTTTGTGTAGTACGTTTTCGTCTATCGCTTAACGTTTACCAGTCATACAAGATTATACAAAATTCCTCCGAATGAGAGGACTTTACAGGCTATTTCCAGAAAATTCAAAATATGAATTTTATTTGTAAGATAAATATCTTTTATTTTAATAAAAATCGTTAGAGCCAATTGTACAAAAACCAAAGGCTAGTTCGGGGTGGGGGAATTTTCCTGAAAATCTTCGTGTCGCATCATTGGAAGGTATTGAACCTAAATACCAAGTTTGGTATTTATCCGAATTTTCATTTTTGAGCCACGCTGTTCACACACACACACGAACGTTTCCAAAAACGTCTTATTTGGATTCAGGGGTCTTAAAACATGCATTTCCGGTGGAATTTCGGTATCGAAGTTTTGGAATGCAATACCTTCCCTACCTATTACGTACGTGGTAGAGAAGTAAAAATGTATTATTTCTTATTTTCTCAAGAACGGTTCTAACGATTTTGATTTCACCATTTGTCTAAGATATTTACATTATTAATAAAATCTATATCTTATACAGGTATTGTGCTTATAACTTGTGACGTTCTCTTAATTTAGAACGAATATTTTATTATTTTATATAACTGGTGATCCATAAGAGATATACATACTTACTACACAAAAAATGTCGATCTGTTTAAAACATATAATTTACTTTGAACAGTTTACATGTCCACCAACATTTCTTAGATATTCGTTGTTGTAGGAATGAACCATTCAATACCTTGCCATTTTTAAGTAATGAGTCTTGAAAAAAACACTTTCCTGCGTTACATACGAGGCCTGTTCAAAAAATTCCAGAACTTTGTTCACATTTTTCTACATTTAGCTTTTACTTATTGTACACAGTCTCCTTCAAAATACTCTCCTCCACAATTGATACATCAAATGTGGAGGAGAGTATTTAGTGGAGGAGTACCATTTAGTTGTACCTTCCAATGTGATGGAAAGAGTAATGAGCTCAAAGTCATGATATAACGATCCGTTATTAAATATTTGACTATCGCTTCGGCTACCTGTATCCTCGTATCCACAACGAAATGTGTAATGACGCTATTTTTGCAAACTTTTATCTCGATAACATGAAATAGAAAAATAAGCTTTTGCAAGAATAGTTTGTAGAAGCTATACAAAAAATAAATAGAAAGTTATATCAATGTAACATTTTTTATTTATGATTGAATGTTAAATTTTTCCTTTAGATGCAGTTTAAAATACGTAGTTTTTGCTTCTTTTTAATGTGCTTTCAGCGTGATAAAAGCTAATGCGATGACAAAATCTCTTAAGTGCCGTATTCTACTCCAAGCAGCGTTTCTTTTCTTTCCTTTATCTTCCTTTTCAGTTGCATGCACATTACTATTAGCCACGCACTACTCAAATTCCGTTTTTATCTTTAAAAACCGCAATTTAATCACTGCAGGCGATTTCGTTGTGCTTCGAACTGCATTTCTGTTGATGACAAGCGAGTTAGATTTTGTTCTGTGTTATATACTGCGTTTTATCTTTATTCTTTATGTCTCCGTGGCAACATTACTACCGGAAGTGTATAAATGCTGCATTTCTTTTCCTTTCAGAACGCATTTATACGGCACAAGGCCTTTTACATGCGTTTCACAGATACATTGTGTAAATAAAGCTGAAAACAAGAAAACAGGATAGTTTTTGAAAGTTATGAATAGTCTTTTAGTATTTGTCCTGAGTCTTAAACAGCAAGTGTCCAGGGTTTTGTCCAGATTAAACAATCGAAGCATACTTTTACGAAGCGGTTGAAAATCAAAAATGGATAGCATATTTAAGGTAGCCTCTATTTATTGGTCAGTAGGGCATTCAAAGATTGAAAATAAGGATTGGAGTAAATGACATATAACCAGGAGTGAAGCAGGACGTAACACCGCGATCTAAGGAGATCTTTTGTGCCTAGGCCCCTAACGGAGAGCTCCTGGGAGGGAGGGCGAGGTAAAAAGACACAGAGGGCGGCCGGATCAGGAAGCACGACAGAGCAGAGGGCAGAATCCCTACATTTACCAGGTTGAAACTCCCTGGCGGCATTTGTTACATCCTGCTCGGCCCGGGACTCTGATACCGCCTCCATTCCAGGGGACGAAGTGTTACAGAGAGTATCCTTTTTCCGTGCCATGCAGGGAAATTAGCAAATGAAACATTGGTTGTACAACCATAACAACGGTAAATTTTCATAATAAAATTTGGCAAAAGGTAACTTTTGAAAATTTTAAGTAGCGTAACATACTGTAGTGCAAATGTACAAAGTTCTATCAATATAGGAGTGAGTGACTATATGTTTGTGTATAGCAGCTCAAAACAATAACAAAGATGATATCCAAACAATAGAATTAAATTCATGGATCTTGTAGAGAGTTTTATAGTTTAAAACGCTTTTTATCCTCCTTTTGAGATAACGGGACAATTTCAAATAATTGCGTATACAATTTCATAACTGTTTTGTGTCTTATTGTACTTACACCTGATCTGAGGTCTAGATTAGTTATGAATATAAATACAGTGTATATATTTATGTATATTTTAAATTTACTATGAATAGTGGGAAGAGGAACTAAACATTACGGAACAAGTGGGCAAACAATGGCGTCCTCCTCCAAGCGCATTCACATCGTGGCAAACTACCAACTATAATAAACTGCCAGTAAAGATTTTTGTCAACATTTTGTTTAAGAATGCGTAGCATTAACTATATAATCTACATCCAATACATCCAACAGCAAGGTTTGAAAGTGAGGATGGAGTAAGCTTTGGAACTTCAAGAGTTCACAAATGTATGACCTGATTGGTCAAGCGGTGTAGTTTTGTATATAGGGGGTTTAAAATAAATGTATGCGTAATTTTTAAAAGAAAAATATTAATGTCCAGAGTAGTCACATGCTAAATTTAGACTCAATCGGACCATTAGTATGGTCGCAATTCAGGTCATATCCTGTATGCGAATTAAAGGTAAATATGGTTTACAGTTCAGCAGTGAACTAAATGTGATATGCTAAATGTTCGCACCGATTTTTAATTAGGCAGATAATATGGATATCGTGTTCATACATGCTGGTGCACAACCTCACTGCCCATTATTGTTACTGTCTCTACCACTTACTATAGGAAGCAGCGAAAATATTGTATTCCACTCAAAATTCCATATCGAGATTTCGCCGAAAATATAGCTTTCAGGGCCCCTGAATCCCTCCAAATACATTTCTAGAGAAAGATCCGTGTTTGTATGCGTGTGAGAGAGAGAGAGAGAGGGAGAGAGAGAGAGAAAGAGAGAGATCAGCATACTCAAATACGAAAAATCTAAGTTCAGTGGCTTCCAAGAATCGACAAGAAAATTTAAGAAAACCTCTCACCCCAACTATCCTTTACATGAAGAATTTTTCGTTATTTTTGATTTTCTCAAAAATCGCCTTTTTGATTAAAATAGCATATGTCTAACACATCTGAATTACAAAAACCCTGTATCTTTAATTTTATGCGAATTGCTTACTAAGTCCTCTGGATTCTGATTTAATTTTGCATTATTGGTAAACCGTCAAATAGATAATAACTTAGCACAAGAAATTTAGATATTATTAAAATACGACATTTATGTCAAATATTGTTTTCTAGCATTAATTGTTTCCGAGATATTCATTGCTGTTGGTTTGAATGTTCAAATACTTCAAAATGTTTGAAGTGTCTACGATTATTTCTCGTGGGTACCGTACGGTATTTAAAGCCTGCATTGTGGCACAGCGGCTACAGCCCAAAATTATCGGGAGGTCGGCGCCCTGCAATCGGAGTAAGTACCTACCTCTCGCCAGCGTAAACACCGAGCGCGCTATCGACAGATAACTAGAAGCTTCTGGAAGTTTCTTCCCCTCTCCTCCAGAACGTGTGATGAAATAGTTCTAGAATACTCTGTGGAAGATTTCACTGCCTATATAAGCGAGGGATCTCGCAAGAACAGTCAAGAGTCGAGTTGAGTAAATCGGTGAACAAGCGAGTTTAGCGAGTTCGTCTCTGGTGCAACATCAAGAGCGATTTTCCGAGCGAGTTGGTACGACTGTTGCGGAGTGCATTGAGTGCTGCTGCTGCAGGAGAGATTGAAGAAGTCTTGTGTTAGACTCCCAGCAGCTGAACCGTTCGGTAGAAGAGCCTACGTCGCGAAGAAAGTGAAGTGGCGGAGAGCTGAACTAGTTCCTATAGTGAAGTGAACTCTCACTGAAGTTGAACTAGATAAGAACTTAAAACAGTGACGGTGAGAACTGGTTAAAGTCACAGTATATAACAGGCCACCTTTTAAAGAACTTTCTATCGCTCCAGTCTCCTGTATCCGTCTTGCACCTATAACAAAATTTGTAATCAAACATTCCTACAAACGCTTATCAGGAAGTAGATATAAAAACAAACTCTTTTAGGAATAGTTTGTAGAAGACATATAAAAATAAAAAATAATGAATGAAGAGTCCTTTGAATGTACCAGACCTTGTTTTTACACATTTGGCAGCAATTGGTGCATCAGTTATTTGGAACCCAAATTCTCCATTACCTTATATCACAAAAAATCATCCCATGTAAGAAAGAAGGGCACTTGGCCCGCGAATGTAACACAACAGTGTCACCACAACAAAACCAACCACCAACTTCTGTATCACAAGGGGGGAGTGTCCTCCTTTATGCACAAAGACTGTAACTGCAAATTCTGACAACTTTCCTGAACTAAATAAAAAGCAAAATCTAGTGGAAAATATACAGACAACTAGCACAGCTACCACAACACAAATGGAAACATCACATGAAAACAAAAGCCCTGATAAACCCTCACAACTTCAAGAACCAAACCTTGCATACACAATTACAACAAATAACACCCAACAATGGAGCCGTAAAGACAACAGAGCCTACTAGCACACACTCCAAACGTGTCCACTCAACAAGCAATACACCTATTACAGAAGTGGAGAATCGAGAGCTTTCTTCTGACTCTTCTCACGAGGAAACTTCTGACAACTTCGAAACAAAGAAATCTAAAACAGCTAGACACACAAAACAGAAAGTTAAAACGGATCGCAAAAAATGGTAATCAATGAATCAGTGCGAAAACTAATGGAAGCTAGCCCCATGACTATTCCTTGAACTACTTACAATCATGTAGTTTTATTGAAAATTCTGAAAAAAAAACCCCTCAGATTTCCCTATTTTTGTTCTTAGCTATAGTATGGACCTCCAGGGTCTTGCAAAAAGCGTAAAAAGATTTACCCATATCTCAAAGATCGAGGCACAAAAAATAGATACACCAGATTAATAAAGAAACCTAAGTCATCCAAGTGTTCCAACAAAAAGTGCTCTAATCATTCTTAAACATATTTTAAACCAATCAGCTTAAAATATGACATTAAAATTGTTTCAGTGGTATCCTAACGCATTCTGGAAACAATATGAATATCTGCAGCTTCTTTTAAATATAAAAATATAATTTGTCTGAAAGAAACGGATTTTAAGGGTGGTCCTCCGTGGTGTAGTGGTTTCCATGCTAGCCTCTAGTTGTGGATTCAAACCCGGCGGAGGGCGATGGATTTTTTCGGGCGTAAAAATCCTTATCATGGCTTCCTTCGGAAGGGAAGCAAAGCCGGTCGTAGATTTACAGCACATAAAAGAACCTCAAGCCTGATAAAGAGACCTCTGAGCAAAATTTCCGATCTTTCACGCCCAATATAGAATGGGACGCTAAGGACCACAGCAGTTAAAGAGCGTCCATAAATAAAACTAAATTTTCAATTTCGAATTTTAAGGAAAATATGCAGCTGAAATAAAAGGGTTCTCTGAATATCACAAGAATCGAATGGAAACCCTTCGCGCCAGTGGCAGGGTAGCCATTTACGTTATGGACAATATTCCACATAAGGAAGTAGAATTAAGCACTTCTTTGGAGGCTGTAGCAATATCAGTATATTTATGTATTTGTAATATATATCTTCCTAACAGCAGTGAAATAGAATTACCAACAATATACAAACTGCTGGATCAACTACTAAAACCACACATGTTGTGGGAGATTTTAACAGCTAAAGCACATTATGGGGATCAAACTACACAAACAAACGAGACAAATTAATAAAAAATCTGTTAGATATGGCAAATTTGTATTACTTGTATTAGTAGTAATTTAATACAGTAATACTTTAGTATTACTCAAAATCAGGGAAACAAGCTACTTACTGTAATAGGATCTTCAAACAACAAATGCATTTTTACAAACTTAAACAGGAAGCATCAAGTTATCATTAACCCGCTTAAGAATTGGACATACAAAGGTGACACACTCCTATCTGATCACCAAAGAAACTCAGTCGCAGTGTTCAACATGCAAAACTCCATTGACAGTTTCCCTTGTACTCACAGAATGCCAGAGTTATAACCCACACAGAAAATATATAACATCCTATATAATATTAGCTGCCTTAATGATTCAACAATGGATAAAAATATTATAATGTTCTTACTAAATATACAACTGTATAATGAAATTTAAAACAACTGTAATATAATTATAACTGTTATTTAATTGCATTGATCACACAAGAAAAACTATCAGTATATATAAAATGAGATTATGTCTGTATATTACTAAAAATCTATTAATGTTCAACCACCACTGTCGCGAAGGCGACTTAAAATAAATAAATTAAAACAAATTCATCCCGTGGTATATTTCTAGATCGTTTGGGCAAGTAACACTTGAGATGCTCGATCACACATGAGAGGAATCAGCCTTAGGTAAGAATTGTGCCATAAACTTAATGGGGAGGGCACATGGTAGTCTGAAGGAAACCAAGCTTCTAGAATATATTTTCAAACTGAAGTGACATAAATAAAAGTGTTTCTTGCATTATAAAGTCTTTGTTTTAGGTCTTCACAAACGTAAATATAAAATTGCGTAAGTTTAGCAACATTTAAACAAAGAGCAAGCGGTTTATTTTATCTTTATTCAGGAATACCGGTGACAATTTAGTAGGTTATTTTTCTCCAATCTTCGAATTTTGCAAGTTGTCCTTAGATAACTCTTTCAGCCATTTGTAAGACATTCTCCATAGCTATAACGTTACTACCGCTTGATGTCTGCCTGGATCTTTTGTGCTCCTCTATTCAGAACCCTGCCTTCGGGGCCGTTCCTCTTTCTGCTGTTCAAATACTTCCTGCGATTCCTCTTTCTTGTTTGTGAACTTAAAGCCAAGAGGTCCCCGTCTTTCGTATTCTTACCTTCAGTTCCATTTCCTCTGCTCCAACATTACACCGGAAGAAATGTGTCTTCAAAACGCTTTTCTTGTTTGTTACGGCACTAACGTTAAACGCATTTTGTAACCTTGTTTGATCCTTGAGGTTTACAACAACGATTCCAAAGGAGCTCGAAACAATTTCCATGTAGTTCAGAACTACAAAAAAGGGGTTGAAGGACAGAACATTGTATAGCTTCCCCCTCTCAGTGCACACGTTGACTTCACGTCTTTGTCATATGCAACCAATGAGTAACAAATGGTGAATGACACATTAATTGCTGCATCAGGTAGAGGGTGGATTTGATTTCTGCAGGCACCAGGGGCGTCATTTAGAGGTAGGGGAGTCAGTTTCCCCCTATGTTCCACGAAATATTTAGGCTACTGGTTATTATTGCGGTACCAAAAGAAAAATTACGACAACTATACTTGTAATACAAATACTTTACATTTGAGAAGTAAAAGATGGTTTTCTTTTATGCTAAACATGTGTTAAAATTCACACCCCCCCTACAAGCAGGAACTGAAATGATGCTCCTGGTATTGTTATTTGGTTCCTCTAGCGAGGCTTAGGCTTTTTGGCTTTCTCTTCTGCTCTATCATAGTTAATGCAAATCATATTCTTCCGGCATATGCAAAACGGATATAACAAACAATCAAATACTTTTTCTATCCATTATAATTTATGTACTTTGCCATTTTATAAATTATACATAAAAAGCTTATTTTTCTATCAACTACTTGTTAAAAATAATAAAGTTTGCCTCAAATGGTTAAAATACATATTTTTTGTAGCAGCACGGAGCATTCACGTTGCTAGAACGATTGTCCTGATAAGAAACATCACTATGTGTCAGTTTTTGACAGTTGTTTTAACATTTCATTTTATAAGCGAACGAAGGATCAGTACATATTGTAAACAGAGGAATCAGGAAGAGAGAAAATAAATTGAAGGTGAAAGAAAAAAAATCTGATGTGTTACACTCACATGACTTTCTCTACTCTTGTACAAACTATTTTTACAAACGCTTATTCTCCATCTACTTCATGTTAATCGAGATAAACATTTGCAGACTCTATCTTATTGCTAATTTTCTTGTAGATGTCAGGGGAATATATATTTACAAGGGCAATTTGGAAATACAGTAGCCTTTAAGCACATACATATCTCTTAATAGCGGGTTGCTAGGTGCAGCACCATTCCCTTTCCCAAAGATTAATACTCTTTGCATATCCAAGACAAAAAAATGAATAACGAATTCCCATTTGAGAATATAAGTACTGAAAATTTTAAGGGAATAACAAGCATTATCTCGAAAATGGTTCACTCAACAAAAAAATGTATATGACATAAATTGTGTATTTCAATGCGATCTACATTTTTTGTGTAGTAAAATTTTGTCTATCTCTTATGGTTTACCAGTTATGCAAAAGTCGTCCACAATGAAGAATACTTTTGGAGACATTCCCAGAAAATTCGAGATATACATTTCATTTCTCATGACATTATCTTAAGCATATGATATTTTCATCAAAATCGTTAGAGCCATTTTTGAGAAAATTAAAATTTTCGAAAAATGTTCCATGTAAAGGGTAGTCTGGGGTGGGGGGATTTTCTTGAAAACCTTCGTGTCGCATCTCTGGAAGATACTGAACCTAAATACCAAGTTTGGTGTTTATCCGACTGTTCGTTTTTGAGTTATGCTGTTCACAGACACACACACACACAGACACACAGACACACACACACACACACACACACACACACAGACACACACACGGACATGTTTCCAAAAATACTTTTTTTGGATTCAGGAGGTCTCAAAACATGTATTTCCAGTGAAATCTCGGTATCGAATTTTTGGGTGGAATGCAATACTTCCCCTACTTACTATACGTAGTAGAGAAAGTAATTACTCTGAAGACAAAAGAAAGACAGGAATAAGCTGCAGTATATTGATGACCGCAAAAGTTCAGTTTGTTGTTTTGATCTTGAAGCAGTACAGCCACTTCCTTGTGGATAATGTCCAACGCCCTATTATAAAAAAAACCATCCCTTTTTTATATAAGTGTATTTGATGCAACAACTAAAGAGGCAAATTGCTTTTATTGGCATAAAGGGACGCAAATAGGGGTTCTAACGAAGTAAGTACATGTCTGATGAAGTACAATCAAATGAACAGGAGAAACGGTAGCAATAAATTTGTATTTTACGCTGACAATTGCATTTGTCAAAACAAAAGCAAGAACATTACATCTTTGTTCATGTTTGTAGTTATGCACATGGTAATTCATTATATTACGCAAAAGTATTTAATAAAAGGCCACACACAAAATGAGAATGATTCTGTACAAGCTAATATTGAAAGAGAATAGAAAAGGGTCATGAAAGTGAAGTGGTATACTTGTAATATTATTTAGTTTGTTGAGCCCCACGTTTGGGAGCCAATTTGCGACGGTATTATTAATGTTGTTTGTGTATTTATGTTTACTCCACGTGGTGAAGCCATTTTGTGACGTGATTCTTTGTTAGGTTTGTTAGCTCCATCTGGTGTCAGCAATTTGCGGCAGTATTAGTGTTTGTTAGAAAGAATGCTAATGTTATTTTATTTAATTTTTGGTTCACTGTTCTCCGGCTAGCTATGATCTTTTTGGTCGAGCACTTCTCTTTATACAGGTTGTGTAAACGGAAAGGAGTCTTTTATCCAAAGATAACACTGATGAAAGAATTTGTTTTACACTATTTATTGTCGAACACATTCAATATCACCTTTACACATTGATCTTGACACTCGCCAAAATGAAACTGTTATAATAACTTCATTACTGATCATTCTTAATTCGCGTAGTTCAGCTTTTTGTATAATTAACTTTACAACACTTTAGATTTTTCATAACTCTGCTACGCGTAACTTGCAAATCGATAGCCGACATGTACTGTACAAATATTTCTGCTGGACTGAAGGCGACGTGTAACGTACAAATGTTTTCGACGAACTGACGGACTGAAGGCGACGTGTAGCATACAAATATTTTCGGTGAACTGACGGGGTCTGCCTCTAATCTAGCCCTTTTTATACTCCTACACCCCAATATGCCTAAAGATTATAACTGAGCTGCTATTGGCTAATAAAACGCGCCAACATTAGCGTCTATTTTTATATCCAATGAAAATTATGAATACATATGCTTTAGGGAAAATGTTCCAGCAAATTCTAAAGAAAAACGCGCCAACATTACGTAACTTCTTCTCTAATAATGATAAACAGCTCACCCCCTCGCTGCATTATTGCACGCTATTATTGTCAGTTTCAGTAAGGCAGTATAAACCCACTTCTCAACAATAATTACAATCAACAAACATCTCAAATCAATGTCACATAAAAATGCATATTCATACTATAATCATTCTTTACATTTAAATAATTTATGACACAAATTACTGCATCAAAAGTTGGAATGATCAGACATCCTTCACAGTGGGTAACGGTACTGCAGCTGGCCAGAAAGAGTGGCACTCCGTACAAAGAGACTAAAATGTGTACTGATGATTTTATTGATTTCAGACATTTTGCAAATTCCTTGGACACAAATTACAACATAAATTATAATGCATTTTAAGAGAGGCGAACCTTTCAAAATATTTTACAGAACATCCTACTCCGAAAAGGAATATAAAACCATCAGTATGAGAAGACTTACCAGAGACATAAGTACAAATGAAAGAAAGCCTACATGACATTTCCAAAATTGATTCGAAAAAGAAAGATGATTTAATTACTTCCTGTGATGAATATGTAATTCCTAATTGGGATTTTTATAATAACTTAAGAACTAAATGAGATAATTCCATTGTTCTTATTTGCCATCTATGCAAAATGTAAATCTATTCTAACCTGAGAAATTGTATTCATTTACATTTAGACCACTTGAAAGTAGTAGTAAAGTTATACAATATTGTATATCTTAGCTATAAATTTTATAGCCAAATTCACAACTATAAAAAATGGAATTAACCGACGGAACCATACTGTAAGAACTAAAACTTTTAAGCTGATAAAGTATGTATGATTATTTTGTTGTAATTTAATAAATTGTGCTTATTCTAGTGAATTGTGAAAAAGTGAAAGTTTAATTCTCAACAGTCGCTTTGCAACAAGGACTGAAAGATCAGAAGCAAACGTTTTCTGCTCCTACTGAATTTTTTTTTATTTTACTTGCAACACTCTTCCCTGAGGTATAGAAATTTAAAAAATTGTAGCAGGAACGTGCTTTAACTTTGGTAATTAAAATATAATGCATTGCATAACTGTTACATGGAAAATGTTTCCTTATTTTGCATTTTCTGAAATATTTCCATGGATGTTTATTAAAATGACATATTTTTGAGATGTTTGTATTATAAATAAAATGCATATGTTGAATTTTCCACAAATAGAATGAATTTGATATATTTCTGTATAGCAGATAAACCTAAGGAGTGCACAAAAGCTTACTATACAAAAAGAGATGTAGTAGACATAGTTAAGACACAATTTATTCAAAATTTTTGGTACAACGAAATGTGAAATTAAATTCCTTGCACAAAAGTTTATTTTGATTAAAATGAAGCATATAGAAGAATAAGCTTGTTCAAAAACGGTTTGAACAGCGGATTGAGAACGTCAAATGAATACAACTTCAGATTTTTTCTGTAAAACTATAAGGCTTATATAAATCAGAATGATTTGCGTTGACAAATGGAACTTTAAAAATTGATAGATTATAATTTAATTTTACAAAATTTATTTCTTGGGATGGGATTTTTCCAAACATTGCTTTTGAAGATGAAAATATACGAGCATTGAGTTACATTTAAAATATTTGTTATATGTATATTAGATAGAGGTGGTATGATGCAGATTTTAAGCAGTGGAGGATTCCCTTAATAGTACAGAATTTGTAGAATATCAGTGAAACTAAACGATAATGGGTAGCGAAAGTTGTGAGACTGTGTACGTTAGATTTGTTCTTGTTTGCTGGAGCTGGCCAGCCACAGGGGCGCCAGATGTTATTAAAACATGCTTTTCTTTGTTTTGCTATGCTAGTAATGATGACCCCATGCAGCCAAGTCTTTGAATACGCCGCTGTAAGCCGCGCTATGCTGAAGCTAAGAACTCGAGCACAAAACGAGAGCGAGAATAAAGAGCATATACAAGTTAGGGATTTGGTATTTGCATGCACCAGCTCTGGGTATTCATACAGGATTAGTAACCGTAATGTGGAAATTTCTCTCTGCCAGAAAACGTCATTGACAGTGGCGTCTCCTCTGGAATTTTCAAGTAGCATCTCTGTTTAAATTACCAAGCACGTAATTACAAGCAAACTGAATTCAGTCATTTTGCAATTGCTGGTATTTACCTGTCAAAACAGTTGACGATGTACTTATTCCTTCAAGGAGAAACGCAATACCTTACCTGCTGATTTACAGTTCATTTAGTATGATACATACAGGTTCTCTGGGATTATAAAAAGAGTTGATGTTAAGGATATCCATCTGTGAAAAAGACCAAAAATTGCTCAAATTCATAAATACGAATTTTAATGTCATTATACTCTAAAACCTAATAATTTAGTGCTATAGTTTTAATAGCTGTACGACACTTTAAAGCCTGTTATATAGGGATTTATATGCCTGCCCCTAAGTCTATCTTCATAAAAAGTTTTAGTAAAAACAATAAGTTTTTACAATATAAAAGCGAATAAGCAAGTCATGAGATGGTCTCAGGAATCTACAAATACTAAATTAATTACAGAGGATCATAAAAAGACGAATGAGACATGTAGGTATATGCATTAAGTGCTTTTTAAATAGCATAAACTGAGAAACAGTGTTATTTTAGCTTTACAACTTTTCTTTATTGTTTCATTTTTACCCCGCTTTTAACTGGTCATATTATCTATAGGCAATGGTCTTAACTCTGTCTTTGGGTTTTGTACATTAGATTACAACACTTTCACACTCTCATTCATACTTCCCGACTCGTAGGAGGATAGGAAATAATCTTGGCTAGAGAGAAATTCCTATCTAACTCGGCTCCTATCGCACGTCAGGCACGTGCTCTACCGACTGAGCTACGGGGCCAGCCAGTGATATAACTTGTAAACCCTTTTCTCGGGCTTTCATTTGTTGACGCATTGTAATTTTTAAATTGTCTTTCACACGATGTACCTTTCAGTATAGGTGATTGGAATGTTGTATACCCCCTTGTTTTATAAACAGGATAAACAAATGATGAGATGAATTTCTCTTAGCATGCTTACGTTATTAAATAGTAATGTACATATTTCATCAACGTTAAGCAAAAAATTTGAGGTCAACATTTATTTTATCCCGAAGTAGTAGACAATTAAAAATTCATCTCTACAATTTATTAATATCGGATTAAAGAGAGTACTTCCAAAATATACTTTCCAAAAAAAATATTCTATCCTGTGATGCAATTTTTCAAAACAGTAAAAAAAAAGAACTAATTTAAAAATATGCACAAAATTTGGTCTACATATTACACATCAAATCCTAATTGCTGTATTAAAATTTGAAATTAACCGACCTGAAATTGTGGGTTTTTTAATTTTCATAGATAGGTATCCTGAAATACTAGTATAAAACACTATTTTAATATAAGTCTCATTTAAGAGATTGATATTTTGGTAAAAAAGATTAACATTTCGAGTTACACATCTTTAAACATAAATACATCTGGGAACCATTAAAATCTACGGAAAAAGTTTTAGCATGCAGTTATTTCTAAAGATATATGCATCAACAATGTTAAAAAAAATTCAGTTTGAGGCAGTATTTTTAACACTTAAATTATTTCAATGAAATTATATAATAAAAAAATATAATAACAGCCCGCCTTAAAGCAATATGTATAGTAACAATATATAAAAAGTGTATATTGCAATCATTGTATATGTTTATATTATTGTATCCATGTGTAATAATGTTATGTGAATGTATTACGTAATTTAATAATGCAGGAGTTGTGAGAAATAGGTCAAAAGTTGCTAACAATGAGGTAACCTTGAGACAATAATGAGTTTGAGAGTTTAACAATACTACTTGTGATTCTTGGAAGCAATAATGTAATTTTAGTGAGAGTTTATAAAAATAGCCAATCAACAACCAGAAAAGGCTTTAGTTAAATAAAAGTATTCTATTGGATTAGGAATAGCCAATCAGTGACTTGAAATACAGAAATTTATAAGTTTAGGCGGTTGAAATCAGTTCAGTTGGTTCTACTAACAAAGCACTCCCCTAGTTGCATGATAGAACTAACAGCATGGGGAGACGATGTAGCCTCTGAGGATGATCGTCACCGGGGGTGGCGGGTGTGGGGCCGCCCCTTTAAAAAAAAAAAGCAGACAGCGTTACTAACCAGTAGCAAAATGTGTCCTCAAGAAATTTAATACGTATCCGTGTGAGACGAAAATAGATTTACGTGTTAAAAAGTGCAAGTAATTAATTAAAGAATCTCACAGCTCTCTATATCAGTGAAGTGTTATTTAAATCGTATCAAGTATTAATAAAAGGAGTGAAATAAAATTATAATCTGTGTAAGCCTACATTCTTAGTCGTACCACAACCTTGCCAAGACATCCATGTCTCCAACAATAATACTGACGCAGCCGAGGCAAACATAAATATATAATATTTAAAGAAACAGTAAAAATACGTTTGGGGCGAAGACTACCGGAAACTGTTTACTATACGTGCGGTTGCAACTACAAGTTCGGTTCCCCAACAGTTGAAATATAATACAACTCCTACAACAAACTACCATCTTCAAGTTTGCTAGCATTTAAAGGCCATTCAGGAGCTCTTATGCGATTTTCTCCAATATACCTTTTCAACATATAAATTGTTCCTTATGCATCAGACGTTCCGAATTTTAATGAAAATGTGTATATCACACCTGATTCTTCATAAGCACGTTAACAGTCTAATAATGACTTACACGAGCGTCTTTCAACCCAAGTACAGTCTCAAATAAAACTTAATATATACTTTTAAAGCATCGCGTTCCTAAAAACTAAGAACTATATTCTTCTATATTCACATTTTATTGCTATAAAACTAACGATCTAGGAAGCCTATTCTCATGCATTCTTTGTTCACAGTAGGTGGTTGTTATAAATAGCAAAAATCTGATGTGTAATATTCACATTATTTTCTCTACCCTCTATCGTTTATTAGTGGTTAAACTATTCTTAGAAAGCTTATTTTTCCAACTACTTCATTTTAAAAGAGATAACCTTTGCAGAAATAGCTACACCTTTGGTTATGCATACAAAGGGAACAGTGATAGTCAAGTGTTGAAGAAATGGACGCTATATGCTGGCCTTAAAACTCCATACCGTTCTCATGCAATCGCAGGTAACAAACTGAATATTGATAGGACTTCAAGAATGACAAAGTATTCGAACCATTAATAACGGATATCTCGGCATGCAACAAAAAAGGTTATTTGGAATAAACTGTATTTTAAACAGCTCTGCATTTTATTCTGTAGTAGTTTTCTTCTATCACATAACATATACCAGTTATATAAGATTATGCAAAAGTCCTTCCAAATGAAGAGGACCTCACAGACTATTCTCAGAAAATTCAAGATATGCATTTTATTTGTCATATAAATAACTTTAACATATGGTATTTTAATCAAAATCGTTAAAGCTAAACGCTAATTTACATAAAATAAAAAATCTCGAAGAATTTACGATGCAAAAAGTGACTGGAAGTGGATGTATTTTCTTGAAAATCTTCGTGTCGCATCTTTGTAAAATATAGAGCTTAAATACCAAGCATGGTATTTATCCGACATTTTTACTTCTTCTACCACGTACTTAGTAGGTAGAGAAGATATTGCGTTCCACCCAAAATTCGATAGCGAGATTTCACTGAAAATTCATGTTTAAGGCTCCCTGAATCCAAATAAAACATTTTTGGATCGATTTTCAGTTGTTTCTCGCCCATGGAAACAATATGAAATTTTAACACCAGCTTATAGGATCCAGTTCTATAGGATCCATTTGACTATCACTGTTTTCTTTGTATCCTACTGAAATGTTATTTCTGCAAAGGTTTATTTGGATTAAAATAAGTAGACAGAAAAATAAACTTTCGTAAAATAATTTGTATACCCATTAATAAACAATAGTGAGTAGAGAAAGTTATGTTAATGTAACGCATCAGATTTTTTGTTATATTACTGAGTTGGCCAAAAAATGTTATAGCAAATTTAAGAACTTTTATGGAAAAAGGAAAACCGTAAGAAAGAAAAATTAATATCTGAATATGTAAATGTATAATTTAAAAACAAATAAACATTCCTGCTCTTTAATGTTAAAAGGAAGTTAATTGATTTCCCCTCTTGAATTTCCACACGGCAAGAAGTATTCAGAGCTCTAAAAATGCCTTATATTAAATTTTATGAAGTATTTAAAATCTTAGAAAGTAATTATCATATCAAATGGAAATTTGGCACATAAATTATCGTAATCATTAAGAGTGTGTGTACACATTTTAGCCTACATCGCTACGAAATCACAGAAATTCGTAAATTAATTCCCATAACCACTATTATCGTTTTGTCTCCTATAAGGTATGTGCCTTTTATAAAAGTTTGAAGTTTCGAAAAGCATTTAAACTGTAATCTTTGTAACAGTGGAGTTCTGTCGCAGAGCTGTGCTTTTACATTGTAATTCGGATACGCTTTGAATGTGTTGTTTTCAATGATTTATCTATAACGTAAAAATTTTTCTGTGTAAAAAAACACAATTTTTCTACCTTTTATATGTTGCTCTAAGACCTCTAAAGTTTATTCATACATAAGCTTATCTGTCTAACTACGCAAATAGACAAATATACTCCCAAAATGGTTTCAATAAACATTTGGTTGCAGGTACATAGTGTCATAGAGGAGGATGAAACGTCAACTTCTTAAACAATAGATGCATTTTATGTTAAGTTGGGTTTTATTTGTATGAGCTCTCGAGAAATAAACGAGCGGTCAATTAATATTTCAAATTAAGGCTGCTTAAAATAGTGGAAATCAAAAGAAATAATTTTGATTATCTAGAAACAGTAATGCCAAGAACATTTTATTTGGTATAGTTTTATATTCTGGTACTACGTTTCCATGCGCACATTCCTCAACCAGATGGTACAGTAAAATAACTACGCAACTATGGGCATCATCAACTTCATCAAGCAGGTGGTATAGGAAGGCGACTACACAACTAAGGGCATCTATCAATTTCTCAAACAGGAGGGACAGGATGGCGATTATACAATTAAGGGCAACTCTCACCAAGTTCCTGAATAAGATACTATCTGCAGAAAAACAACTACACGATCATTATTACTTCCTCAAGCAGACTGTAGAGGAAGCAACTGTACAACTAAGAGTATCTGTCTAGCACACGCTGCACAGCCGTCACAAGTAAAACGCAAAATTAAAAGAAGACGAAAAATAATCAACATGCTTTCTTGATTAAACAAAGATATACTATATAGGCACTACTAAAATGAATAGGATTAGACTAAAATTATAAAAATCCTCTGGAATATTTTCGTAATGTTACTGAGGAGAGTGAAATGTTTGGAACTAGAGTTAAAACAAGTTTAAGCAGCTTTGGTGGCCACCTGCCCGAAAGGTAGAATGGGAATCTCTTGCAGATTTAATGGGATTATGGAACACAGATTATGTTTCAACCACTTGGGGACCGCAGATGTAGTGTCCAGGATATCCTGGACTTAATTCAGTTCTGAAATGGGCTACGTGATACTTGCAGGATACACAAACGCACAACTCAAACACAACTCTTCTGTGTTCGGTGCTATTAAAGTGAAATGCGAGGAGACCAGAGGAGAGAATATGAGCACAGAGGCACGATTTAGTAGGAATTAAACTTGTGGGTGACACAATGTATTACACACTGACCCTAGTAAAAAATCTGATTTGTTACACTTACATGAGTTTCTTAGTTTTATGTACAAGGGCCGTCCAATAAGTAAGTTTCCCTATTTTATAAAAAACATTCACACAATTGATCTGTTGAATTAATTTTATTTATATTGTGCAATTCTTGTGTTACTTTTCTACACAGTCAACATGTTTTTCCAAGCATTTTTGGAGACGTGACACAAGTTTTTCGAAGCCAGTGTTGTACCAGGTCGGGTCCTGTGCTCGCAACTAGCTGTTCACTAATTTGACTTCATCATCGGTGTTAAAAGTGCTTACCTTTGAGTTGGAGGAACATGTGAAAGTCACTTGGGGCAAGCTCCAGTGAATACGGAGGATACGAGAAAACTTCCAAGTTGAATCTTGACCCAGGCGGAGCTCAAAAGATTTAACTGGGAAGTTTTCTCGCATCCTCCATATTCACCATATCTTTTCCCAAGTGATTTTCACATGTTTCCCTGACTCAAAGATCATCATGGAGGTAAGCACTTTAACATCGTGACGAAGATCAATCAGAAATGAACAGCTGGTTACGAGCACAGGACTCGACCAGGCACAACACTAGCTTTGCAAAACATATTGACTATGTAGAAAAGTAACAGAAGAATTGTACAATATAAATAAAATTAATTCAACATGATCAATTGTGTGTAATGTTTTTCATAAAATAGGGAACTTACTTATTGAACACCCCTCGTATCTTCTGCGAACTATTCTTATTATTCTACTCTAAGCTTACTCTACTATATACTTCATGCTAATTGAGATAACGTTTGCAGAAATAGCTGCAGTATGCAACAGTCAAATCTTTAAAAAGCGAGTCGCTATATGCTCAATCTGAAATTCCATACTTACTTTACCCAGAACGTAGCGAGAATAACTGAAGGATAGCAGTACTGACAAAACATTGATAAACAATAACAACAATATTTTGAATACTGCTAATGCCGCAAAAAGAGAAAGGATTATTTGAAATATAGTGTGTATTTTAAACAGATTTACATTTATTGGGCAATACGTTTTTGTCTTTCTCTTACAATTTACCAGTTATACAAGATTCATTTCCAATGAAGTGGACTTCACAGGTTATTTGCAGAAATTCTCAGATATACATTTTAATTTTCATGTAAATACCTTAAGCATAAGCTACTTTAATCAAAAAACGTTGGAGTCGGTTTTGAGAAAATCAAAAACAACGAAATGCTTTCCACATGAGAGATTTTTCTTGAAAATTTTGTATTGCATTCTAGAAGATGCCCAACTTAAACACAAATTAATATAATTATGAAGCTTTTCGCTTTTTACTTTCTCCACTACGTTTAGTAATTAGATGAAGTATTGCATTCCACCCAAAAATTCGATATCGAGATTTCATCTGAAATACATGTTTTGAGACTAGCTTAATTAAAAAAATCGGATGTGTTACACTCACATGACTTTCTCTACTCTTGTACAAACTATTTTTACAAACGCTTATTCTCCATCTACTTCATGTTAATCAAAATAAACATTTGCAAAAATTAATGCAGAATCATTTTTGCTAATTTTCTTGTAGGTGCAAGGGGAATGTGGTAGACTTTAAGCTATAGTCAAATCTTTTAAGAGCTGTTGCTATGTGGGGATTAATGCATTCTCTTTGCAGGACAAAAACAACAAACAAACAAAAATTTCCATTTGAGAAAAAGTATAAGTATTGGAAAATTTAAACAAATAGCAGTGAATATCTCGAAATAGTTCACTCAACAAAAACAATGTGCCATATTGTGTGTTTTAACGAGATCTACATTTTTTGTGCAGGAAAATTTTGTTTATCTCTTACGGTTTACCAGTTATTCAAAAGTCATTCAGAATGAAGAGGGCTTTTGGGGGCATTCCCAGAAAATTCAAGATATACATTTCATTTGCCATGAAAATATCTTAAATATGTGATATTTTAATCAAAATTGTTAGCCATTTTTGAGAAAATCTAAAATTTCGAAAAATGTACCATGTATAGGGTAGTTTGGGGTGAAGGATTTTCTTAAATATCTTCATATCATATTTGGAAGATACTAAACTCAATTACCAATTTTGGTATTAATCCGACTATTGTTTTTGAGTTATGCTGCTCACAGACACACAGACATGTTACCAAAAATGCTTTAATTGGATTCAGGGCACCTATTCAGGTCACCTCAAAACATGTATTTCCAGTAAAATCTCAGTATTTAATTTTTGGGTAGAATGCAATACTTTTACTTGCTATACGTGGTAGAGAAAGAATAAACGATAGTGGATAGAGAAAATGATGTGAATATAAAACGTACTTTTCTTTTCATACCAACGAGTTCAAAAAATTTTTCGTGGATATTTTAAACGGAATGCAATACTTTCTCAACTTACTTAAAATTGCGAAGTAGTAGAGAAATTAAACTTTATACGTAAAGGAACGCAATGTGTGTATTTGAATAAAGAACAGTTTTATTAAACGTACCTACACAAGTTACAAGAAGTCGTTCCTCAGGTTTTATAGGTCCTAGAAAGGTGTAATAAACGCTTTAGTGTTCCACACTCTGTAACTTTGGAAATGTCCGTGGACCATATACGACGAATTCAAAGAAATATAATAACCCAGCTTAGTTATGAAGAAGTGAATGCTGGATGCAAGGTTTACATTGTAAATAATTATTAGGATTCCAGACTCTGAAGCTCTTTTTTTTTTTGTGTTTTGTTTTTTTCGTTCCAGGCTTCCAGCTTGAATTTCTGGCCACTGCAGGAATTAGCATGCTTAGCTCAATGTGGTCAGCTTTCTTATTTTCATTTTTGCTGCCTTTACTACACCAGCATCCTTTCTCTTCTGACAGACATTTTATGCTCTTTTTCCTCGTCGTTCTACTTAGTTTACCGCAATTTTTCCCTGTGTTTTTGTTTTATTTACACTCATTTCATTTCTGTGTTAACTCTGATTTATCATGCATCCTCCGTCTCTTCGTTTGTTTCCTCGTTTCGTTAGTCTAATTTGTATCCATCCTCATGGTCACATGTTTTTATAAATGATTAAAGTGCCAATATCTTCAGGGCTTATTATATTGATCTTGTATAAATATACTAACCCAGAGGAGCTCTTTTATCTAATCGAACAATCAGATGCTCTTTTCCTTGATTAAAAATGATGTAAATAATAATAATCATAATAATAATATTAAGTCATTCTCTGGACGTGCTCTTGGTTTTCCACTAATTCTAGGTACATGTTATTGCAGAATTCGGTTGTTCTTAATGATAAATCGAACGCCAAAAATAGTGACTATCATTCAGAAAATCGATGAAAAAGACTAGATGGTTTTATGCAACTTTTTTGCTTTCCTTACCATGTACTTACCTGGTGTGTGTGTGTGTATGTGCGTGTGTATGTGTGCGCAGCATAACTAAAATCTGTTGTGATACATTCACATGCCTTTCTCTGCCCTCTAACGTTTGTTAGTGGGTATACAATATATTCCTATTGAAGCTTATGTGAGTGCAACATAGATCTTTTTACATAGCTTCTGCAAACTGTTCTTACAAACGTTTATTTTTCCATCAAGATAAACCTTTACAGAAATAGGAAACTTCTTTTTCTTCACCTGTTTACCCTCCTTACACTCCCCAGGACTTAGAAGCCAATGCCTGGGGTCGGACATACAGAAATGGTTTCATTATAATTTCGTTGTAGATGCAAGGGGAAAAAATTAATTTGGGTTTTATTTATGGCGCAATTTTACTGCTATAGTTCTTAGCGTCCCATTCTATATTGGACGTGAAAGATCGGCTGTTTTGCTCAGAGCCTCTTCATCAGGCTTGAAGTTCTTTTACGTGCGGTAAATCTACAACACGGGACCGCTTTAATTCCCTACCGAAGGAAACCATACAAAGGATTTTTATGCCCGAAAAAAACCCACTGCCCTCCGCTGGATTTGAACCCGCGACCTGGCCCTAGAGGCTAGCATGGTACACCTAGGCCACGAATGTGCACGAATGTTTAAAGGCGGGTCACTATATGCTGGCCTTGAATATTCAACTGTTTCCATGACAGCGAAGAAACAGCTCACTAGTGATAACACTTCAAAAAATGAATTTGAATTAAAAAATTCAAACAAATAACTGTGCATATCTTGGAAATGGCTAATGCCACAAAACACATTTGGAATAGTATGTGCGTTTTGAAGAGATCTACATTTCTGTGCAGCACATTTCTCTCATGGTTTACAAGTTATACAGAATTATACGAAACCCCTTCCGAATGAAAGGATCTTCACAGGCTATTTCCATAAAATACAATATATACATTTTATTAGTCATATAAATATCTTAAACATATGGAGTTTTCATCAAAATCGTTAAGGTAATGTTTTCAGTCTAAAGAGTAGTTGGTGTAAAAGGATATTCTTGAAATCTTCGTATCGCGTCTTTTGAAGACAAACCTAAATATCAGTTTTGGTATGTAATCGACTTTTTGTTTGAGCTATGCTGTTCATAGACAAAGCGACACACACACACACACACACACACACACACCTTCGTGTAAAAATGCTTTTTTAGGATCCAGAGAACCTCAAAACGGGAATTTCCGATGAAATCTCATGCTGAATATTTGGTTGTAATAAAGTACCTTCACTGTTTACTATAGGCAAGTATACGAACATTTGTGTTTTGTTTTCCCTATTGTGCATATTATAAAGGAAAATGTGAAGTTTGAACTCATAGGGGAAAAATAAAGAAATAAAAGTTCAGAAATTCTCTTAAAATCCTATTGAAACGGTATGATGTGATTTTTATTGTAAAATGCCGGAAAATTAGAGTACGTTTAGTTAGATACTTTAATTGACAAACTGTATAGTCTAGGAAAACATAAAACAGAACTGTTTGCGATATGTTGAAAACCAGACCTACCTCAATTTTCTCTGCAACGCGTATCATAAGATCTAGCTAACTTAATAGATAGCCGCCAATGGAGAACTATCTACAGTTGGACTGGAATTTAAAAACCTTGCCTTATTTAATATCTGGCGGTTGTTTACCAATCTAAAATTTACAAGCACTTACTTGTATAAATGCTTTATAAAACACTAGATGCAATAAAACGACTGAAGATAAAGGCAGAATAGTTATTTAAAGAAAGTTATTACTAAAGTAGAGATTTAATAACAAGAGGCTCAAGTTATAACAGGACCGAAGGGGGTGTTCTAATAGCTGCGAGTTACTAACCCTAATTTGTAACGTCTTGTCTGCAATATTTTATCTACGTTCAGAGTATTTTAGTATATGTTGTGTATTTAGTATATTTAATGCAATTTATTTATTCCGGAAACGATACGTTTAGAGAAAGAGTAATGGGGACTTTGAAAAAAAAATCTGACGCGTTACACTCACATGACTTTCTCAACTCCTGTACAAACTATTTTTACAAACTCTTATTCTCCATCTATTTCATATTAATCGAGATAAACATTTGCAGAAACGATCTTTTGACATGCAAAGAGAATTACATTTTACACATAGCGACCAGTTCTAAAAATATTTGACTATCGCTTAAGGCCTACTATGTTCCCCTTGTTTTGTATTTGCAATGGAAATATATAAATACATTAGGCCTTAAGCATAGACATATCTCTTAATACCTGGTTGCTAGGTGCAGCACCATTCTCTTTGCCACAGATTAATACTCTTTGTATATCCAAGACAAAAAAATGAATAACGAATTCCCATTTCGGAAAATAAGTATTAAAAAATTTAAGGGAATAACAAGCAATATCTCGAAAATGGTTCACTCAATAAAAAAATGTATATGACATAAATTGTGTATTTTAACGCGATCTAAATTTTTTGTGTAGTAAAATGTTGTCTATCTCTTATGGTTTACCAGTTATGCAAAAGTCATTCACAATGAAGAATACTTTTGGAGACATTCCCAGAAAATTCAAGATATACATATTATCTGTAATAAAAATATCTTAAACATATGATATTTAAATCAAAATCGTTAGAGCCATTTTTGAGAAAATTAAAATTTTCAAAAAATGTTCCATGTAAAGAGTAATCTGGGGTGGGAGATTTTCTTGACCACCTTCGTGTCGCATCTCTAGCAGATACCGAACCTAAATACCAAGTTTGGTGTTTATCCGACTGTTCGTTTCTGAGTTATGCTGTTCACAGACTCACAGACACACAGACACACACACGAACATGTTTCCAAAACTGTTTTTTTTTTGATTCAGGGGGTCTCAAAACATATATTTCCGGTGAAATCTCGGTATTGAATTTTTGGGTAGAATACAACACTTCCCCTACTTACTATATGTAGTAGACAAAGTAAAAAAGACACGATAAATCAACAAACTTTATGGTTATATTCTGCAATTTTGGATGCTAGCTTCATATGCGAATTTAAAGTAAAAATGAGCGAAAAAAGTCATTTTCACGGTTCATCAGGAAAAATTTCAAAAGCAGTCCAGGATGCAACTACGTATTAATTTACTTCCAGAAGTCAAGGAAAGCTTACTGATGTAGCTATACGAAATTCAAGGACTGGTGAGTGGCTAATGAAGCAGACGTAAATGAAGATTCTTTGTTAGCATATTTTTATGAGAAGTCGAAAAGTATTAAAGCTTTAATTCTTTGGAGTGAATATTCCATGATGAAATCAATTGTTTTAATTAAGATAATATTGATATAATTAAGTTTGGAAAATTAAAGGTATTTTTAAAGTGTATTTCGCGTTTTGTTAAACCTGTATTTTATGTTTTGATAGCGTGTTTTGTTAGAATATAATGTATAGGTTTTGTTACCTAGTGACTACGAACTAAAGCATCACTAATTATTATAGTAGCAGATAAATAGAATTTAAACCATTGTCATGATCATTTGATGTTTAATATAAACAAGCAGTTCTTGTGTACCATTACTAGGATTCGAAATAATGGAGGGGGAAATTTCTCCCTCTAGACAAATAACTTCTGCGGCTTATAAAAATGCCCTCCTTGCCAGCAATATATTTCTCTCCATGTCATAAACGCTACTGTGTAAATAAAGGTTAGAAACTCCAAAGCAATTCCCCTACTTTCCTCTTCAAATGCCGTTCTTCAAACGTACCATCTGAACAATGAAATTGCAGCGATATGGATTATCTAAACAGCGTTTGGATATATGTTTATATTGCTGATTTGTACCTCTTACTGTTTGCAAACAATAACACGGCTTAAGTTTAAAATGTGTGCTCATGTGCTGTTATAATGACTGCAGTAGTGGTTGATGAAGTGAGTTGAGTATGTCTTAAGGAGAGTGGTCATTAATAAAGCTGGTTAAAACTGAGCGAGGTGGCATCGCGTAACGTGAGAGATCCCGCGTTCGATCTCCGGCGAACATCCGCTCTGACCCATGGGTTTTTCGTCATTTCCCCGGGTCGGTAGGCGAATGCTGGGGTGATTCATCTTCTACCACGACTCTCCTGCCCCTCATTTTCTGTAAATATCATCTCCCTTGTTATCTATTTCAGAGTTGTAGGACCAGATGTCGGTGTTCGGAGGGTTACAGTTGGGCTGTGGCGGGCACTCTGTAAAGGTTTCTTCCCTGTTGTTTTTTGGGGACTGCTCAGTTAGGTCTTACCTCCGAGTGGGCCCTGCCCCAGTGGACCACCGATGGTTCGATGGTTTCTGGGTTGGCCCGAGCGGAGTCGGATGCGTTCAATCTTGAAACGTTAGAGACCCCGTTCATGTTTGCGCCCGACGTCATCCGAATCTATGGCCCTTTGGTTCTCTGCCGTCATCCCTCCCTCCCAGGCATCACGGTAGAAGCAAATAGGGCCGTAGTGCCCTACTTGCGGGGTGTAGTGGTTACCACGCTATCCTCTAGTTCCCGAAGTCGCCGGTTCAAACCCGGTGAAGGGCGATGGATTTTTTCGGGCGTAAAAATCCTTAGCATGGTTTCCTTCAAAAGGGAAGTAAAGCCGGCGGTCCCTTGTCACATCAAAGGAACTACTAAATCCGATGATTGCAAGTTTAATTTACTACTTACTTATAGTAAGTAGAAGAATTATCGCATACCATCCAAAAGTTGTTACCGACTTTTTATCGTAAACAAGCGTTTGGACACTTAATAAAATATTAATAATAAAAAGCCTTTTAGAAAGAGGACCGGTGTATGTGTGTCTGTGAGTCAAAAACAAAAATTCGGTTAAACCAAACTTGGTATTTAAGTTTAGCATCTTCCAAAGATACGACACAAAGATTTTCAAGAAAATCTCCCTTCCCCAAACTACCATTCACATAGAAAAATATTTCTTTATTTTCACAAAAATGGTTAACGATTTTTATCTGAATACCATATTTAAGATATTTACATGACAGATGAAATATATATATATATAATAATTTTCTGGTAATAGTCTACGAGTCCACTTCAATCTGTATAAGTGGTAAACTGTAACAGGTAGATAAAAGAATACTGCCAAAAAATTTAGACCATTAATACACACAATTTATGTCACATAAAGCTTTATGTGGAATTAACCATTTCCGAGATATTCTTTGTTACTGATTTGAACATTTTCACACATACTTTTCTCAAGTGGTATGCCCCTGTTTTATTTTTTTGAGGGATGATCGTTGACAGAGCATGGAATTTTAGAGCCATCACATAGCGATATGAAGATGTGTAAATGCGAATTGGAATTTATCTGGATTAGCAACAAATTTATAGAATAAGCAGCTTAGATAGGGATAGGAAGAAGGCCAAGTACAGAAGGTTATGTGAATACATCACATTAGATTTTGTTATTCAGAGTATCTATGTTAATTCAAATGTTTTTCATTTCAAGTGACTTGTATTACATTTATCCCCCCCCCATTTGAGCCCTAGCTATTACTATAGCCTCAGATGTATCATTAACTTTAAATATAAATCAGAAGACAACGTTCCATTAGTTTCATTAATGAGGCATTCATCAAAAGACACTTGACTCCCTAGATAAAACACATTGATTTCACTTGGCTTTGAGTCGGCTTCTCTCTTTCAAACCATCCGCTTTCTATTAACAGCAGGCTATCTTTCTCTTGTTGGCAGCTGCTTTCAAATAGCTTTATTATGAAAAGTAAGGATATCTGTTTAGAATTCTGTGAATCTACTTTATACTTGCCGGGAATTTTGAGATTGCATGAAAACATACCCAGGATTGCAAGAAAACTGTTTTACAAGTTCCCATTGTCCGCTTTTACCTATCGGATCTTTAAATTTTAAGATTGCTGGCACTGCAATATTCAGCGATTCATTGGCTAGATATTTCTCTTTGAACACTAATGCCTGCAAAACGACTAATCCAGCGTAGTTTCTGCGTAAAACGCTGTGCAATGCTATGCTAATACAAAGCCATACAAGTTTGATTCCAACCGGCGACACATCCTTTTGTTTCTAAACGTTGATGTACATAATACGTATCCTACCATTTTCTCTATAGCTGCATTCCCTTTCAGAGGCATAAATGAACCTCATTTATCCGGCCCTTATTAATCCGCGTTGATTTTTGCTTATCCTTTCACCACGAAAATATGTGTTTTTTTTAACAAATACTAGTGAATATATATATTGTAATGTTGGCACCGCAGGTAGCATAGAGATCGCCGTCGATCACAGGTTTAAAGTAAGTAAGTACCCTTACCATGGTCAGTGTCACAGAACAATAAAGCTTAAGTGTGTGAGATTATGTTTCATTGGTTTTCATGTAGTTCAGTTGGTGATCGTAGACTACTCATCCGGGTGGATTTCAAATATTCTCTCTTCTGCTTTTGCAGTGATTCATATTTCACTATTATATATCAAAGTTAGTATTTACTTAATAGTTTGTTTACAAATTATCCTGATTTTCGTTAAATCCCACTTCGTCCGGATAAACGAGGTTATTGTGTAGCTCGAAATTATCAAATTTCACTGTTAAATACTAAGCAAGTTCATGCAAATACACTCTTGTGCAGACTATCACTGACTGTCTAGGAGGCATATTGTGGCATATTAATGATTTAGGGGCTTCATTGTCATTACCAGACATACTGTTGCTTTAGTCTTACAGCCAGTTTCCTCCTGTGCACTGATCATGCCAGCCGGAAGGCACTTTCATGTTTACTGGAATGACACCACTCCTGGCTGTTAGCTTTTGGTAGCCACGAGTGGTGGGGACTTAGCATCTGTCTTACTTAGGATTCCGAGAAAAGTGGATCGCGCATGCAAGCCGGCCTTTGGATCGGTGGATGTTTCCCTTCACCTTTATATTTAATAATGTAGGAACCCCAAACGGTTGGGAAATAAATGTGTGAGTAGATTTGTGTTATGGATTTTGTACAATGAAAAACCCACGCCCTCCTCTAAACCTCCGCAGCCAAGTGAGATACGTCCCCTCAATATAAGTGCTGGACACTCAATATTAATTTAATTTTTCATGTGAACTTTTAGGCCTATACCCAGCATGTAACAATATGACTATGACGTTGCTTAGATTTTGCTTAAATGAACAGTAAATTATGTGGTTAGCAACAAACTAAACGTTTCGCAATTGTAATCCAGATCTAAATTTGTGTACTTTTATTTTATTTAAATCTTCGGCAAAAATTAATAGCACGTATTTGTGCAGCTTACAGTGTTAGATACAAAACGTATGCAGGTACCTCTATGACTTAGTTCTCACATAGTGGTTAATTTAATAGCTAGAACGCACACTCCAGACAACAGTGCGCTGATATGAAACATATGTACTTTGAACATAGCGACACATTTAATATAAACAAAAATAAATAAATAAAGTCATCCACAGAAGGTGATCAAATTTTACTCTAATTTTCAAACTTTAAATAAGTTTTATCAGACCAATAGCGTTATAAACTTATTTTACAATGTAGACTATATAAATGCATTTATAGAACAAAAAGTGTTAAATAAAACAATAAACAAGTTATTTCTTAAAATATTTGTTATATTTTATTTCCTTAGAAAAATGAATTTAACCATACCCGCAATTAACGATGTATTAAGGAAATATGGTTTTGAAATTTACTCATCATATTATTCTATTCTTTTGACTTTTTTGATCGGAATCGATCATTATTGAGTTATCCATATATAAACTCCTAATTATTATCAAATGTTTTGGTATGCCTTTGTTTTCTATTATTTGCCATAGTATGTTGTCGAATGCTTTTTCAAAATCTATGAACACCATATATGTAGGAATATTGTACTCTCTGTTTTTCAATTATTTGATTTAGAACAAATCCACTCCATACAATGACCAAATAAATGGAAAGAAAGATAGAAGCAGCAGAGACGCGCTTTTAAAGACATGTAGCAGGATATACGTTAAAAGACAGGAGGGGAAGTGAAGATATGCGTAAAGAATTAAGAATTTTCAAATTACTAGAAAGAATTAAAGAAAATCAAAACAACTGGAAACAACATGTGGAGAGGATGGATGATAACCGCTATAAGAAGCTAGTTTTAAGATAAACACCAAAAGGCCAAAGAAACATCGGCCGACATAAAAGAAGATGGATGGAACAGTTTAAATGATGAGACCGGAACAAACCAAAGACCTTAAACCATGAAAGATGAGATGATAATATTCTGTTCGTGTCTCAGGATATGAAAAAAATTTTAAGTTTCTACATTTATTGGTTCTGAAGAAAATAACTGTTTTTTATGTTATGCAGGGGAGTCTTTAAATCGCTCAAAACATGTTTATTAGTTGTGAAGATTAATTTTAATTTAAGCTTTTAAGTTTTCACTTCAGGAAGACTGTGTATACAAATTTACATATGAGATTATTGATTACATAGCAGCTAGGAAAGACATGAGCTTTCAATGTTATGCTCTATTTTTTTTCTAATTGTAAATGCTTTATGGAAATTTAAATGTCCTATGCTTTAAAGTCATTGATTTTGTATAAAACACCGTATGTCACGTTTTATATAACTTTATAAGCACACACCGTAAATGAAATTGTAAATGAATAATATATTTTCTCCAGGAAGTCTCTTGTATTGACAAAGTTCTGAAGATCTGGAATTGTTAGAATACACTGAGTGGCCCATTAGCACTGGTTGGGAAGCAGATACACCCATTAAAGTAGGAGAAAGCAAGAAGAGCTTTCTATTTTGAAGAGGCAATATTAATGAGACTTTTTATAGTGAGGAGAAAATCAAAGAAGAAAACTCGATACGCCTTTAAATTGGCAACTGTTTTCCATGATCTGCACGGCAAAAATCTAATTTACAGCCACCGACTCAGTTTGGTTAACCGGTATTGAACTAATGCTGCTTCAAATTAGGCTCCAAGCTCAAAGTGTTAAATAACCTACAAAATAGAAGCACTTGATAGTTAAATATTTTATGGTAAACCAAAGATCAAAGATTTCTATGCATAACCATCATCCGTTAATGAAATATACCAAAAGTAAGTCATATGTAGAAGTTCAGCAATTCCGAACATTCAGATGTTTGGAAATGTATTACTTTGGACACAGCATATTTTCCATGACTTGCGGACTGTCCAACACACTCAGAATATCGAAAATAACCATATAGCTCCCAGCGAAAGTATGCTTGTCACGTAAAGGAAATGAAAGTGACCAAGTGAAGAGGTTGTAACGGAAACTAACAGAGCGGCCGACCACAATCACACCTCTCAGTTTGCTCACGAGATACAATTTTATTCACCCTCCGGCAACCCGTCCATATCGTTCTTTCACTGAAGGTGGAGACAAGCATGTCGTGTAAGAAGACAGCATTACATTTTTTTACACATCAAGAGATAGCAGCAGAGGACGAAATGGAAGGACGCATAAAAGAAAGAAAACACGATGCTAAGCACCCCCGGAGAGCGTCATTTTGGGCGCATAATGGGAATTCCGATTTTACAAATGGAACCGGTGTAGCATGTTGCTGGACACATTAGCCAGTTTCCATTTCTTCCGCTGAAACGCCATGGCAGGTGACGTACAAACCTGGGTAGGATATTAGCAGCATGTGTTGAGAAAAGGAAGAATATTATGTGTTACATTCATATGACTTTCTCTTCACATTATCGTGTCTTTGTATATAACTTCTACAAACTATTCTTACGAAAGCTTATTTCTCTATCTACTATGTTAAAGAAATAAACATTTGCATAAATGGCTTCATTACACGTTTCATTGAAGGTACAAGGGGGAGAGAGGTAACCGAATAGATAGACGCTTAAAAACCGGATCGCTAATGTGCTGGACTACAAATCTCAACACTCTTTTCGTGAAATCGCGAGAAACAACAAAATAGCGACACCACTTTAAAATGGCGGTATTGAAACATTAAAACCAATCATGTTTATCCAGGAAATGCCTAACGTTACAAAAATTAATTGCAAATAATAGTATGTTTTAAAGAACTCTATATTTATTTTGTGCCGTAACACAATAGTGTCTTTCTGTTATAGTTTACTAGTTATACTAAATTATGCAAAACTTCCACCGGATGAATAGGAATTCACAGGATATTTCCAGTTATACATTATATACAGGGTGGGCCATTTAAGTTGAGACTGCACAATAAGTCCAAAACTAGCGTTCTAGAAAGAAAATTTGGGGGAAAGTAAAATTCATTAATCGTTTTTTATTTGGAGGATGGTATGATGGTCTTTTTAGGGTCAATTTGTATGTTGTTTTCTCATTAGAAAACAGTTTATAAAAAGCTGTTTCTTTTGTGTTGAGGAATAAGGACACAAAATACAAAATATTGGTTCCCAATTACGAAACGTAACTTGACTCTCAAATGACCATCCATGGATGGTTCAACCATTCATTGCGCTCTTGATATGCAGCCATTCGGAATTTTCATTGTTATTTACGTTGGTGTAAGAACAACTGTAAAGTGCTTTATACAAATGTTTATTTTTATGAGGAGTGAGAAAACAACACAAAAAAGGTAGCACCATAATATCAAGCAACTTTTATTCAAGATATTTCTTTCTACAACGCTTAGTCTTGGGGATATTGTACAGTCTCAACTTAATGGTTCACCCTGTATATTAATTTTTATATATGAATATTATAAACATATGGTGTTTTATTCAAAATCGTTAGCCATTTTTCATAAAAACTAAAACTTTGGAAAATTTTAGTTATAAAAAGTAGTTTTTCGGGGAGCGATTTTCTTGAAAAATCTCCGTGTCTCGTCTATGGAAGGTGTTCAACCGAAATACCACGTGTGCTATTCATCGGAGGTTTCGTTTTTGTGTTGGGCAGACACACACAGGGAGAGAAAGAGAGAGGGGGACCAGTTAAGATAAAGCCAGGAAGAAAGGTCAGTCACCAAGCATCAGTACTGCATTCACTCTTAGGTTGATCTGCGCCAAAACAAACGCACGTGACCAGTGCACCGTAGTACAACACTGTAGCGATGCGTCCAGGAAAGTAGCCCTATGCTAATAATCTAAATGTGAGAATTAACTTATCCTTAAATGGTATGATATTCTATAAAAATTCTTAAGAGTTTAATTAACGCTATATTGTGCCGTTAAACAGAGCTACAAGTGCAAACATGCAATTCATGTTTGTACCTGACATGTCATGTACCTGACATCTGGATAGGCGCAGAATATTGTTTGTAGCCAAAAACCAGCAGTTTCTGTTTAGTATCATGGCGGACGGTGATTTGCTGTTGTGTTTTCGTCGACTTACATAAAGCATAAGAGGGAAAACCATTGACTAGTGGTGAAAACATAGTAGTGTTGGAAGTTTATTGTAAGTTATGTGAGAAATATCTAACGCTCCCCATGAAATAAATGGTGAAATTAACTTCTGAGTACAACGGTGTTTCGAGTACAAGTATAAATAGTGCTCGCAAACAAAAATCTGAAATGGGAAAGTGGTTACAGCCGGGAAAAACAAAAAGCGTGTAAAATACGCGATGCAAGAATGTGACAAGAATACAAATCACGTAACAATACACAATTCTTTTACAAAAATGAGCCGACAACAATTGATAAAGTGCCGCTTCCAGAGAGGGAATAAATGTAAGATTCGCGTACCTGTTACTTCCTTTTTCGCTCGTTTCTGTTAGAATTAAAAATTATTATTATTATTATTATTATTATTATTATATGCAAACGTTTATTTTGTTGCAACTATCAATCTTATCACCTTCAACCCTAACAGAATAGCCAATCACCGTTTAAGTTGTCGGACCCTGTTCTTCTTGCATTACGTGCCGCCTGTACTCATTACATGGTCATGCAACTATGACTATTTGTGGCGCGAATGGCGGAAGGGTACGTTATAATGGTGCACTGGTCACCTTGGTTTTGTTTAGGTGCGGCCCAACCTACGAGTGAATACAGTTTAGTATCCAGATATCTGAGAGTTTTTCAGACCTTTTGCATTTCATTAGGGCTGTGATAGTGTAGTGACAACGATCATACAGACAATTGAAAATACGCAGAAGACTGACACCGTAGTGACTCAGTGCAAACATTAGTAGGTTAAGAATTGTAGCATTTAGACATACTTTTACATGCTGGGTAGAGGCCTAAAGGTTCACATGAAAATTAAATTAATTTCAAATACCCAGCACACACACTGAAGGGATGCATGCTCACTTGGCTGCGGAGGACCCAAACGTGGTGTGGAGGTTAAGAGAAAGGCATGGGTTTTTCACTGTACAAAATCCATAACACAAATCTACTTACATATTCCTAGATTTATTTCCCAACCGTTTGGGGTTCCTACATTATTAAATATGAAAGGTAAGGGGAGATGTCCACCAATCCAAACGCCGGCTTGCACACGCGATCCACTTCTCTCGGAATCCTAACTAAGATAGACCTACATCCCCCACCACTCGTGGCTAGCAAAAATTATCAGCCAGGAGTGACGTAAACAACAATGTGTCTGGTAATGACAATGTAGAACAATAATATGTCTGGCAATGACAATGTAATCCTCCAAATTATTAATACGCCACAATATTACAAATAATTCCTAGGACAAGAATATTGCAGAATAAGTAAAACGTATACCTTCTTTTTTTGTTGTATTATTGCTTTATTTTACTATTAATATAATGATTATCTTAATTATTACCTTAATAAGGTGATAATATGCTAACAGCGAAAGAAACAAGTCGATAACAATTAGAAATTAAGATAATGACATGCATGTAATATTACTCTCTAATGGGGCATGCTGATGACTTCAATAAATAATTATTGAGATTAAAAAAGCACACACACAGACAGTTTTCTAAAAATGCTTTTGTTGGTTTCAGGGAGTATTAAAGCGTTCATTTCCGGTGAAATTTAAAAATCGAATAGTTGTGTGGAATGCAATACTTCCGTACCTACTTAAGTAAGTAATATGACAGTGTTTTCCCATGCAATTTCGAGTTACAAACCTTAACAGACGATCCAGAGTTGCAATACTTATGCAAGCTTCCCAGGTCAACGCTGCCATTTGGTTGTACAGAACTGTTATCACGAAGCGCTGAGGCAGGATCTCCGTTCCATCGCTATATATCTGAGGTTGGTCTTTTAATTTATTAAAAAGTAATATCTGCTTCCAAACGCGGGACGCAACGGAAACTAATTACTGCAAATGGAAAAATGTGTCCCTGGAAGGGACAATCATCATAAAACAACATCGATCGCTGTATCAGACAACTGCAGTACGCGGCATAAAATAGTCCCTCGAAGGTATGTATATTGGTCGAGCGTCAAATCAACCTTTTCAAAAATAAACACCCGCAACACTTTGCGTGCTGCATGATTAATTAGGGGGTGGTCCATGTGGGTTTCAAAATTTGTTTAAATCCAGATGCGAACTGGAAAAATAACGCTGATAACAAACACAACATTTAACACTCTAGGCTCAATAATTAAACCGAAATAGGTTCGTTGGATGATTTAGCTTTCATGATTGTGGTCTGCCAACATTGATCCGGAAGATCGTTTTACCTGAGGCAAAATTTCCCATTTAGTACAGCAGTATGGAGATAAATATGACAGGTTGTTTGCATTCTTTTGTTATTTACGATGCAATCTACTGGCGCCTTGCATGCATCGGAGGGTTACCGCTGAAACACGCCAAGCCTTATTTTGAAAAAAAATCTGATGTGCTACATTCACATGACTGTCACTGCCCAGTAATCTATACAATATTATCACAAATATTTTCTTAATTTAGTATCTACTTCACGTTAATTGACATAAACGTTTGCAGACATTGTTTCATTATACCGTTTGTACAGTAGATATAAAAGTCTGAAGTCGTTTGAAATTCGTTCACTCTACGGTGGCTTTGAGACCCAATCGTTGAAACGACTACGAGAAAAACTGCGACAGCTGAAAACTTAAAGAAAGTACAAAGTGTTAGGAAATTGGAATCAATAAGAACGAATATCTGGGAAATGGTTGATGCCACAAAAGGTGTAACTGCATGCTTTAACAAGATCTACATTTGTTGTGAAGGAGACTTCACAAGTTATTCCCAGAAATTCAACATATACATTTTACCTTAAACGTTTGATTTTAATCTAAATCGTTTCAGCTATTTTTGAGAAAATAAAAACTAACGAAACATTTTCATTTAAGCGGTAGGTTTTGGTGGCTCTATTTTATTCGAAGATGCTGAACTTAAATACCAAGTCTGGTATTTATTGGACTTATTTATTTAATACACATTTTTCTAAAATTATTTATATTTTATATTTGGAGGACCTCAAAGCATGTACCTATTTGCGATTATTAATTTTTCTGTGGAGAATACCTCTATAAACAGAAAAAGTTAAAATATTTACGGAATTTACATAATTTGTTCATATACACCAAATATCAAAACTAATTTTCAAATTAAGCTATTAAAATATAGCTTAAATAGGGCAGAAATCTTCCAGGGGAAAATCGCCGAAAAATATTCTCTCGGTAGAACAAATAACTGTAATTTTGCCATAAATACATTAAGGAATGAAAGATTGAGTGCATCTGTTTCTGTGCAAGTACACAGTGATCATCCTTAAAAAATGGTAATGGGTCCAATACACATAAAACACGGGCCTATAAAAAGTCACAGTTCCAGGTGCTTCACAAATTCCTTATAATTCTTCAGAAGTGGCCTGAAGTCAATTACATATGAGTGTACACTCCGTTGGAAAGAGTTTTATGTTTTTCACTTCATAATTTACAGTTTATCTCCCTATGTGCGCTTTATGTTAGTTCATCACAACAGCAGAAAGAAAGTTTTTAAAGCGTCTATATGCATTTAATTAGTTTTGAGGCTAATATGCCATACTTTTATTTTCTCTACTTCCTATCCATAATAGATAGACGAAATATTGTATTTCACACAAAATGAAGTACTTTCAGATAAAGGCCCTGCGTACATATTGTGGCGTATTAATAGTTTGGGGGTTAAGTTATTGTTCTACATTGTCATTACCAGACACGTTGTTGTTTATGTCACTCTTGGCTGGTAGCTTTGCTAGCCATGAGTGGTGGGGGATAGCGTCAGGATTCGTGAGAAACGGATCGCGTGTACAAGCCGGGCTTTGGATCGGTAGACATCTCGTCCTACCTTCCATTTTTAATAATATAGGAACACCAAATGTTTGGGAAATAAATCTAGGAATGTGTGAGTAGATTTGTGTTATCGATTTTGTACAGTGAAACCCCACGCCTTCCTTTAACCTCCACACCAGTTTCGGTCCTCCGCAGCCAAGTATACGCCCCCTGATTGTACGTGCTGGGTATTCAAAATTAATGTAATTTTCATGTGAACGTTTAGGCCATCTACCCAGCATGTAACAATATGTGAACGGCATACTTCAAAAAGTCAAATACCAATATTAGTACAGAAGTTCAACAACTTCCAATGATGCGACAGAAAGATTTTCAAGAAAACCCAACCACAGCAAACTACCCTTTGGATGGCACATTTCTCGTTATTTGTCATAATGTTTCAATTATTTTTAGGATGTCTGCACGACTAATAAAATGTACATCTTAGATTTTCTGTGAATACTCTATGAAGTCCTCTTCATACTGGCTGAATTTCGCATAATTTTGTACAACTGTGATATCATAACAGATAGATAAACTTGCTACAGAAAAAATTTAAAGTTCATTAAAATAAATTATTTAGGTGAAGTGTTTAATAGTTTCAAAATAGTACAATATGCATGTTTACACTTTACCAAGCATGCTTGAAAATCTGCGATTCCTCGTTTTTCTTTCTATCTATCGCAAGAGCTCATCACCACGGTTAAACTTTTTGGTGTAGTTTTTCATGTTTTATGTAAGTAAGCTCCTACTGTTACTAGTTGGTCTCGATATGAGTGCGTTCGAAGAGAAGAGGAGCTGAACAGTTAGATACGGCATAAGTGAGTGGGGTATCAGAAAGACAGTCAGGTATAGAAAACATTCGCAGTTCGAGTTGCACTTACTAGCGAGGCTGAGGCTGCAGATGTAGTACTGTTTGCATTGTGCAACTGTACATTCCCCTATCGTCTTGCTCCTCGTTATCCTCTGATCCCTAGCCTTGATGACATAGGATTAAATAAAACAGTGGGCACCTCCTCCAAGCGCACTCATATCGTAGCTGACACTACATTTGAAATTATTCCTTTGCAAAAACATCGTAAATTAACAATATATGTGGAAGAACTGCTTTTTATATAAATATTTACTGTAATATACAGGGTGAACCATTTAAGTTGAGACTGTACAATATCTCCAAAACTAAGCGTTGTAGAAAGAAATGTCTTTAATAAAAGTTGCTTGATTTATGGTGAAAAGTAAATACCATCAGTCCTGTTTTGTTTGGAGGAGGTTATGATAGTATTTTACGGTTAATTTAATTTTTAAAATTATTTATTAATTATTTTAATTTTGTATGCTCTTTTCTCATTAGAAAATGGTTTATAAATAGCTGTTTATTTTTTGATGAGGAATAAGGAAACAAAATAAAAACTGTTGGTTCCCAATTACGAAACTTAACTTGACCCTCAAATGATCATCCATAGATGGTCCAACCATTCATTGTGCTCTTCGTACATAGCCATTCAGAATTTTCGTTATTTACGTTGGTGTAAGAACAACTGCAAAGTGATTTATACAAATATTGTTTAATTTTTTATTAGGACTGAGAAAACATAAAAAAATTAAATTGACCCTAAAATGACCATCACAACGTCCTCCAATAAAGCACGACTAATAGTATTTACTTTTCCTATAAGATCAAGCAACTTTTATTCAAGATATTTCTTGATTATGGATATATTGTACAGTCTCAACTTAAATGGTCCACCCTGTGTAACGAATTATGTCAATTTTTCAAGGGTAGAGAAAGTCGTGTCAGTCATCACTTCAGATTTTTAGCGCATAATTTAGACATATAGATATAAACCAGCATATACGTGCTGAAAGTTTTGTTATCTGGATAACAGGAAAAATGAATACAATTGCAACGATTCAATGATTGAAACAATAACTAACAACTTCGATTCTTATCGCTCTTCTGATTTGATAAGTTATTTGGTAACTATATACAACCTGAGCTCCTGATTTCAGATAAGTTTACTTGTTACTCCTGCGCTTGTTAATTTATCTATAAAATCTGAATCTCTCATTATATTACTACGAATTACAGATTTTGTGCCATGCTTTACAAATGAAGCATAGTTAAACGAACATTTTAACGGGTATAAAACGGACATCAAGCACAAACTAGAGAGAACACGCACTGCCCATACCTTTTCAAGGAAAACTAAGACGGTGCCAGTGGCTGCTGAATGCTCACAGTTTCCTTTTGCGGCTTACTTTGAGGAGCTAAAGTCTTGTTAATTGAGTGCTTTAATAGGAGCAAAATACAGACATTACCAGAGTAAACGAGTAATGTTGAGTTGATGTTGGAAAGAAGTGCAATATAAAACAAAAACGAAACTAGATTGAGTGCGCGAAAAAGTTATATCTAATGCGTCATTTCTTACGCCCTTCAGGAAAGCAAGCACATTAAAGAACAGAAAAGATTAAATTGGAAGCGTTTTATTGCTGTTTAAAATGCAAGTTAGTGCAGTATAATCAAAAGCCGATACGTGAAGCCCGAATGAGGCAATAACCACTCCCTGGCAACATCGCTCTATTTGCCTCGCCTACGTAAAACTGCTTCGACCGTAAAAGGCATGTGGCACATGGGTAACTGTCAAAGGAAAAGCTCTGATGGGTGCGTCAGAATGCGCTTCATGAATCACCATAACTGATTCATTTCATTCCGGGCCACGCTTCAAACTGCGTACAGGGTGTTTAATAAATTATAGTTGTCTTTCTCTACCACTCAAGTTTTGTATTCAACTCGGAACTTAAGATATTAGTGAAAATAGTCCGTTTTGAGGCCCCTATATTCAGAAAGGCATTCTCAGAAGAAGTTCTGAGAACTTCTGTGTGTTTAATCGAATAAGTATCAAAATTAATACCCAAGTTAGGCACAAATTTCAAGGATTGCCCCCTTCCCCAAGCATTTTTTCATTACCAGTTATAGCCACTTTGATTAAAATATCACGAATTTAAGATTTTGGTACTATAGAATGCATATTTTGAATTTCTGTAAACAGGCTATAAACTCTCCCCTCGTTCTCAGTGAATTTATGCAACCGAGAAACAATACACGAAAACTAAATAGAAAAAAAATTAATTAATACACAATTTATGTAAAACATGAGAGATTTCTGATTAATTCGTTGCGTCTCGCTTATGTATTTTCAAATACTAGGTACTTTATTTATTTCTCTACTTCTTACTTATACCCCGTCAAAAAGCGTTAGAAAAGAAATGTCCGTTAAATATTAAAATTAGTATTTAAGTTTAGCATCTTCAAGGATTCCACAGAAAATGTAAGAAAATTCCCCCAACCGGAACTACGCTTTACATGAAACATTTTTCAACACTTTTTATTTTCTCAAAAATGGCTCTAACGAATTAAGGTATTTAAATGACTATGGCTGGGCTGCAGCTGTAGCTGTGAAGCCTTTTTCATTCTGAATTAATTTTATATAATTTTGTATAACTGGTAAACCGTAAGAGATAAATAGCTGCTTGCTACACGAAAATATAGACGTATTTAAAACACACAATTGGGAAGAATAAAGTTTAAGTGGCACTAACCATTTTCGAGGTATTACTCTTAGTAGATAGAAAAATAAGCTAGTGTAAGAATAGTTCCTATAAGAGGGATAAATACGGTAGTGAATCTGACATCAGAATTTTCCTTCCCTCCCTCTCCCTGTCTCTCATGATTTCAACAATAGGATGTGCAAATTACTATGTTTATTTGCTTTTTAAGCAGTTTTCTGCTTTTCCATTATCTCCAAAGATACTGATTTTTCAAAAACACCCCTACTCCAAAATACATTTTACACGAAAAAATCCCTGATACCAATGGCCGAGGTCGTTACGGCACGGACTCGTGACTTGGAGGTGAGCGGTTCAAATTCAGCCAGGACAGTGTCCTCGACTGGGGGTTCCAGGACAGTGTCCTCGACTGGGGGTTTTTCCAGGTTTTCCTCAGTCCGCACATCTATTAAATGCCGGGAAGGTACTCTAAACTTAGGCCTGGAACGTTTCTTTCCCATGTCTTATTTCATGTATCATCATGTCCACCAACTGTGCTGCCGTATGTACTAGTAGTAAGACCGGGATTTAGATTGCTTAAAAACAAGTTTTCGATATTTATTTTCTCAAAAGTGGCTAACTACTTTGTTTAAAACACTATACACTACCTAACCTGTAAAGTTCTCTTCATTCGGATGAAAATTTTTATAACTGGTAAATCATAAGAGATAGACAAAAACTTTACTTCAGAAAAATATGTAATCTCTTTAAAACATACAATTTATTTCAAATTACCGATATATCCGTTATTATTCGTTTGAATTTTTAAACACTTTTGTCATTTTTTAAGCATTCTCGACAATCCGCGGTTTCTCGCGGCGTTATGGAAAGAGTACGCTACTTAGTAGCCAGACACATTATTGCGTCGCATTGGCGACAGCATTGTTGGAGTAATTCAGTATTTCTATCGGCTTTGCATTTGAAGTTCCGTCTGGCGTGACAACTCGCTACCTTCTAGCTAGCGAGCCTAGCCAAGGTGGGGAGAGAGGGGGAACAGTTTTGCGTTACTTTCTTTATTTCTTTGTGTGCGCAGGCGAGTTGAGTGTGCGAGTTGGTGTGAAAGGGTGTAAATGTAGGTCGTGTGTGAAGCATCTTCCCTCAATTCTTTATTCCCTTGCGTGTGATGTAGGGACACCATTTATCTTATTTAATAAACCACAGGTAATGCGAATGATTTGAAATTTGTGTATAACGTGTTAAAAACCCCATGCTTTCAGCTGAATGTAGTCACAAAGGTCGTGGTTCTCTCGCAGTATCTGTAGCTACGCTTCCCCCATATTTATGTTGGGATGATTAAAATTTAATAATTTTCTGGAAACCTTTTGGCCTTCAGCCCAGTATGTAACAATATTGCGAACCACCTTTAAACAGCTGACTATTGCTTCGGTTTCAACTAATCCGCCTGAATCTATAGCGAAATGTATAATACAATCATTTCTCCAAAATATATCTCGATTAACTTGAGGTAAACACCTACGTACAATACTTTAGTAGAAGCTATATAAAAAATAAACGATAATGAGCAGGGAAGGTGTGTGAATGTAACATCACATATATATTTTAATTAATAAGTCTAAATGTTTTATTCACCAAGGTTGCATATTGTGTGTCATTTCCAAAATATTTAGCAAAGGGGTTGTCAAACTCATCAGTTTCGTCCCCAATTCGTTTGGATATTTATGCTAGTGGTTCCTAGTATATTGTGTGAAATCCCTGGAGTCTAGTTATTTAATAACTATAGGGTCGTCCTCCGTGGTGTAGTGGTTACCATGCTAGCCTCTAATTCCCGAGGTCGCGGGTTCAAGCGCGGCGGAGGGCGATGGATTTTTTTTGGGTTTCCTTCGGAAGGGAAGTAAAGCCGGTGGTCCTGTGTCGTAGATTTACGGCACGTAAAAGAACCTCAAGCCTGATATAGAGGCTCTGAGCAAAATTACCGCTATTTCACGCCCAATATAGAATGGGATGCTAAGGACCACAGTAGTTAAAAGTTTAAAATTTCATCTGCTGGTTTGTCCAAAGTTTACTATACTATTCGCCTAATTCTTTCATTGCTAGAAGGTACGTGCAAAAGCTGGAGAAGATTTCAAGAATTTGTAGAGTTGTGGAAGGAAGGTTAAGGAAGTCAGAAGTACAACATGCGCCGATATTTCACATGCATTTCCTGAAATATTCGCACACTTTTGTCACTTACTAGGCTATCATAGCGAGTACACAAAAATACAGGAATTGGGGGTAAAGAGAGAATTCATCATAAACACTTTTGGATTACTGTACTCTATTTTCATAAAGAACATGGGGAAGGTAAAGCATAGAATTAGTCAGGCGGAGGGCCTCCAGTAACTGAGCACAGCACCCCACCTAGCCTCCTAGGAAGGGGCCCCAGGCGGCCAGCCAAGCGCCAGAGAGAAATGTTTACACAGTGCAAATTCTACCGCACTGCCACAACGCACCAATCGCCGTCGCCTGGTCCCACAATCATGAAACTTATAAGATGAAACATGAAAGGAAATACAACAGGGAATTCTTGGTAGAAGGGGAAGCACCCCAGCATTCGCTTAGCGACCTGGAGAAAACACGGGAAATAACCTGGCAAGTGTGAACGAACCCCGGGGAAATCGAACACGGGAACACAGGCTCATTCATTACTACGGAGCCATCTCGCATGTTAAGTAAAGCAAATTAATCGCCGTGGAACGTCGGGAAGTTGAACTGTGTTTTGAAAAACGTTATATCACCAGCCAATCAGCTATATTCTACGGATGTGAAACTTAGCGTAATAACGGAGAAATAATAACAAGGTAGCAAATGTGGTTTTTATACTCACTTTTGGAGAAAACTAGAAACACCAAACACAGTGGAATGAAAAATGAAAATGAATAAATTGAATGGGATACCTGAACACCAGAAGAGCCAATGTTAAGACCTATAGGAAGATCTAGGAAAATTCACCTAGATCAAGGCTTATGAGGCTGCAGTTCCGGAAAGGTGTGGATGTTAGACAAAAAAAGAAGAATGAAGGAAAATCCCGAAGAAAAAAATTCCGAGCAGTTCGCATCGAACCAGATCCAACCTCGGGTACTCCGGATGTCCAGTCAGATGCGTTAACCATTAAACCACAGCGATGGGCTAACATGTGTGGCAATTACTGGGTGCATTTATGTAGCTTCCCGAAGAATCAACATTGCTTACTAGTTTTACAGAAGCTCTGACGTTTGAAAAGTTATAGCTTCCGCCGGAAAACAACTCATCCATCATCTTGGTTCAACGAGCCGAAATCGATTCCCGGTGGCGCAAGCTGCCGGATGAGATTTATTTTTGTGTTCCTTTTCCTCCAGGTTTACCACATCCTGAACGCAGTAATTCATTATCTAAATGTGAATACATATAGCAGTTGGAGGAAATACTATGTTGCGATGCAAGAAGATAAGTGTATCATCTCGTATTTTATAATTCTAAGATTCACAAATATTCTTAACGTATGTGTATTACATACTAGTTTTACAACGATGACTCACTGAAATGGTATTTAAGCCAAAATAATATTAATTACTAAAAACTGTTAAACATGGTTGATTCAGCAAGGTCATCAACATCTTTAGTGGTGAGCTGGCGATCGATTATATTCAGGCGTGGATATTCAGTTAATTAAAAAAAACAACTACAGTTCATACTTTACTGCTGAATGTATTAAATCATAGGCCAATATTGACAAACCAGCAAGTAAAGAACCAGGCAAGATTTAAATAGCAAAATCCAATATTAGATATGATTATATTCCATGTCTAACAATAAATGTAACAAAAGCTAAGAGGATTTAATATAGCTCATGCACAGTGTGCAGCAAAATACGCAAAACACGCAGGTAGGTTAGATTAACAACACTGAATGCAAGAAATTCAAGTTTCTATAATAACAGCATGAACAGGAGATTAAAAACACCATCGTCGAAAAAATATTTAAAACGATTTTGTTAACACACGCACTGCGTTATATGTTACGTGGCAGAAATAACGCTGCAGCGATAATTGCATTAATTATTATATATTTTGAGTAAGAATTATGCATTTAAATAGTACTCCATATCAACTAAACATAACGGTGTACCTATTTCAATAAAACATACAATGTTTCGGTGTATAAAATATAAATTCATAACTGTATAAATGCCTCCAACTTTCTCTGCCACATATTTATACAAGGACTGTCAAAAGACTACGAACCGGCAGCGCGGTGTTTTTCCTGTCCGCGTCCTCGGCGCTCGTTGCCGTCTGCCGCTATCATAGAAAGGCGCGGATGAAACCATACAACATTTTTAAAACTACTTTTAAAGGCTACCTTAACAACTTTATGAAAGTGTGTTTCAGGATAGAATTATTAGTAGAAATTTGTGGCCCCCTCGGTCATCCGACCTAACTCCCTTCGATTTCTATCTCTGGGGTACTTAAAACAAAGTGTACAAGACAAACCCATACACCCTGGAAGAATTAAAACAAAATTGCCAGCATTTCTTAACATGAACTACGGCGAGTGACTGATAGTTTCCTAAAGAGATGCCAAAAATGTATGGACAACAACGGTGGCCAGTTTCAGCATTTCCTTTCATAAACTTGGTAAGTAAAGCCTTTAATAGTAGTTTTTAAAATGTTGTATGGCTTCATCTGCGCCTTTCTATGATAGCAGCAGACGGCAACGAGCGCCGAGGACGCGGACAGGAAAAACACCGCGCAGCCGGTTCGTAGTTTTTTGGCTCTCTCTGTAGTATTGTATTCTATCCAAAAGATTAATATTAGATTTAATTAGAAACACAAGTTTTTAGATTCCCCGAATAAAAGGAAGAAAGAAGTATTTTAGAAATAGGTCCGTTTTTAAGTGTCTACATCATAACAACTTAAAATCCGATGAATAGCAATTAGGGTATTTAAGTTTGGCATTTTCAAAAATGTGACACGAAGATTTTCAATGAACTTTCCACCCCAAACTACATTCAGATATGTTTATTTTCTTTATTTTTCTCTTTTCTAAAGTGATTCTAAAACGTTTTTATTAAAATACCATATGTTTAAGATATTTGCACGACTAATGAAGTGGGTATCTTAAATTGTCTGTGAGCTCCTTTATTCGAAATGGATTTTGTATACATAGTTAACCATAAGAGATAGATAAAAAGTTATCACAAAGAAATGTAGATCTCGTTAGAACACGAAAACTTTTTTTTTCCCCCTTCCTTCCTTGAGAATCTCCGCTACTGGTGCTGCTACTGGTTTGAATTTTCCCATGTTTTTATTTTTGAAGTGCTAAATTGGCATCTATTTCTCATGATGCCATACAAAGAGTGTCAAATTTCAAAGCTAGCATACCCACCTTTTAAATGTTTGATTACCGCTCAGCCTCTTGTACTCCTCTTGTTTACCTCGATTTACATGCAGTGGATGGAAAAAACCAGCGTTTATAAAAATAGTCTGCAGAAGAGTGGTCAGGGAAAGTCATGTCAGCTAGTCATACAAACTTAAAGTTAGTTTTGTATCAATAAGTTCGATTTGAAGCTCTTCGTTAATAGTTTTATGCGTACGGATGGACCCTAATAGGCAGTCACAGTAACAAGCGTATCAATGAAATAAAACCTAACTTATAATATCTAAATTCAATTAAATAATCAATAAATATTATTTCGTTTATACTAAGTCACAATTTTGTACAATAAAACGAACTTCAACAAATCATGACTATCGCTATGGTTTTAGTTGTACTCCTTCTAACACTTTTGCTTGGTAACGGCTTTCAGAAGAAGATAATACAATTTCAGGATTAAATTCTTTGTTTCTATAGACTATGAAGTTTCTCCTACGTTTGAGACTTGGCATGCTCATTTTCGCTCTTCGTATTAATCAGTTGTCTTGGGGGTGATTTATTTTTAAACAACAGGAATTTTATTTGAAAATGAATATAACTATTTTATTGCTTTATTTTCTAATAATAGATATTATTTACATAATCTGTTACATTTTATTCTTGAAGCAGCCCACTCCACTTAACATAATATCTCAATCTGTAGATCCTATAGTGAGCTAGACCAGCTTAAAAAGAAGCTAGTCTACTCTAGGATGTAGATTACGTCATAAATACATAATTACATTGTGTATTGAAACGGCAACTCTAGGCCGGGCCCGAGAACAGTAATTCTAGATAACTTATTAATAAACTTTTAGTGATGTTAAATCGTATTATGTAAATATCTTTTTCTCATACTGCTTGTATATTTTAAGAAGGGTGATTTAACGTTATGTATCTATCTAGGTTATTAATATTAGTAGAGTTATAAATGGTTTAATGTGAATAATTTAAGCGCTATGTTAAAATACTGTCCACGGTGGAATGTTTTAGCTACAGGAATAGTGCTTTCGAAGGCAGAAAACCTAGTTTTATTACCTCTCTCCGGTCGCCGTGCTATTATTCCTACAGCGAGGGTGTAGAGCCTTTGTCCCATTATTTGATAATTCGCCGTGACCAAGTGAGTGAGACAGACAACCTTAACGGTAAATGTAGGAAAAGCCGCGATTTATATTAAAATTGGACCAATGAAATCCCTGGAAGTTTATTCGAAATAGTTAGACGCGTCGAGTCGCGCTAAAAATGTACCAATAGGAAAGGAAGCAGCCTCAGGAGCCTGAGACTATAAATGGATCTGTTTAGGGAAAATTCGGGACAGTTTTGGTAATGTGTGGTCAGGGAGAGATGCTGCAGGATGCGTGAGATATCGCGCCAAGAAGGGAATCAAGTCAGCTTTGTAATGTCAGCTTAGTATTGCAATTTATTCGAGAGTTTATGTCATGTGTGGTCAGGGAGAGATGCTGCAGGATGTGTGAGATATCGCGCCAAAAAGGGAATCAAGTTAAATTCGTCATGTCAGCTTAGTATTGCATTTTACTCGAGAGTTTTCGTAATGTGTGGTCAGGGAGATATTTCGTGCCATATCCACGCCATAGTTTAACAGCAGTGGACAGTATTTTACAGCGGCAATACCAGTTTTGTATACTACGAGTGTTAATTAAATAAAAAGAAACGGCAGTGTCATCTTTTCATAACAAAGCAAGTCTATGTCTTCCTATATCACCACCCGAGATCTACGTTTTCCTTTACCGAGGATAAGTCCATGCTCCCATATAATTTAAGGAAAATTACTGCAGCTAGCCGAGGATAAATTGAAGAACCAACACGCTGAGAACTTCTGGAAGCAGCGGGAGAAGCATCAAGGTAAGCTACAGCAACGGATGAGGAGGTGATCGCCGCAAACTGGCGCCATAACGTGGAGCTCGAAGGGAGGACCAGCTCGAAGGGAAGACCAGCTCGAAGGGAAGACCAACATAAACGGAGGACTAGAAAACAACGAATAGACGAAGAATCTTCAGAGGAAAGGGGCACAGCAGAACAAAATTACAACGCGAACTTCTAATCTACCTACGTGGGACAACAAAAACAGCTGAGAACATCGCTTCTAGAACTTCACCAGGATTCGAACCCGGAACGCATCAGTTAACATTGAAAAAAAATACAGGTTAGAACTTTTATTCAAAAACAAACAAAAAGGCATGCAGAGTAGTGACTCAGTTTTGTGAACACATGTTATTGAGAGGGGGTAAAGTCATTACTAGGGAGGTAGAACTTGCTAACGGAACCATGAGTAGGTCAAGGGAAGATTTGAAAGAATTGAATGGGGAGGCTATTGTCAGCATAACAACAGATGGAGAAAATATGGGCGCAGCAGAAGTAGAAGTTAGGCTAGAAAGGCAATCACCGAATAAGCAGGTCATTGACGCAGGTCAAAACCAGCTGCTAATATTGCTTCAACAGTTGAGCGCAATAATAGATGAACGGGGTAAGATCTTCAATGAACATAGTAAAAAGTTAGAAAGCATAATAGATGAACGGGGTAAGATCTTAAGTGAATATAGTAAGAACGTAGAAAGAATCGGAAGTCAACTAGATAAGAATTTAGAAGGGGAATCAAATGGGCATAATAAGGACGTAGAAAGAATCGTAAGTAAGCAGAGTAAGGGCTTAGAAAGAATCGTAAGTGGACAAGATAAGAATGTAGAAGGTGAATCAAATGAGCATAATAAGGACTTAGAAAGAGTCGTAAGTAAGCAGAGTAATGACTTAGAAAGAATCGTAAGTGAACCAGATAAGAATCTAGAAGGGAAATCAGATGAGCATAATAAGGACTTAGAAAGAATCGCAAATGAGCAGAGTAGGAACTTAAAAAGAATCGTAAATAAGCAGAGTAAGGGCTTAGAAAGAATCGTAAGGGAACAAGATAAGAATGTAGAAGGGAAATCAAATGAGCAGAGTAGGACCTTAGAAAGAATCGTAAATGAGCAGAGTAAGGACTTAGAAAGAAAACTGAGCGAACAAAAGGATTTCGAAGGGAAATTAAGTAAGCAGGGTCAGGACTTAGAAAGAAACTTAAGTGAACAAGATAAGAATGTAGAGGGGAAATTAGTTGAGCTGATGAAGGGGAAGCTAATAGAAACACTTGAAGGGAAATTACTACAGATACTAGAAACTAAAGAGCCGAAAACACTAACGGGAGAAGAGACGTTAAAGAAAGCTTTTGAAAGAATGTTAAAAAGGGCGCAGAAAAGAAAGCAGGAATTTAAAACAAGGAAGCGAAAGAAAGGGTTGATCGAACTTGGAGAATTAGTATGGGTATAAAAAAAAAAATCCAGCATTCAAATTAAAAAAAAAAAAAAAAAAAAGAAAAGAAAGACATAATATCATTGATCCTGACTCTACAGTGCCTGGAAAGGAGAGCTTTCACATGTGAATTAACGAATTATCGTAAGCAGTTGTGCAGAACATTTTTTTTTGCATTACTAAAGAGACTTGAGTATTAAATGCTCATTAGTGATAGTGAAGAAGAACAAGAAACACCTTTGCCATTAATATGTTTCAGTTTCTTTCTGCTTGAATAAGTTTGTCTTAAGGTTGAAACAGCTTTTATTGTCAGAATATTTATTATATTTTTTTTTTATATTTAGCAATATTTGTAAATTATTAATTGGTTGGTATGCTAGCAATATGCTGACAGTTTTCTTTAAACATATAAATTAGTTTTATTAATTATAAAAAAAAAGGTATCATAGAATGGAAAATTTATTTAAAGGTCCATACAGGGTGATTTACATTTGAGTTACAAGAAATAAAGAATTCCAAGATCGTAGGGAGATACCATAAACAGTTGCTCAAACCGTACAAATGTTTAGAGAATGAGAAGGGTGAAGAATGTAATGAAAATAGTCAGGTTAGTTTACTCGAAATGAGGTAGCAACCCTATGAACAAATAGTAAAGGTAATACACCCGATAAATAAGGAGGTAAAGAAATAAATAAATGCATAATAATTATGTATCAATATGTATGTAAATAGATTTAATTTTAGAACTTGATTTAGGTATTAGCGTATTTCTCTCCACCACAAGTTATTCGTGTGCGCGAAATGTATTGTGTAAGAATGTCTCTCGGAAACCTGTTTTTAAATGGTGAGAGGGGATCAACCATAACAAATGTGGAGTGAATGACCCAAATATAAACACCACTGGTGTGGCAGAACCCTTGTGAAGAAACAGGTATAGCGAAGGGTCTCTGCCAACAAAACAAACCTACAAAGGCCATAATCAGAGGAATTATTCTGGAAAAGAAAATTGTATCAAGTGCTGAAAAATTTATTCTTTTCCAGAACAGGGCAATTTGAAACGGCAACTCTAGGCCGGGCCCGAGAACAGTAATTCTAGATAACTTATTAATAAACTTTTAGTGATGTTAAATCGTATTATGTAAATATCTTTTTCTCATACTGCTTGTATATTTTAAGAAGGGTGATTTAACGTTATGTATCTATCTAGGTTATTAATATTAGTAGAGTTATAAATGGTTTAATGTGAATAATTTAAGCGCTATGTTAAAATACTGTCCACGGTGGAATGTTTTAGCTACAGGAATAGTGCTTTCGAAGGCAGAAAACCTAGTTTTATTACCTCTCTCCGGTCGCCGTGCTATTATTCCTACAGCGAGGGTGTAGAGCCTTTGTCCCATTATTTGATAATTCGCCGTGACCAAGTGAGTGAGACAGACAACCTTAACGGTAAATGTAGGAAAAGCCGCGATTTATATTAAAATTGGACCAATGAAATCCCTGGAAGTTTATTCGAAATAGTTAGACGCGTCGAGTCGCGCTAAAAATGTACCAATAGGAAAGGAAGCAGCCTCAGGAGCCTGAGACTATAAATGGATCTGTTTAGGGAAAATTCGGGACAGTTTTGGTAATGTGTGGTCAGGGAGAGATGCTGCAGGATGCGTGAGATATCGCGCCAAGAAGGGAATCAAGTCAGCTTTGTAATGTCAGCTTAGTATTGCAATTTATTCGAGAGTTTATGTCATGTGTGGTCAGGGAGAGATGCTGCAGGATGTGTGAGATATCGCGCCAAAAAGGGAATCAAGTTAAATTCGTCATGTCAGCTTAGTATTGCATTTTACTCGAGAGTTTTCGTAATGTGTGGTCAGGGAGATATTTCGTGCCATATCCACGCCATAGTTTAACAGCAGTGGACAGTATTTTACAGCGGCAATACCAGTTTTGTATACTACGAGTGTTAATTAAATAAAAAGAAACGGCAGTGTCATCTTTTCATAACAAAGCAAGTCTATGTCTTCCTATATCACCACCCGAGATCTACGTTTTCCTTTACCGAGGATAAGTCCATGCTCCCATATAATTTAAGGAAAATTACTGCAGCTAGCCGAGGATAAATTGAAGAACCAACACGCTGAGAACTTCTGGAAGCAGCGGGAGAAGCATCAAGGTAAGCTACAGCAACGGATGAGGAGGTGATCGCCGCAGTATGTAAATAAATTGTAGTTCTTATACAGAGTTCGTTAGAGCTAAATAATTTAAAACAATATTATTTATACTTAATGTATTTATAAAATTCAGTAACTTTTTATAGTCAGTTATTTTTTTGAATGAAAGAAACCCTCCTCTGTATAGAAGGTGTGAGTGATGAGATATCTTTTCAATGCTAAATAGAATTTATTTTTATTAGTTTTCAGTTCCTTAATATATGATGGAAGTGAATTAAATAATACTATACCACTGTAGTAAGCCCCTTTTTGGAATACTTGTAGGTTATTACTTGGCCTGTGTAAGTCCTGCCCATTTCTGGTTTGTTTGCTGTGTACGTCTGAATTTTTTATGAACACTTCTGGGTGGTCAACCACGGTAAAAGTGCAGCTAAAATATACTCACAGGCTAATGGTAGAATTCCAAAATGTTTTGAATAAATCCCGTTGAAGTCCCTACTGCTCAATGCGTAAAGTCCTATGGCACCACGAATCATAATTTTATTTTAAAGTACTTAAGAAAATAATTATTTAAAATTAAACTAACACAAAATCTCTTTTCAAAATACGTAAGTTTAAAGGTAATCAATGTAATATTAATAATACATATTAACGACAATGTATCGACAGTATCAAAACTTCTGAGAATGCTATAGACAATAATGGAAACACCGCTAGTCGTCTTAAATATATTTGTTAACGACGATGTCAATTGCCAGGATCATATCAGCGGCGCCGAGGTGCCGGAATTTTGTCCCGCAAGAGGTTTTACGTGATAGTAACCTTACTTACATGGGGATTCGCTTTTAAGCACACTTAAAAACCATCGGTATGGGCCGGGTTTGAAGCCCGATCTTGGGATTAGAAGTCCAGCGCCTAACCAACTGAACCATCCAGACCGACAAAAAAATAAAACTTCTTACAAAAATCGTCTTCGGCGAAGAAAAATCATCGCTGCTTGATCATCTTTGTATAATTACTACAACAATGGGAAACAAATATGGCTTCTATATAGTAATTTATTATTTATAATCTCTGGGAGATTTTGCGAATGTCATAGTTGCAATTAATGCTCTGCGTGGTACTAACAGTGATTGCTACTTTCAATAAGGACGTAATAAACTATTAGGCTGGTGTCAAGGAAACCTCCAGGTTATATACGAAGGGATCTTTTTATAAAGTGTCCTTTAGGGTTCAGGACACCTCAAAACATGTATTTCAAGTGAAATTTCGATGCAGAATTTTTGGGTGGAATACAATTATACCCACCACAGGTAAGTTGTAGAGGAACTAAAAATGCATATCTGTGCTTAAAATCAGGTAAAAACGAATGTTATATAAATCTGAACACTGACACACAATCTTTATATTACCATAAACAAACCGAAAACTTTGTAGCCTATAAGTGCAGTAGCTCAAAATGTTCCTGGTTTACATTATCACCCACAGGTAGGAAGTATTTCACCCAAAAATTCGAAAGAATTGTTTTTTCAGAAACGGGTCTGCGTGCGCATATATGGGTGTGTGTGTCTTTGAACAACATAGCTGAAAAACGAAAAGTTTGTTAATGAACAAAGAAGATTTTTAAGAAAATATTCCAACCCATACTATCCTTAACCTGGAAAATATTTTGTTAATATTTTATTTGCTCAAAAAAACGGCTAACGATTTTGATTAAACTTTCACATTTTTAATATCCTAGTTTGACAAATCTGGAACATTTCTTCAATCGTTTCTCAGCACTTTGTTTATTGAAAAGATTTAACACTAGCACTAAACTCGAATGACTCCATTTCCCTCCCCCATTCTTAATCTTTGTACAGTGATTTATAATATTTTTATTATGAATTTTTCCCATTAACGCTTGTAGTTTTAGTTCGTACAGCACTAGCTATTCCTAATAACAGACGAAACCCCGGCGGAACGTCTGACTTCCTTAACCTCCCTCCGACAGCTTTCCAAACTCTGCAAATGCACCCGTTGACTGTGGAACAATCACGATAGAAACGGTCGTACCTTGTTGAATACAGCAGGTGAAATGTTAAACCTTTGCACCTTCTCTTTGGTCCTGCAGTTGTTTAATATTAAAAGTAAACAATTTTCACATAAGACAGAAACCTATTGACATGTACAATGAAATAAGAGATAACAGGGAAAATACATAGTCTGCGATCATCGTGAAAAAACAGTATACGCAGTTATTAATTTAAAAAGAATATCTTATTTATAATGTTAGAAATAAATAATGTAAATAATGTACAATTATTTAGGTTAGCTTGCTAACAAGTTGATTACATCATATGCACAAAAGCAATAAAGTGAAACTTTCTTACATCAGCCTTATTAAAATATTTTGGCATACAACATGCTCTTTTGTTTTTCTGTGTCTTAATTGCTTTTGTTACATGCATATTTTGAAGGGTAACAACAATTATTTTCTTCATCATGGCATTCTAAACTAAAAGACAGGCCTTCTTCTCAAATATGTTCCTTTATAACTCCAATGTACAAAGGGCTTTGTAAAGTCTTCTTAAGCCTTCAGTAATTTAGAAATGAAATTGGATGCGTTTTATAGTCCCATGTCCGTCAGAAAGACTTGGACTTTTCAATGGAGAAGGAATTATCAGAATCTGTCGAGTGATTTTTGAGATTAGCACGCGCACGCGCACTCGCACCCCCCCCCCCATGCCACACGCACACTTTCTTTCTTTTTTTATAATATTAATAGATGATTGCATTTTCATGCCGTTCCTCTGAAAATTTTCATGTACACTGGAAAGTCAAGGGATCAGAATATCATATAAAATGTTTGTAATGCGAACGGTAATGCTGGTTAAAGCAAAAAGAAAACGTAAAACACAGAAAGCTATGAACGACTATTCCACTCATACGTCTGCCATTTGTTATACACAAATTATGTGCCAGAAAGTGTCAAGATACCAACCGCTAGCTCAGAAACATGCTCTATTATTGCTGGGTAATTGTTATCCCATGTTCCTTTACGATCAGGTATAACGAACAAATGAGCAGAGAAACTAGCGCTAAATTCAAAGCACAAAATAGCGTTTGAAAGATGTGGACAAGCTACAAAACCGTAAATGAAGTGAAAGGTATGAACTGGGAAAGCAAACACCAACACTGCAGATTGCAAATGTGTTAAAATGAAAAAAGTAAGTGGATAAGATTAAATTGATGTATTGCAATATTGCACCTTCAATTTATGTTCAGTAAATTGACATGTGCAAGATAATTGTTGCAGTGATTAACGTTTAGAGATTAAATTTTATTTATTTTAAGCATATGGAGTTGATTTTATGTTACTTAAGTTATTTTTCTGTGAAATAATCCCAAGAAATGAAACTCAAATGTTTCAAATACTCTAGACATGAGTTTTAAAGATTTTCTTTTAAATTTAAACTAGCATAAACATTATGAGAATTTTCTGGCTATAATCAGAAAAATGTCATTGTGTGGGGGCATTTGGCACAGAGCAGAAACATTTACTTTTCGAATCCGTGGCTTGAAAATATCAGATTATTTAAAATCTTCTTTAAGAGCACAAGAAGGCAGTTTATAAACGTATAAACTTTTACTGTTAACCCTATTATTTTTAAAGAATCTAAAGTCAGATATTATTATCTGGTAGCTCATATATTATGCAACGGGGTAACCTTAGATCAGATAAAATGCTCTATCTACGACGAAATATGACGGTTAATAGTGCTACATGTTGCCGCTGGCTGCGCTCCAACGTGTTCCTGTTGTTTAGTGTCTGACAACGCACGCCATCTCACATCGGGCTCTCAAGTTAACTTCGTGAAGGAAGCGGCCGATAAGTTAGTACCCTGCATAGCCCCTGCCTTCCTTCGCTGAGAAGTGGATCGAACGCATGCAACGCCTCCTAGCCGTTGAATCACGCGACTGTCAACTGTTGTATAGAATTGAGGTTATGCTTATTAGTAGCTCTTCCAGCCTGTGAAGCGCACAGTTTTACTACAAAATGGGGAAGGTACTGTCTGTTTTGCAAAGGCAAGTTTACAAGTTCAATGCTGAAAATAGGGCACATCGAGTAATATCCAAGGACAAACCAGATTCAGCTCCAAAACATGAAACGACAGTAAAAATTATCGAAAGGATACGGACAGAACATCCTGAAGTTTTGGAATCACAGATCCGGAAGGACACTGATCTTGATGGCAGATTAAAACACGTCTTCGTTAAATCAGAGCATGATAATGTTCTTGCAGCTTTGGAAACTTCTCGTCCTCTTCCACAAAACCGGGGACAGTCCAAGGAATCCGAGGTTACCGAGTATGGATACACAGAGCCACAAATAATTCCACGTGGACGCTTCACCCTAAGCCAGGCAACGAAGTTCATTTCAGATCATCAGGCAGATCCAACTACATATACAGCTGCTGTTATTGCAAAGGAGTACAAACTTGATGAGGATAAAACTGAAGTGATTCTGCAGAATTTCAAAGCCTTCCAGCTCTTTATGTCTGATAAGGGTGAGAAGAAGCCACGCCTCTCTGTAGCTGCAAAGTTTTTTCAACTAGCACCTGGTGCAAAGCAAGCTGACAAAGAAAATAAATGAAACACTTATTCTAAGCTCAGTAGTGCCACATAATTAATATGCTAACTATATACTTATTGTTTAAACTTCTACAAGTAGTGCAGATAAAGTAAATAAAGTATCATTGGAATTTTTCCCCTTAGTAAAACATAAGTAATAGGTCAGTTAAAACTTGTTCAAGAAAAATTGTAATATCTGAAAATATATGTAACCAATGTATAGATATTAATAAAAACATTTTTTTTGTTCCTTGGCTTGCCAAGCAAAAAATAAAATTAACACAAACAAATAGGAAAAGAAAGAATAAGGTAATTAAAATTAAATCTCACTAGTTATTGTCTGATTCTTGTAAAAAAAAATGAATAAAATAATAAAACCAGAAAAACAAAACAAAAGAAAACAATACAAAACAACAGAAAAGACCTTCAGGACTGCCTCTGTGGTATGCTGATTAGCATTTTAGTTTTCCAAATCCAGAGGTCTCGGGTTCGATTCCAGTTGGAGGATGGGAATTTTTCTGTAGCCAGGATTATTCCCCATCCTCCCTATAGCTGGAAATTTGAATGACTGTAAATGTGTGTGTGTGTGTTAAATGAACATTTATATAGAAAACCTAACACGATAGTAAAAAACGAGTGAGCATCATTTGGTGCTGAGCAATTGTTCCAAAGCTACCGATATGACCTTAGATGTCAAAGACAGCATATAAATGAAAATAATAATAAACTAAAAACAGATAAAAAATTATTCTGAAGCATTTCAACTCAGATCTGTAGAGCCAGTGCATGTAATGGATAGAATTACGTTCATATGAGCCTAGAGTCCATTGAGAACCCAGAGTTTACTAGCTTAGAAGGCATACATTCTTATCGCCACACTACGGAGGCGAGCATAACAAGAAGTCTAATGCACAAGACTTTTTACCCCACTTTATTTTAATTTCTATTTTACAAATTATCCCATACAAGCTTACTTTCCTGTTTTCTGTTAATCGCAATATTCGCTGGAAATGGTTTGCTTTAGGTAACCTTGTAGTTATAAATTTTTACAAACTGAGGTCACAATCAATGCATGAACTCGTGACACAAAGGACTGCCATAACCTTATAAAATGTTCTAGTTAAAAAGCGGAAAAACTCATAATAAAGATAGCTAATGTTTCGAAAATGTTTAATGTTTCTAATTTGACAATTTGCACATCTTGACAATGTCAGCGTTTTTCGTTATGGTAGTATCTCAAACGTAAAAGTTTTAATCAACATCATTAAAGATATAGTCTTGTGGGAGAGAATATAAAGCAATGAAAACATTTATTTAAAGGTTGATTAAGGAGAGAAATACGTAAAAATGCTTGCGTACTTATAATACGTCTAAATTGAATGTGCAAATTCCCCTAATTTTCGCTGTTTAATTATGGTATTCACAGTCAGAATACACACAAACTTTAATAATTAGGCATTTTTTTTTCCAAAATTTCCTTCATCTTTTTTTGTATTTCAGCAAAATCTCGATGACAAAATTTAGATCCAATTTATATCCAATCTATCTACCGTATATCCTAAGCATTTGAGAAGAGAAAAATAACTAAACTACCTATGGTTTATAAATGAGAAAATGTGAGGACGTTAGAAAACTCTCTTAATCAGGACTAGCAAAACCTTTCCCATATAATTTCATTTAAAATTATTTTGGACATCAAAAATAACTAACAAGTTTGATAAATAATTATGTGATAAAAGAAAGCACAAAAAAATAAGAAAACAAAGGAATTAGCCAATATAAATATAGTGTCACCTACTATTTTGCTTAAATTATAAGCGTAGAACAAACACGGCTAAAGTGCAGAGAAATTACTGTTTGCATAAAAATTTCAGTGATATAATTATTGAAAACTCATGCTAGGATGTAAATTTTCTATACTAATTAAACTTCATTTTAACATTTCATAGTAGCTTGTTTCAATCTGGGAATACTTAAATATAAAGCAGCTAATATTTAAGAAATGGTTAACGAAACGGAAAGATTCCAAGTAAATATCGTCTCCCATTCCTTTATAATTTCCTTTAGTTTCATTTTTTAAATAACCAATAACAGCATCCTGTAGCTTAGTTAAGACTTGACAAACTGCTAAAACCTTTGCTCTACATACAAACAACACTATCCTACACAAAATAAATTTGGAATACAAGTCGATTATGGATTATGTTCTGGTCGCCTAAGTCCATTAGAACTTGGGTGATCTATTGGAAGCTAAACTGGTCCCTAAAATGACCATCACAGCGTCCTCCAAATAAAACACGACTAATAACATTTACTTTCCCCCATAACATCAAGCAACTTTTATTCAAGACATTTCTTTCTACAAGGCTTAGCTTTGGAGATATTGTCTCAACTTAATGGTCCACTCTGTATTTTGAATCCAATCTACTTCGAAACACTTTTAATAAACAAGTTTTATCTACGCAGGCCAGATTTATATTGAACGACGAGAAGAACATTTTGGACATTATTCCGTATGCGGGTAGGAGGTATGAAATTTTAAGAGACATACGGAATCTTTTTTTTCTTCTTCTTCTTTTTTTTTTTCCAGAGTTGATGTGTAGTATCCTGGATTCTCATTCCTCATTCCACTCCTCTCCTAAAAAAGCATCCGTCGGCTACGCTTTGAGGCTGAGGGTCCTCAAATCCGTCGGCTACGTCTTGCGGCTTAGTCCCCTCAATGTTACAATGTTGGCAGCAGAATGCCAACGACAGCAACGCTAACACGATGTAAATGCGTGGGTAACATATTGATAACGAAAGTGTTCACTACCCACATACGGAATAGTGGCCCAATTTTTTTATTTGGTTGAACATTGTACAGAATAAAGGCACTTTAAAAGCCCGCTAATAAAGTGCGTTTATTAGGAATTTTTTTCCAAAATATTCCCTGCATATCAGAACACGACAAAATCGTGCGGATATGCTTGAAATTAACGCTATGTGTACGCTTGTGATCTTGTGTCTTTCATTCGACATACTCTGGGAGAGTTGTCCGATGTTGAAAAACTTTAAGCGAATGAAACATTTTGAAAATTTATGAAAATGGAAATTTGTATCGCACTGTGAAAATATTAAAATATTACAATTTAAAATTTCATATTCGGTTTTGACGTGGATGCTTACCTTCTTAGGCAATAAACTAAAAATTAAAAAGCAAACTTTATCATTTTAAAATTTGAGTTCGGCAAATATACCTACTTCTCAGCACTTTCGCCCATTCAAAATGTTGCGCACCATTGAATTTTCAAGCAATTCCTCCAAAATTTTTCATGCACACTCCGTAAAGTCAAAGGATTAGAACTAGGTACCATATAAAATATCTGTACTGCGAAGCTTTCTAAATAGTGATTCTAAAGCAAGAAAGAATTTGTAAAGGAATAGAAATTTACAATGACTATTTCATTTATACACCAGGCAGAAGGTGTAATTCATTCATGAACTATCCCAAGAATTGGGATTAAAGCTGATGTGCCATTATTATTAGGAATAATATATCTTTATAATAATTTAAAAAACTTAATTTTTTTTTAATTTATAGGAATGATTTTATAAATTTGAAACCAAATTAGAGGTATATTACTGTTAATGATAAAGAAGCTGGTATAGAGCAATCATGTGCTGGAAGCGTCAAATACCAACCATAACGATAATTGAGAAGCATAATCCATTATCCCTGTACAACTATCCCCTATTCTGTACGATCATTATAACTTAAGGCTGGTTCACAACCAACGAGAACGGTAACCAGAACGAGAACAGGAAAGTTGAAATACATGTATTCAAATGGGAGTGTCCACAACCGACGTGAAGCCTTCCAGGGCCCCGGGAACGGGAAGACGAGTTGCCCAACTTTTAACTTTCTCGTTCTCGTTCCCGGGCACGGCATATTGGATCCCTATTGTGCATATTAGACTCTTCACTCTAGAGGTTATTCTAAGCGGCCGTGACATGAAACTGCCACTAGTGCCCTCTATAGTCGCAGGCTGGAAACATGAAACTGGAAGGAAGTAGCAGTAAATGTGCTTCCTAACCTCATCCCGACACCCGCATATTTAATCAACGTTGGTTCCTCTGGTGAAGGGATCATTTGTAGTTTGTTTATATGCAACTCAAAACTGGCTATTACCTAAAAAACAATGGCAAAAGTTACAAAGAACAGCTAAATCCGGTGGAAATGAAAAAAGAATAAACAATTTTAAAGGAATGAAAGTTTGGCATAAGTAGAGGGATCGGAAATGTAATGAATATGCATTTAGATAATGTTTACTCTATCGAGTTTTGACGTTGGCTTGGCTAAATTGGAAGTAGGTGAAAAAATGTCATTGGTCAGTTAAAAACAAATGAAATCCCAATGCGCAAAATCGGCTTTCACTTTGTGATCGATATGCATTCCCGTTCTCGTTACCGGGCTGTTGTGAATCAAAATTTCTTGCTTCCCTTTCTCGTTTCCGTTCTGGTTACCGTTACTGGGTGGTTGTGAATCAGCCTGTACATGTGTACAGTGAAAACTATTCTATGTTCATCAAAAGGTCAAAGTGAGCATAAACAAAACCTCGTGCGTTTTGACCGCAGCGCGCTTTCTTCACGGTTTGCTGGATGCTTCCGCCCTCTAAATAGTTCCTTGAAAAGTGTTACTAAATGCTAAGGTTTGAAGCTCACTTAATTTCATAAAGCACAAACTATTGAGTACTAAGCATAGTTCAACTCAATATGTTAAATGATAAATAAATTAATTTGTAACTAGCGTTACTCAATTTGTAACGACGCTGATTGGTTGCTGGAACTGGTTGGGGAAGGAGGAAAAAGCAAAACACTCAGTATGTATCAACATGGCGGAAATAACCGGTGTTGTTAAACATAAGCGCGGAAAGCCTTTACAAAGTGGTGAGAAGACAATAGTTTTGAACGTGTATAACAAGTTCTGCGAGAAATATCCAGAACTTGCTATCGATGATGTGGTGAAATTAACATCTGAGTTTACTAGTGTGTCAATTTCAAGTGTTTACAGCGCACGCAAAGAAAAATCCACAGTTGGTGAGGTTAGAACTCCTGGCAAGAAGAGACCACATGCGAGATGAGTGCTGGATGTTGTTTGTGATGAGTTTGTGAGGTCAGCAATCCGCAGAAATGTTCACCAGTTCTTTATTAACAAGAACCCCCCACCTTAAACAAAGTGCTGTTTGCAGTTAACTCCGATCCGGACCTCCCAAACTTAAAACGGACCTCCCTTCACAAGTTGCTCCTGGAGATAGGTTTCGACTTTGTCAGCAGGAAAAGAAAAAGTATTATTGTGGACAGAGATGACATTTTATGGCGTAGAGATTTTCTCCGTAGAATAAAAGAACTGCGAAAAACGCGAAAAGTGTACTATTTGGATGAAACTTGGATAAATGAGGGACACACGACAAGCAAAGCATGGACAGACACCACTATAAAATCAAGAAAGCAGGCATTTCATGCGGGTTTAAGACGAATAGAAATGAGTAAGTAAATAGCAATTTCTGTTACTAGCGTGCTGTATGTTATTTAGAGTGAATAAATATTCCAAGTGGTGAAAAACTCATATAATAGTTACCGTATGGATAAATGTGTTCAATAAACTGAACATAATTAACTACTGATACTTGATGGAGGGTGGGTGTAACCTCATTTGGAGCGCACATATCCGCGGAGTGATACAAACCGGAGATTTGTTTATGCCTACTTTATTCTTCTGGTGTACAGAGTTTAGCGCTAAATTCAAACCACAAAATGGCGTCTGAAAGATTGGCTAAGACGAAACATGAAATAAATAGGGCTGCGTCTATGGTCTGGGGTTAGCATGCTAGCCTTCAAATTCAGAAAATGCGCGTGTTAATTATTTAAAAGTAATACCACCCAAGTGTAAACGAGTTAACACCATTGCTGATAAGCAATCGTCTTAAAAGTAAAAATGCTGTACCATGACCCGAGATGTTAAACGCGGCATATAAATGAAGAAAGGAGACACATCAAGTGAAAAGTTATAAACTGTAGAGGCGGAATATTATAAGGATTTATTACAACATGCAGCGCCACCTTTAATTTAATTCAGTATGCTGATATGATTAAAATCATATCTGAAGTGACCATCAGCGTTTTGAAGTTAATTTATAATTTATTGTAAGCATTTGAAGTATTATTTATGGACTTATTAGTTAAATTTATTCGTAAAATAATGCCTGTTAATTCTCTTGGCAACACATACCATGATGCTTTAAGAATTATTTTCTTTTGAACTTAAACTAGCAGAAACATCATGGCAATTTTGCTGGCTATAATCAGATAACACTTCATAAGTAGTGTGGAGCATTTGGAGTGGGACATATGAAACTCTGTTACTTGAAACTATCATATATATTGAAACGAAATTTAAAGCGGTTCAATACATACATAAAATAAGCCTAATTAAGTCAAATTAGCAGAAAACTTTAGAAAATAGGACTTTCAGTGATGTTTTCTCTTAAAGAAATCCGTTGCTAAGGGATAACATAGGGATAACTGTGTAAATATTTGAGCATTTCACATACTATGAAATGTAAACATTCTCTTCTCTGTTACGTTTTGTAATTTTATGTTCCATTACGTTATGTTAATGTTATTGAAGAGAAGATTAGCGCGCTGCTGTACAAACATCGCTTTGAGCCTCGCCTAATGCCTTTGTAATGTCCAGAAAGCCAGCGTTACTCGCACAGTAAGTTTACCAGACGTGTACTAGATAGCAGCACATAGCCAGTGGAAATGAGCACTTGCTACCGTGTGTGTGTGGAAGAGTGGGGGTGCCTAATTACAGGAGCTGCATTTAGGAATATTAACCGGGGTTTGTTATGCAACATCTCCAGTTACTGGAGAACCGGTTCCTCGAGCACAATTTTGCTTTATTTGTAGCTTATTTGTAACGTTTTTGTAAAATTCGTCTACAGACTAGGCATATATCTATAGCTTTAAAATTATTTTGTATGAATTGTATGTGAAAATTATATAAATATTTACAGCCTAGTATATTTTGTGTTATTATTTTATCATATTTATCTCATGACTCAATTAACTTAAATATTTTTTTGCAGAAAATGGTAATAAGCTTAAAAATATATAACATTTTAATTGCTCATCTTACCAGTTATCATGCATCAAATCCTTATCTGACCCAACAGCAATAATTGTAAATAAACTCCAAAGTTCTAGAGAAATTATGTGCAACAGCTGCAGAGTTCTTCTATTAATTAAAAAACTCACGGGTGGGTGTCCTTTACGTATTTTACAATTTAATATAAAGAATTGTTTAGTTACCCAATTTATGTTACTCATGATTAAAGTCTTTGAAGAAAAAGTTTCATCTCTAGTAGTCCTTGTATTTTTTGTCCAAGATAAGGAAATGTTACTTAACTGTTTATATTGATAAGTCAACAGTTAGTTATGAGCTCATGAAAGGAGAGAAAAAAAAAGGAAGGCTCGTTTTAAAAAAAAGAATATTTTGCAGGCTAATGCTGCATAAAGTTGTTTGAAATATGTATATTCGTATATTATTATTATTATTATTATTATTATTATTTTCATTTTTGAAATTTGTTTTTCCCAGTTATTAAAATTCGAATATAGAGGAGAATGAAGCAGTTATTTGTAGACCTTTCTTCGTACCAATACTGAAACTGAGGCAGCATTTTTTTATCCCTTAACTGTTATTAATTTAATTATATAATATAAAAATAATAGCCCGCTTATAAGCGATCAGTAATTGCTATAAAGTGTATATTACAGCCATTGTGTTATGTGTATTTATTGTGTGTATATGTAAAATATTATGTGAATGCATTTCTTAGTTTAGAAACGTATTAGCTGTGAGGGTGCAAGCTGTTTTTTTGTAGCAAACAGTGTCATAAAGTGGAAAAGCAGAGGGTGACTAACAATAAGTTGTACCTTGGTAGAACAATAAGTTAGAAAGCTAAGGAAGGCTACCAACAGTCGATGGAAAAATACTGATGTAACGTCATAAATGTTTGTAAATAGTCACATGGGTGCAAAAAGCCAATCAAGATCAAACCAACAGTGTTCTGCTAGAGTAGATTTAGCCAATGAGAAAATAGAGACATTAAGCTGTGGACGCTAAGAGGTAGCGTAATCAATCCAAGTCAGTTCAGTAGATGAAGGGCAGAATGTGCAGATGTGAAATATTAGTGCAGTGCGGAGAAGATCAATTTTGACCCCTATAAAACGTAGTTAGGAATAGATAATTACTACAACCGTAAAATACATTTCATTATATATTTGCACAGATATAAATTTGCGTGATTTATAATTTTTAACCCGAATAAAGAACTTAATAAATTCTCTATTAACTGCAGTTCGTTAGCACACACATAGAATGTAATATCTTACAGCTAGCTCCATACGTAAATACTTCAGTAATTTTGTATTATTTGATATATTATTCAACTGTCTTCAGAAGTTATAAAGAAGTGAGAATTTAAACTATAACTTGTGCAAAGTGTGTGAATCTATTCTACAGCCGTACCACCATTGTTAAGAGATACTTGGTCTATCAAATATAACTGACGCAGCCGGCGCTTAATATTAAACAAAAAGATTATAATTAATTAAAAATAAACAAAATGCAAGACATATGAGCAGCTTTGAGAAAGTTCTTCCATAAAAACGGTAGTTTAGAGCGACGGGGGGGGGTAGTATTTCATTGAAATTGAAACGTTCTGGACCGAAATATGAAGTTTAGTATTCGTCGAAAATTTCTTTTTTGAGTTATACTGTTCACAGCGGCATGCCCGCGCGGTGCTTTCCTGAGATTTGAAGGGAAGGACGGAGACCTTAAAAGTTGTATTTTCGGTCAAATCTCGAGTTTTTTGCGTGAACGGTAGAGACAATTAAATATTGTGGAAAATATTCTCTATGGAATTTTTCATCGCTGTTGCATTCGAAACCCTTCCTTCTGTTTCCAAATAACCTTAAAACATACCATACCTTATATTCTCTACTCATTATCGTTTCTTTTTATATGACATCTACAAAATGTTGTTATAAAAAATTTATTTTTGCATCTACTTCATTTTAATCACGATAAAAATTCGCAGAAGTTGTATGTACAAGGAAAATAGAGGAAACCAAATCGATAGCGGGTCACTATATGCTGACCTTGAAATTCTATGAGCTTGCCATGACATAGCAAGAAACAACTAAACGTGATAATAAAAATACGAACAAGTATTGAAAAATTCAATCCAATAACATACTTTGGAAATGGCTGATGCCACATAGAAGATATTTGAAACAAATTACCTATGTTCTTTAATGAGAACTACATTTTTTATGTAGCAACTTTATACTAAAGTCCACTAGTTACTTATACAGAATTAACAAAATTCCTTCCAAATGAAGAGGGCTTCACAGACTATTCCCGCAAAAATTAAGATATACATTTTATTTGTCGTATAAATATCTTAAATACATGATGCTTTAATCAAAATGGTTGGCGATTTTTTAAGAAATAACCTATTGCGAAACATTTTGTAAACTATGTAAAAGGTAGTTTGGTAGTTTGGAGTGGGGGATTGCTCTTAAAAATCTTCGTGTCGTATCTTTGGGAGATACTGAACTTAAACGCCAAGTTTAGTATTTATTCGACATTTCGTTCGTAAGTTATCTATACATACACATACATTTAAAGACCCCTTTCAAAAATGCCTCAAAACATGCGTTATTAGTGAAATCTCGACATACAATTTTTGGGTGGAATGCAGTAGATACTTCCTCTAGCTACAGGCTACGTGGAAGAGAAAGTAAAAAGAAGGTTTACTTATGTGAACGGAGTTGCACCAGCCGTACCAGAAACATAGGAAAGATTGATATAATATGTTTTGTGTTGCAATGCCGTCTTGGTCACTATGACTCACACAGTGTGTATGTGGCGGTGTTGATTGAGGTGAATGAAGCGGAAAGAAAGGTGAAATGAGTTTTGATTAGGGTTATTGTAGTTCATTATTCGGTATTGGTATAACATGAAACCTTATAGATTCGTTCCGATCTTATGAATGAAAGCCATCATTAGTTCCGGTTGATAACACGGAAAAGTTAAACATTTCCTATACATCCAATATAATGAGCTTAAATTAAATTATTTTCAAGATGATTGTCATAATGACAGGCGGTTATTTTCCTTAAGGTGTTTATGAAAATTACAAGGTGCACGATACGACGTGTTGTATTATTATGTTAACACCTACCGATTGAAACATAAGTGAAAAGTAGTGTTTTCACTTCGTGTGCAGTTCTATCTATGTCACTTATTTTCTAAACAACACAGAAGTGCATACAGGAATCAGAATGTCATACTTTGAGACATTCTCTTTAAGAAAAAACGTCAGATGCGATACTTCCGCGTAACTTTCTCTACCCTTTATCGTTTATTAGCGGGTGTAATAAACAAAAATAGCTACTTTACACATTTCGTTATAGATACAAGAAAGCGATAATCAAATGTTTAAAAACTGGACGCTATATGCTGGCCTTAAAATTCCATACTGTTTCCATGCGATCGCGAGAAACAACTGAATGTTGACAGGACTTTAAGAGTATGACCGAGAAATAAACAATTCGAATGTTTAACAACGGATATTTCAGAAGCTTATGCCATAAAAAAGAAAGAAAAAACTTATTTGAAGTACAGTGTGTTTTAAAGAGATCTACATTTTTTGTATAGTACGTTTTCGTCTACCGCTTAACGTCAGTTCCGGCGCTCCGCCAAGCTGAGGGTCGCGGGTTGGAGTCCCGCCATGGGCATGGGTGTTTGTGTGTGTATGTGTTGTGTAATTGCAGTTATAAGCGGTAAACGAAAACAGTAAAAACACAGTATCATAAACTGGGTAAAACAAGGGAACTTTAAGAACAAAAATGTCATATTCAGAGGTTCACAAATTAGTTAAAAAAAACGTTTATAAGTTATAGGATTATACGAAATTCCTTCCGAATGAAGAGGACTTCACAGACTATTTCCAGAAAATTCAAGATATACATTTTATTTGTCATGTAGGGTATTCTAATCAAAACCATTAAAGCCATTTTTTTAGAAAATAAAAAAATTCGAAAAATGTTACATGAAAAGGGTAGTTTGGGATAGGGGCATTTGCTTAAAATCTTCGTGCGCCTTTTGGAAGATACTAAACCTAAATACCAAGTTTTGTACTTATCCGGCTTTCCGTGTTTGAGTTATTTTGCACACGCACACAACTTTTTCTAAAAATGATTTTTTTGATCCATGTATTTCCTGTGAACTCTGATATCGAATTTTTGAGCGAAATACAACACCTTATCCGACTATGTACGAGGTAGTAGAGAGAATAAACACGTTTCTATGTCTTCTAAGTGCGAACTAAACAATGGCTATGTATAAAGCTTGGCATACATAAAAAAAAGGAGCAAGTGATTCGCGTCGTAATTGATTACAAACTTAAAGTTGAAGTATTGCATACAACCCAAACTCCATGTAAAGATTTCACCAGAAACACACATTTTAGGGTCTCTTGATTCCAAAAAGAGCATTTTAAAAAATGTGTGTATGTATGTTTATTAGCCTTTGAACTTGATTCAAAGCTGTCATGGGGAAGTCCTATTCATAAAATATGTAGCAAGCTGACACTAGTTTCTCAACTTTTTAAAAAAATTCTTTACCTCACTGAATGCTCTGAAAAATATGACTTTTATGGGGTTCATTTATAGTTGTAGGTATTCTTTTTGTTCATTTCTATATCCTCCTTTGTCTGCTGTGGTCATATCGGAGGTTTTGGAAGTAATCACCTGTATTTTTACCTTTTTACTTTCTCTACTACGCATAGTAAGTAGGGGAAGTATTACATTCCACCCAAAAATTCCATGTCGAGATTTCACCGGAAATACATGTTTTGAGGCGCCCTGAATCCAAATAAAGCATTTTTTAGAAACACGTCCGTGTGTGTGTGTGTGTGTGTGTGTGTGTGTGTGTGTGTGTGAACAGCATAACTCCGAAAAGAAAACTTTCGGATAAATACTGCGGCGATCACCTCCTCATCCGTTGCTGTAGCTTACCTTGATGCTTCTCCCGTTGCTTCCAGAAGTTCTCAGCGTGTTGGTTCTTCAATTTATCCTCGGCTAGCTGCAGTAATTTTCCTTAAATTATATGGGAGCATGGACTTATCCTCGGTAAAGGAAAACGTAGATCTCGGGTGGTGATATAGGAAGACATAGACTTGCTTTGTTTATGAAAAGATGACACTGCTGTTTCTTTTTATTTAATTTAACACTCGTAGTATACAAAACTGGTATTGCCGCTGTAAAATACTGTCCACCGCTGTTAGACTATGGCGTGGATATGTCACGAAATATAACTATTCTTATTGTCGCTTTCAGAGTAGCGGATCTTAGGTGTGTTGCTAAAACTATTTTGATTCCCTGTTTTGGCGCGATATCTCACACATCCTGCAGCATCTCTCCCTGACCACACATTACGAAAACTCTCGAATAAAATGCAATACTAAGCTGACATGACAAATTTGACTTGATTCCCTTTTTGGCGCGATATCTCACACATCCTGCAGCATCTCTCCCTGACCACACATGACATAAACTGCCCCGAAATTTCCCCAAACAGATTCATTTATAGTCTCAGGCTCCTGAGGCTGCTTCCTTTCCTATTGGTACATTTTTAGCGCGACTCGACGCGTCTAACTATTTCGAATAAACTTCCAGGGATTTCATTGGTCCAATTTTAATATAAATCGCGGCTTTTCCTACATTTACCGTTAAGGTTGTCTTTCTCACTCACTTGGTCACGGCGAATTATCAAATAATGGGACAAAGGCTCTACACCCTCGCTGTAGGAATAATAGCACGGCGACCGGAGAGAGGTAATAAAACTAGGTTTTCTGCCTTCGAAAGCACTATTCCTGTAGCTAAAACTTTCCCTCGTGGACAGTATTTTAACATAGCGCTTAAATTATTTACATTAAACCATTTATAACTCTACTAATATTAATAACCTAGATAGATACATAATGTTAAATCACCCTTCTTAAAATATACAAGCAGTATGAGAAAAAGATATTTACATAATACGATTTAACATCACTAAAAGTTAATTAATAAGTTATCTGTAATTATAGTTCTTGGGCTCGGCCTAGAGTTGCCGTTTCAAATTGCCCTGTTCTGGAAAAGAATAAATTTTTCAACACTTGATACAATTTTCTTTTACAGAATAATTCCTCTGATTATGGCCTTTGTTCGTTTGTTTTGTTGACAGAGACCCTTCGCTATACCTGCTCCTTCACAAGGGCTCTGACAAACCGGTGATGTTTATATTTGGGTCATTCACTCTACACTCTCCCTTTAAAAACAGGTTTCCGAGAGACATTCTTATACACAATACATTTCCCGCACACGAATAACTTGTGACGCATACAAATACTCTAATACCCAATTTAAGTTCTAAAATTAAATCTATTTACATACATATTGGTACATAATTATTATGCCTTTATTTATTTCTTTACATCCTTATTTATCGGGTGTATTACCTTTACTATTTGTTCACAGGGGTGTTACCTCATTTCGAGTAAAACTAACCTGATTCTTTTCATTATATTCTTCACCCTTCTCATTCTCTAAACATTTGTACGGTTTGAGCAACTGTTTATGGTATCTCCCTACGATCTTGGAATTCTTTATTTCTTGTAACTCAAATGTATCCGAGCCAAAAATGTTAATCACCCGGTATGGACCTTTAAATAAATTTTCCATTCTATGATACCTTTTGTTCAGAATGCTAGACTTTTTCTTGTCCCGTACCAATACTAAGTCTCCCAATTTGATCAACCAGTGTTTTCGTTTCTTTTTCTTAAACTTTTCTTTTCTTTTCTGCGCCTTATTGGCCATTCTTTCAAAAGCTTTCTTAAACATCTCTTCTTCCGTTAGTGTTTTCGGATCTTTAGCTTCTAGTGTCTGTGGTAATTTCCCTTCAAGTGTTTCTATTAGCTTCCCCTTCATCAGCTCAACTAATTTCCCCTCTACATTCTTATCTTGTTCACTTAAGTTTCTTTCTAAGTCCTGACCCTGCTTACTTAATTTCCCTTCGAAATCCTTTTGTTCGCTCAGTTTTCTTTCTAAGTCCTTACTCTGCTCATTTACGATTCTTTCTAAGGTCCTACTCTGCTCATTTGATTTCCCTTCTACATTCTTATCTTGTTCCCTTACGATTCTTTCTAAGCCCTTACTCTGCTTATTTACGATTCTTTCTAAGTTCCTACTCTGCTCATTTGCGATTCTTTCTAAGTCCTTATTATGCTCATCTGATTTCCCTTCTAGATTCTTATCTGGTTCACTTACGATTCTTTCTAAGTCATTACTCTGCTTACTTACGATTCTTTCTAAGTTCCTACTCTGCTCATTTGCGATTCTTTCTAAGTCCTTATTATGCTCATCTGATTTCCCTTCTAGATTCTTATCTGGTTCACTTACGATTCTTTCTAAGTCATTACTCTGCTTACTTACGACTCTTTCTAAGTCCTTATTATGCTCATTTGATTCACCTTCTACATTCTTATCTTGTCCACTTACGATTCTTTCTAAGTTCTTACTATATTCACTTAAGATCTTACCCCGTTCATCTATTATGCTTTCTAACTTTTTACTACGTTCATTGAAGATCTTACCCCGTTCCTTTATGTCCTTACCCATCTCGTCTATCTTTGTGCTCAAATGTTGAAGCAATATTAGCAGCTGGTTTTGACCTGCGTCAATGACCTGCTTATTCGGTGATTGCCTTTCTAGCCTAACTTCTACTTCTGCTGCGCCCATATTTTCTCCATCTGTTGTTATGCTGACAATAGCCTCCCCATTCAGTTCTTCTGAACCTTCCCTTGACCTACTCATGGTTCCGTTAGCAAGTTCTACCTCCCTAGTAATGACTTTACCCCCTCTCAATAACATGTGTTCACCAAAACTGAGTCACTACTCTGCATGCCTTTTTGTTTGTTTTTGAATAAATGTTCTAACCTGTATTTTTTTTTATGTTAACTGATGCGTTCCGGGTTCGAATCCTGGTGAAGTTCTAGAAGCGATGCTCTCAGCTGTTTTGTTGTCCCACGTAGGTAGACTAGAAGTTCGCGTTGTAATTTTGTTCTGCTGTGCCCCTTTCCTCTGAAGATTCTTCGTCTGTTCGTTGTTTCCTAGTCCTCCGTTTGTGTCGTTCTTCCCTTCGAGCTCCACGTTATGGCGCCAGTTTGCGGCGATCACCTCCTCATCCGTTGCTGTAGCTTACCTTGATGCTTCTCCCGTTGCTTCCAGAAGTTCTCAGCGTGTTGGTTCTTCAATTTATCCTCGGCTAGCTGCAGTAATTTTCCTTAAATTATATGGGAGCATGGACTTATCCTCGGTAAAGGAAAACGTAGATCTCGGGTGGTGATATAGGAAGACATAGACTTGCTTTGTTTATGAAAAGATGACACTGCTGTTTCTTTTTATTTAATTTAACACTCGTAGTATACAAAACTGGTATTGCCGCTGTAAAATACTGTCCACCGCTGTTAGACTATGGCGTGGATATGTCACGAAATATAACTATTCTTATTGTCGCTTTCAGAGTAGCGGATCTTAGGTGTGTTGCTAAAACTATTTTGATTCCCTGTTTTGGCGCGATATCTCACACATCCTGCAGCATCTCTCCCTGACCACACATTACGAAAACTCTCGAATAAAATGCAATACTAAGCTGACATGACAAATTTGACTTGATTCCCTTTTTGGCGCGATATCTCACACATCCTGCAGCATCTCTCCCTGACCACACATGACATAAACTGCCCCGAAATTTCCCCAAACAGATTCATTTATAGTCTCAGGCTCCTGAGGCTGCTTCCTTTCCTATTGGTACATTTTTAGCGCGACTCGACGCGTCTAACTATTTCGAATAAACTTCCAGGGATTTCATTGGTCCAATTTTAATATAAATCGCGGCTTTTCCTACATTTACCGTTAAGGTTGTCTTTCTCACTCACTTGGTCACGGCGAATTATCAAATAATGGGACAAAGGCTCTACACCCTCGCTGTAGGAATAATAGCACGGCGACCGGAGAGAGGTAATAAAACTAGGTTTTCTGCCTTCGAAAGCACTATTCCTGTAGCTAAAACTTTCCCTCGTGGACAGTATTTTAACATAGCGCTTAAATTATTTACATTAAACCATTTATAACTCTACTAATATTAATAACCTAGATAGATACATAATGTTAAATCACCCTTCTTAAAATATACAAGCAGTATGAGAAAAAGATATTTACATAATACGATTTAACATCACTAAAAGTTAATTAATAAGTTATCTGTAATTATAGTTCTTGGGCTCGGCCTAGAGTTGCCGTTTCAATACCACACTTGGTATTTGAGATTAGTATCTACCAAGGATGGGTCACGGAGCTGTTTTAAAGTTTACGATGTCATATTCACGCATTTCATTTTGGACCAGTAAAGTTGATTGAAAGACCTTGTGTGTGCGCGCGCGCGTTGTACACGCGTGCGTGTCTCAGTGCGTGTAAACAGATATTGAAAAACTAAAATTTGGATAAATGAATGTGTTTAAAAATAAATGTTCTTTCACGGCGATTACATTTCCTTCCTCTATCACCTACCTGTAGTAGATAAGAGAAAGTATTGTATTCCACCCAAAACCTATATATCGAATTTTTACTGAAAATACCCGCTTTGAGATCCCTAAAAAAAAACAAAAAAAAGCACCTGTAAGAAAACTTTTGTATCGCAACACTACATCACACTGCCCTAAAATTCAAACAATTTCGTTATTTTTGTTTTACGAATTCAAATTAAAATGTCGCATTCAATAATACTGACATGAGATATAAATCAAATATCTTAAATTTTCTACGAATATCTTGTGAACTACTTGAATTTTATGGTATGTTATGTAAGTTTGTATAACAAGGAAATCTTAAAGGAAACACAAAAATTTACCGCAGGGAAAATATAGAGCTCACTCAAATACACCATTTGTGTTAAAGTTTGGTAGCGTTAGTCGTCTTCGAAATATTCTACGTTGTAAGTATACACCTTTCCAAGAGTTGAAGAAGATTAATACCTCACTGTTGGAAAGCCAAACTTGTAGAAAGTGCATGGTAATTCCACTGTTGGGGAGCTAAAACTTGAAGTAGTTGCAGCCCCGTATGTTACAAAGTTTCCGGTGGATTTCGCCCCACGTTCACTTTCCGGTGGCCTTCGCCCCACTTTTAAAAAAATCAACTTTGTAATTTGAATGTTTCTTTAAATATTATATATGTATGTTTGCCTCGGCTGCGTCAGTATTAATTTGCAGAAACACGTATCTCTTAGCAGGGGGTGATGCGGCTAAAGAATGAAGGCTTACACAAATTATAATGGTATTTAACTTCGTTTTATTAATCTTTCACACATTAAATAACAGTTCACTGATATAGCCTACTGTAGAGATGTGAGATTATTGTTACTTGTACTTTTTAACACGTAAACTTTATATTATTACTGCCGTAATGAATTTTATTTTATGTCTCACACTGAATACGTACCAAGCGAACGATCTACTCAGGTACGCTATCTTCTAGCGTCTGGCGTTTACCGCTTAAATTTGTAAATTTCTCTATTTCAAGTCTCTGATTGGCTAAGCCTACTCCAATAGAATACTTTTATTTAACTTAAGCTTTTTCTAGTTGTTGATTGGCTATTTATAAACTATTTTAAATATTACATTACTGTTCCAAGAATTACTAGTAGGCTTTATTAAACTTTCTAATTCATTATTGCCTCAAGATTACCTCATTGTTACCTCATTTTTAGCAACTTTCGGCTTCTATTCTCACAGCTCCTACATTGTTAAATTACTTAATACATTCACATGACATTATTATACATGTACATAATAATATAAACATAGTACAATAACTGCTACATACAATATATATTATATTATACACACATTGCTTTTAAGGCGGTCTGTTATTATATTTTATATTATACAATTAGACTGATACCATTTAAGTGTTAAAAATACTGCTTCAGATTCACCTAAATAACAGTTTACGATTCTTAATTTTTCCCCTTTAACATATGAATGCTGTTTCTGCATATTGAAACGTTCTTGCCTAATTTGAAACAATTAAAATATAAAGCGAGGGAACGTAGCGAGGATAAAAGAATCATTTTTATTGAATAATATATAAGGAATATATGAAAATGTTATATTAAAGGGAAAGTCGCGTCATTAAAATTTTATAGATTTGCCTCTCGCTTCAATTTCCTGCATTCCTAGTGCCTATAACGAAAGTGTAATGAAACTATTTCTGCAAACGCTTATTTGCTTAACATAAAGTAGAGAAAATGATAAGTTTTTATAAGAATGATTTTGTATGAGAGGGGGTAACGAATACCACGTGAGTGTGACCCACAATTTTATTTGTTAATGTAACACTTTACCTTTAGTTTTGAGATTAGGTAAAGTTTGGTACTAATTATATATTGGCATGCATAAAATGTGGCGCGTAATGGAGCGGAGCTGTTTGTGCTGGCACTGACAGAATCTAGTCCTACCCTCTACCAGAGTGACCACCTCTGTTTTCCGAGTATAATTCTAACCACTAAATTGGCAGGGTGCTTCACCTCCCCCAAAGTATGACCACATTTCCGAAGGGTAACATTACAACCTAATCTTGTATTTTCATGCTACATTACCATTTGCTTAATGCTGGTTTTCTTATTGCCGTTTAGTAGCAGCAATAAACTAACCCTCGTCTCCATGTCACTGATGAAAGCTCTCATGTATGTAAATGTTGCTGTCGTTGAGTTTAACCGCACAAGCAAATAATTCTTCATCCCTTACTCGAATCTCCTATTTGTAATTGGTTTAGCCTTTCTGCGTGTACCAATCATAGCGAAACTCTTTCATAGAGAAGGTATTCGAATCACCCCTTCATTCCACATAGATCGTAGACGAAGTTCATTGGTTAGTTTGTATATTCCCGCAATATTTTTTATCCAGTTACACAGAGAATTGACACCGACTGGGAGGAGTCGAAATTTGGTTACCTGAAGGTGGAAACGTGCAGAGGGAAAAACGCTATGACACAATGTGACGAATTCTTTTTTAAGAAAACGTAAACAGGTATGACTTGTACTATGAATACCATTTTCTCTACTAGTTGCCTTTAGTAAGTAAAGGAAGTATTGCATTACACACAAAAATTCGATAGCGATATTTCACCGAAAATATACCTTTTGAGGTTCCCTAAACGAAAAAATAAAAAAGGCCCGTGTCGTGCGGGTGGTGTGTGTTCTGTGGACAGTGTAACTCGTAAAACCAAAAGCCTGTTAAATACCAAACTCTTGGTACTCAAGTTCAGTATCTTCCAAGTATTCGACACGAAGATTTTCAATAAAATCCTACCATCCAAAACTCCCTTTTTTTTTTTTTTTTTTTTTTTTGCTCTCTCGAAAACGTTTAACAATTTTGATTAAGATAACTGTTTAAGATCGTTGCATAATAAAGACAAAAAAAAATTATTACACATAAAAGTATGGCTTAGGCGGCAACGTATGTGGCCCGCATTCGGGAGTTACCGGCTTCGATTCCCAGTGGCTGCAATCTCTGGCCGTGGCGTATTTCGTGGATTTCCTCTGGTTGCTAGGCGAATGCTGGTGTGGTGTATTCTACCACGATTTCATCTTTCCCAATTTCATCTTTTAGGCAGTGTCTCCGGGTTCCGTAGTGCGTCTGGTGATAGATGGCATGATCGCTGCGTTTTGGAAAGATTTCTTCCCGCTAAAGACCGTGCGCGTTGGCCTGTCTGCAAGGGCCGCTTTGTCGCCCTCTCGCGGGACTCTACGCGTCAACTGGTGAGAGTGGGTGTTTCGTACTGGGAATGATGGGACTTCCGCGCGTCTCTGTAATCCCGTATGCCTGTGGACTGTTACCTCCTACGGCTCCTTTACTTCATCCCTGTTTCCCGGGGGGTGTAGCCACAATCCATCTATTGGTCGCAGTGGCGAGGTGTCCCCCGTCAATAATGGCATCCTACACAAAGAAGTAGATTTTAAATTACACAATTTATGTCAATTTGCTGTTATGTCCTTAAACCGTTTCCGAGATATTCTTTGTTATCAGTTTGAATTTTTAATTAGTTATACATTTTTGGAAGGTACGTTGTTATTCGTTTGTTTTTGTGGTCATGCAAAACCAAAAGTAAAAATAAATATGGAATTTCAAAGCCATTACCGTTTTTTAAAAGTCTGACTACAGTTTTAGTCTAATGTATCCTCCTTCAACCTACAATAAAGTGTGCGAAACGTGTGATGAAGGTTTAATCCGGAGAAGAAAGCAGAAGAAAAAACTTTTGCAAGACTATTTTATTGAAGACGTTTAGAGAAATTGTCGTGAATCCAACACAGTCATTATTTATGTCGGTTTTATTAGCGAAAAAATTATTAAATGTCGATGATAGTAGCAGTGAACACTAATTTTAAACAACGTATTCCCCATGCTTACAAGTGCTTGTGTAACAGCCATTCATCATATGTAACCACGAGGAAGTGAGCATGATGACAGCGATGCGTGGTCACATTTTTGATGACATCTGATCCGGGCGGGTAGTCTAGGTATGAAGAAAATGTTGCGCGTATTTAGGGAGCGTGACCTCATCTCCACTTTCAGTACAAGCTATACTCCACTAACCGCAAGCCACTAGCATATATGTGTTGACAGTTCAGGCTCATCCACTTGAAATGTATAAACTACAACAGATGCAACCACGTTAAATTATCTCCAGAATCTGCAACAGCAACGTCTTTCCCTGACCATTACATTTATGCCTATTCTATAAATTATTCCTATAAAAGCGTGTTTTCCACTTACTTCTTGTCAAGAATAAAATAAAAAAAAATGTGATGTGTTACACTCACATGACTTTCTCTACTCTTGCACAAACTATTTTTACAAACGCTTATTCTCCATATGCTTCATGTTAATCGAGAATTTAATCTTATTGCTAATTTTCTTGTAGATGCAACGGGAATTGGTAGGCTTTAAGCGTTAGTCAAATACTTTAAGAGCTGGTTGCTATGTGGAGTATTCCATTCTCTTTGCATTACCAGGACAAAAAAAAATGAATAACGAATTTGAGAAAAAGTACAAATATTGGAAAATTTAAGCGAATAACAAGCAATATCTCGAAAATGGTTCACACAACAACAAAAAATGTATATGATATAAATTGTGTATTTTAACGCGAGCTACATAGTTGTGTAGTAAAACTTTGTCTATCTCTTATGGTTTACCAGTTATGCAAAAGTCATTCACAATAAAGAATACTTTTGGAGACATTCCCAGAAAATTCCAGATATACATTTCATTTGTCATGAAAATATCTTAAACATATATTTTAATCAAAATCGTTAGAGCCATTTTTGATAAAATTAAAATATTCGAAAAATGTTCCATGTAAAGGGTAGTCTAGGGTGGGGAGGACTTTCTTGAAAACCTTTGTGTCGCATCTCTGGAAGATACTGAACCTAAATACTAAGTTTGGTGTTTATCCGACTGTTCGTTTCTGAGTTATGCTGTTCACAGACACACACACACACACGGACATGTTTCCAAAAATGCTTTTTTTGTATTCAGGAGGTCTCAAAACATGTATTTCCGGTGAAATCTCGGTATCGAATTTTTGGGTGGAATACAATACTTCCCCCACCTAGTATAGTAGTAGAGAAAGTAAAAATTGAGATGCTTTCTCTCTTCACTTTTCCATAACCTATTCTACAAAATAGGTGCCCACTTAGGGGGCAAGACACTTCTGACCCCTGACCAACAATTTTACTGAAGGGGCTTTCACCCCTACATTCCAAGATAGGACTCTCATTGAACAAAAAGTTGTTTAATAGCTCGGAGTTCAAATGCAAAGTTCAACTGTTAAAAGCAATGATGACGCAACCTAGGTTTCAGTTAACATTGAATCAGAATCAGAGCACACAAATACTGAATTTTGTGTTGTCATATCCGTAATTTCATCCTCATTAAGGGTACACATATATGAAATTTCTACTGTTTTTTTAAGTTTATACCACAAGAACACACCAAAGTATTAGCGTCTGTTATTTGCGTGTATTTCATTACAATATCTCAGTAGGTTTCAAGTTGCTAACTCCTTAGTTAATTATTTGAATGGTAAACAAAATGGTATATACGATGAAAAATTAATATATTTAACAAATGGTTAAGCAAAAATGTTGCAAACAGATTTTTTATGGATGCTTTACTTTTTTAGAAAAAAAACATAAACATGTGAGAAACTATATTTTTCACTAATTTTAGTGTGTTAATTATACATTTTAATTAATAATCATAAAGTTATAATCGATAAAGAAAAATGATTCACAAAGCGTTTATACTTATTGCTTAGTGCATTTCACTACAACATTTGAACGCAATTGAACAAAAATTGTATTGTGTGTAACTTTTGATGCGTAAGAGCATGAAAAAACAGAAAGCGAGCAAACCAATTTTGAAGTTCTAAAGGGCTACATGCCCTTTTGCCAAGGCATACTTAAACACTCGTATCAAATTATTTATAATCATCAGTAATGAACCCAAATACAGATTATGAAGTTACGCGATCCTTTCTCAATAATACACCTATAAAAAAGTTTTATGTGATAAATTCACATGACTTACTCTACCGTCTATCGTTTATTGGTGGGCATACAAACCATTTTTATTGAAGCTCACTACTTTTTCTGTCACGTTTCTAATAGATAGAGAAGGTATTGCATTCCACCCAAAAGTTGGATATAAAGATTTCATAGGAAATACATGTTTTGAGGCCCATTCAATCCAAATAAAGGATTTTTAGAAAAGCCCATGTGAGCACGTGTGTGACTGTAAACAGCATAACTCAAAAACGAAAAGTCGGATAAATATCAAACTTGGCATTTAGGTTCAATATTCTCTAAAGACGCAACGCGAAGATTTTAAATAAAATATCTTTACCCCAAAACTACCCTTTACATGGAGGATTTTTTTAAATGTTTTATTTTCTAACTAATGTCTTTAACGATTTTGATTAAAATACCATATATTAAAGATACTTGCCTGATAAATAAAATGTGTATCTTGAAATTTCTTTTCATTCAAAAGAAATTTGGTATAATCTTGTTTAACCGCTAAACTTTAAGCGATAGACAAAAACGTACTGTACCAAAATATATCTCTCTTTAAAAGACACAATTTAATTCAAATAAAGTTTTCTGGCAATGGCCATTCCCGAGATATCCGTTATTAATGGTTAGAATTGTTCAATAGTTGTCTCCTTTTCAAGTTCTAATGTTTTACACTTGTTTCTCGAGATTACATTGAAACAGTATGGAATTTTAAGCCCAGCGTATAGCGTTCAGTTCTAAAACATTTGACTATCGCTGTTCTCTTTGTATCTATAACGAAATGTGTAATGCTGCTATTTTTGCAAACATTTATCTGGATTATAATGAAGTACCTGCAGATAGAGAATTAAGGTATCCTAAGAATAGTTTTTTCACGAAATAATAAACGATAAAACAGAGAAAGTGATGTGAATGTAACATAAAATTTTTAGAAAAATCTCCGCCCGCGTGTGGCCATGTCTGTGAACAGCCTAATTTGAAAACGAAAAGTATGATAAATATCAAAATTGGTTTTTATGTTCAGTATCTCGCAAAGATGTGATACGAAGATATTCAAGAAAATCTCTTATCTCAAACTACCCTTTACGTGGAATATTTCTGAAACTTTTAATTTTCTAAAAAATGACTGTAGCGATTTTGATTAAAATACAATATATATGAAACATATTTACATGACAAATAAAATGCATATCTTACATTTTCTGGGAATAGCCTGTGAAGTTGCCTTCTTTCGAAAAGAATTTTGTATATTCTTGTATAACTGGTAAATGTTAAGCGATAGACTAAAACGTACTCCACAAAAAGTACAAGTCCTTTTTAAAACACACAATTTATTTCAAATAAGTTTTTTGTGGCATAAAAAAATTCTTAGATATCGGTTATTAAATGTTCGAGTTGTTATTTATTCCTCATTCCTTTAAATTTCTGTGAACATTGAGTTGTTTCTCGTGATTGCATGGAAACGATATGGAATTTTAAGGCCAGAATATAACGTCCAGTTCTTAAACATTTGACTGTCGCTGTTCTTTTTGTATCGATATGAAATGTGTAATATAGCTGGTTTAGTAAAGGTTTATTTGGATTAAAATAGAACAGATAAGAAAATGTCTGATGTGATACATTCACATGACTTTCTCTAATCTATATCATTATTAGTGACTGTACAAAACTATTCTTACTAAAGCTTATTTTTTTATGTACTAAATTTTAATTCAAATAATTCTTTGCAGAAATAGCACATTACAAATGTCGTTATAGAAAGTCAGATTTTTAAAGAGCGTGTTGCTATGTAATGTCTCTGAAGTTCCATATTCCTTACCTAACTTAGAGAAAAAGCGAATAGCGACCTACCACTTGAAAAAAGGATATTTAAACCATAAAGTATATCTCGGAAATGCTTAACGCTACAAAAATGTTATTTCATATAAACTGCATGCTTTAACGAGATCAATGTTTTTTGTGCAGTAGGACTTTATCTCTCTCTTATGGTTTACCAACAATACATAAGTCACAGGATTTATAAATGGGTCCATGTGTGTGTCTGAAGTTCGCAACTCCAACGAAAGGTTAAATACTTAAGTTAGTAATTGAGTTTCATGGAAGATTTGCAAGCAAATCCCACCTTTCTAAACTAGCCTTTACGTGGAAATTTGGTTACCTTTTATTTACTAAAATTGCCTTTGAATAAAAGCATTAAACAATGCTTAAGATATGTACATGATAAATAAACGTGTATATTCAATTTGCTGCGAATAGCCTGCGAAGGGCTATTTATTTAAAATTAATCCTGGATAATTTTTTGCAACTGACAAATCATAAATGAGACAAACAATTGTGCACCAAAAATGTACATCTCTACTCTTTGGCATTAAACATATCCGACATATATATTTCTACTGGTTTGGATTTTTGCAATACCTTATTGTACATCTTTTTAAAAGTTTAGGTTATCATTCAGTTGTTTCTAGCGATGTGGTGGAAAGAGCATGTATTTTCAAGGCCAGGATATAGAGACTCGATTTTAAACACTTAACTATTACTTAGGTCTCTTGTACCTATCTACAACCTTGAACTTACAACAAAATGTGTAAAAAAGTACACGCTTTCTGCAAATGTTTAATTTGATTAGCATAAAGTTGAATAGAAAAAAAATTATAAGAATAGTTTTTAGAAGAGATAAAAATAAACAAAGTAGAACAGAAAGTCATACAGTGTAACATCAGATTTTCATAATTTCTTTTATTCATCAGGTGAACTGAAAATTTTGCTGTTGAATATCTGTGTGCGATACAAGTGCTGCGTAAAGAAGCTAAAAGCAGGAAAAGCTCAGGTGTATTTTCTGGGAATATTTAAAAGACGGAGCGAGGGTCTGCGATGACGCAAGTTATGAAGAAGAAGAATAAGCAGAAGTTCATGATGTCACGCGAGTTGACACGTGGCCGTGACGGTCAGCACTCGTCCCATTAAGTAGTGGGCGTGGATTCCTATCCCTCTCCCGTCAACATGCCCTCCAAAACTCGTGAGCTTCGTTAAGGTGAGCCAGCCAGCCAGCCACTGTATTCTAAACACAATCAATTAGGAAGAATAGACACGTAAAATGCTGTCTAAGGAATTTAAATAGAATGTTTATGATACCTTAGGGCAGCTGTCAACATTAGTAACGCAAGCTTCTCTTAAAACTATATAAATGTACTTTCTTTGCCAAAGAACAGTATCTTAAATGGAACGCACACTACGCAACAGAACTATTATACCGTTCATTATAAATTGTCATGTGTCGCTTATGTTGTGTGTTATTCATGTAAAAATTACATTACGCTACATTATTCACGATAAATGTTTACATATAAATAACTTCAAATTAAGCAATAGAGGCTTGGTTACATCTAATATGCTGTAATAACATTTAGGTGCCTGTATCATAAATTGCAGCAATGGGAAATATTGCAAACTCTCAAGGATACACCCTCAGATGACGAATATACACTTGGAAAAATACAAGCATATAATATGGAAAATTTGAAAACGACTAATGAAAGGAAAAATGCTTTATACATATGCTGTGTTTTATTGAGAACTACTTATTTGCTGCATAACGTTTTGTATATATCTTATATATTTCCAGTTTTACAAAAAACAAATCTGATGTGTTACACTCACATGACTTTCTCTACTCTTGTACAAACTATTTTTACAAACGCTTATTCTCCATATGCTTCATGTTAATCGAGATATCGATATGTCAATCTTATTGGTAATTTTCTTGTAGATGCAAGGGGAACATGGTAGGTTTTAAGCGATAGTCAAATATTTTAACGCTGGTTGCTATGTGGCGCATTCCATTCCCTTTGCATGTCCAGGACATACAAAAAATGAATAATGAATTTGAGAAAAAGTATAAGTATTGAAAAATTTAAGGGAATAACAAGCAATATCTCGAAAACGGTTCACTCAACAAAAACAAAATGTATATGACATAAATTGTGTATTTTAACGCGATCTGCATTTTATGTGTAGTAAAATTTTCTCTATCTCTTATGGTTTACCAGTTATGCAAAAGTCGTTCACAATGAAGAATACTTTTGGAGACATTCCCAGAAAATTCGAGATATACATTTCATTTCTCATGACAATATCTTAAACATATGATATTTTAATCAAAATCGTTAGAGCCATTTTTGAGAAAATTAAAATTTTCGAAAAATGTTCCATGTAAAGGGTAGTCTGGGGTGGGGGAATTTTCTTGAAAACCTTCGTGTCGCATCTCTGGAAGATACTGAACCTAAATACCAAGTTTGGTGTTTATCCGACTGTTCGTTTATGAGTTATGCTGTTCACAGACACACACACGGACATGTTTCCAAAAATACTTTTTTTGGATTCAGGGGGTCTCAAAACATGTATTCCCGGTAAAATTTCGGTATCGAATTTTTGGGTGGAATACAATACTTCCCCTGCTTACTATACGTAGTAGAGAAAGTAATTATAAACAACTCATACGGAATAAACACGTTAAGGTGATTTAAAATATACACCTTCATCTTTATAGTAATATTTCAAATCTACGTTATGTTATTTCAAATTTTAGTTATAGAAATGTCTAAACATTTCCAAGCAAAGCGTTTAATTTCACAAATCTTTGCTTTGTAACTTAGAAAAATGTTTACAAGCAAATGCATTCACGTAAAATAAAAGGGATTTGTAGGAATATTACAACCTTTTATTGATTATATTAAATTATTTTCTATGGGAGGTAATTAAACCATTTTACAATTGAAACAAGGTGTGAAAATACCGCATGCATTTAGGTGCTTAAGACCTACGGTAAGCCTGCTGCATCCTCGGCCTCTGTTACACTGGACCATGGGCAGAGTGTAATATGGGAGGACGGTCTATCTTCAGATTGCGCTATGGCATCGCTTCTGAGATAGGGAGACGATACTGTTCTCAAAAATCTTACGAGGCTGAAAGAGCCCTGTACTAAACCTCCCATGGCGCTACTGCTAATAGAATTTAGGTCTCCTTTCGCTACAAAGAGCGACACGCTACGGGACGACAACGAATTTCCTTCAACGTAATAAAAATCTGATGTGTTACACTCACATGACTTTCTCTACTCTTGTACAAACTACTTTTACAAACTCTTATTCTCCATCTATTTCATATCAATCGAGATAAACATTTGCAGAAACGTTCTTTTGATATGCAAAGAGAATTACATTTTACACATAGCGACCAGTTCTAAAAATATTTGACTATCGCTTAAGGCGTACTATGTTCCCCTTGTTTTGTATTTGCAAGGGCAATATAGAAATACAGTACTCTTTAAGCATAGACATATATCTTAATAGCTGGTTGCAGGTGTAGCACCATTCTCTTTGCCACAGATTAATACTCTTTGCATATCCAAGACAAAAAAATTACGAATTCCCATTTGAGAAAATAAGTATTGGAACATTTAAAGGAATAACAAGCAATATCTCGAAAACGGTTCACTCAACAACAAAAACGTATATGACATAAATTGTGTATTTTAACGCGATCTACATTTTGTGTGTACTAAAATTTTGTCTATCTCTTATGGTTTACCAGTTATGCAAAAGTCGTTCACAATGAAGAATGCTTTTGGAGACATTTCCAGAAAATTCGAGATATACATTTCATTTGTCATGAAAATATCTTAAAAGTATGATATTTTAAGCAAAATTGTTAGAGCCGTTTTTGAGAAAATTAAAATTTTCGAAAAATGTTCCATGTAAAGGATAATCTGGAGTGGGGAGATTTTCTTGAAAACCTTTGTTTTGCATCTCTGGAAGATACTGAACCTAAATACCAAGTTTGGTGTTTATCCGACCGTTAGTTTCTGAGTTATGCTGTTCACAGACTGACAGACACACACATACACAGACACACCCACGGAAATGTTTCCAAAAATGCTTTTCTTGGATTCAGGGGGTCTCAAAACATATATTTCCGGTGAAATCTTGGTATCGAATGTTTGCGTGGAATACAATACTTCCCCTACTTACTATACGTAGCAGAGAAAGTAAAAGTACAAATTGAAATCTAAAACGCCAAAAACGTAAGGGCAGCCATGTAATGGTTTCCGTTTGTAAAACAAGGAAATATTTTGAAGAAACATGTTGCTGTCGAAAAGGGTGCTATAAGATATCCGCATGATTTAAACTTTTGCATATGCTATTACTGTTTCATTGCGCAGACTTTTTGAACAAACAAGAGCTATGAAACTATATTTTTTTACAAACATTTAAATTGATTTCTTTAGTTGAAATACAATGCTTCATTTCGCTTTACTGACTGATAACATTATATAGTAAAATAATGGTATAGACGTAACATACTTTAAGACAAAGTTTCAGAAAAAAGGCCTCAAATTTTCATAGAAAAAATATCAATTTTGGAAAATTAGAATCCAATATCCGCTTCGTGACTAGAGCTACAGTGTGGACTTTTTATGGTGAGGCCACGGATCACGCGTATGCGTGCTCCGCATACTGTCTGTTTAGAATTTCTGGCTAAAACACGAGGTCTGTGTTAATATCGCGTGAAGTTTTAAAGCTACTTTCTCATAATCCTATTTTCTTACATTTCCGGCTATTTAAAACGTTCCTCAATATGCAATTTTTGCACAGTTTCTTTCCAAGTTTCAGTATAGTCCTTTGAAGGTGATAAAAATCTTAAGAGCTATTTTTCTTGATATCAAACATAATTTTGGATTTGGGGCTTTAATAATTTAACATGCTATCGCTTTTTAGAAAATTAAAAGTGTTACATCTATTTTTATAGAAAAAGGTTTAATGTTACTCAAAATTTACTCCTTAATGCTCCTTATATTCGAGGAATTAATTGCTAATTTATAAGCTTAGCTTTTTCGAATCTCGCTATGCATCCATCTGCATTTTTGAAAATATATTCTTGGAAAGTTCGGTACATATGAACACAAACATTAATATTGCAATTATTGTAATCAAATTTGTGATAACAATTCGAATTAAATTTTCTGAATTTATAATATCAATTACAATTGGATCTAACAGGAGATTCAAGTACTTGTTTGCTAAACACCATTAGTTAAGCGATTATAAATAACTCATTAGATCACATGTAAAAGGAATGCTTCTTACAACAAAATTAATAAAATAATAAAGACAGTAAATGCTATTAAAAAAACTGAAGGAGGTCCGAACCTTTTTGGACCTCCCCTAGATGTTTCCTTGCATCTTTGCCTTTATATGCCGCAGTAAGTGCCTTTAAGCTCACCCTATTTTTCCATGAGTTGTATTAAAATTGCTTTTTGTTCGGCCATACAGAGCAATGGTTTTTTACGTGAACATTAACTAGAATCTTTTGTTGTTTGGGATCTACGCCGACCACCTTTGACCAACAAAGGCCGAGCTTACACAAAAGATATCTTCGTCAAGAGAAATTCCCTCAACAATATCTGACGAAGTAAGCCAGGTTTGAAGACTGGGGCAGACGTTTTTATCCACGCACGGCGCTTTTGTCTGCCCAAGACAGGCAAAAAATAAATATATTGAAACCTGCGTACGTCAAATTATGTTATAGGATAAGCAATATGTTACATTGTCAGAACATGTGGTGAAATATTGGAATTTGAAAGGTGATTTGTTAGTGTCAAAGGCGTGTTGTGTAGTCGGTCACAAAAAATACTGAAATCATCCTAAGCTGTTGAGGTTTAACACGTTCAACCCTCTTCAAAATCAGTTCTATGTGGTCAACATGCCGAACTGTTGTCTTCATTGTCCTCTAATGCTACGATATCCGCAGAAAGGGCCCTTTGATGGATGGGAGTGAGGTGATGGAATAAGGCGCGAATGATGTATCGAGGATTATTAGGGTAAGTAAACTGAATGTGAAAAAATAAGGGATCGAGAAAGGAACTGTATTGAATACCAGCATCCAGGAAATTGCTGGTATTCAATACATACAGGGAAGAAGTATGGGGGGTAGGATACATCAATGACGAAAACAGACTTGTGGGCAGTTACCAGAGGGATAGCTAACTGTGCATTTATCTTGGATCTCACAGATTAACTGAGGTCATCTGTCGTATCCTAATTACCCAAATTCAGGTGCACTTTCTTGGAAACCATTCGGCTTAAGAGCATGACACATCTTTTGGAGACCTAATAAACTCATTTTACTTTCTCTACCACGTATAGTAAGTAGGGGAAGAATTGCATTCCACCCAATAATTCGATACTGAGATTTCATCGGAAATACACGTTTTGAGGCCCCTAAATAAAAAAATTCTTAGAAAAAGGTTCGTTGAGTTATGCTGAAAAGCATAACTCAAAAACGAAAAGTCCAATAAATACAAAACTTGGATTTAGGTTCAGTACCTTTCAAGGATGCGACACGAAGATTTTCAAGAAAATCCCCCTACCCCAAACTACCCTTTACATGGAACATTTTTCGAAAATTATTTACTCAAAAATGGTCAGCGACTTTTATTTAAACACCAGATGTTTAAAATATTTCTATGGAAAATGAAATTTATCTTGAAATTTTTGGGAATGTCTCCAAAAGTCCTCTTCATTCTGAATGATTTTGCATAACTGGTAAACGGTAAGAGGCAAGACAAAATTTTACTACAAAGAAAATGTAGAACTCATTAAAACACACAGTTTATATAATATGCATTTTTTTGTCGATTGAATCATTTCCGAAATATTCTTTGCTATTTGTTTGAATTTCCCAATACTTATGCTTTTTCTCAAATGGAAATTCCTTATTTGTTTTTTTTAATGTCTGGACATGCAGGGGGTATAAAATGCTCTATATAGAGACCAACTCTTAAAAGATTTGACTATCGCTTAAAACTAACTGTATCCATATTCCCCTTGCAGCTACGAGAAAATTATTAGTAACATAAGTTTTGTCGCGGTATCTTTCGTGTTATCTTATTTGCTGAACGCCTTTTATTGTTTTACTATTTTTAATTTTGGGTTCTTTGTCTCCGGCTAGCTATTATTACCCAGTCGAGCAAATCTCTTAAACAGGGTGTGCAAACGGAAAGGAGTTGTTACTAAAAGATAACACTGATAAAAAATTTGTTTTTACACTTTTATTGTCGTCAGACATTATTAATTTCACATATTTACTCTTGATACACGCCTGACTGAAACTGTTATATTTTCGAATGTAACTATTATCACTTATTTTCAGCACATTATTAATTCGCGTATTTCACATCTTTTAACTAACTTTACGACGCGAGAGATTCTGTAGAACTGCGCGACGTGTAACCCGTGGATGATTCTGTTGAACTGCGCGACGTTTGCCTTCTGAATTATTCTGTAGAACTGTGTGACGTGTAATCCGCGAATGATTCTCTTAAACTGCGCGTTACCCGTCTCTGGCTTTATAATTTATACTCCCTCACCCCGATATGCCTAAAGATTATAATCGAGTTGCTATTGGTTAATAAAGCGCGCCAACATTAGCGTCTATTTTTATATCCAATCAACATTACGAACACATATGCTCTAGGGAAGATATTCCCTCCATTTCTAAAGAAAAGCGCGCTAATCTGACGTCATTTGCTTGTCTCTTCTAATTAATAAACAACTCACCCCCTCGCTCATTGTTATCCGCTTCTATTGTCAATTTCAGTGAGGCCGTGTAAACTTATTTCCTAACAATGCTTATAATTAACAAACATCTCAAATCATTGTCACACAATAATGCTAATTTACACTACAATCACTCTGGCATCACAGTGTTGTGATATAAAATACTGCGTCAGTTTCTGCAAATGTTGTCTGGATTAACATGAAGTAGATGGAGTATAAGCGTTTGTAAAAGACTAGAAAAAGTCATGTGAGTGCAACACCAGATTTTTTCAAATGGGAATTCGTTGTTAGTTTTTTTTTTTTGTTTGTTTTTTAAGTCCTAGAATGCAAAGAGAATGGAATACTCCGCATAGCAACCGGTGCTTAAAAGATTTGACTATCGCTTAAAGCCTACCACATTCCCCTTGTACCTACGAGAAAATTAGCAATAAGATAATTTTTGCAAATCTCGATTAGCATGAAGTAGATGGAGAATAGAGTTTGAAAAAATAATTTATATAAGAGTAGAGAGTGTCATTCCAGCGCAACACATAGTTTGTTTGTTTTTTATTTTTACTTTTCTCTGCTACGTATAATAAGTAGGGGAAGTATTGTATTCCACCCAAAAATTGGATATTCACATTTCACGGAAATACATGTTTTGAGGCCCGTGAATTCAAAAAAGCATTTTTAAAAAAGGAGTGTATGCATAACAAAAACCCTAACTTGGTATTTAGATTCAGTGTCTTCTGAAGAAGCGAAACGAAGATTTACAAGAAAATTCCCCATCTCAGACTACCCTTTGCATGGAAGCTTTTTCAATTTTTTTATTTTCTAAAAAGTGGCTCTAACAATTTTGATTAAAATACCATATACTAAGGATGTTTACATTACAAATAAAATGTATATCTTGAATTTTCTGGGAATAGCCTATGCAGTCCACTTCATTTGGAAGAAATTTTGTATAATCTTGTACAACGGGTAAACGTTAAGCGATAGACGAAAACGTACCACATAAAAAATATAGATCTCTTTAAAACACACAATTTATTTCAAATAAGTTTTTAATGTCGTAAGCCATTTCTGGGATACCCGTAATTAAAGGTTCGAATTGTTCATTTCTTGGTCATTCTCTTAAGTCCTGTTAAATCCAGTTTCTTGCGATTGCATGGAAACAGTATGGAATTTTAAGGCCAGCGTCCAGTTCTTAAACATTTGACTATCGCTATTCCTTTTGTATCTATGATGAAATGTGTAATGTAGCTATTTCTGCCAAAACTTATTTGAATTAAAATTCAGTAGACAGAAAAAAGGCTAACATGTAACTTTCACACGGCTTTCTCTACCCTCTATCGCTTATTAGTGGGTATACAAACTATTTTTATTAAGTCTTTATTTTATTTGCATACAAACGTGAAAATTTTCTGAAAAGAGCTGATTTTTGGGCCTAGAACGTGTATTATCAGTAAAATATCCATATCGAATACTTTAGTGGAATACAGTGGTTACTTCTATCTAGTATAAGTAGATGCTAGAGAAAGTAAAGAATTAAAATAAAGATTTTTAAATACCATTCTCAGATTAAAAACTTACTCGTATTATTGTTAAAGAAATAATTTTTGTAAAATGTCAAACCAAAATGTTACATAACATTTCGTTTAACACAAAGAAGAAGAGTTAATTTACACTTTCAAAAGTTTCATGTCATTGCCTTGAATAGTTTCTAAGAAAAGCGCGTATAAATTTATCAGTACTTAAATGCCCTTTAAATAAAGATTTTGACGCAGCCACGCTACGTCCTCCAACAATGGTACGACTATCTTTGCCTCACGATTGTTGCGTTTGTCCTCCTAGTTGTTTTTTTATACTTTGCCAAGGCTGCTCGAGCATGAGATCGTAATCTCTGGGTATGCGTGATTGTGTACAGAGAAACACGAACGCTTTCTTGGAACACTTTTATTTTCACTATTTAAAATAAATCTTAAGATTTGCCGATCACTTTTAAATTCTTACGATGTTACTGTGTCTTTTCCAAGACCGAAGATTATCAATTACATCTGATCGTTCGACCCTCTTGCAAGTTCGCACCCAGTCTTCGGACCTCGACGAGACCGTTGTTCCGCAACCCCAGAGTGCACACGCGCGATACAAAGAGGAAAAACTCCTAACTTCCCCTCTCTCCCGTTAAACATTTCGTACCAAAAACTCAAACTTAGCGTCATGAAGCCTCTAATGACCTTCACATCCCGGCCAGTGCAACTGCACCCACTAATTCCAAGAGAAACTGGTTTCAGCTATTTTACCCTTTATACGTGGGGCTGGTCCCTAATTAGCTAAACTGTGCCTGTCTGGTCTTTCTGTCGCTTTTAACAGTCAACAATTTTCCCAGTGCTTCTCCTTTTAATACATGCACTGATTTTAAATATTTTATTATTTATTTTATTTCGCTATCCTTCCCAGATTATTATGATAATTATTGACTTTATAATTTCGGCTTCAATTTGTACAAGATTTTAGCCAAGAGTTCTTACTAATGGCTTTATTAGTGATGTAAATCCAGTGTATAAAGAACATTTTCATCTGTTAAGTGTGACTTCGGGTAGGGGAAGCTTCTTAAACAGTGCAACAAGTATGAAATTTGGTATCATCCAAATTTCCATGTTTGAAATATGCTGTCACGGGCAATTATAGGTTCAGGGACTTTCTGGCGAAATTTCAATAACAAATTTTTGGATAAGATACAATACTTCCACTATCTACTACAGGTAGAGAACAAAACGTACACAGTGTTCATGGGTATGTCAACGACACTTTAAAGGGCTAATAACCGGACTAAACTCGCACTAGCGACCCTCAATCTTGTTCGTATCACAAAACGAACGCACCTAAATTGTTGTGTTAGGTATATAGTTACTATTTGTTTGTTTCTCTCCCATCTCTTTCTGTCCTTTCAAGGCTCTGCTTTGTTAAAATGTAAAGACCAGAATCCGTATGCTGTCGAAATGACAGCAAGATATTCAAACACAGACAAGGAAGATATATTAGGCTATTATGATGCGCCAATTAAATAACGTCTTTCATAATAAAATCTACCCTTTCAAGCAGCAATGTCATAATATTATACACTATGTCCTTCACACATCCAATCAAGCCTACTTAAACCTTAACCTTAGGAGTTTTATATGAGAGTTCATTTACCGAGCGAGTCCATAACTGTCATTCAGACCATTTATTCTTGTTCGACTCCCACTTAACAATTTAAACTATCTTGTGGCAAATTTGATTAAGACACAGTTCCCAGCCAATTAAAAGTACGCAGGTCATTGACCTTTTGAGAGTCTATTCCGTGATGTGAGGTTGTATGTTAGGAGTTTTGCACTCCGGGTCCAAAAAAAATGATGTGACACATTCACATGACTTCATCTAACCTCATCGTTTATTAGTGGGTATACAAACTATTCTACCTAAATCTTTTTTTTTCCATATACTATATTTTCATCCAAATAAACCTTTGCACAAATAGATACATTACACATTTCCTTATAAACAGAAAGGAAGCAGCATTGGCCAAATGTTTAAGAACTGGACGCTATATGTTGGTCTTAAAATTCCATACTGTTTCCATGCAATACAAGCGAATGTTGACAGGACTTTAAGAGAATGACCAAGAAATGAACAACTGAACCTTTAATAATGGATATCTCAGAAAAGGATTATGCCACAAAAAACGCTTGTTTCAAATAAGTTGTGTTTTGAAGAGATGTACATTTTTTGTGTAGTTTTTCCACTTCTTTTTTTTTTAGTTGCCTTGTTTATCCAGTTTATGATTACGTGTATTACTGATTTATTTTCCGCTTATTACCGAAATTATTTACACAACACACAGACACACACAACAACCTTGCCCATGGCGGAACTCGAACTCGCGATCCTGAGCTTTGGGGGAGCGCCGAAACTATACACTCCAGCGAACACGGCTACGACGGCCGTGTTCGCTGGAGATTTCCAATGAAGACGATTTCATAGGTTATTCTCAGAAAATTGAAGATATGCATTTTATTTGTCCTGTAATTGTCTTTCATATATGGTATTTTAATCTAAAACGTTAGAGCCATTTTTTTGAAAATCCAACATTTCGAAAAATGTTCCATGTAAAGGGTAGTTTGTGATGGGGGAATTTCTTGAAAATTATTGTGTCGTATTTTTGAAAGATATTGAATCCAAATACCAGGTTTGGAATTTGTCATAGTTTCGTTTTTGAATTATGCTGTTCACAGACACACACACACACAGACCTTTCTCTAAAATATGTATTAAAGGTGCAATCTCGGTAACGATTTTTTGGGTGGGATGCAATACGTTTTCTACCTATTATGTAGAGAAAGTAATAAGTTACGCATGTTTTTGAGTGGTTTCTTGAATTCCACAGTGTCTGGAGCTCTTTTCGCACGTTATGGCATAAGGGTAAATATTAGACTTTGTATCAAAGTTCAGCATCCTCCAAATATGCAACACTAAGTTTTCAAGAAGTTCCTTCAACCCCAAATTACCTTACTAAGAAAATGTTTGTAATTTTTTATTTTCTGAAAAATTGCTACAACGATTTTAATTAGAATATTACATGTTCAAGATTTGCATGACTAATAAAATCTAGTTCTATTTTAAATTTATTTGAATAACTTGTGAATGATTTTTGTACAATTTAGTATTATCGGTACACCATAAGGGATAGACAAAACTTCTACAAAGATAAAATCCAGACCTCATTAAAATAAAATATACAATTTATGTCCAATTATTTTGCGACATTAACCATTTTCGAGGCGTTATTGGTCTTAAGCGAAAAGGTCACAGATCCTTTATTTCTTATCATATCATGCAAAAAGTGGAATTTCAAAGGCAGCATATAGCGACCCGCTTTTAAAGGTTTCACTATCAATAAAAAATACTGTCTAATACTAGCGGGCTATGGTCTGGGCTATATTGGCTATATTAGCATAAAATATAGAAAAAATAAACTTTTGTAATAATAATAATAATAATTTGTAGAAGAGATTTAGGTATAAACGTTAGTGGATGGAGAAATTCATGTGAAAGTAACACATCAGATTTACTTCTCTATCTACGTTCTGTTAACCAATGTAACTATTGGCAGCTGTGCTTTCAGTACAAAATTACAGCAAGGACACAAAAGCACACAGAAGTCTGGTAATAAAGTCCACGGTTTTGTATATGCCTACCTTGATGTATACTCTGCATAGTTTTAGGCTAATGCGTTTGTTTGGAAAAGTCAAACGAACTACAACGAATGCTTGGAAATGTCTAGTGTTACGAAAAAACTTATTTAACACAAATTCGTACATTCTACGTTTTTCCTAAAGCATGCTTTTGTCAACCTTCAAGTTATATAAAATTTAACAAAAAATGAACTAATCGTTACTGGATTTCCACATAAAATTCAGGATATACGCTTCGTTTAACATATTAATGTCTGGAAGTATAATATTTTAATCCAATGTTTACGCTATTTTGAGAAAATAAAAAATAACAAAAATTATGTAAAGGGGTTGGGCATTTTCTTGAAAATCTTAACCTGGAATCTTTAAACAGTTTCATTCGAATATGAAACTACATATTTGTCAGAGTTATGCTTTTCAGATACACAAACACACATACAGTTTCTAATTTTGGTAGAGGTTCAGAGAACTTCAAAACTTTTTGTGTTGAAATCTTAATATCCAATGTTTGGGTGAAAGAAATACTTCTACCAGTGAGAGAAAACAGTAACAAAATTAAATAAAGATTTTTTTTAAAGATTCAAATAATATTTTCTGAAAATTTGTCAGCTGAAGTAAAATTTAATAAACTCACAACCATTGTGTATAAGATGCTGAAAAATTCCATCTGTAAAAATGGTTTTTGAAAACTATTTATAAGGTGCGACTCCCTTTGAAAGAGCAGCAAAACCAATTCTGAAACTAATCAGGATGGGAAAATAATGTGTGTTTACGACATTAAATGAAAAGAAACTGGTGTTAAGAGATGCACTGGAAGGAATGCTGAAGGAATGAGGTTTGTAGTGATGGACCTGCTTTTATATAGAAAGTGGAACTGCAGCAACAGCTTTACTATCTATATTTGTAAAACAGTACGTGTTGTGTTTCATGTTTATTGGAACCGTTTCTGCAACAATGTCATTTTAACCGCAAGTAGGTAAAAGAATTTTCTGACCTATTGGATTCACATGACTACAAACTATTCTTACTCAAGCTTATTTTTCTTTTTACTTCATGTTGATCGAGTTAAACATTTGCAAAAGTTGTTCAATTAACATTCCGTTGTAGATATAAGAGGGATAGAGGAAACGGAATTGATAGTGTCAGGTGTTGGGTATTGAAAAGCGGCTTGCTGTTGCTTTAAAATTCCATACTTTTTTCCATGACATCTTGAAATGCCTACAGGTTAATAATGACAGGGCTTTAAAATTATTACAAACTATTGAACTGAAATTAATATTAACGGATATCTCGGAAATGGTTGATACGCCGAAAAAAGTTATTTAACATAAATTGTACGTTTTAAAGAGAACTACAGCTTTGTTTACCTCTTAACAATTACCAGCTATACAAAATTACTTCCTACAAAGTGGACTCCACGGTTATCTCCCGAAAATTCAAGACATACATTTCATTTATAACGGAAATATCTTAAACATATGATATTTTAATCAAAACCGTTAGAGCAATTTTTGATTAAGCAAAAAACTTCGAGAAATATTCAATGTAAAGGGTAGTTAGTTGTGGAGGGATTTTGTTGAAAATCTTCGTGTCGCATCTTTCGAAGATAATCAACTTAAATATCAAGTTTGGTATTTATCGGATCTTTCGTTTTTGAGTTATACTGCTCCATGACACAACACATACAGATGTTTTTCCAAAAACTCCTCTTTGGGTTCGAGAGCCTCAAAACGTGTGTTTTGGGGAAATCTCAGCATCAAATTTTGGGTGGATACTTTCTTCACTACTATAGGTAAGTAATAAAGAAAGTAAAAAACAAGCGTATATATGAATAACCTTTAGACTGTGGTAAGAATAAGGAACAGTAGATAGGGAAGGTAACAGACGAGGCTTTATTGGTAGTTTTCTGATCTACCTGAAATATGACATATGCATGTTTATTTAATTTACTTTTTTGTAAGCTTTCATAACCTATCTATGAATATTTTGCATCACTGCACAAAGCTATATTCCATTTTCTCTATGTATACAGAACCTACACTTGGTCGTCGTTTATTTCACAATGCTTAGTGAGCTGGAAATTTTCAATTACAACTGGTAGAGTTTCTCTTTTTGTCGTTCACAAGTGATGTATAGAAAACCGAAATCTTTCGCTTTTCAGCAGCCAGCAAGCAGGGTGGACAGAGGCAAAATAAGGGAGCGGGATATATAATGGGAGGTGGGAAAACATTTACTTATTATAATATTAGCTTTTGCATAGACGTAATAGGCCGGTTACACAATAGTTACTGATGTAACAAATATAGAATCCTATAGACTGCGGCACAAGTATATTAATTTTCATGAATGGCATCAGAAAAAGGTATACACATGTTGCACACAGCGTTTCCTGTATTTCATATTAACTCTATACATTCATATATTCCAAATTAGGGAATTAAATTTTATTTTATTTTCGTATTAGATGAAAACTGTGTCAGTTTTCATACCGACGGGGAGAAATTACTGAATTCTTTACAGCGCTAAGCATGTTTTGTTGTTTACTACTACTTCTTCTTCTTCTTCTTCTTCTTCTTCTTCTTCCAACCAAGTGTCAGATCAACAGGCCTGTTATTACGATCTCGCTAAAAAAATTCCCTCCATCTCTTCTTGTGACAGCCTTGTGATTCTTTTTCCTAGGAATGTACTACATTATAGCTTTGGGAATGCATTCTGGGCCCATTGCAGGTGTTGTCTGCAGTTGATCTGGTAAAGTTGTATGTACGAGGTGTGTTTTAAGGTAAGTATCGATAATTTTTTTAAAAAATAACAGAACCTTATTTTTCAAGTACGCTATTATCATTCATTGCCTTACACTACTTCTCCACATTGTCACCACCGTTATTCAGGTATTTGTCGTAACGGGAAACCAGTTTTTGTATGCCTTCGTCAAAGAATAATGCCGCCTATGATGAAATCCAAGTTTGCACTTCTTGTTTCACATCATCATCGTCGTTGGAATGCTTTTCACAAGGAATTTCTTCAGACGAAGAAACTTGGTGCCAAATCCGGACTGTATGGAGGGTGGTTGAATTGTTCCCAACCAAATGATGCGATCAAACCTTGAGTTTGTTTGGCCGTGTGTGGCCGGATATTGTCACTCATTATTGTTTCCCCATAAACCTCACACAATTGGAATTGAATGTCTCGCATTCAAAAACCGAAACACTAATGTGGTTTCAGAGTCAGCGGGTCGTTCTATTGATTTGAGCATTTCGAAACGCTCTGACTACAGGAAAACACAAAGTGACGATCACTCACAGATGCGTTTGGCTTCCTAATGAATGGAGGAAGTGATTGGCATGCTCAAAATCGCAACTGAAGCGCTGGAGTGGTAAAATATTAAAACAGTAGCTATTTTAAAAACACGCCTCGAATTCCAGGACTGGTTGCGTCTTCAGCTCTTGTAAAATAAATTCATTGGTCTTTAGATCCCATTTAGTTTAACCAGCAGTTATCCTACTTAACACTTTTCGCTAGGGTCCCAGCCTCACTGCCATAGCATAGAACAGGTATTGCTACGGTTATGTACAGCCTTAGTCATATACTAAAGCTGGTTTGAAGACACTATTGATTATTCCCACCGTTTTATTGAACTTTAATATTTTATCGTTTATATAAACTGCATCGACAAATGAAAGTTTGTATCCAAGGTATGAAAATTTATTTTTTCTTTATAATATTGCAGATTTTATACAAACTTTTCTATGTTTATATCTACTTCATTTTAATCCAAATAAACTTTTGCAGAAATAACTACATTACACATTTCGTTAAAGATACAAAGAGAACAGCGATAATCAATGTTTAAGAATGGGCACTATACGCTGGCCTTAAAATTCCATACTTTTTCCATGACATCGCAAGAAACAAATGAATATTGACGGGACTTCAAAGGAATGCCTAAGTATTGAACAATTCGAACCATTTATAACGATATCGCGCAAATGTTTGATGCCCCCAAAAAGGTTATTTGAAATAAATTGCATGTTTTAAAGAGATCTACATTTCATGCACAGTACATTTTCATCTATTGAGTAACGTTTACCGGTCATACGAGATTATACAAAATTCCTTCCAAATGAAGAAGACTATAAAGACTACTTCGAGAACATTCAGAATATAAATTTTATTTTTCATGTAAATATCTTTAATATGCAGTATTTTAATCAGATCGTTAGAGCGATTTTCTATAAAATAAAAAGTTTCAAAAATGTTTGAGGCAGTATTTTATATCACAACACTGTAAATGCCAGAGTGATTGTAGTGTAAATTAACATTATTGTATGACTTTGAGTGTTTGTTAACTATAAGCATTGTTAGGAAATAAGTTTACACGGCCTCACTGAAACTGACAATAGGAGCGGGTAACAATGAGCGAGGGGTTGAGTTGTTTATCGATTAGAAGAGACAAACAAGTGACGTCAGAGTAGGGCGCTTTTCTTTAGAAATGGAGGGAATATCTTCCCTAGAGCATATGTGTTCGTAATTTTGATTGGATATAAAAATAGACGCTAATGTTGGCGCGCTTTATTAACCAATAGCAGCTCTGTTATAATGTTTAGACATATCGGGGTGAGGGAGTATAAATTATGAAGCCAAAGACGGGTAACGCTCAGTTCAACAGAATCATTCACGAAGTTCACGTTACGCAATTCTACAGAATCTCTCGCATCGTAAAGCCAGTTATAAAATGTGAAATACGCGAATTAATAATGTGCGGCAAATAAGCGATTATAGTTACATTCCAAAATATAACAGTTTCAGTCGGGCGTGTATCAAGAGTAATATATACGACATTAATAAAGTGTGACGGCAATAAAAGTGTAAAAACAAATCCTTTTATCAGTGTTATCTTTTAGTAACAACTCCTTTCCGTTTACACACCCTGTTCAAGAGATTTGCTCGACTGAGTAATAATAGCTAGCCGGAGGACAAAGAAACCAAAATTCAAAAATAGTGAAACAATAAAAGGCGCTCAGCAATTAAGATAACACGAACGATACCGCGACATGTTCTATGTAAAGGATAGTTTGGAGTAGGAGCACGTTTTTGAAAATCTTCGTGCTACATCTTTGGAAGATACTGAACTTGAATACCAACTTTGGTGATGATCCAACTTTTAGTTTTCGAGTTATACTGTTCAGACACACACACACACACCACGCATCTACGGATGTTTTCAGATGTTTAATGAAAGCAATAACTATTTTTGCATTCATGTGACTTTCGACCAACGAAGTGTAATGAAATATGAATTTCAACCAATCACACCCGCACTTCTCGATACCTTTACAGGATCATTCGTTTGTTTTAATACTATCAGAGCTTCCTTCTTTTGTTTTCCTTGGTGTTCGTATTTAATTCATGTGTATTCCATTAAGAGATAAATGTTAAAAATAAAATTTGAGCTCAGGTTATGTAAATGTATTTCGAAACTGACAGAAAAGCACAGTACGTGCAATTACAACTGTTAAATCCATCTCGCTTGCCTATATTGACATTACTGACAGTAATCGGCATGCCTCAGGGTGACTGAATAGGTAAAGTATTCATAAATATGAGATTATTAACATTTTGTGAACGCAATTATGGGAAACTTTATTTAGAGTAGGGTAGATTAGATTAGATGTGAAGGAGGATTTCGACACGGAAGCATATAGAAGTTCTATTGTACCTACTGAAACTCCTGTAAAAAAAGGGTGAGGCGAATGACACGGAGGGCGATCACATCAGGGCTCGGACGCGTGGGGTCCCTAATGTTTCCAGGTGTGAGATCCTGACGCCGGCGGGACCACCCACACAAGCCTCCCTCCCTAGGAGAGGTCTCGGGGTTCGTCACACACCGGACACCAGGACAGATACTCAAAGCAAATTCTACGGTCACGCCATCCACTCGCCTGATCCTCCAACCCTGAAACGTGACAAGAAAATGGGATACAGGGAAATTTGCAGCATTACAGAAGCCATCCAGAATTCGTCTACTAACCTGGAAAACTGCGAAAAAATCAAGTCAGTGTTGCCGATCCAACGTAATCAAGCGGATTTAAGTTACCGCGGAGTCACCTCACTCGGAATTTTATTTAAGTTCTTATTAAATTCATGAAATAGTCCTAATAGGAGGAGCTGAGCTTAGCAATCTCACACCCTGGTACATTACCTGTAATTACTAATATATGGATGCTCTGCAACATGAGTTTGAATTTTCCTTCAAAAGTTCCCGCTGTTTATTGGTCATCCCTCCAGCGACACCCCATTAAATGCTATTCCCAAAAAACCTTCCCCGCAAAAATCAATACCCCATTTTTTGAGGGGAAAGAACCTTAAATGTGGTAATCTTGGAATGCGCGTGCACCTCAAGAATCACCAACATTTTCTCCGCATTAAAGCGGAGAGATGACAATCCTTTATGCCTACCTGTTGTCCTTCTCCCACTCTCGCTTAAAGCAACACAGGAAATTATGAATAAGTACATTCTGTTTTAGAGGAAAAGGTCTTGTAGCATTTTGTGAGATTTATGTAAGAACTTTGGCCCTTTTCATAGCTTCTACAAAACACCTGCAGTATGACATCATTATAACTGTTGTTTGTTGGGGCCTTCTTTCCATCTTTTGGGTGTTATTTATTATTTACATCCTTGTAATATTATTGGCTTCTGCCTTTCCTGGTCTGCGCTATTGACCAGAAGGCGGCTGATATAGGTTTGTTTCGCACGAAGTGTAGATAATTATGCACAGAATGCAACAAACGTACAGCACGAGATGGAGGCTATGCACAAATGAGATACGTGCCAGGCGACATTTAGTCGCTCTCAAATCGATCCGGTTTTATCCGAGACCGGTCTCTCTCCACCCGGGCAAGCAACTATCGTACTCGCTGTCCGAGGTTTCTCTAACTTCGACGGGGCAAACTCGGCGAGACAAACCAGCTTAAACTTGAAACAACTTCTCCCACGTTCCCTAAGAGAACTTGATCAATTTTTGATAAAAATTATCCCTTTTTTTCTTTTTATAGGTGCGCATTGCTGAAAATTGGCCACAAACATTACAAGAGTTTGTTTTGCTTTTATATGCTTAGATATGAATCTTCTACTTTACAAGCTCTATTTGTTATTTGACACTGAGGAGTTTTCCTTTGTCAACTTCCCCACGCTCAACCCAAATGGTCATTTAAATTTTCAAAATTCTATTCTTAGTTTGCTCCGTTTATTCTGAGGTTCATAATGTCCCACATTTTGTTCGTATGTTTACGTTCTTACCACATAACTATGATAGGTGTAGGACGTATTGTATTCCTTAAAAATAGTGCTTTGTAGCCCCCTGAATCCAAACAGAAGCATCTTTAGAAAAAACGCTCATAATTAAAAAACGAAATAGAGCTAATTAAAATGAACGTTAGCCGCGTTGCAAGTTTAGACCTTTCTAAGTATCATCTAACGGTGCTTGAAAGTTTGAGATTCTTTATTCCCGCCCCCTTTCTTTTCGTTCACTCCTAAAACATCATTACCGTGAGTTAACATTTTAATACTGTTTCCTCGTGTTGAAATTTCTGGACTTTAAACAATTCTTGGGTAAAAATATTCGTGAGTAATGTAGCGAGATTAGAAGAATCAGTTTTCATATGAATAGCAATAGTGCATATGTATGAATTTTTCATTGGTCAAGAAAGTCGTATAAATGCATCGTATCACATTTTTATTTAAATATTAAAAACTAAAAGTAAATAAAAACCAAATGCAATATTACTAATTATACTGAAGACACGAACGCGGATGAGGGATACCATAGCAGTCTGAGGCATGTATGTGGTCAGTTATTTCAAGCCACTGTTGGGTAGTAATTCCAGCGTAAATTATGATTCGTTCTAAACAACAATGATAAATTGTGACGAAATGAGTCGCTTAAGGAAAAACGTAAAGATAAAACATCTGTACGTCAGTTGCTGCTCTATTACATGCTTCAACAACACTTGCGTTCATCGTTCCGTATGTAAACTATAATGCCACAAAAAGTGCGAAAGTGCAGTCGTAGAGTAAAATAGTAGCATAACTTTTGATACATACCTATACATAAAATCACTTTATAAGCTCCGCAGGAAGTTTGAACCAACTTCTTAATCTCTGAAATCAGTCAACGGTATCTCTGTATACCATAAAAAATCTGAGCATAAAAATCTTTAGCATGGCTTCCTTCGGAAAGGAAGTAAAGCCGCTGGTCCCGGTCGTAGATTTACGGCACATAAAAGAACCTCAAGCCTGATGACGCTAAGAACCATAATAAAGCTGGGTAACCCGTTTGGACAACTCATGTTTTTTGTAATACCTAACGCAAACATGTTTTTTCTCTTCACTCCTCCAGCAACCTCCAGCGATCTCGGTACCGACTACCTTTCAGTACAAATCAGAATGTGCACATTAAGAGAATTGGAAGTCTCAAATATCATGAAGGAAGGGATACAGCAGTGATTAATAGTAATCGGATTTGTATGGAAATGCATATTTAGTTTGTTTATACTTGTGATATGGAATTAAGTTTGCAATATGTTTTAGATTCTTCTGTGCTTGTATGTAAAGTTTTTTGGTGCATATACTTGCTTATTTCCGATGTTGCTGCACATTTCATCATTATTACAAGCATTGAAGCATATGATACATGTATGATTAAATCATTAATATTAAAAATTAATATTTACACGTAATAGTGAAAAAATAATAAAATCCCTATTATGGATATACCCATATTGTTACATACGGGGGTGAGGGTCAAAAGGTTTCCAGCAAAAGTATTAAATTTTAATCACCCCAACATGCACATGGGGAAGCGAAGCTACAGATACAGCGAGAGGTCCAGCACCTTGATAATCACATTCCGGTGCAGACGTAGGGTATTTATAACAGATTTATACAAATTTCACAGTGGTGTATTCAATAAAAGACATGGTGTCCCTACATTACACACAAAAGAGATGTAACAATTGAGGGGAGAAGCCTCACACACGAATTACATTTACACTCCTTCACACATAAACTAACAGACTCGACTCTCAAGCCAGACTGACCCTAAACACACAAAGAAAAGTAACGCTAAATTATTCCCCCTCTCCAGCCCTCACTGGGCTCGCTCGCTCGCTAGCTAGAGTCGGGGAGTTGCATTACAAGACGAAATTTAAACACAAGGCCGAAATAATACTGAATTACTCCCAACAATGCTGTCGCCAATACGACACAATAATGTGTCTGGCATGACAATAGCTAGTAATACCTACTAATACGCCTCAATATGGAGGTTCAGAGCAAGCTTGAGAGTGCTCTTTTAAAGTATGCAGAAAAACTAAGCGGTAAATTTTGCACTGTTATATAGAGAAATTCTGACAAAGTATTGTGTTTTATGGATAAATATCTGCAAGGCGAAGACATAGTGCTTCCTGAGGAAATTTCTCCAGAATTAGTAAATGCTTTCAAATTTTGCTAGCATCTAAAGTCATATCGGCGGCTTTGCCTTTGTGACAACGGCTCATTGGCAATGATGTTCGCTCGTTTTGCTAAGGTGTTAATCTTTGGATTTGTTTAATTTAGGTTTTCTTTATAAATATTAAATTCACACACAAACTTACTCTCCCATTCATACTTCCTGACACCTGACTAAATAAACATTCCCATCCTCCAGCCGGGAATCGAACCCGGGACTTCTGGATTTGGAAGCTAAAGTGCTAACCTTCAGAACATAGAGGAAGTCCCATACAAAGTTGTGTTATCACACAATCGTCATAAACTTACACCTGAGCATTTGGAGAAAATGATCATTGTATGCAGGAAATCAAATTAAAAAACCGGAATGGTACCTAAGGAAGAATGTACATTGTAAGCACCAAAAAGTAAAGTTAACAATTTTGTTGCATGCTTGGTGCATATTTAAGAAATTATAAGCATATATTAAACATTTTGACAACATAAATCCATGTATATTTTAGATATTTTTTGCATACAAGTCCAATATCTAGTGATTAGTAATAGAAAGTCATATATTTAACGACGTGAATAGATTACTATTCGTTAAGGATGCCTAAAGCGTTTATGCAAAGGACTTTTAAACACAATTGTAATTATTGTTAAATCAATTCAGATGAAGTGGAAGTATAAACTGTGAGAATAGCAGTGAAACATATGGTAAAAGACGACATGCTAAGTTAAATAACTTATTTCAAAAACTTTGGAGTGAATGGCTCATTTCATTTGCTCGACAATAGTCGATTGTGCCATGCAACCGAGCAGTATGGCTCGGGTAGCCTACTTTCCGCAGGTCAGAGTTCGATTTCTTTTTGACTGGCCACCAGTCAGATGTTCGTGGTTTTCTCACAGTGCTGGAGTGGAGCACCACGAATTTTTCTGTCCCTCATTTTCTTTTATTTAATTTCTTTTCAGAGTTGCCGGACTTGGCACGGTGGTCGGTGACATGTGGTACATGTGGTAATTACACTTTAAGGATAAAACGGTTTCTACTCTGTTGAACTTTCTTCCAAATCTGCCCATGCAGACAAGGTACATTTGGGAGTGCTCCACCTGGAAACGTTAGGGTCCACGCTGTTCTGCGCCTACTACAACAGGTTATGACTACCCTTTTTGCTCTCTTACCTCATACCTTCTTTCCGGAAGTTTAAGTAGGAGTAACAGGCCTAACCTTGGGTACGCTGCCGACATCCTCCGCTCCATATGCACCTAAGTGTTATACAAAAGTCAAAGAGTGCAAAAGTAAAGTTGTTTTAGTTATTACTGGAATTACATACACAGGCGAAAGTGTTATGAAAGAATATGTTTATAAGCTTACGTTGTGAAGTTGGTATGCCTGCATAGTGTACAAAAAGGCCACTTGAGGCGCTAGTGGTTCTTTAGGTGTTGTTTGTGAGAACGGTGACCTCGAAGCAAGAACATGTATTTTGTATAATGGAATTTACGCACACAGGAGCTAGTAAAAAGTTGCAGCTTGAGGAAGTCCTGACACCAGCATACAAGCCTAAATGGCTTACCTTCTGCACTAAAATACAGAGCCTGTTAGAGGAGGATGGATTCGCTGACAAGTTAGTGTTTAGTAATGAGGCAATGCTGCTCCTAGCAGAAAAGTAAAAGGCTATAATGTAAAGATCTGGGGCACACAAAACTCTACTTTATTTTGGAGCATGTGCGAGTACAAAATTCACCCAAGGTGAATGCTATTTGTGCAATGAGCAGAAAAAAGTATGGACTGTTCCTTTAAAATGAGCGCAATGTAAACATTCAAATCTACCGGGGGTTGTTAAGATAATCACATCCCTCAAATGGTGGCAGATATTACGGATGTAATCCTTCTACGGCATGGTGCACCTACCATGGCCGTTTAGAACAGATGAAGGGTACTTCTTATGCCCTCCCCAATTAACGCAATATTGGTGCAATGGAACACATAAGAGAAGGTATGTTGGGACGTTCCGGCAGAAAGCGGAATATCATTAGACTTTTGCAGTGTTAAGTAGGGTACTAATATACACCATTTGTAACAGGAGCTGGAGTGTATCTTAAACATCTGCCGTGTTACCTAAGGTGCTCATATGCAGCATTTATAACAGGAGCTGAAGTGTACCTTAAACATCTGCCGTGTTACCTAGGGTGCTCATATGCAGCATTTGTTACAGGAGCTGGAGTATACCTTAAATATCTGCCGTGTTACCTGGGGTTCTCATATACAGCATTTATAACAGGAGCTGGAGTGTACCTATAACATCTGCCGTGTTACCTAAGGTGCTCATATGCAGCATTTATAACAGGAGCTGGAGTGTACCTTAAACATCTGCCGTGTTACCTAGGGTGCTCATATGCAGCATTTGTTACAGGAGCTGGAGTATACCTTAAACATCTGCCGTGTTACCTGGGGTTCTCATATACAGCATTTATAACAGGAGCTGGAGTGTACCTTAAACATCTGCCGTGTTACCTAGGGTGCTCATATGCAGCATTTATAACAGGAGCTGGAGTGTACCTTAAACATCTACCGTGTTACCTGGGGTTCTCGTATGCAGCATTTATAACAGGAGCTGGAGTGTACCTTAAACATTTGCCGTGTTACCTGGGGTTCTCATATGCAGCATTTATAACAGGAGCTGGAGTGTACCTTAAACATCTACCGTGTTACCTGGGGTTCTCATATGCAGCATTTATAACAGGAGCTGGAGTTTACCTTAAACATCTGCCGTGTTACCTGGGGTTCTCATATGCAGCATTTATAACAGGAGCTGGAGTTTACCTTAAACATCTGCCGTGTTACCTAGGGTGCTCATATACAACATTTATAACAGGAGCTGGAGTGTACCTTAAACATCTACCGTGTTACCTGGGGTTCTCATATGCAGCATTCATAACAGGAGCTGGAGTGTACCTTAAACATCTGCCGTGTTACCTGGGGTTCTCATATACAGCATTTATAACAGGAGCTGGAGTTTACCTTAAACATCTGCGGTGTTACCTAGGGTGCTCATATGCAAAATTTATTACAGGAGCTGGAATATACCTTAAACATCTGCCGTGTTACCTAGGGTGCTCATATGCAGCATTTATAACAGGAGTTGGAGTGTGCCTTAAACATCTGCCGTGTTACCTAGGGTGCTCATATACAACATTTATAACAGGAGCTGGAGTTTACCTTAAACATCTGCCGTGTTACCTAGGGTTCTCATATGCAGCATAACAGGAGTTGGAGTGTACCTTAAACATCTGCCGTATTACCTAGGGTGTTCATATGCAAAATTTATTACAGGAGCTGGAATATACCTTAAACTTCTGCCGAGTTACCTAGGGTGCTCATATGCAGCATTTGTTACAGGAGCTGGAATATACCTTAAACATCAGCCGTGTTACCTAGGGTGCTCATATGCAGCATCTGCAACGGGACGGTCTGTAAGGAGCTGGAATATAATTTAATTATCTGCCGTGTTACCTTAGGTTTCTCATATACATACGTAACAGGACGGTCTGATAGGATCTGCAATACCATTTAGACATCTGTCGTGTTACCTAGAGTGCTCATATCCATCACTTCTTATGTTCATTCAAACTGTAAATGCCTTCAATTATTTCAATCCAATTTTTTGTGTGTCATTTCAGTAACTAAAAAAACAACTTCACTTATACACCATGACTTTTGAATAACCCTACATATATGCCGACATACACACACATATATATATATATATATATATATATATATATATATATATATATATATATATATTAGTTGTTTGCAATACCAAAATCAATAACCGGTCAGTACGCCACTAATAAAACTTCGAGTTTCTGTTACTGATAGGTAATCCTGGCAATGCTATGTTCGAACATGCAATATGAATATCTCGTAACATATACTTAAAGTTTGAAAGAAGCTGGAGAAATAAAATTTAGTTCACTCCCAAGTACGCCAGTTACTCGTTTGTAAACAAACGCTAACCACCTGTACAGGGTTTGAACCCAACGCCACTAGATTGACAGCCGAGCACCAATAGCTGCGCTAGTACTGCAGCCAATTGTTGTTTGCCTCTCTGATACGTATGCGTCTCCATTTGAAAGAGGTCGTATCAGTGGGGCTGGACGTTGCTGATGGAGCATTTTCCCAGAAAAACCTAAGATCATAACTTTGAAAAATACCGCAGTGGTAACTATTTTCGCGCTAATGGGAGATAAATTAATTATTTTAGACTTAATCAGTGCGGCATTCGTATGTGCGGACCTATTTCCATTAATCAGTACGCATATTGAAAGGAAAAGTAATTACGTAACTTCCAAGTGTCACAGATAAAAGTTGTGTTTAATCAAGGTGTTGCTATACAAACATTCTGTTACCCTGTAAGTTTGTTGGTTGAATTCTGAATCGTTACATATTCGGGTATGAGTGAACAAGTTTAACATTGATATTTTATTTAATTTCTTCGAAGTTAAATAGCATTTAACCGCGCCTTTAACTACCATAACAAATGCAAAATTGGAAGGAAATATGATTTTGTTCCAAAGGATCTGCTTTTACTGGTCCAAACAAGTTGTCCCTTTCTTGTCCAAGCGGGAGATAATTAATGGAAATTGGTCCAAACGGCATGTGCCCGTTCTAAGAGGATGATATCCATACGCCTTTCACTTTATATAATGCATCTGACTTCTGTTTACTTTGTCCTCCACCTTTCCTCGAAAGTTGGATCCCAAGTTATGCCCATATTTCTTATTGGTTACTAGAGGTCAATGTGTAGGCTACAATAATGACAAAAGTATAGTCCATGGTCTCTAAACTTGCAGAACCATCTGCCCTTTACGAATTACAATAATATCTTTATTTTATTGAAAACAGCTTTGGTATAGTAAAGTATGAAAATATGCTAACGTAATCTAATTAGGTACTTGATGACTATCAGATATAATTGCTAAAACGTTCTTGTTGTCCATCTAATATCACAATATACAATGTAAATAAAGAAGAAAAGGCAGAGGGTGTGACAGTCATATCTCGCAAGTGTTGTAGAAGCTCTTCAAGATTAAACGTCGACAAACCCAAGTGGCACTTAAAAAACGAGGCATTACAAAGCGGGGAAATCAGGACATCAAACAACATAGCCCATTCTTCACTCTCAGAGCTGTCACCAGTTCTATTTGTCGCGTGATGTGTTAACAAGTTGGTCTCTGGAAGTCGAGGACCGTGTTGGAAATGAGTGTGCCTAATAGCTCTATCCTCTCAAGCACACAGGTGAAGGACTGCCTACATTAGCAAATAAAGCAAGCTGGCTTAAAGAGAGACAATATTATTTGATACTAATATTATAAAGGGAGAACATCTTTATGTCTATGTAGAGTAGTACAAAAATCACTCAAACAATTTTGATAGCCCTTTCACAATTGAAAAGCATTGTTCTTTCGGACGAATATGAGCTTTAAATATTTGCAAAAAAATGTACAAATGGAGGATTTATAAGGGGTTGTCATATTCATATCAACCAATTTAAATCTCGATTTGTTGAGGACGTAGTTTGGTGGTTTGTTGCAAACATACAAGTTTGTAATTACTGCTAACCACCCCCCCCCAAAATATAATGAGGAGGCTTAAAATCTATTACAATTGAGTTACTGGAGGGAGCGAGGGAGAAGATTATATCAAGTTTATATCCCCAAGTTACCCTGTGATTTTGCTGAAATTTGTTTTAAAGAAGTGTTTGTATGTTATTTTGACAAAACGTTTGTACACCTGGGTTTTAAAATCTGGCAAAAATTATAAGCTACCGTAGATATTTCAAAACTTTCGTTACTAGTATTTTTAATGCCTATTTTCAACCCCTAAATATACAAAGCAACACCTTTTGGTCTATCTAGACAGTATTTTGCATACTTATGATGAAAATTAGTGGCTACGTTACAAATCTAAAAAGCTACCCTTACAATATCTTCAACCCATGTACTGTTTAATTCATCTGGTTAAAGTATTGTACAAAAATATTATAGGTCCCGGAAGAAATCAACGTCTACAATTACCCAACTATGTATAATGTCTCAAAAGTCTTAAAAATTGCCTTTATCCTATATTCTTAAGCCCTAGATAAAATTATACAGTTTGACCCATCAGAGCATACATTTGTAATTTTAGGTAATTGTAGAGTAACCTCACCACTTCAAAAACTACCCCTATTTATGTTTTAACCCCTTGCTTACTAATTTGCAACATTTGACTAATCTGACACTTATGCTTATGGTTTAGGTACATGAAAAGTTTAGGCTCTACACGAATTTTAAAAAGCAGAAAGATAATAATCAATCAGCTCTCAACAGCATGGCCCTCTGATCTTAAATGGTTTCCTGCAGTGGTGAAATAAGTCAGGGTGATTTGCTCAGACAGTTTAGTGTTAGAGAGGAGCAAAGGGATGGAATATAAGTGTGAAAGAATACAATTACCGTTTGTGCTTAAATGCACTTGTTATCTCATACTCTTTCTACTTCATATTTACGCAGTGTGTCGCATAAAGAACGTAAAGCTTTTTATTTTAGGTTACGCATAGCTGAAATTCGATCAAAATTTAAGAAAAAAATTGAAATAAGTTCTTATTCAAAAACTGCTTTAAACCTTTAACTTTAATTAAGTACAATTCAACTGGTGATCGTTTAAATGCCCAAGAGCACACGACTTATGGCCTGTATTTACTTTCAATACCTTTTATTCGGCTTACACTTTTGTGTATTAAAAATATTCCACGTGATGTGGTGTAAACAATCTTGTTCAAATTTTCAGCACAAACTTGAAGTGTTTGCCAGCTTAAAAGAAACAGGCATATTGTTTTTGGTGCACTTTTAAATTGCTGAAGATAGGTCTGACATAGGTAGGTAATTAATTCGACCACTGAGGATAAATTATTAAAACATAGTACTTTATGGTTTGAATATATTTTCTTAAACAACTAGAGTAGTCAGTTTGTTTTCTTCAAATTTTTATCATGTGGAACTCCTGATTAATTAGCAGGATTAAAGTAAAATATAATTTGTTTCTAATAAAGATTAAAGGTATTTATATAAATTTTAAAACACACTTATAATTAAGGTAGAGCAGTATGTGACAAAATTTTGAAAATATTTGGGGACTGGTACGTGAACAAATAGTAAAGACAGAAAAAATTGCTAATATTTGAACTGTTCTATCTCTAAAAGTTGCTGTTAGAATAGAATTTGATTTATACAGTATCTTACTGGATTGTTTAGCAACATTTGAATATATGGACAGTAATTTTTAATTCCATAGCTACTTGTATAGAACTGTTGTATTTCAGATGAAAAAAATAAGAAGAAATTCCATGTATGATTTTTGTACCAATTACTCAAAAACTTTTTGGGTTGGAAGGCTAAACCTTTGTGAGCTAGTTGAGCACACAAGTATTTAAAAATTAGACTACCATTAGTATTATATAACTGCAAACATTTCACATTTTTAATGAAATTATGTATTTTAATTATTTATTTTTTTATTATCAACCTCAACATTTTATTTGCACAAACGTGATCGCAGAAATAATAAGGTACTAGTCTGCTTAATAGAATTATCCTTGAGGAAGTATCAGTAAAAATGTCAAGTTTTTAAAGTAATTTTAATTTGAGGTATGGGTACAAAAATCTTACACGGAACTTTTTTATATTTTTTTATAATTTTTTTCCACCTGACGAACAATAGTGTCTATACAAGTAACTATGGATTAAAATTATTTTCCATATATTAAATATTGCTGAATGATTTAGTAAGAGGCTATACAAATCGCATTAAATTATAACAGCAACTTTTGGAAATTTAACGTTAAAATATTGGCATTTTTCTCTTTTTCCCCATTCGTTCACGTACTAGTTCCCTTGTATAAAAACTGCAAGATTTAGAAAGTTTACCTAGATGTTTCCTTAAATAATCTGTGGAATTGCTATACAATAGTAATGGACAGCAAAATTACTTCTTAACGCTGACGCATCAGCTTTTTTGGGTGAAGGGCAGTGTCTGTGAATTACAGTGGATATCGATCTAAACATCATGTATTCTTAGTGACATAATTTCTTTAATTGCATCAATCGCCTTTAAATACATCCATGCACGCGCACGTAAACACACAGAGGCACAAAGGCAGCTGCTGCTATTTAAAATACAGACTTTTGGCTCCTGTAAAGTGGAATTAAAAAGCAACTAACTTCAGAAATAATTGAAGCGACCTCCAGCGAAGATGGTTAAGGAAGATGTTCTTTTGACGGAAGGCTGTTACCAAGAAAGCGTTTTCAAGCATTTCAGGAAAGGGGCGGGAGACTTAGAAGTCGGCTCATGACCGATTAAACAACTTGTTAATGACAATTATAGCTAATCAAAACAGCTGTTATTTTTCGTTAAAATTCTTTACGTATGCTATTATGTGGATTAACGTCACTCCATCACTTCTTAAGCAGATTATCCTTCTTCGTAATGTAAATTCAAGTAAAGGTTTCATTAACTTACTTTTCACTTGTCAAGAATGTATTTAAACAGAAGACTGCGTTTCTTAGTTTCATAGTGTAAAAGATTTCAAATATAAATGAGCATATAACCTGGGTACTTCATCACAGAGATGTTTAAAGCAACATACAGTACTAGCCACGGACAACCCAATAGAATAACTCAATGTAATAAGACATATAATTCACAGCTTCTCAACATCAACACATTAATAATTTCTTTCTTTAATATTTTTTGTTCCAAGCTTTACGTGTTATGCATTTTCTTTGATAATACTGTACGTATACTAATTAAGAGGACGTTAAAAACACATATTCATAATGTAAACATGGTAGAGAACAAGTTAAAACATATAAAATATAATAAGAGGGAAAGGCCATTGTTAACTGTATAACCAGTAACATAAAATTACGATAAATGCAGTAGTATCTACGTAAGTATATAACGAACCTTGGATTCATAATTAAGACGAAGGAAGTCTGTAAACATATATATGTAACATAGATTGTTATTGGATATTATTAGATAGTAGCACCAACCAGGTACATTGATACATAATCCAACGGTTGGAAGGAACGCTAACAGAAGCTTGTGGGTGTTCAAGCTGGAAGGTAGTGTCTAAAATCGTCTCTGAATAGACGCTAAAACTACGTATTTAAAGTCTACCAGTTATACATATTTTAACATAACAAAGGTTTGAATATTTACATGTGGTTTATCTAAAATACAAGTGAAATACAAGTGTGTGCAAAATAGTTTAACCTTCTGCATACCCAACCCTGACAAGACACAAGTACTCTCCGACACAAATACAGCAGCCGTGGCACAATTATAAAATAATAGTCACAACATACTAACACACACGCAAGGATACAGATATACGATCATAAGATTCCAGTCTACGAGAACGTCTAGATACATCACGAGAGTACGAGCATCAAGATGGCCTACAGCTACGTAATACAGCATCCATAATCATCAACGTATGGGGTACTACCAAGAGGAACCGCTACATGTTTTCGTATGGAAGATATTGTATTCTATAAGAGTAATTATTTTATACGATATTTCACCGGATAACGTTTCGAGACCCTGGGTTTTAAAACATATGTTTAGGAAAATATCTGTGTCTATGTCTATGTCTATCAGCATAGCTAAAAATCGAAATGCTAAGGATTTTTACGCCCATCGTCCTTCGCCGGGTTTGAACCCGCGACCTCGGGAACTAGAGGCTAGCATGCAGGACGACACACTCGGAGACGAAGAGAAAAACAGAAAAGAGGGAGGAATGGAGGAACTGGTTTTGCACAGATGGACTTCTCTTGAGTTATGAAACTGTAATTAATTGTAGATGATTTATAATACGTGAAGTTAAATTTAAATGTGAATCAGAATTGCGTTACAACGCGACGGCGAGTTTTATGAAATATTTTGTAGTTTATGGTATTTTGACACTCTGTTATTAGTTTAGACTGACGATAAATGCCTTTAAAGCACTGAGGTTATTTACATGTTTGCTGTATCTAACTCTTTTGGCCATAAATGAATCACACATTTAGGGACCTAATGTTTTATGAACGGCTGTAGTAAAATGCGCCCGACATGAGATTACCACATTATCTCGGCTCTGCAGTGGAGGAGGATGGAAAGAGAAAACAGGTGCAAAAACATTCTGGCAAAGAGAAATTAATAGCAGTTTCAAAATGGCACATGTTTGTGCTCATGAAAATAATATTCATAAATTGGGGGAGGGAAAAAGAAAGAAAGAAAAAATGCACTTTCTCTGGTTCACCACATCATTTCAAATGGGTGCCGAAAATATTGCATTTGCATTCCCCTCCCCCAAGCGCATCTGCATGTAACCATAAGTATTCCCTGAACATTTAAATATCCACAAATAACGCAAGGTATCTTTTATGTCGTCAAAAAGTAACAAAATTAATTAAAATGTATAAAATGAATTGCACTGTTACAGTCTCTGTAACTTTTAAATTACTTTTACCTAAATTAGTTTTACAAAAATCTCTTTATTCTATACCTTTATATGGAATTATTATTACTGTTACGTGATTTTAAATAGATGAATGTACGTTTATTTCCCTTTAAGGATTTTAATAATATTCAATAGCACTTAACGCCGTTCTTTGAAATGTTATAAAACATCCTATATTTTGCTGTGGTAATTCTGCGAATTCATGATACCGTTTGGAAGTGCTTTTTCCTTACGTTTTAAATTCTTATCTTCAGGATTCTGCAATTTCTTCTTTTATTTGGAATATTACTTCTGAGCTGTTAGCCTTTTCTACTCTCGCGCTGTCTTCAAATTGCAAATAATAACATGCTGTACATATTCGTTTGTTATGAAATTCAGCTTTAAACATATTATCCTATGCAGAATATTTTTCTCTATTAGATTATATCATTTTTAGAGCCTTTATAGATTTTTGGAGGCACAGATTTCTAAATAAAACAAGTTTTTCAGTAAAGGTTCGAAATTTGCTGTTTCTATGCTTATCACGCAGTAACTAATAAACTAAAGGGTAGACTGCAAGAATTTGCTTTTCTTAGCTAGAGTAAACTAGTATGCTGGTGCCTGCCCAATTTGAATCCTCTACCTTTAATAAGATGATCGTTATAATGTTTTAAATTAAATATTTTCGGAAAATTCGATACCTGTGCAGTGGGAAAGTCAGGTGGTGAGAAAAATTTTTGTTATTGCGTTTACAACGGGAACCAAGCGAGAGAAATGTTAAGGGAGGTTGGGGACAGTTTTTAAAAGAAGGCGGAATCTTGTAACTTCTTACATTGATTGTGTATGACAAACAAAAGTGATCCATTTATTCATATGGATGAATTTTAAAGGCCAGGCGCGACTTAGAACTCAGTAAACGTTAACATCGGTTATAAGGAAGGGGGTGTACATTCATAGTGTGAAGCGTTATGTTATTTAAAATTTTACGTAAATATTTATAGTTTTGCTAGAATAGATGGGAAGAGACGAAATGTTGGTAAATTAAGAATAGTAGTAAAACATTGAGTTACATTTTTTCAAGTAAAATGAGTGTTAGTAAGGCAGTAAAAGAAACAGCTAAGGCTACCCGGGTTTTCAGAGACAGTAGTGTATAGGATAAAAAAGGAACGAGTGAAAGGATCTCTAAGGACCCATAAAAAGAATGTAAAAGATGAGGAAGCAAAAGCAAGGTAAGTTAACGCAATGTAATGGAATGGCGTAAAGCAGAGTGTGACGCATCCTTCATTCTTTGATATTTGAAAACACCTTGAGTGTAATTTTGTCAAGGGTATACAGTGTTGATACCCTACCAAATTATAGGTTTCGTCATTTTGTATCTCCGTATTTCTTTGATGATACACATTTTTATGCCTGTAAAATCGTATTTCGAAGCACTAAAAATAGAAAGAGGAGACAAACTGCAGATGAAAATTGAATGTCTTACAATTGCCTTAAATAGCAGTGCAGATATTTCACTATTTGGTTATGTAACATTCACAAGATGACATTAAATTGGTAGACCGATCGCAATTGGCTCCGTATAGTACACGTTTTACATATAGAGCATGTGGCAATAGTGCACCCCATTTAACCTGTGCTGTCTTTTGAGCCTGAGGCGCGATATAGCTATATCAAAATGTTCCCAAGGAAAATACAATGTGGACCGTTTTATGGATGAGGCCACGGATCGCGCGTATGCGTCTGTCTCTTACACTGGGGGTTTTTCGTTCCGTAACTCTCACGTTACTTAACAAGTGATAGTAACTTGCAATATAATGAGTACTAACCTTGTTATACGTGGTGTATATAGCACATATGGCCGATCTATGGCCCTACCTTAAAATGACCGCACAGTAATCAAAAGTTAGAAAAATCAAACACATGTTTGCTGTCATTTTCATTTTATATCGGTTGCTTTGAATTATTTACTTTGCAAACCAAACAAGAATGGTGTAATGTAATGCTATGAGAAAATCACGAAATGTTTTTCAATGAAGTCCGGTAACACCTGGAATGTAATCATTTAAAGAATCTCCAAACATAAAAACGAACTCCCTGTTGTATAATCATCGCTTAGCAGTAAAAGAATATCATTTTTATTTTTTCTAGCACCTGCTTATATTAGGAGAGGAAAGTATTCGACCCAAAAATTCTTTATCAGCCACTGAATCCATAGAGAAGATTTAGAAAAAGGTACGCCTGTGTGTGTATGTGAACAACATAACTGAACAATGTGGTGTTTAATTTCACCACCTTCCATACATGAGACACAAATATTTTTAAAACAGTCCCTCAAGTTATACTACCCTTTACATGGACAGTTTTCGTTACATTTATGTTTCAAGCATGGCTTATGATGTTATTGGAGAATAGCCTCTGACTTCCTTTGCATCCTGAGCGAATTTTGCATAATTTTCTATAACTGGCAAACCATACGAGATAAACAAAACCTTGCCACAAAAAGTAGATCTTATTAAACCACACGATTTATGTCAAATACTTTTATGTGTCATTCACAACTTTCAGGATATTTGTTATTGTTCTGACTTATATCATAAAATATATTCCTTTGTTTCTCATGATGTCCAAAGAACATGGAGTTTCAAAGCTAACACTCAGCGACATACTTTTAAAAGATTTGACTTTAAAGAAGTCTCCCCTATTCGTGTTGTACCTAAACCGAAATTGTAATGTAACATTTCTGCAAACGTTTATGTCGAACATGAAGAGGTTAGAAAATAAATCCGATGCGTTGCATTCACACAATTTTCTCTATTCACTCTTCTACAAAAGATTATTATAAATGCTTGTTCTTATATCTAATTGTTAATCGTCATAATCCTTCATTACATATTTATTTCGTTATAGGTATAAGGAGGATACTGAAGGGTAAAGCGATAGTCAGATTCTTAGAAAGAGGATCACTATGTGATGTCTTTGAAACTCCATACTCTCTGCATGACCACGAGAGAAAAGCGAATAGCGATTTAGCGGTCGAAGAAAAGTATGGAACTTTTGACAGTTCAAACCAACAACAAACAATATCTCGGAAAATTAATGCCACAAAACATGATTTCATATAAATTGCGGATTTTAGTTGAATCTACATTTCTCGTGTAGTGAGTTTATTATTTCTATTTCTTATTGTTTATGGTTGCACAAAATTAGTTCAGAATTAGAGGTGTTCACAGGATATTCTCATAAAATTAAAGATACACTTAGATTTTATATATATTAAGCGTATGGCAGTTTAATCAGAATAATTAAAACCACTTTTAAGAAAATAAAAGTAACGAAACGTTTTCGATGTAAAGGGTAGTTTGGGGTGGGGGAATTCTCTTGAAAATCTACATGTCACATCCTTAGAAGTTGTTGAATTTATAAATACCAAGTTTAGCATTTAACCAACTTTTTATTTTTGAGTTACGCTGTTCACAGACAAACAGATCTTTTTTCTAAAAATATATTTTTGGATTCAGGAAACCTCAAAATATGCATTTCCGTTGAAATCTAGGTATAGAACTTTTGGACGGAATACAATACCTCCCTACCTATGGTAACTAAGTAGGGGAGAAAGTAATAGAGTAGAGCAGTGTATTTATTTATCTTAAACATTTTTCATATTCAAACTCATACATCGCATAGGTCAGATAAAACCGTACGTACTTATATAATGCACTGTAGTTCATATTTTTCAAACTATATTCATCATACTGAATTTTAAAGTTAATATATTTACCAGAAATGAAAAGAAAAAAAACCAGATAAACTAACAACAAAAATCACACAAACAAACATAAGAAGAAGAGAAAAAAAGCCTGTTCACAAGCACTCGCTATTGTTCACAAAACAAGCAAGTACCCGCTCCTAAGCGAGTAAGCTTCCTCTCTCACCCTTGACCCTCTTCCTTATACTCCGATCTGAGCTGCATAACCTTTTGCAAAAATGTACCAATTGCTTTCCCCCTCCCCCCTCACAGCCAGCAAGTTCCAACAAGCAAAGAAACTTTCTCCTTAACTGTTCAGTCTTAGTACAATGCGCCAGAATATGAATCCAAGTTTCTTCCTCTCTACACGAGGGACAGATTCTTATGCCTTCTTCATTAATGAATTTGATCGCTCGCCATGACACCAGTCTGAGCCAAGCTTGCTTGCTGGCTCTATTTATGGATAAAATATACCTCACTCTGTTTTTAGTTTCCACTGTAAGCTTAATGACAGAGAAAGTAATAATCGTTTGCAAGAATAGTTTGTAGAATAGTTAGAGAATTAAATGATAACTGTGTAGAAGTAGCCATATGAATATAATGTATCGATTTTACGTGTAAAATATTTCACTGGGGTAGTTACAACAGTAATAGAGAAACGTATTGGAAATTTACAAAAACTGTCATAAGCTATATGTGTGTAAAGGTATCCTTACAGAACTAAAATAATAATTGATAAAGCAAAACTAATAGTTAAGTTTCATTTAATCAGGAACCCTTTTGCTCTTGGTATGATTCCCATGTTAGTGGTATTCAAGTAATATTCTTATCGCTGAATTTGCAAACCACCGAGTGTATAACACAGTACCTTATATTCATGAAATTTCCACGATATAATGAAAGAGGGAGACTCTTTTAGAACTCTTTTTGTCAGTAAATGAACTCTAACAGTAAAGGCGAAGTTGTGAAAGGAAGCAGAAGCTCGCTACTGAATTTGTTGTTAACGGAAGTTTCTCAGACGTGAATGAAAAGCAAGCTCTTGTATTTTTTATTGAGGGGCTTCTCCGTAGAGAGATAAATGTGTCAGTAAAAAGTCTCAGTGGGACTAAGAGCAGTTGGCAGAGGGAGGGAGCGACTCTCTTTCTGGGAACACATGCATAAAGTGTAAGGGTGACCTCCCTTATCTATGTACAACGTTCTTGGGAAGTGCGACTTTATCACAGGGGTGGCGAGTACACGCCAGCCATCTGTTTATAGATATGGACCTTCAAAAGGAAAGCTTCAGGATGACAAATTATACGCTGTTATAATTAACAGTGGGTGATACAGAAGAGTTAATGCTCTCTGAGCATTCCCTTTAGAGACGAAATGTTCAAAACAACAGCTCTAACGCGAGATTAGATCAGGCCACTTTCCTAAACACAAGCTACTTACCAAAATGAAATTATAACTGTGTGGTTTTCTTATTTTAACGACTGCCAAGGTCTTTAGAAACTATGGACAGAATGGTTCAAAGGATGACATAAATAAGCCCAGTCTTTAAATGCTGGTTCAAGAAAAAATCTACAAGGAAAATAGGCTTGCATGTAACATTAATACGAATTTCACCACCCTCTACAGGCTCAAAATATAATCCACGTTTTTCTTTCTTTCTCCTCTAAATCTTTGGATTTCTTGTGTCACTTTATAATATCTCTCTCTCTCTCTCTCACACACACTCCCTCTCTCATTTATACTTACAGTCTCTAGGGTAGGAAATCGAGCTCGAAACTTCAGGATTTGAAGTTTGTGGTCTATTTGTTAGCATGCTAGTTAGTTTAATTATTTTCCTGTCACGCCAAAGAACACCCTAGCGGTGCTTTCTGTAGATAATCAAATGATTTTTTACATCTCCGTATGGTAGCAGGTGATTAGCCCACCGTCCACAGATAGTGCCAGGGAAGAGGAGAACGCTGCAGGCGACAAATGTTCCACAGGATGTAAGGTTTGTTACGTGCAAATTGCACGGAACCAACGATTTTTACCTCCTTTCCGAAGGAACCAAGGATTTTTATGCCCAAAAGTATTCATTGTCCTCCACCAGGTTTGGACCCACGACATCGGGAACCTGAGGGTAGACTAGATGATACCAGGCCACAGAGTAGTCTTAAACCAGGTAGATAGTAGAATTGGGTGAAACGATTCTTTTGCAGTAATCGATTCATATGATTCGTACACGATTCATGAATCGTCCCCCCTAACCTACCGTCCGCTGGGCTCTACTATTGTGCACAATGCTATGCACTCATTCCCTTGGCTGCAGTCCGCCGGTCAGTGGTTTTCCCTAGTGTATACGATTCGTTCATGAACCGACGACGACATATTGGCGGGCTGAGGGAAACCCGGTCTTCGGACGAATGTATTTATGCTGGCTGCTCTCCCTTAAGATTCTTAGATGAATCGTGGCTGTTTGTAACTTAAATACACACTCTGTTCATACACACATATGGCAGCGATATGGGGGCTACTCTCCTCCTTTAGAATAAAAAGAGCGGTATTGTATGTATATAAAAGCATTATTTTTTTCAGTATATTCCTTAATACAATCTCCTCCAATGGTTCATGTTAAATGTGTGTTTAAATCTATAATTGTCATAGAAGTTTCGCTTGCATGAAGGAATTTGTGTGTTGTGATTACGCATAATACACTATTATTGTATTATTATTATTATTATTATTATTATTATTATTATTATTATTATTATTATTATTATTATTATTCGTCACCATTACCGCAGTTGCGCGCACTGTCATATTATTTGTATAAAAACATAAATGTATGGCCGTGCTAGTGCACAGAATAATTATTATATCAATTGTACGTTAGCATATTCGAGGTACCTTTAATACATTAGAATAAGGTAAGCTTTTGAAATAATAGTTTGTTGAAGAAAGTCACGCGAATGTAGCACATGTCCTAAATGCAGGCAACCTGCGAAGCTTAGTTCATAGAAAATTACGTGGAGAACTGGAATGGGAAAAAGTCAAGATTTGCAGGCATTTAAAATTATTACTCAAATAAATGCCAGAAGGACCCCGAATACCTGAAGGTTTTCACTTTTTGCCGCTAATATGGGTTGTATGTTGCAGGAATTTCAGGGACGATACAAATTTTAATCATTTACGAATTGTGTGTTTCTCCATATATTAATACGTACACCACGGTATGTATTAAGGTTATAACTCTGTAGATGGGAGTGAGATTCGATCTCAGAACCTCTTCCTTAAAAATCCGCCGCCTAACCACTCGCACACAAATCACAGCTGTGGATATCACAGCTACCTAATAGGCAATCACGCCGGTGGGGATGTATTATCATTTGTATTATTATTAATTATACTTATTATACTGTGATGTATTTAGGTATGACATTACTATTCATATATAAAATAATACTTAACGAAGTATACAATAAAATAGTAAAGAAATTGTATGTCGATTAGATCGAAGTAAGAATCGGAGCTACACCAAATACATTTGCCTCGTACGCGACGACAGTATTAGCAATACCAGAAAGCTTTTAAGCACGAGGCGTGTTTCCGATTATTTTTTAGAAACAATAGAACTTTATTTCCCAAATACATCATTCATTACCTTACACCACTTCTCCACAGAGTCATCGCCGTTATTCCGGCACTTATCGTAACGGGAAACCAGTCTTTGTATGTCTTCGTCAAAGAATGATGCCGCCTGTGATGAAAGACAAGTCTGCACTTCTTGTTTCACGTCATCGTTGTTGAAGTGTTTTACACCAAAGAATTTCTTCAGATGAAGAAACAGATGAAAATTGCTTGGTGTCAAATCTGGGCTGTAGGGAGTATGGTGAAAATGTTCCCAACCAAATGATGCGACCAGTTCTTGATTTTTCTGGCTGTGTGTAGCCGTATATTGTCACTCGTTATTGTTTCGCCATAAACATCACACAATTGGCGATGGATTTTTGATGGTGTAGCATTTCTCGTATTCAAAAAACGAATCACTGTTCTGGGTTCACAGTCAGAGGGTCGTTCGATTGTTTTAAACATTTCTAACAAAAGAAAACTCAAAGTGACGATTGTTCACTGTTGCGCGTGGCTTTCTAATGAACGGAGGAAGTGATCGCGCATGTTCAAATCGCAAAATGATAAAACGGGGTTACTTTAAAAAGACCCTAATAAAACAATTGAAAAAATAGTCTTATTAAGTAATGACTATATTGTCCATAGTTCATATTCACAAATAACGCATAGCAATGCCTCGGATACCGACCAATCATGATGGTTTATCTTAAAGTATGCTACAAGGACACGATTTTACTTAATCGTAATGGTATCAGTACGCAGTGATTGATAGGCTAGGTCATCGATCTCAATTATTGCACTCTCAACATCCATTTCATTCCAATACACTTCAGCTGCCATTAATGAAAACCAGCAGATTCCTTCAACTTTCAAAATTCTGTTTTTAATCAATGTACTTACAAGTAGTGTCAATTTCCTTCTTTAAAAAAAGTATGTTTATTGTGTTCTGATTTTAGCTTGTCGTAATTTTGAGGTTAACAATTTTCTCATTTTTGCTATTAGTAGTATTTCGTGATACATGTTCAGCTAACACAATGATTATTTGATTTTAAACACACAAGTAATTTACTATTTATTTAAAATGTGTTACATGTTATTCGTGGAATGTCTAATAAAATCCCATTCGAGGTTACGAGATATTTGATGTCATATGGACTGTGTATTCGAACAAAGTAAACGGACATTCCGGAACATTCTGTATATGGTTCAAAATGTTATTTAAAAGAGAATGTAAGGGGTAAAATGGCATTTTCCACTTTTTTGCGTCAGTATAATTAAGTACATTGCAGCTTTAAGTTCCCTGCAAGTCCGTTTAGAGCCGGGTGAATTCATCCTGTGAAGTGCGTGCTCTCTTTAATAGTTCTTGCATATGAGATTGACTTGAGTTATTCTTAGTCTGGCACGAGCAATTAGATCCTGTTTCTTCTCACACGTGTTGGCTCGTAATTTATTTTCAGAAGAAAACGCTTCATTACGAAGATAAAGTAATAGGAAACGCCATGTACGCGCTTAGAACATCCAGTAGCTTTTTAACAAAAACGCATCAAAGTGCTTTACGGTTCAAACGTTCCTCACTTTGCGGAAAAGGCTCCGACTGTGAAGAAAACTTTGTAAAAGTTTATAGAACATTACGGATAAGGAAAAGTCTATTTCAAGCATGCAAATCAGTAAACGTCATTATGCAAGTCTATTTCGTCACTTTGGATTCATGAGGTAACCAAACACTACACATTAGTTTGTGAAGGGTGTAGTTTCAATGCATTGCACTCTCTAGGTATACAAGGACTCACCCTTTAAAATAGTTGTATAGTCATGCTAATGCATTATATATAACGCATTTATCTAGACATTTGCACGAATATATTGCGACTAATCACTAATCTAGATGTTTGCACCAACTGCAAGAATACATTTACGACTAACCACTCTAATCTAGGCATTTGTATATTAAGCAAAAACCGCCCGGAATTACTCAGGGCGTAAGTCATATGCAATCCTGGGTAAGTAACATTTGCAATGCATGCCAACTTCTCATCTTTGCTTGATTAACTGGGTTGCTACGTAACTAACATGCATGAGAACCAAATAACTAATGCGCACTAACAAGTTGAGAGGTTTTAGTGGGTAGGGCAATGCTCCATTAGCGACCCCCACTCCATCTTCTCTGGTGTGAATAAAACGCATTTCCCTTCCACAAAAAACATAATAAAAATAATAAAAATATAGGCATATTTGAAAGTGAGTATTACTATTATATTACTTTAATTGATAATAACTGTTCTTTGTGAAAAATGCAACACCAAGAAAGAATTTCCCGAATAACTCCAAACTTGGTGGAAGTGTAGAAGTGCTGCAAGCAATAAGTGATTAGGTTTGCAGAGAGATGGGGTATACGTAGGCCGAGCAGAGCCCTCTCGTGTCGGTCCAACAAGGCCAGTGTTGCGCCCAGCGTAGTCAGTGTAGAGCTGTCAAACAAGGTGGAAACAATAAAATGAGTGACATTATGCCTCGTCGACGTAAAAGGGAGCCATATCGACATGTGAGTGAGTTCGAACGGGGCAGAATGATAGGTTTCCGAGAAGTGGGTTTGTCATACCGTGACATTTCGGCTCGTGCAGGGCATGCTACTACGACAGTGATGCGTGTGTGGAAGCAGTGGATAGATGAAGGTGTACGCAGCGAAGAGCGGGTACTGGACCACGGAACATGACCACAGCACAGGATGACCGTCATCTTGTCCGCATGCCCATAACGGACCGTACAGCTTTATCCACATGTTGGCTCGACGCTGGAGCACTGCAACAAGGTATGAACTTGCCTGCATCAACGGTTCGTCGCCGTCTGCTGCAGGTTGAACTGGTTGCATGCATGCCATTACGTCGCCTTCCATTGTCCAGAAACCACAAGCTCCCCCGACTGCAATGGGCACGTGAACACCGTTGCTGGGGTGCTGAGTGGCAAAATGTAGTCTTTTCGGACGAGTCCCGCTTTAACGTGTCCTACAGTGATGGCCGCATGCTTGTCCGGCGGTACCGTGGTGAGCGCAACCTGGAGGGCTGCATTGTTGAGCGGCATAACGGACAAACGCCAGGTGTGATGGTTTCGGGCGCCATTGGTTACAACAACCGATCTCGCCTGTTGCAAGTGAGGGCACTTTGAACATTAACCAGTACCTAACGGTGGTTGTAAACCTGAGGACAGTGCCCGGCCACACATTGCGAGGAATGTACAAGCCTTCTTCGAAGAGCAACGGGTACCATTGCTTCCTTGGCCTACACGTTCGCCTGACATGTCGTCCATCGAATATGTCTGGAATATGATTGATTGGCACCTGGTGCGTTATGGTCCTCCAGTAACCAGTGTCACGGATTTGTGGGCTGGAATACAAACTGCGTGGAGGGAAATCCCTCAGGAACTTATTCAAACCCTTTTGATTCAATGCCACGGCGTATAGCAGCTCTAATTGCAGCGCATGCAGGCCACACCAAATACTGAGTCAAAGGTCATGTATAGATTTGAAAAGCTTATCATTTGTCACTTATCTTGTACCTAACCTGTGGTATTAAATTCATTGAATTAATGCTTTCCTTCTTGGTGTTATAATTTTCACAAACGGCAGTGTGTGTATACATATAAATAAAATATATACACACACATACACACGCACACAAAGACAGACTTCAAATAGACAGGATTGGAAAACTTACAGTATTTTCATTCATTTCTCAGTAACTTTCACCGATATCCACATTCCTTTCAGTAATATTACCATAGGACATTCAGAATGTATCCTTAATACTCGCATGGAATTTGCATCTCTACCAAGACCTTCTTCCATCCCCATTCACGTCCGCGTGCTTGGTGTATTTGAAGATAACAGTGATTTAGCACTAATGTATTGCCCTCTAGCTTACCATAGCTTTTATAGCCCATGACATTATTTTTGGAGTGGGCTGAAGGATAAAACGTAGAAAACAAATTCTGAAACTCTGGAAGAATTCAAGGAAAATATGTAATACTATAGGAACACACTGATCGAACTAACTCGTATCAATATGTTTAATTATTACTCTCGCTATTTGAGGGGGGGACGAAATTTTAAGAACCGAATTCAGAGTGCAGACCCGACCAGTTGTAAAATGTCTGGCTGGCGAGACGCAACATCACGTGCGTACCCTAAGTACATATTTTGGAAGCCCTGTATTGCGTTATTGAAACTCGATAAACAGCATTAGGAACCATCTTTTGAAAAGGAAACTTAAAAATGTTGTTTTATTTGAATCTATCCTAAGTACTTAACTTCGTTTTGCTTCAGAAATGTTATTCTGTTATTTCGACTCTTCCATGCCTCCGTTTTAATCATGCGATTTTTATCTTCAGAATAGTTATCCTTACACATTAACCCTAACGGTTTATACAACATCTAATATCAAAATAAATACAGTTTTACTTTATTTTTAGATTAATTGTTCTATAACTTGTGTTGCAAACTTAAAGCATACAGATTAAACTATAATGTTACAACAGAAACAATTTTCTAGCACGCAAATTACATGGAAGTATGTTACTTGAATGTTTAAATGGGAATGTCTTAGTGAAACACGCTAATGCCGCTATTTATGTTAGTTACTTATTGTTGAGTTAATTAGAAAATTAACTGGAGGTATTTGTTCTCTTAATAACCGGTATGCACGATAAAATTAAGAGCTTGTGTTTTCTGTTCACGCTCATTTTGAAAACAGGTTATCCTGGTAGCAAGAAACCGGATAGCTATCACAAGTTGCCTGTCAGGAGAACATTTCAATTTCGTGTTATTGTGTTGGATAACATGGGTGGTCCATACTGCAGATTGCCATAGAATATTGCAGTTCCATGTTTTAACATTTGCGATACAGCCTAATTGCTTTACACTTTGCACTTGCTCGTGCAAAAGTGTAAGTATTTTATGTTTTACTGTCAGGAACCCCAAAGAATTTTCTTCCTCACCTTCTCTGCTCCAACCCTACAACGGAATTGCAAAACCCGTAGCTCCACTCACGTTCTTTGGTTAAATGCGGAGACTATCGTCTCTGTCCCAGTTTCCCACTGCCCCCCTCACTCCCTCTTTTTCTCTCTCCACCTCTTTCCAAATTGTATTGGTTTTGCCGGCTGTTTCTTTGTCTGCTACCTCGTTGAGATATACATAAACTTCTTTACTTTCGCATATACATATATGTGTATAGGAGAGAGAGAGGGAGGGAGAAGTACAAGTAGAATATTGCAGCACCCTAGGATGGTTAGCTGCAAGAGATGTTTACAACCATGAGGGCGGTAACGTCAAACGGTAGAGCTGGTGGTCCGGGATATGCCGGAATTAGGGGGATAGTTGGTAGGTTGAAGAGGAGGCATCGAATAGTACCCCGGGGGTGGTATAAAAACTGACAACTATATTTATGCGTAATTTACTTGGCTAGCGGGAGACGGTAGTTAGACAGACAGACTGATAGATCGTACGAACAGGAGCTATCACTAGTGCATCTTACCTGTGCGTTACTGCAGTCTTTAGGTTCACACTGATTTAATGTTTAACTTATGGTGAGGGGTGACGCGCCCCTGTTGGCCAGAACTTCGCCTATATTTAAGGGTGTAAAGGTTCAAAGAAATGACGAAGTTCGTCGTTGTAAGCTGGACGTAATATTTTAATACTCCTTGTATGGACGGATGAGAAAGAACAAAACGGACATAACATTACAAAAGTGTATGTAGCTTAAAATACTAATAATTTGGCTATAAACAGGATATATAAAACGGCTAAAGCTAAAAGACTGGTTTAATACAAATATATATATTTTAACAAGTTCTGCACTTCTAAAGTACATCTCTTATGGCTTGATAGATGTAAAAAGTTCAGTAAAAATAAAGAAGTCTTCATATGCTATTAAAGGCAAAGTTTTCAATATATATAATATACGAATCAAAATCTTTAGAAACATTTTGATAAAATGAAAAGTGTGGAAAAATTTTCCATGTAAAGGCTAATTTGGGGTAGGGGGATTTTTTCGAAACTTTTTGTCGCAACTTGCAAGATAACAGTATCTAACACCATTTTTGGTATCTATCTACTTTTCCTATTTGATTTATGCTGTTCATTGGTACGCGCAGATAGACACAGACTTTTCCATTTTTTTTCTTAGTGTTTGAGGGTTCAGGTGAAACTTTACCGGTGAAACTTTGATATCAAATTTTTGGGTAGAGCGCAATGCTTCCTCTACCTACTATAGGTAAGTGGTTCAGAGAGTAAAATATTGTTTATCACAGTCTTAAATCCAAACCTGTACTTCTGTTATGATAGCTAGCGTTTTACACATTTAAACGTGATACTTTAAATCGTTTTGATGTTTACAAAATACATATATGTCTATGAGTTAAAATTTCTCAAGCTGAAGTATTCTATAATCGTGAGGACCCATTTGTTTGCTTCTCATGAAGTCCTGAATAAATTATGTTTGCTTGTTGCCTTAGCCTCGGCCTTGAGTAACAGAATTCTAAAATTCTGAAAATGTAGAATATCTGGTTTCCTAGCGCCGTCCGCTCGCTTGCAGCGCACAGACGTTGCATAAACAAAGTGACAAACTGATGGAATTCACACTGTGATTCTTTTGATGTGTGTTGATGCGCTTTGCTTTCACACATAAGAATAGAATTCTAGGAAAACTAGTCGGCTTCTTCTCTGTAGTCATTGTGCATGCCAATTAAGAATTACATGCACCAACGATCGCTGAGGAGATATCTAGCCGAGATGCTGTAACTTTTGACAGAGCTAACATTTAAATTTCACCCAGAAACGCCCAAAATTCGTTCTTTTACCACAGTTATAAATAAATGCTTCTATGAACCGCGAGGTTGAGGCATTTAGATTGAATGGACATTGAAAGGTCCGTATAAGAAGAATCGTAACTTATCTGAAACAATATGGCAGCTATAATGCATAAAGTGTAAAGTTTGTATGTGTGTATGTGAGATAAAATACACAGACTACACTAAAATGGTGGAAACTTTTAACGTTTCTAGCATAGTATTTACACCGAGCGGGATGGCTCAGGCGGTTTCGTTTGTGGCCGGCATTCGTGAGATCGTGGGTTGGATTCCCGGGGCCGACCTTCCTGTCCCATGGGTTGTATCGGGGGTTTTCCCGGGTCGTAAGGCGAATGCTGGGAAGGATTCTCATATCCCCCGAATTTCGTGTCTCTCCATTTCTTATCCATTCTCATTTCATCCATTTTTCATCCTTTGGTCTCTTTCAGGGCTGGAAGTGTCGGCGATGGTATTTCGGTGTAGTGTGGCAGGGAAAAGGATGCTCTTTGCGACTCTCTCCGTCTCCCGGCTTTCGGCTGGCTGCCGAGGACTTCCGAACCCCCTTAAGGGAAACCCCCGGTGACCCCTTGCCTCATTCTTCCTCTACATTACAAAAAAAAAAAAACACAAAAAACAAATGGCCCATAAGAAATACTTTGGCAGAGGCTACATGTGATTTAAAAGTTCAATTGTTGTGCTTTTACTAGTAATCTCAGCTGGTTATAAGACTAAAATATATTTCTTTAAATACGTGTCTTACCCTTAGTTTTCAACACACTATATACGAAATGTTGGTCCTATGTAATGTTTATTTGCACTTAAAGAAACTCATACCTTGATAGAGAAGGTGCCTAAGCAAAATTGTCGGCCACTTCACGCCCCTAGCGTCCTGATTCTCTCCTGTGGGGCTATATATGAGTGGAGGCCTAATCACCTGCCACCATACCCACCTAGAGACGGAATTTCACCTGGTTACAGAAAGTACCGTTAGGGTCTCTGAATACCCGACTGCGTGACAGGAAAAACTATTATCCACATACAAATTTGCACCATTTGACCCGTCCAGACAAGGTTCAAGCTAAAGCGTAGGCAACATACAAACCTAAAAACTTCTGCACCTCCTTATTATCAAGTCCTTAGAGATTTTTACTGAATAATCTTGGTATATGAACAGAAGTTTTTACACTCACATTATGGAACACGACAAAAATTATAGCTACATTTCCAAAAGTTACATTTTTGCATATTTTCAAATCTAGTGCGGTATACATCGTTTAGCCTACTTGTGCAAAACATTACAATTATACTATAGACGCTTTAATTATTCCAAAAACTAGCCAACCGTTTATTTTAAACCCTTCATTCTATAGTATCCTGATTAAAAATAAAATAACTACTCGTATCCTCATTTTCACCTGACCAATAAAGACACAAATTTGTACACCAGCACTACAGGGCTAAGGGAAAATACAACGTTCTTATATACATACATTTGACCAATTTTACAAAACCCTGGAAACTTACAGTTTAGGTTTTGGGGAAAATAATAGCCTACTCACAACCTTCAACAACTTACCTAACCCGTTCTTATTTTTAAACCTTTAGTTGCAGAATGAATCCGTACAATCCTGGCTAAGATATGCAGGCAATATCCAGGTTACCCTCGGAAGGAAAGCGATTCTCCCAACCACTCTTAAGTGAAACAAGATGTCAGACCTGGCCACGGCTGCCACCCATTTCCATAACAATGTTAAGCTATGAATGACGGATGTCGCTTTGGGCTGTGTGAGAAACAAACACGCAGCATTTATGAAATATCCCAACCTTTCCCTCCCTAAACGTTATTCGCCCAGATGCTCTCCCTCTGCAAAGAAGATCAAGGCCGATGACCCAAAAGGTACATTATCTCTGTTCCTCCATCACTCTTCTTAGGAGTTCAACGGGATTCGTCAAGTGCCTCGCCCATCTGATGAACTTATGTACAGGCACGAGCAAAGAATTATCCGACTATCCAGAGCGGAAGGGTTCCTGGTTTCCAAAGGTATTACGTGTAAACGAAAGATTAAATGGCTATCTCACCAATATTAACACTAAAGTTATGACTCATTTTCTCTGGAACTATTCTTCTTCTTCTTTAACTGATTACCTCCAACAGTTTGTAGGATTTACAAGTCAATGCCTGTCGGGGAACCAGCAAATATGGATCATGGCATATCCAGGATGTGTGATTAGCCCGATGCGTGATATGACGGTGAAAAAGAAGTAAATGAAATATAGTGATGAAAGGGATGGTATAACAATTCGCGGACTAAATATTCAACTTAGCTTTCGCCTAATGATCGAGGAAAACCACGAAAATATATTCGGTCAGCTTTGTTCGGTTTTCATCATTACATTTCCTTTACCGATTATTTATTTTAAAACGTTACATTAATGCTAGTATAAAAATGTTTTACAGTTTAATGTGTCTAAACTTGAGATGTTATTTTGATTTAATTTAATGGATATTTCTGTTCGTAATGTGTTCATGTGTTATATAATTATCATTCATTCTAATGTTAATTTTAAACGCTGCTTAAAGGGCGCAATGAGACAAAGTGGCGCAAACAATCTTGTAAGACAAGGATAAACTAGTCGCGGGCATCCTTTCCCCAACCGGCTTCAAAGCGAACGGAAAGCTTTGAAGCCTGACCATAAACCCATCAGTAAACGATTAGTAGGGTCTTCCCATCCCTTAAACACAACACGTGGTCCTTTCTCCAGCTCCACCAAAGCAAAGCGTTGTTAAGATTTTATGGTGCTTGCGGTTAGGGAGGGTAGGGAACAAGTGTTTGGCTACTGCATAAAGGTCGCCGCTTGGGGATCCGAAGGCTGCGATGACCATACCACGAATTTCGTGTATGTGAAGATTTCGCGCATTCGGCCTTGGCTACCTTAAACAACACGAAGCATGCGTTTTATAGAACCTTCGAGAAAGACTCTGAATCAATGAGTAGAGAGTCAGGAAAGCTGAAACAAAAGATGATCTTTAGATACCAATGAAGTTCAGGAAAATAAGTATTACATAAATCATTAGCAAAGCCGACATCTTGAGAGTCCATTAGTTTTGTTCACATCATATGAAGTAGACGGTAGCGTCATATTAAGCGTTAAGATTTATAAGATTTTGCAAGCTAATTCGTATCATTTGGGTGGCCTTAGTTGCGTAGTCGCCTTCCTCTCCCATCTATTTTGATGTTATTGAGTTTTGGCGGAATGCGTACTTTGGGATCGTGAAACTGCTGGCAGTGCTATATATTTTTTATTTCCATTACTTTTGTTGTGTGAGAAACTTTGGGTCATTTATTGAATACTCAATCCGGTATTTGCCTGACAACTGAAAGAAACCACAGCAAACACAGTCAGATTTACCGGTACGCGGGATTCGAAAACGCAATCTTCAGAATGCGAGCCTCTCGTGAGGTCTATAGTATATTGCTCATGAGACAGAGATTTGTAAGTGAGAAAGAACACAATAGAACTAAATATAAATAAATCTTATTTATAATAAACCAAAAGAAATGCATTATACCGCAAATTAATCAGGTAAGTTTAAATATCGTCGTATAACGCTCCACATATATGGCCTTCGGGGGTTACCGCATTCCAACAAGCGATGATTGGACCAATTTCTGAGGTGGAGACACCCAGAGGGCTGAGTCATTACCTTCGATGTGTGATAAAGATGGCGGTGGAATGAGAGGACCTACAGCTTTTATCGTGGACTCCGAACCACGCTGGGCCTTGGGAATACTCCACATGAGGAAGTCAGAGATGAAGGCGTGGATAGAGCCGATTTAAAATCGCCACCCTAGAGCCTGGAATCGTTCTCCGGACCTCGGAACGAGACCCGGAAACGAAACCATTATGGCACCGGGCACCCGGAAAGTTCAAATACTAATTTAGCATAGAAAATGAAATATGTTTTTTTGCACCTATTTCGGCACATTATAATCTCCTCTTAGTGCGGGTTATTTCTCAGAACATTAAGTTGGGACAAATATTACAGGAACAAAGTAAGATTGCTATGATTGGGTGCAAATAAGATGTGTGGACTATTCTTTTTCAAATACTCATTGAAATTGAATTTTTGTATGATGAAAAATGAATTACTTGTTTGGTTAAGCTGAAAACAGAAGAGTGAGTTTGGCATTTCATCGCAAATTGAAATGTTCTTGATAGGAAAGTGGATGGTGGGAGAATAGACGTGACCTGGTACGGTTCTATTAATATACTCTGACAATCCAAAATCGCTATGAAAATTCTTACATAAAAGCATCTGGTAGATTCTTTAATGATACCCTCTTTATAACATAATAAAATTTATTTTCCAAGTGAGTTTTTTGTTGGCACTGATTCAAATAGAGCTGTTAAAATAATCTTAATTCTTCTCTTGCACATGTTATTAATTTTGAAAGATCGTGTTTACCAACTTGTTGATTGCAAAATATTGTGGCATATTAATAATTTGGGGGGTTACATTATTGTTCTACATTCTCATTCCAGACACATTGTTGTTTACGTCACTCTTGTCTGGTAGCTTTGCTAGCCACGAGTAGTGGAGGATAGCGTCACTCTTAGTTAGGATTCCGTGAGGAACGGATCGCGTGTGTAAGCCGGGCTTTGGATCGGTGGACATCTCCTCTCACCTTCCATTTTTAATAGTGTAGGAACACCAAACGGTTGGAAAATAAATCTAGGAATATGTGAGTTGATGTGTGTTATGGATTTTGCGCAGTAAAAACCCACACCTTCTTCTAACCTCCACACCACATTTCGGTCCTCCGCTGCCAAGTAAGTATATGCCCCTTCATTGTAAGTGCTGGGTACTCAAAATTAATTCAATTTTCATGTGAATGTTTGGGCCAACTACCCAGCATGTAATAATATACTATGCACGACTTTAATACCAATTAATGAAGGAACCGCGAGCTAGCGATAGAGTAGAGCAGAGTTGCCACTGGAGGGGACTCGAGGCTTAACCTATCACCCTGTTTTGATCTTCGGTCTGCGTACCCTCCAAGGATCTTCTATTCTATTGGCACTGCGTCGCCGTAAAGTCCGACCAACCCCAAGTACAAGCTTGGAGGGAGAATGAATACCGATTGTCACAAAATGCAATGACTGGACTAGAGGTGCAAAGCTGTTTAGCTGCTAAACGGTGACTTACTTACCTTGCAGTCGCCGCTGACGCACACCCAACGTTCATTTTTGGAACTGTTATCGCTGTTGCATGGCGTTCCGTCTACCACAGTCTTGTTAAGTCGCGCGTAGAAGTGATATCCTCGCGCTCTGCAGTTCAGCTCGCATTTGTTGGGTGCTGCAATCAAAATCAAAATGAGTAAATATACTTTAATTGACTTTACGCTTTCAAAATGTTTATATTCTTCCAAAACAATTAGCCTTAAGCCTTTTCCATTTAATAAGCAGAAGGAAACAGGCGTTTGAATCTTGGGAGAGAGACAAGAGTCATTCCAACTATGTTATTGTGCAATTACTAGGGGACAGAAGAGAGTGAAAGAATTGCACAAAAAGCTAGTATGGAATATTCTAATATAAATATTTTTCTACAGGTAAGTATAACTTTCGAAGATGGATAAATAAGTATTAGATCGTAGATCAGTTTCAGTGTTATCCTACCATTAGAAGGGAGTTAATATGAATACTTTCTCTTTGCTTAAACCTTAAAATCCTTCAAAACTGTTTTTAAGAAAACCTGAAAAGATTTATTACTCTGTAGATATGAATGTGAATAGCAATACGCCATTTTGATATGTATAAGTCATACTAATCTGCATAATGTTTTAATGTGCCTAATGAAAACGCAAAAATCTATTGTAACTGATATCTGCATTTATACGTTTTTTATACACCAACTTACGAATAACTTTAAAAGTTAAATTTAATGGAACACATATATTTTATTTGTTACACCAGTACCTCAAACTTAAGATATTTTAACTAAGGTTATTGAATCAGGTTTAAAAAATCGGATTTACAACCGTCACGAATGTTTATTTGCGCTCAAAGGAGGAACACTGTCGGACATTTTACGCCCGCAGCGTCCTATTTCTCTCCCGGGCTTTAACTATGGACTGTGGGCCAATCATCAGCGACCATGCGCGCTTAATGACGGAATCAGTGACTGTAGAAATTCACCTGTTTGCAGAAACCATCGCTAGGGTGTAGCTATACGCCAAAGGCGTGATAAACTACACGGCTTAATCTAACCATTACATTTTCGCATATATCCTTTACATATTTGTTGTTTATATAAAAGAATTATATTATTCATGTTATATTACTCAAAATAAATGTTTGTTTAGAAGTGATTTCAAATCAATATGAGCTTAAGTTTAAATGTTTAGCAACAAGCATGCAGGGATAAATTAAGGAGTCGTCGTAAATAACTCTTGGGAAGAAAAAGAGAAAAATAATTGCTAACTTTCAAAGTTTCGTCAATTCTCAAAAAAAGCATGTTTAACACAAATTATTAACTTTAACGAGTTGTAAATTTTCTCTTGTAAGTTTTTATACTTCCTGGTTTGGCAGCTGCATACAATTATAGAGCATACCAATTTTACAAAACAATTGCAGTTCCTAAGTTCTTGTGCCGTATTGAGATTGGCTTTGAATAGGAAAGCGAACAATAAAAACCACTTATATAATATTTCTGAGACAAACTGCCGACAATGCTTTACGTTATCATGTGTCAAACGAAACAATTAGAGCTTGAGTGATTTTATGTAATTTAGATGAAAAATATAGGTAAATAAACTGAAATGGACACACAAATCTTCAATGGATGGATTGTTCTAGTCTGCCAAATAGATGATATTGGCCTATTGGTGATAAGATGTAAGATGGCCCAGAAAAAGATGGCAATACGATTTCAATCAATAATCCTTGATACACAATTCAGTACAATAAATTGAACTTCACTTCAGTTTAATTATCATATCAGTATCTCAAATATAGGAGACTTTAACTGAAACCCTTAGAACCATTTTGAGAAAATAGAAAATAACGAACACAATTACGAATAACTTTCCATGTATGTACGAATTTTGGTGTTAATGCGTTATTTCGTTTCTCATTTATATTTTTACAGATGCATAATGGGCCTTTTTCTAAGACTGGTACTTAAAACGCTATTTCAGTTAAACTCCCAATATCGAACTATTTGGATCGGCACAGTTTTTCTCTACATAGTATAGATATGTGGTGGATAAAGTAATAGCATCAGTCTTTTGCAAATAGGGATTGCCTGAGTTTGAGAAATCTACTAGATAATCATACCCTACGCCGGAGAAAAGTCTTGTTTCAGAAAAATACTGAAACTTTGAACTGAACATATTCTTCTTTGCATCATAGAGGAAGTACATATTATCTTCCTCTTCTTTCTTCTTATTTTTCTTCTTGGTTTTAGGCCCTATGGCCTGTTCTGATCTCATCCCTGGCCTCGGTCCTACAACGTCTCGTCATCCTCTTGATTTATATCTCAGCATTATTTTTGGTATTCTTTACAGCCTATTCTTTTTGGATGTTCTTTCCAGTTATATCTATTTTCAACTATTTTATTTCACTTATCGGAAACATGTATAGCTTAATTCAAATCTCTTGATTATTTATTTTATATAGTTTTGTATAACCTAACAATATTCTAAAAAATTAATTTCCATAGCCTCATTGCGGCTGTAATCCCTCTTCCTTATCGTCCAAGATTCACTAACAGATACTAATGTCATCTCTGTATCCATTCGTGTTGTTTCAGTTGTTCACAGCATTTGATATTTACTTAATTTGATTTATATATTCAAATCCAAACTAAATGTTACATCACAACTCAAATAGTTGGATATGTTCCAGACATCTGCTATCTAGGATTATTTATGCTCTTACTGGATTTATGCTGGAATGCCACACTTGTAGCTTTAGAAAAAACAAATTATAAAATTATATACTTTCTATGTGATAGAAGAGGTAAATTGCCATTTGAAGTTTACGCTCTGAATCCTGTAAAATTACGAGGTCGTCTGCATATACAAAATTGTCATAAAGATATCGTCTATATAAATGTTGAAAATACTGGGCGATAGTACACACCTTCTCTAACACCTTGATCTGTTTGCATGTTTTCCCCAGAATAGTTAGGGGAGTTGAGGTTAAAATGGTGCATTATAGATACCTTTTCTGCAGCTTAAGTGGGTTGGATATTCATAGTGTTCCCTATTTGCCATAATATATCCCTGCCTTGCCTATTTTGTCAAAACTTTCGCCAAGTCTGTGAATGACATATACGTACATAAATAGATTGCTTTATTCTCTATACTAAAAGCCTAATAGTCAAAACGTCATCTGAACACAGTCTTCCTGTCTTAAATCCACTTTTCTCTTCCATCAACTGGAATTGTCCCTCCCTATCTAAAAAAACCCCCATTCTGTCCGAGCTTCATCAGCACGAACAAACTATTTTGGTAGTACCGGGTTTATCTAGAATAGGGAAACTGCCGTCGCCGATTCTGATTCGTAGCAAGCATCTGATTAAATTACCTCACTGTGGAGCCTAGCTGATGCACCTACGAAAGGTAACGACAATTACAGTAAAGTCATCGTAGGGTAGGGGTTCCGACCCCTTCAGCTGCCGTGGTGCGAGCGTTGCGAATCCCTAGCACTCGTAGTACTTCTGACGTTACTAGAAGTACGCTGGGCCGAACATTCGAGCCCCTCCCAATAGGGAGTTGTTCGGATTGGGTTGGACTCGGCGGGGCAGTGGTTCCCGAAACCATGGGTGATTGTGTACGTCTGGATGGTTTTTCTGCCCAGGCGGGGTTGTGAGACGCCTCGATGTTCTCCGATGAGAGTTGGTAGACGACATGCTAGATGGCTGTCCGCCCTATCGAGGTTTCCGGTAGTCACCTCTTTTTAAGGGTGACGCGCGTAAGTGGCGTATCCACTTCCATTTCCCGCGAAAGCGGGGGGGGTTAGGAAACAAGGTATTGGTCTTATGGGAAACCCCCACTGTTGGAGAGCCGCTCGGATGGAGCTGACCCTGGGTTGTTAGGAGGCGGCTTGGGCTACGGCTATTGCCTGGGTAGATATGCGCAACAAAAAAAATTACAGTAAAGTTTGGTGTTGGTTGGCGCAGTGTGTCGTAGGAATAATTTTATGTGCAGCCCTCTGTTGGTTGTGATTACTGTGTGTAATTATAATTGTGTATATTACAAAACAGGTTGTGTTTATTATGTTAAGTTTTGCTCAAACAGCGTCACATGTGGACTGTCAACTTGATTTTATACAGAAATCCCCTGGTGTCATCGTTTCTAACGAATCCGTAATTTCTAGTCATCATCATTTACTATCAAGGTTTAAACCATTACTGATCTGCTCCGTGTCCTTATTGTTGTTTTCCTGCTCTCTCTTTGAGCTGGACGTCCTCGACTTCTGTATTCTTGTGGATTATAATTTAGGATCATATGAGACAGCCTTTTTGCATTCATTCTAATGATATGTTCAACCGTTTATTTTTATATTCTTTCAATTTAGTTATTACACTGACTATTTGTAGTTCTTTGCGGATGTCTTGATTCTTTTGCTTATCTATAAGAGTATGTCCCGCCATATGTCGTAGAAATGTCATTTGTACTGCTACCAATCTTCTTGTAAACTGTTAGTGAGAGTCCGACATTTCGAACGGTACAAAAACAGGTATAGGTAAAACTTTATAGAACTTTAGGAGGTTTTCACTATGAGCTTTCTTTGCTAATGTTCTCCTAATGGTATCAAAAATATGTTGGAACAAATTCAATTTTCGGTTAACCTCTTTTTGTCCTGCCATTGCCTAAGAAAACTCATAAACAATTAAAACCATTTACTTATTCTATTAAAGGTTTACTACTATTTTAGCTCTTATTATGTATTTGCAGAAATTCTTTGTAATTGAAAAATGACACAGTTTATAGTCTGTTAGAATAATTCAAGCAGGCGGGTCCATTTTGGACAAACCAAACAGCTAATAGTTCTGACCAAGGAAAAGTAGAACGAGATAAAGGCTGCCTCGCTTAGCATTCAAACCGCGTTTCATTTGCATCTGTCCATTGATCTGTTCAGAAAGTAAAATTAAGGCCATATAATGTAACAGCACTGCACACATGTGGATAATGTTGCTAGAGGTGTTATTGCAACTGGTTTATGCAGTCTGTACGTGATCAATATGTTGATCCTAGTCTGCTATATGTTTGTGATGAAGCTTGGCTGAATTCTTTGGTTCACATGAGCACACAGAACAATAAATAACGTCAGCAATTATATCAGAAACCACTGCTGGTGTAAAGACGGAGTGAGTGTGCTATTAGTTAAATAAGAATTATTACTCCCTTTTCTTTTACGAAACCATAAGTCATGGTAAGTATGTGAAAATGTATTGACTTCTCTCTTCAGAAAACAGTCGTTTGCAGAATAGCTGTGGTTACTTTATGTAGGATAATACAACTGCACAGCAAATAATCCTTTGATGCATTATTACGTGTTTTGATGATAGAATAAGTGATTGCCCTGTTCGTTCTCCAAATCTAAATTCATGTTAGTGTCTGTGGGGAATGCTTAGGATAAAGTTTGTGTAACAAATTCCCTTGCGCTCGAAGAATTAGAAGACAGTATCCGGCGTGCGTTTCCAAATATTTTGGCTACAGAAATTTGTTATAAAGTGTCTTCTATTCGTGTTCAGTAGATTTTAGTTTCTTTGCGCGCAGAGGGGCATCATTTCGAGCACGTTTTATATAAGATAAATATAAACTGTTCACATTGTTTCGTATGCTTAATATTATCTTGGAGAGAAACGATGTCACGGTCGCCCGCTACTGCACGAACGGATTCATATTCCAGTGCCGTGGTAGCCATGGGCTGCCAGTAGCGTCGCTCAAGAGAAACTCTGTGTGTGTTCTCTCTTTAGCAATATGAAACTTGGATAACTGGAGGCTCCCAGCTTTTAGCATTATTAATGATGTTGCTGAAGGAAAGTCTGATGCAGCATATGTCAGTTCGGGTCCATGTCAAACGCAAGAGCTAGAAGGTGTACCATATAAGGTGATGTCCAGAAACTCTCCCAAAGACACGCTGTAATTGATTCGGCGTCCATAATAAAGATGAAGTACACAAATGGGGCTTGGCGCGACATATGTTGTAAACACTTTATTGTTCGATAGGTATCGATGGATCGCGTGGGAACTGTTATGGGGGGGCCACTCCTCCCCAAAGCAACGGTCCCAATCCTTCAGCCACGCTCTTCTTCCACCCACTTATTGATTAAGGGGCTTGGCGTCACAAAGGACACCAATCACAGCGGGCAAGATTATTATGTATTCAAGTAGGATCCGTTACCAAGATCTTAACCAAATGCAAAGAGGTTGTAGATTAGAGGGCGCCTCGGCCGCTTGCCCAACTAACATTACCATTCTCACGTCGTTAAAAGGGCAGAAAGAAAGTTGTACGCGTCTTTATTTATACATTCATTTTTCTGTTTACTTGACGTTAACATCTTATCGGAAAGATCTTTATGACAGTTGGTTCAGCGATTTGTTGGATAGTCATTATTTGGAATTGCAGCTTTACTGAGCGGAATTCATCTTTATAGATTTTTGTTTACATTTGCAACTGCTTATCAATTTATTGCTTCGGTCAACTGTTCCATACGCAATTCTAAATTGATTTAATTGGAGCGATATACCTCAGCCTCGGGCTAAGCGACCCGTTTTCACTAGCTATCAGAATCTTACGAAACAATAATAAATTGCTATCGAAGTTCTTTCACAGTGGCCGTGTGTAGCCGACGCCAAAGATCAGTGGTTCCAATCTCAGGCCTAACACTGAATTTTTCATTTGAATTACAACGTACACAGTGATTCCAGAAAGAATTTGTCAGCAATTTAAAACATTTCGTCAGATAATTTAAGGGAAAGAAAACTTTAATTATTAATATGCGAAAAAAACATATTTCAGTTTACGTGTTCTAACGCTTATTAAGTATGTTTTATTTTACTGGTTGTATATGCATTTCAAAAGATATAAAACATGGACTGTAATATCGTTCGTTATTTTTTCATATTAAATTTCAGAATTTTACTCGTTAATCTGGCTGCTAGAAAATTTTAAATTATTGATGAACGCTTTTTAAAATCACTGTATGTCCTATTCGATATTGATTAACTTGCAGTGACTGCTGAGTTCAAAAGTGTCGTGCATGCTCTTATTTTATAAAGGCTATTGTTGCTGTATTCACATAGCAAAAGGAAAACAGTTCATATTTATAAGACTTGAATATTAATTAAACATTACTATTTGAGCGCTTAATTATTCTGAACAGACCTTTATGGCAATGTTATCCTTATTAGGAATTGTAAGTTTTTACAATCAAAGCAATAATTATATTTAAACACAGCATTGCGGCTTTATTAAGCTATAAAATAATATAAATAAGTTATCCCTGGAACTCGTTAATACAGTTTACCTAGTATTGCACTATTCAAGATAGCGTGGCACTAGCATTCTGTTATACTACCTGGAAACAAAAATATGAAGCACATATCTTGAGCTAGTAATGTAAATATATGAAATTAGTTATGGCTATCTAATCGTAAATTTCTTGCCTACATATGGCTAGTGTTGAAGTTATCAAAAACAAAAGTTAATTCTGCTGATGGCTAACTGTAAAATTGGGAAATTCAAAGCACTTGTAGCATTCAAGTTGCTCTTGAGGTATGATATTTCTAGTATATGATATAACCTTGACGGTTTACCGAGATCTATTAGAATGTTGAGTGCACATAGGTATGTCTCGCCACGGTAGCTTATTTGAAAGAGCATTGGTATCGATAGCCGAAGATCTGCAGTTTGAGGTTGTAGCGGGTGGAGGTTGTTGCACTTCACGTATATACGTGATATCTCACCTTGGTGATGAGTTCGAGGTTGAAGTCCTCAGAAGTTCTCTCCCTCGGCTGCCAGTCATGAACTGTGAATAAATTACTATTCCTAACTATCTGTATCTCAGGCTATTGTGGGTGAAGGTAATTCATAAGCTGAATTTCTCAACGATTTGATTTATTCTAATACAACAAATTATCGGAGCGGTTAGCAACTGTTACCCTTTGAATAATAATGAAATAATATATATATATATATATGCGGTATTTTACATCTTCCCACTACTTTGAACGTTGCAGTGGGCCAAGCTGTCTATGTCACACACACATCTGTCTCCCACGCCACACGCACACGCGTTACAGCAGCTGTCACCAAATAGCTCACATGAGGGAATATGAAAGACGGTTGAAAGGGGCGAACCTTCCCTTCATACCTTGCTGCTACGACGCTAACATTCTTTATTTCGATTGGTTATTTACTTAGCGTGCTATGAGAAAGGAATCGTTCACTTTTAGAAGTCAATCTTCCGTCTGACTCTTTTGGTAAAACCCACTATCCCTGTCTCACTCGCAACTCTCGTTTCTCTTTCCGATTGTTGACTTCTTATCCTATCCCTTGACTTTACAGGAATTGCCCCCTATCTCCGTACTTGTTTCTCCTCGGAACTCTCTTTGAGCTCAATGCAATTCTGCATAATCCTATGCTCGCATATGTTAATGGACTATAATCCTGCTGCTAGCTCGCTTCCTACTAATTACAATGTTTCTTACAATTGTCTGCATTTTATGATACAAGTTATCTTACAGTGTTATATTATTACATATTCCTATCTTGATTATTGATTTATGATTTCTCGTTATTTACATTGCTTGCTCTGTATGTTGCCCTACGAGGTCTTCCCGGACGTGAAATTGGTTTTCTAAGTCTAATTCAGCTTTCAATGAGGGTTTATAACATGCGAAACAACACTCAAAAGGTTTATAATATAATTCTTAGTGGTGAACTCATGCTAAGGAGAAGAGGACTTTCAAATGAGATGACAAACTTATTTGATGAGAATCGTATGTTTTAACGTGTTCTGCATTTTTCATTCGCAGATTTTCTTATATAACTTTTAGTTTCTCAGTTATAAAAAGTTCGGTCAAAATGAAAAGAACTTTATATGTATATAGAAAATGTTTCCGTCTAAATAGTGATTTAAGCTGTTTTAGTTTTTTAATTTTCTGAAAATCTGTGTTGCATCCTTGAAAGGCGTTGGATTTAAATGCTAATTTTGGTATTTACCTGAAATTCGGTTTTTGAGTTATACTGGACAATGATCTCCAAAGATGTATTTCTGGTAATATTTCTTTATCAGATTTTTGGGTATACACGTTGACAAAGTAAATATTTAAAACTATGCCCTTTGCATTACACATTAGGCATGTTCACACGATTATTTATCCTGAATCAAAAACCACCAGAGACATTTTGAACAGTTGGCCATAGTCAAGTTTATGCGTTCACAAATAGCAATAAGATGCCTAAGTACCACACTTTGTCAGGCATGAAGTGTAACTCTCGAAACTCTGGCAACCACCACGTGCCAGTCACAACACTGCGGGTGGCAAGCTATAAAAGAAAACACTAGAGCATATCTTTCAATTGTTTACGACTGGTATTAGTTCCCAAGATGGAGCACGCCCAGTCTCCGATACACAGCATTAGAACTTCTATTAACATTATCAGGACAGGTGCATTGGCGAGTGTGAATGGAGATAATACCACTTAACAAATGGAGGCAGCGCTCAACTTGGATGCAGCCAGCGGGTGAAGTAAAGATAGCAAACTCTATTTGTAAAGTCGTGTAAGTGACACGCCCATGTTACTGCAAGGTAATCTGAGAGTAAGTCTGCTTAGATACATAGCTTACTGATGGCATGGAAGTCTCAGAGGGACAAAAATGTGTTAAATTACAAGTTTGCGTTTATTACCTATTCTGCGGTTGCAATCACAATAAAAAAAAACATTTTTAGAATAAAAAGGCGATACTTTTGCCTTCAAAACGTTGGCTGGAGAGTGTTTAAAATGATACAAACACAATAATTTAAAGTAATTTTTCTGATAGTTATATTATGTTGAGAAAACTTAATACTAACAACCACAAGACTTTCTCTACCATTGCATTACTGGTATAAAATATTCACTTAAAAACTACAGAGCAATCAGGCTATGATTTGGCCGGGAGAACGTAAGCGAAGCTTCTGGGAACCAGGCGCAACCACGTTGCATGGGAGCAGTAGCTTCACTCATTGTAGTCCCGCTAAGTTTCATTAAATGCGAACAATGCAATTTATTACCTTTTGTAAGCTGACCAATTACAGAAATTCATACGACTTACTCTCCAGCACACTCACCCTGTACGGTTTCACTTTAACCGGCATGGGCTGATCCTTTTGAAACGTCTACTTATTTTAGACAGAACGAGAAATGGAGTTCCTTAGAGAGCCTTCTAAAGCTGATCCAATTTCATTCATATTTTCCTTTGCTTATTCGCTTATAAATTCTGGCGATTAACGGTATTTGATACTAAATTTGTAACAACATTTAGAAAAAAAATTATTAAAACTGGCATGGAAATAATCCTGAAATACTTAAATTCAGAATCCAACTACAGTTGAGTGCAGGTGTCTGCAAATAACAGGTGAAATTTTAAACCTTGATTTTCTCATTATCTTGTTTTCTTACAGTTTTGCAGTCTTAAAATGCTCCTTATTATATAATTTCTGTTTACTGCCTACCAGATTTTTAGTTTGCATCCTTTTATGATGGTGAGATATGGGATTTAATACGAGACTGATTAAAAAAAAAAATCTGATGTGATGCATTCACAGACTTTCTCTACCCTCAGTGGGTATATAAACTATTCTTATTAAAGCTTTTTTCTGTTTACTACCTTTTAATCCAAATAAGCCTTTGCAGAAATAGCTACATTACGCATTTCGTTAAAGATACAAAGGGAATAGCGATATTCAAATGCTATACGCTGCCTTAAAATTCCATACTGTTTCCATGCAATCGTGAGAAACAAGTGAATGTTAACAGTACTTAAGAGAATGACCATGAAATGAACAATTCGAACCTTTAAGATATTTCAGAAATGACTTATTCTATAAAAACTTATTTGAAATAAATTGTGTTTTTTAAACAAGTAACTTTTTTGTGTAGTAGGTTTTTGTCTATCGCTTAAGGTTTACCAGTTATATGTGATTATACAAATTTCTTCCAAATAAAGTGGATTTCACAGCCTATTCCCGGAAAATTCAAGATATCCATTTAATTTATAATATAAATATCTTTAATATATAGCATTTTAATCAAAATCGTTTGTAGCGATGGCTTAGAAAATCAAATTTTTTGGAAATATCTTCCTTGTAAAGATGGGGGTAGGGGTTTCTTGAAAATCTTTGCGTCGTATCTTTGGAATGTACCGAACCTAAATACCGGGTTTGGTGTTAATTCGACTTTTGGTTTTTGAGTTATGCTGTTCAAAGGCACACACACGGACCTTTTTGGATTCAGGGGGCCTCAAAACATGTATTTCCGGTGAAATCTCGTTATCGATTTATTGGGGAATGCAATACGTTGTCTACCTACTACGTACGTGGTAGGGAAAGTAAAAATTAAAAGTGTTGCATGCCTTATTATACCGAGCGGAATGGCTCAGACGCTTAAGTCTGTGGCCCGCATTCGGGAGGTCGTGGGTTTGATTCCTGCGGCCAACCTTCCTGACTCATGGGATTTTTCGGCGGTTTCCCAGGGTCGCTAGGCAAATGCTGGGAAGGTTCATTACATTTCCCCAAATTTCCTGTCCCTCCATTTCACAAGGTCCATATTACCTATTTTAAATCACTTTTGTATACTGAGCGGTCAGGTTATATTTCGGCCGGTAGATCGTGGGACCTGACTTGGAGGCTCGGTTTGTCATGTTGATGTGTATTACGTATTACTCTTTATAAGTTATAGTTCAGTCTGACTGCTGCTATAACGTGGTTTATTTCATAAAGAGTAGACGTTATTGTCAGTGTTTTGTTTTTTCTCTTTGTTCGGTTCATTAATGATACTCGATTTTTAAATTTACTACGTCATGTAAACGTTAACCAAATTAGCATAATTTTGATCCTAAAGTTGTTCAAAATAAATTAGCATTAATTCATTGTCATGGACCTATATATCTAGCTTTCCAAGAAAATATTATTTCAAAAATAAAAATGGACTACGATGTGAAATATCTCATGTTAGTGAAATGTAGCAAATTTTTTACTTTAAAATTGTATGTATTAATGCTGTAATATAGTTATTTAGAATGAAAGGTTATATTTTGTGTAGGATCGAAACTTTCCCTGGAAAAGAATAGCAAAGTAGGACTAGGAGAGAGGGCGACTTAGCACCTCACCTACGAAGAACTTTTGTGCCTAAGCCCCTGGAAAAGAGGGGTGAGGTGAGAGGAGACAGAGGCGGCTGGACCAGGAGGCACGACAGAGCATTTTCATTTTGCTTCACCTTTCATCTGCTTGACTGTTTCAGGGTTGCATGACAGAGGAAAAGGATGCTCTATGTAACCCTTCTTCTCCGAGTCCCGCGTCCCCTAGTGGAATGTACAAGCCTGCAGTGGGGGATGGAAACCGGTTGTACCGGCTTCCTTCCGGGGAGTTTCAATCTGGAAAAAGGTAAGGACCCTACCGTGCCTCCTGGTCCAGCCGCCCTCTGTCTCCTCTCACCTCACCCCCCCCCTTCCCAGAGGCTTAGGCACAAAAGTTCTTCGCAGGTGAGGTGCTAAGTCCCCTCTGTCCTAGTCGTATTTTGTTATTATTTTCCAGGGAAAGTTTCGATCCTACACAAAATATAACCTTTCATTCTAAATAACTATATTACAGTAATAATACATACAATTTTAAAGCAAAAAATTTGCTAGATTTCACTAACATGAGATATTTCACATCAGAGTCCATTTGTATTTTTTAAATGATATTTTCTTGAAAAGCTAGATATATAGGTCCATGATAATGAATTAATGCTAATTATTTTGAACAACTTTCGGATCAAAATTATGCTAGTTTGGTTAACGTTTATATAAATTAGAACATTTAAAAATCGAGTACCATTAATGAACCGAACAAAGAGAAAAAACAAAACACTGACAATAACGTCTACTCTTTATGAAATAAACCACGTTATAGCAGCAGTCAGACTGAACTACAGCTTATAAAGAATAATACCTAATACACATCAACATGACAAACCGTAGCCTCCAAGTCAGATCCCGCGGTCTTCCGGCCGAAATATAACCTGACCGCTGAGTATACAAAAGTGATTTAAAATAGGTAATATGGACCTTGTGCAATCAGGAGGTTCATATAAGTGACGTGTTTAAAAGCTTGCCAATATATTTTAGCTACGAATTCCTGATAAATAATAATATACACGTGACACAGAACTTCGTGAATTCTAAAATGTTCTTAATTCATAAATAACGTATTTGCGTATTTTGATGACAATAACTGTAAAGGTTTGATAGAGAATAAATTCCGACAATAAAGTAACAAAAACTTTCAAGCAGGGAATGCTATATGAATCAATATCACAGAATGGGACATTTCATTTCAAATCGTCCGAAATAGATGGAAAATTGATTATGGATTTTTTAAACGAAACTAAACTTTTTGTATTTGTAGACAAGCTCGATATAATGCTTTAATGCAAACTCTTAAAATTTAAAACTTCATAGTTTTGCAATTAAAATTGTTCAAATGGTATCTTCCTAAGAGTTCTAACTTTAGGGTGTTGTAATTCTGAAACCTTTAAATCTAATTATTGATACTGATTTATTTTGATTCATTAAACTTTAATTTCATATTGATAAGTAAACATGTTCTTATTTTTATTTAAATGAAAAGATTTCTGATTTTTCAGGTGTAAGCAGTTACGCATTAAGAAAAATAATTTTATTACTATGGTATGATTCGGTAATTTAAGCACAATCAAGCACATACTTTACTGTAATGGTTACTTATAAACTTTAGTCTAAAATAATTAAGAAATAAATTATGTTACGTGCGTATGGTCGCTCCTGCATGTTTGTTTTGCAGGTCAAGCAAGCTGCTCAGGGTTAAACAATGAGAACGCATACTAAGCAGAATGCGGTTTTGAGTATTTCCTTACAGATTCACAGAGTGCTTGGATATCATCGCGCATCAACTACGCAAATCGCTTCTTTTATTCAATTTTTGTGCTATAGCTATGAACAGCCAAACACTTTACCCATTGACAATTTCTCTTAATGACACTATTATTCTTAATATAATATTTTAGGTTTGTGAAAATCTGGAGACGAATAAAATAAGTAAAAATTGTATATAGAGTTTTGTGAATATTATAAAAAAATTAGTATATGGTGTAATGAAAAGCGGACTTTCATCTACAAAATGAGATTTGGTACAATATTCTAAAATAAAGGGTTCCGGAGGTATGAGCATTTTGGTTTTGCCGTTCGATTTCACATGCAATGACCCAAATTGTGCAAATTTGAGAAATTAAAGAACACTTTGTCGAGTTTTATAACTTTTAAAGTTGTAATGCAAGATAAATACTTTTACCGGATGTAAGAAAATTAAACTGAGACGGCAATATGCAAACTATGGCGTAGTTTCTAAGAGATTTGAGTATTAATTTGTTTTAACATGCAAGTTTAGAATGCTTCTCGCGAAAGAAAAATTAATTCATGGAACTACTTCAAAGTCATTTTCCTTCATAAAAATCTTAAGTTTTAAGTTCTGAAGAGTTTCTTTGATGCTGAATTTTGTTTTTAAATTTTGTTATATTTATATGATTAGTATTCAAAATAGATTAAATATTTAACTCCAAATTTTAAAGTCAATGTTTCTGCCTATATTTGCCAAAATTAATTTTGAACACAGTATTTTGAATTTGCAAAAATATAATTTTAGGAAAACTTCAGTTTTCTAAAAAAGCAGTATTAGAAATTTATTGCAAAATATTGGTATATAAACTGTCAAAACAAATTTATGGTATAATTTTGAATGTTCATAATATTTTGACCAGAAAATTAGTAGTGTGCCTCTCTTAAATGTATCTCATTTATACCATAAATATTCTTTATTATACCTTTACATTTTAAGCCTATTAACTTCGAAGTTTACTGTCGCCAATGATACTTTGAACAAATACCTCGAAAGATTAATTCTCTTGAGTCAGATATGGTTCGAAATTCAGTAACTTATTAGGAAATACTTAAGAGATATGCAAGGCCGAAACGTTATATATTCTACTTTGTGTTACTTAAATGCAAAATAATGAGAAATCGCAGGTTAAAGCAGCGTAAGAGCACACATTAATATGTACAATATATTATCACAAAAAAATAGAACAATATTTTATCGCAGTAACCTGCGCCTAATCTCTCTTATGTGGAGCTAAAACTTCTTGTATTATTTCTCTCTGGGAGCCATCGTAAAACATTTTTGATGTCTCTTTGGCATTATTTCAGTAGGGGAATTTGTGATAAGATATTGATAGTTTAGTAAAAAGGTATTTTTAGTTAAATTCTATTTCAGACGCCTTTTTTTTAAACCCCACCTTTTCATAAGTTAAAAATGGAGCAAGTGCACGCAAGTTCCCTCACAGTACGTCCATTACCTGGTCTTTTAATTTCTTTATCAGCCTTTATTACCTGAGATACGGCACCCACAGTTTCAGGTAAAAGGGAAAATTTACACTTCCTTCCTTCGAAAATAAGATTAACCCTCGAATGAGTTATGGCCTACCTCCCCTTAATTTCTCACCCTCATTTCGTCTGCTAGGGTGGTGGTTTAGATCCGGAACGAAATCTACCAGATAAGCTCTTGATGGAAAGCAGATCAACACTGCTGCTTAATCAGAGTAATATCATATGTACAATCAAGTAAGTAAGTAAGTAAGTAAACTGAATTAACAAACTTGCAAAACAAATACTTCATTAATATGTGTGATAATGCAGAGGTTGCCAATCCTTAAAGTTTAAACTCTGAACGACCATCATCTGAGCTTTGCTTGCCCTTTGTGTGTACGTTTCTGCCAGCATCAATAATATTGGGAATAATAATTGAAGTGTAACGGATTTTAATGTTTATATTCTCTTTTACTTTTAACTCGTTAAAGGCAAGCTATACGGAAATTTCTAATTTGCGTTTTATTATCAGATTTTAACAATTTTGACGGTACATAATTAGCGTGTAGTATTGCATCTGCTCAATTTGATTTAGAGTAATAAATTTAAATTTCTATTAGCGTACCTTGACTTGACTTATGTAAAGATGGAGTCGAATTACGATAGTCCTTAACATTGAAACCTGTAAGATTTATTGTACAAGGAGATCCAAGGAACCATGAACCGGCCGCGCGGTGTTTTCTAATTCGCGATGGAAGCGCACGTTGCGCTTGTCATAGAGTGGCGCTGATGAAAACTTATAACAATTTTCTTAACTATGTTTAAAGGCCTTACTTACCAACATTTTGAAAGAAGGTGCTGAAAATGTCATCGTCATTTTTGGCACCTCTTTAAGAAACTGTCTATCACACGCCGTAGTTCACGTTGCGAAATGTTGGCAATTTCCTTGGAATGTTTTGTTTTATTTATTCCGGGTATGTGAGTATGTCTTGTATACTTTATGTTTTAGTTTACCCAGAGATAAAAGTCGCAGGGGCTTAGGTCGGCGACTGAGGGAGCTACAGATCTCTACTAATAATTCTGTCCTCCTCAAACACACTTTTAGTTGTTCTCATCGAAATATTATCTGTATTGGTAACACTGCAGACCAGAGCACAGCCAGCTTCAATAGCACAATCTTTACTACAAAATCAAATTAAATTGAGTTTTATTTATGGACGCTCTTTAACTACTATGGTCCTTAGCGTCCCATTCTATGTTGGGCGCGAAAGGGAACTAAAGGCTAGCACGGTACTACTAGTACACAGAGGACGACTTGACTGCAAAAACGTCGGGAAACACGTGTCCACACGCCCAACAGAAAGAAAACACTGCACAGTTGGTTCATAGTTCATTGGGTCTCTCGGTATTATCTCCTACTTCTATCATTTTAGTTAAATAGCCATGTTCCTTTAATAGGCCACAAAAGGTTATTAACTAAATTTTCCATAAGGAGGCTTCCATATAGGCTTCTAAACCCAGTAGTTCACATCTTTTCCTACACAGCGCTTCGCATTTGAAGATTAGGGTATGCAGTTTCGTCCTCTTTATTACATAACTTGCATAGTCGTTCTTCTTTGAAGAGTCCCATTGTATGTACGTGTTTGTTATCTTGGGTGTCCCATTAGAACTCGTTATTTGGGATCTACTGAGGCCAAGTACATCTTCAGTGAGCATGGAAGTTATTTTACTCATCATTCGCTTACTTTGCTTGCGCCCTTTGTTTAAACCCATAAAAAATGGAATTGATCCACTCAGAAATGGTTCTTTGTGCAAAATTTAAAGGAATGCCAAATACTGGTTCGGTCCAGTAAACGTATGAGCAGATACTTTCCTTACCAAAGTATCTGATATTGCATTGCCTAAAACTCCTTTTTGTCCAGACGCTTACCCAAGAGTAACGTTATTTATTTTATCATAACCTTTTATTATCATACCTTTCTAATAATTCAAGTTATTTACTCAAAATCAAATTTGATGTACATATCTTACAATTGGATGGATTGCTTTGATTGAGTCTAGCCATTCAGGTATAAACAATTAAGATTCATTTTACATTTTTCCGGTTTATTGTAGTAAAAATGCGTTTTAAATTATTTTTAAGTAGAGAAGAAAATGATTGCAAAGTCCTATATTTCTACATTTTCTGAAGTATTGCGGAACATTTGATGAATCTGTATTAAATGGTTTAGGAGAAAGACTACTTACAGTGCCTGAAATTAAAAATCTGATTCCATGGATTGTTGAATGTACTTCAAATAGGGCGGCTTTCAATAAACACCGAAAAAGAGCCACATGTAGATGGAATATTTGAATTCGTTTTGCGCCACTAAATACCTCGTAGATTCAAAATCAGAAAAATTTACATTTCTTTTTCCTCATAGGTTTTCAAAAATTAAATTGAGTTTTATTTACGGAGGCATTTTAACAGCTGCAGTCCTTAGCTTCCCATTCTATATTGGGCATGAAAGACGGTAATTTTGCTCAGAGACCTCTTTACTAGGCCTGAGGTTCTTTTACGTGCCGTAAATCTACTTCCCTTCCGAAGGAAGACATGATAAGCATTTTTACGCCCGAAAAAAAAATCCATCGTCCTCCGCCGGGTTTGTACCCGCGACATCGGGAACTAGAGGCTAGCGTGGTAACCACTACACCACGGAGGGCGACATAGATTTTTAGGGGGGATAGAAATGATATTCCCACATTTTTAGACTATTGAGGTGTTCTTTTGTGTACGCATCCTCTTTTTATTGGTATTATTACTTCACTGATACTGGTTGTTTAATTTTTGTTTCATTTATTTAACTTTTTTTAAAGCAGTTTATGTTGTGCAAGTTTTTGTTACCAATGAACCCATGGGGGAAATAATCGGGTTTACGATGCTTTATAGATGCCACATTACAGTTCTCTTGGGACAACTTAATGATATACCAATAAATATTTAGTAAACGGCAAATGTTACAAAGGAGTTATTTGATAAAATTCTGTTTCAATGACTAATATTTTCGTGCAGCAACTTTTATCTATTCCTTGTATTTTTCCAGTTATATATTATACAAAATGTATTCATAATCAAGACGACTTGACAGGCTCCTTTACGGAAAATTCAGGTCATATTTGTTTTTTAGCCAAGTAAATTGCTTAAACATATTATGCTATTTCAATCAAAGCTTTTAAAGACTATTTTAAAAAGTGAAAGATGAAAGAAATGTTGTGCACGTAAAGTATAGTTTGGGGTGGGGAAAGGTTAAACTTGTATATAACGTGAAATTTGATATTTATCAGACTTTCTGTTTTTCGGTTCTACCGCGCTTCCATTATAGTTCACAAAAATAAAAACTAAATACTAAAGGACAATAACTATTGCATTACAATTGAGCAAGGGCGTGTCCGATAAAACATAAGAAACTTTTATAATATATTGCTCTTTAAATAAGTGACACAGAGGTGTACAAAATTTATTATTACAGTAAGATCAATTTAATTTCTAAAATCGGATAGTCAAATAATAAATGTTTCACTGTCTGTTCACTGTCACAAAGACAGTGGTAAGTACTTCCTTCATTGATGTGGAACCTTTTGAAGTAATCTTGAAACTTACTATGGCCTGTCATGAACTGTGTGCATACAAAATTTGGATGGAAGTTTTTACGTTTAAAGGGAGTATTTAAGTTCGAAAAAAAAATATAATCTTAGTGCTATTTTTCCAGTATCTGTTTCAACTGTCTATTAATGGCTTCCAATATCCCATCTTCACACGTGATACTGGACATTTTGAATAACTGAATTCTTTGTGATTTTTCGCAGCTGCCTTTGCTAATGCATCTGCTCATTCATTGCCTAGCAATCCTTCATGCCCCTTGACCCATGACATGGATATGAGATTATTATAATTTTTTATGTTTTTTCTGATAGCTACGGCTATGGGATGGAGATTGAATTTATCTGTAATAGGTTAATAGCAAACAGAGTCGGTATATACACAGTATAGTCATTACTGTTGAATGGAAAATAATTCAGCTTGGAATATGGAGCATAAAGGAGCCAACTTATATGTATGTGAATGTATTTCATTGTTGCTGGAGTATACAACAAAAGCGCGTCCTACCAAATCACCTACATCTCTTGGAGTTCAGGAACCATCTGTATATACTTGCAAAGTGTTATTCGGTAATGACAATAGAAACTTGAATTTTGGGAAGTAATAGGATAGCCTATCTCTAAGAAGGCTGCATTATCTTCCATTTGAAGATCTATACGTTGTTTTAATACTTTAATTCCTTTCTTGACACAGGTGAACTCGGCTCGGGCTATAGCAGTTAAGTGTAAAGGAGGTATTCCGGCTATGATCAGGGCTGCATCATTTGAAATTGTGCAGTATCCTCGTATAATATGTAAATAGTCCATGTTGAATCCATTGCAGTTTTTGTTGATACAGTATTAAAATGGAAATAAGTAGAAAAGAGGAACAAATGCAAATAGAACTATTGTAAATAACTTACAATATAAAATGTTATACTCTTACCTATGTAAGAAGGAATAGTTGTACAAATATGTACAGGAAATCGTGCTAGCAGTTGAAGCAATTAGTAAGTTGACTTTAGCAGACAGCCAACTAGCCCCCACAAATGATAGAGGAACACAGGGAACTGGAAAGAGTGACGTGTGTGAGAGAGGACCGATGAGAAAAAGGGACAGAAATACATAGGAATTCCCAGATATGTAGTATTAGCGTGACTACAGCAAAATTAATGATTGAATTCTCATGCTCTCATGAAAAGTAACAATAAGAATAGGGTTACAACAACTGTTGGCGCGAATGTGCGCTTCATGGTATTTAGATGTAAAGGGAAAACTTTTTTCAAGTAAGACACTCCCATTTCTTAGCAAACACAGTTCATGAGAAAAATGGTGGGGAAGCTAGCGTGTGACTACAATGATTTTAGCTTACCACTAACATTTTTACAAGTAGCGGGGTAAGGAAAAACAATTATGAATAGGGAGAAAAAGGTACAAAACGTGTAAGAAAAGGAAATTAACTTTTTTAGCCGATTTCAGATATTCATATTACAACTGGAATAAAATCCATCTAATAACGAAACACATGGTTTCATAGTATTGCTCCCATCACCTACCCCTGAGAAAAAAGTCGATTGGGATTTGATTTATAGCATCTTCAAGACAGTACCTACGCTATAGCAAGCATAACTTTGCTCCCGAGCGTCAGATCCAAGACTCCACTACATGTTACGTGTTTAATTTCCCGATGGAGAGGGGGATCATTCTTTTATTCGAATCATTCCCATTGCCTAGGTCTGAATGCATGAATGTAGAGTGAATATGGAGCCGTTTCACAGTAAACATTGAATAAATCAATGATAAATGCCTTCAGTCTACGGGTTACAAACACGCCATCAGTTGGTGCATAGTCAAAGCCCCGATATGACCGTAGAAGTTAAAGGGGACCTTACAAACGAAACTAAACTTCGATGAATCGTTCATGATATCAGCCGAGTAAGGTCAGTAGGAAGATTCTATTAGCATTATACATTCCGAGAAAAATTTATCGCTAATTTCAAAAGTCCGAAATGTTATACAATTGTTAATGTGTTACATTCACATGAATTACACGACCCACTTTTCAATAAAGTATTCATACAAAAGCTTACTTTTCTATTACTTCTATATCTAGATAAATGTTTGCAGAAATTTTTTCATTGCACATTTCGTTGTAATTCAAGAGAGAAATAATGAGCCAAAGAGATATATGTATAAAAAAGGTTCAAATTCCATTCAGTGCATTGCGATGAAAATAAATAAATAATTAAAAATACGGACTTAGTGCCTGCAAAAGTACAATGTTTGACATTGAAACCAATTGCAAAGTTTATCTCGAAAATTGTTAACGCTAGAAAGAAAGTTATTTGACATAAACTGTGCTTTAACGATACCTACCTATACACTTTTTCGGTAGTAAGCTTTTTGTGTACTTCTAAAATAGATAAAATTCATTCAGCATGCAGAAGATTTCACAAGCTGTTTACAGATAATATGCATTTCATTTTTTATTGCAAGTATCTTAAAAATGTATTTTTAAGAAAATCTTAAATAAGGAAAAGATTTCCATGTAAAGCAGAGACAACTAACTCCAGGCACGCTGTATCTGTAATGTGCACACAGTGCTGAAGGCCACTGGTCTGTGTCGGCGAGGTATACGCCAGTAGTAATAGTTCCGGATGAGCCAATTGGCTTAACGATAATCCTGCCGCTAGGGGCGCTAGTGTCGCTAGTGTCGCTGCGTGCGACGGCGGCGGCGGGTTTGAAAAGCGCCCTGAGCGGGAGGATTATCGTTATTGCAATTGGTTCATCCGGAACGAGTTAAAAGAATTGAGGATTAGGGTAAGGTGAAGGAGAAACAGGAAGTGACGTGGAGTGTTTTGATTGGTTCGTTAATTTGGGTGGAAGATGAAGGAAGGAAGATGAAAGAGTATGGAGGTCACGTGGTGGAGAGGAGCTGGGTGGCGAGGTGTTGTCTGTGCGGAGGTCGGGACTGAAAGAGGGAAAAGATGGGGAGCGAGGGATAAAAAGTATAACAGAAAGAGACGTGTGAAGTTGTGATTGGTGGGAATAAGAAGTGATGTTATTGGTGGAAAGGAACAAATGAAAGTTGTTGATTGGTAAGAATAAGAGAGATTATGATTGGTGGAAAGAAAAAGGTGTGGGAGTGGGGTATGTTGGAGGTGATGGGAAAGGTAAGTTTTGCTAGCAACAAGATTTGCAAAAGCCTGTCGTGAACTGATGAGCAATTTTTTGAACGTTGGATGGTAGTTTTCTTGAGTGGATAGAGAGATGGGGCGATATGAGATGCGGTGGCGAAAATGGGAACTAAACAAGATGGTTGAGACAAGAGGTTTAAGGACGAGGAAATTTGGAGGTTAGTGGTGAACATGGCGGTCGCAAGAGGTGGGGGGCAAGGAGACGCGGTGGTGAGAATGGGAACTAAAAGAAGATGGCGGTAGCAAGAGCTTAGAAGAGCAGATTTTGAGGTTAAAATAGTGGGAACTAAAAATGGCGGAGGGTCTGCGACAAGGAGATGCGGTGAGAACTAAACAAGATGGCGGACGCAAGAGGAGGGTAAGGAGATTTGAGGTTACAGTACCAAAACACGAAAGGATATATTCCTACGCCAAGCAGGTCCGAAAAATAATTATGCGTGTGGTACTTACTTGTTACTGGTGTGGATGCGTCACCAAAAGCGCGGCAGCTTCACGCGACGCGAAAAAATAAAAGCAAACTGTTTTTGAAAATGCTTAACCAGCTTTAAGATCAACCAACATCACTACGCACTGATATACCTAGGTTTTTAAAGCGGTACAGACACCCTTTGCAGAGGCGTAATTTAACTATACCAAAAACCTGGTACTGGACCATCGTGATGGTCGCTAGCGTACGTAGGAGCAGGGTTCTCATAGCCGGTCGAAAGCGGTCAAAAACGTGTACGACGTAGGTGTTCACAGTAGCTGCTGTCGAGTCAACCGTCGAGGTGTGAATGAACGAGATCTGTTCTTGCCGGCAATCTGGTTGGGAGATGAGAGGCGCGGTGGTAAAAATGGGAACTAAATAAGATGGCGGAGGCATGAAGTTGAGGTTAAGGAGCGGTGAGGTGTTGTCTGTGGGAAGGTTGGGGCTGAAAGAGGGGAAAGATGGTGAACGAGGGATAAAAAGTATAACAGAAAGTGACGTGTGAAGTTGTGATTGGTGGGAATAAGAAGTGATGTTATTGGTGGAAAGGAACAAATGAAAGTTGTTGATTGGTAAGAATAAGAGAGATTATGATTGGTGGAAAGAAAAAAGGTGTGGGAGTGGGGTACGTTGGAGGTGATGGTAAAGGTAAGTTTTGCTACCAACAACATTTGCAAAAGCCTATCCAGAATTCATCAGCAATTTTAAATAACTAGTGTTTCGGGGTTTTCTCTGGTTGGTAGACGAATGCAAGCTTGTCTGCTTTTTCATAGGTTTTCCCAAAATTGAAAATGCATATATTGTAACACAAATGTGTGCAGTGCAAAAGAAAATAAAAATTAAATAGGCACACACACAGACACACACACACACGTTGCAGTTGCCATACTTATATTATTCGTCTTTTCCTTTTTTTTCTTTTTCAAAAAATAACTAGTTTTTGGGGGTTTTCTGCGGTTGGTAAACGAATGCAAGCTCTTTCTGCTTTTTCATAGGTTTTCCCTGGTTGGTAGGCGTTTTCTGTAGTGGTTGACGAAGCCGTTTCTAATTTTCGAGATTTTCTCAGGTTTTTAGTGGTTGTCCCTGCCCGGTAGGCAAATGATGAAGTTTTACCTTGTCGGCGCACGGATACTAGGCACATACTCGCACGCACACACACGCATTTAATAGTAGCGTGTAGCAAACTGTTTTTGAAAAATGCTTAACCAGCTTTAAGATCAACCAACATCACTACGCACTGATATACCTAGGTTTTTTTAAAGCGGTACAGACGCCCTTTGCACAGACGTAATTTAACTATACCAAAAACCTGGTCGCTAGCGTACGTAGGAGCAGGGTTCTCATTGCCGGTCGAAAGCGGCAAAAAAGTGTACTATCTTGTTTTCATGGGTTTTCCAGATCGGTAAGCGTTAGAATACTCTTAGAGCTTTTTTCAGGTTTTTCGCGGTTGTCCCTGTCCGGTAGGCAAATGATAAAGTTTCTCTATAATGTCGTCGTTTTGGCTTGTGGCGCACGGATACTAGGCACATACTCGCACACACACACACACACACTAAAATAGTAGCGTATAAAAAATTTAACAAACCGTAGATTTTCAAGAAAATTCCCACACCGCAAACTACCCGTTTAGTGGAAGAAAGTTCGTTATTTTTATTGTCTTAAAAATGGCTCTAACACTTTTGATTACGGTACGGTATGTTTAAGATATCTGCATGACAAATAAAATGTATAACTTCAATTTTCTGGGAATAGCTGTGAAGTAGTCTCATTGTGAATGGCTTTTGTACAACTGTTAAACCGTAGGAAACGAAGCCTTACTGTACAATAACTGTACAAGAACGTTAAAGCACACAATTTATGTGTATTATTATTATTATTATTATTATTATTATTACTTTGTGGCGTTGTCTATTTACAAAGTTTCCATGTTGATTTTAATGTTTAAAAGCTTTAGACCTTTCTCACTAAAACTCGTCATTCTTTTATCTTCTCTTTTTTCATTTTCATACAAAGAGAACGGAATTTCACAAGTGAAACAGTACTGTGATAACGATACCAACAAACTAATTATTATTCACCCACTGAAACACATAAAAACAATAAGTAATAATCACAGACCCAGTTTGTGGGTATTTAAATGAAACATCATGCACAATACAAGCCAATTATGTAATAAGTTGAAATGTGCAAATCTATAGATGTATTTCTGGTGAAATCCCGGTATGGAAGTTTTGAGTGCAATGCAATTTCTCCTGTATCTGCTATGTACGTGGTAGAGAAAGTAAAAATAGTTACAGTGACTATACAAATGTAACAATAGAGAAACCCACTTGAAGAAAAAACGGAATAAAAATAACAAGGCGTCAGACTCAACTTTCGCGCCATTCTCCGAATATCTGAGAATATTCTTAATATGAGACAAGCATTTTACCTTAAGCAAGTAGTTTTAATCTTACTTTTATGAAAATCAGAGTTTTCTCTATATCTTTATTTGTGACAACAACGCTAAGTTTCGAGTTTCACTTTTCTTGCAACTATATACGTTTAAACTAATATTAACAAATTTCTCGTAATCCCAGAATTTATTAATCATAGCTGTAATATTTTTCACAACTGCATGTAATAATATTGATTTAGGGGCTTTCTCTACCACGTAAAATAGTAGGTAGAGGAGGTATGCATTGCATCCAAATATTCAATATTGAGATTTCACTGGAAAACTAAATACTTGTTATGAGGTCCCCTGAATAAAAAACATTTTTAGAAAATTCTGTGTGTATGTGTCAGAGCAGCATAACTCAAAAATGAAAAGTCGGATAAATACTAAACTTGGTATTTAGGTTGAGTACCTTCCAAAGATACGACACAGAGATTTTCAAGAAAGTCCCTCCGCCCAAAACTACCCTTTACATGAACTATTTTCCGAAATGTTTTATTTTCTAAAACTGTCTCTGACGATTTTAATTACAACACCATATATTAAAGACATTTATATGAAAAATAAAATGTATATCTTGAATTTTGTGGAAATAGCCTGTGAAGTCCTCTTGATTCGGAAGAAATTTTCTATGATCTTGTATAACTGCTAAGGTTTGAGAAAAACATACAATACAAAAAATTTAGATCTCTTTAAAAACACACACAATTTATTTGAAATAATTTTTTGTGGCGTCAGCCATTTCCGAGATATCTGTTATAAATGGTTCGAATTGTACAATGCTTAGCCATTCTTTTTTAAAGGCATGTCGCTTTTCAGTTCTTGCTCGCCATGTTGATGGAAAGAATTTAGAATTTTAAGGCCAGTCTATAGCGTCCCTTTGGATGTATAACGGATATGCAATGCAACCATTTCCCGAAAAGTTTATCTGGATTAAAATTAAGTGGATATGAAAATAAACTTTCGTACTCACCTATAAGAGATAGAGGGTAGAGGTCATACGAACGTAACACTTGAGAATTTTTATTCTACAGTTGGTGTTACTCCTTAGAAAGGAAGTATCTGCTGATTCTATTTAATTCTTACATTTTACATAACACGTATGCACGGCACAACACAAAAACACTACACACGACACTCATAGTTTTAAATATTGCACTAATGCGGGTGCAAGTGTTACACTTCTGCTCGCTTGTCATTCCCACGTCTGGCACTGCGCGCAAAGACCGTGTGCTGATGTAAGTGAAAATAGACGCGTGAGAAGCGGATGTTCGTCAGCGATAAAATGCAGCTTATTGTCGATGGTAGGGATCGCGCAGTGGCGGATCGTGACAGGATGACCGCGTTTTTTACAACTTGACAATTTTGTGGCGAAATGAGGCATTTAACTCGACGCGCATGTTGAATCAGCGGTTGCGATAAGCGAGCTTATAAAAACCCGGTGCCAAGAGCAAACGCCCGTAGTGAGAAACGGGAGCGATAGTGGGTTTTTCTACAAAATCGTTCTATTTGACGAAAAATAGTTTAAAATAAAAACAAAATAGCTGCAGCACTTTGCAGGGAAAGAGCGATCGGTGCATTCGGACGATAAGATGGACCCGCAACCCGGGGGAAGTTGCGATGGCACCTTGCAGCCTACGTTCGAAATTATAGGACACAAGCAGAGAAGGCTGCCAAAGCTTTTTTTCGGCTTTACAGAGTCTTAAATTACCGTAAACCGGTCCCCAGGGATGTTAACCCGGAGCAATGGGTATCGCATTTGTTTAACGATATTCCAAACTTCGCGAAAGAGAACCTGTTAGAAAACGAACCCGGATATTTAGGCATATCCATAACAGACGAAAAGGAGACGTCCAAAGCCTTCAACATGAGCGTGAGGCGCGTAGAGCAATTGAATGCGGATGTCATTGTTGGAAGCATCGAAAAAGTAATGCAAAGTAACCAACAATTCTTGCTAAGCGGGCCTCTTCACGTGTTGTTTGTGTGGACCAAGGAGGTCTCGGGTTCGTGCCACCAACCTTGCGATGCCTGTAGGGACAATAAAGGCATTGTCGAAATAGCCAACAAAGACAACTTGTGTTTAGCAAGAGCCATTGTTGCAGTTAAAGCCAAAGTGGATCGCGACGTCAACTATAGAACGATGACGCGCTCCGACTATCTGCAAAAATCGAAGGCCGTAGCCTTGTGTGCGAGCATCGGTCAAGGCCACGACAGCTGCACGATAGATGACGTCAGACGCTTTGACGCTGCGTTAAAGGGCTACGCTGTGACGGTGTTTGGCGATCATACGGGGAAGCACGTGCTGTACGCGTCGGATAAGAAATGCGATAAATACATCGACGTCATGCTCCACGCCGGGCACTTTAATGCTATCGTGAACCTTCACAAGTGCTTTAAATGCAAATGGTATTGCCGCCAGTGTCATCATCCCTCGGCACACAAAAAAGAATTTCATAGGTGCGACGCCAGGTGTGCTAAATGCCATCAGCAGTGCGATGCGCGATTTGACGCCTACATACGCTGCGCCGAGTGCAACAGAGATTTTAAGGGACCGACATGCTTTGCAAACCACGCAAAGAAAGGCGTTTTTTTACCCAAAGGCGCTGTCGGTGTGCGATGTAGAAAAGGTGTGCACGTCTTGCAATAAGCTCGTGAATGCGAGGTACAGAAAAACCGCGCACGAGTGCGGGGAAAAATACTGCTATCATTGCAAGTTACACGTCAATTCTAGCCACATGTGCTATATGCAGCCGCATGCCACAAAGAACAAAAGAAACCGGTACGTGTTTATGTTCATCGACTTTGAATGCACGCAAAACATTCCATATACCGGCAAAAAGGACACATACGAGCATGTACCTAACTTGTGCGTATTGTACCAAGCCTGTCCGCTCTGCATCGACGAACGCCACAAGACGGCATACTGCACCGAATGCGGTTGCAAAGAATGGGTGTTTATGGACGAGCCCGTGAAGCAGCTTTTCGAACACATCGCGCAGGCGAGGTTCGAAGCCTGGGACGTCTACGTCGTGGCGCATAACCACAGAGCTTACGACGGGCAGTTTTTATTAAAGTACATGGTGGCGCACTTAGACTGGGTGCCGGAGCTCATCATGAACGGGAGCAAGATCTACAGGATGAGGTACGGTGACGTCACATTTCTAGACTCGCTCAACTTCATACCCATGCCACTCTCCCGCTTTTCCAAACCTTCGGATTGAAGGAATGCAAAGGTTATTTCCCGTACCTGTTTAACACGAAGGAAAACGAGCAGTACGTGGGTTCGATTCCAGACAAAAGGCATTACTGTCCGGAGGACATGTCGGCGGAGGGTCGGAACCCCTTCGAGAAGTGGCACGAAGAAAATGCGTCCTCCGGGTACGTCTTCGACATGAGGGCGGAAATGGTGGCGTATTGCAAGATGAAAGTATTTCTACTCAGTCAGGGAGTTTCCAAATTCAGAAGGGAATTCTTGGGCGAGAACGGAATAGACCCGTTCAGAGAATGCGTCACCATCGCGCAGGCGTGCATGTGCGTGTATAGAAAGCGCTTCATGCCGCTTAAAAAAATTGCCCTCTTGCCAGCGGGCGGGTATCGACTAGCGGACCGTCAGTCTCGCGCCGCATGCATATGGCTAACTTGGCTAGAGATGCAAAACCGCATCGTCATCCAGCACGCCATGCGAGGACGCGAAGTTAAAATCGCGGGGCACAAGGTGGACGGGTACAGAGAGGCCGAAAAAACCGCGTACTTTTTCCACGGCTGATTTTACCACGGCTGCAGGCGGTGCTTTCACAATCGCCATGCGGTGATATATAACTCGGGACACGAAACCATGGCCTCCAGGTTAGAGAGCACCGAGAAGGTCACGGCCAAGATCAAGGCCGCCGGCTACGCCGTGGTAGAAATGTGGGAGTGCGAGTTCAACGCCGCGATGAAGGCCGACCAGGACCTCGCGCGCCACGCAAGGGACTTTCCGGTACCCGAACCCCTGAACCCCAGAGACGCCTTCTACGAAGGTTGCACCAACTGCACCAAGACGTACTGCGAGGCGAAGGGGGATAGCAAGATCTACTACTACGACGTATGCAGCCTGTACCCGTACGTGAACAAGACGAAACCCTACTCCGCGGGCCACCCCAAGATCCACGTGGATCGATTCCCGCGCTTGGAAGACGTGGGGGGCGGGTTGGTGAAGTGCGAGGTTCTACCGCCGCAACACCTGTACCACCCGGTGCTACCGGCGCGCATCGGCGGCAAGCTCACGTTCCCGCTATGCCGCGCTTGTGCGGAGGCGGAGAACCAAGACGAGTGCCACCACGGAGAGCGCGAGAGGGCGTTGTCGGGTACCTGGGTGATCGACGAGATGAAGGTCGCCCTGGAGGAGGGGTACCGCCTCCTCCGGGGCCACGAGATCTGGGAGTACGACGTGGTGCGGCACGAACCGACCACCGGAGCCAAGGGTCTCTTCGAGGACTACGTGGATCAGTTCCTGAAGATCAAGACCGAAGCCTCCGGCTGGCCCTCGGATTGCGACGAACCTGCGGCAAAGCAGCAGTACGTGGAGCAATTCTTCGAACACAAAGGCGTCGCCCTGGATCCCCAGGCCGGCGCCACCAACCCCGGCAGGCGGGAGCTGGCCAAGCTGATGCTCAACAGCTTCTAGGGCAAACTGGGGCAGGACTAACTCCCCACGTGCGAGCTGGTGGACCGGTACGACCGCCTCCTGGAGCTGCTCAACGACCCGGGCGTGGAAGTGCAAACCTACGTGCCCGTCACCGACCGGATCGTGTACGCGGTGTGGAGCAGTGCCGCAAGCTCATCCCTGCCGCCAACGCCGTCCTGGCGGCCTACACCACGGCTCACGCGCGCCTGGGGCTCTACTCCTACCTCAAGAGGCTGGGAGAACTGGGGTCTGCTACTTCGACACCGATTCCGTCGTGGTCGCCGCCGCTCCGGGCGACTGGACGCCGTCCGTCGGACGCCTCCTGGGGGACATGACGGACGAGCTGGAGAAGTACGGGAGGGGCTCTTACATCGCCCGGTTCGCCTCCACGGGGCCCAAGAGCTACTGCATGGAGATCGTCTGCCCCAAGACGGGCAAGACCTTCTCGGTGTGCAAGGTGAAGGGGATCACGCTCAATTCGGGCAACATGGAGCTGGTGAACGCGGTGGTGATTCGCGACGTGGTGCTCAGGGACAACGACCGCGCGGTGAATCTGGCGGGCACGCAGATTTCGCGGAAACCGTCTTGGACGGTCGTCACCGAACCCAGCTCGAAGACGTTTAGGATGGTGGTCAACAAGCGCGTGCTCGCCGGCGATCACGATTCCTATCCCTACGGGTTCTAGAGGAACGCATAAATGAGACGTCCACAGCCGCGCCAAAGTCATTTCGAACCGGGCGCCCCTGAGGAGACGATGCCCGGTCCCCGAGATCTGGGGCGATTCGAGTTTCCCAGCACGAAGCTCGTGGCGGGGCCGTCGCGCTACGGCAAGTCGACCTTCGTGAAAAACTAGTTGCGCCCCGCGCACCGGATGTTCGACGTGCGCCCCAGGAGGGTGCTGTGGTGCCACCCTCCGGAGTATTCGCCGAGACTCGAACCCTCGGCTCTGCGTTGCGAGACCCACGCGGGCATACCCGAACTTGCTTCGGTGGGCGAGAGCGACCTGGTCGTCCTCGACGATCTGATGCTGGAGGCTGGCGGGAAGGACGTGTCCAATTTTTTCACCAGAGACTCCCATCACAAGCGCTTCGGCATCGTCTACATCCTGCAGAACGTGTTTCCGCAGGGTCAGAAATATCGCAACATCTCTCTGAATGCAAACTACGTCGTGGTCTTCAAGAACAACCGGGACAAGATGCAGATCGAGAGACTGTGCCAGCAGATCGAACCCAGGAACTCTAGGTTTCTCTTGGAGGCCTTCGAGAAGGCCAACGAACGCCCTCACTGGTATCTCGTGTTGGACTGCACTCAGTACACGCCCGCCCGATACAGGTATCGAACCGGCGTGCTGCCGGGGGAAAACCTCTCTTATTTCGTACCCAACTGAGACCGCCGAGAGGACTCGGGTTCGTTTCGTTCTATATTATCCCGGCAGAGTCTTACCCTACTGAGGCCGTCGAGTCTAAATAAAAAGTACCGCTTTCGGAGCGAACGTCATTATCGCGCAAGCATGGTTAGAGGTAGGTTAAGGCTTGCGACGCTGACCAGTCCTCGCATAGCGAGACAGCACGGTAATTTGACGGCTCTGGCCAAGGCGAAGGCCCCTCTGCGCAAAAAGTTGTTAAAAATGCCGATGGCGATCTGATCAAGGCCATTAGCGAATGCATGCTCAACGTGTGCAGAGGTCACGTGCAACTTTACGGAAAGTGCTTGGGTCGCCTAAAGAAGCACAAGGCTTCTTGGAGGAAGTTGACGGATAAACGGGTTCCTCTGAAGAAGAAGAAGACCATCTTGGTTCAAAAAGGAGGTTTTTTGCCGGCATTTCTCCTACCCGTCTTGGCCTCGCTCGGCGGCGCGCTAGTGTCGAAATTAACAGGATGAAGTACGGCAAGCAGATCCTCGTTGCACCCTAACCGAAGACCGTCGATAAGCTTCACGCTGTAGACCGCACCATATCCAGATTGGCTAAAGAAATTCAGAACCTGCAGAGCGCAAAGCTCTCTGCCGACGAAAAGTGGCGGCTCGTAAAACATAAATTGGACAACTACCTCGATCTCGTGGCACAAGTCAGAAAGCCCTTCCTCGACGACGACGACGACGACGATTACGAAGACGTGCACGAACGCGTGCCGGTGAAGCAGGAGGTCGAACCCCGAACCATAAAGGTCAACCTTCTCTCGCCTCGCAAAAAGAAGAGGGCAAACCCTGCCACTCCGAAAAAGAAATCGAAATCGCCTTCCGCGTCCTACCATTTTCGCAAGCGCGTCTGGCAACCCCTGTACAAGTAAAGCATGAAGGAATGGAAGGCGCTAAGGCGATACTATGCCAAACCGGAACACTATGCCGGTTTGAGTACGGTCAAGCCCCTTCGAAAGGCCACGGGTGTGTCTAAGGCGAACATCGAGTCCTTCCTTCAAACCCAGGACAGTTACACTCTGCACAAACCGGTCAGAAAGCGGTTCCCCACCAGATGTTATCACGTGACGAATATGGACGATCTTTGGGAGGCCGATCTAAACGTCATGAACAGCGTGAGGGAACATAACAAACCTTACGTGTACATTCTGACCGTTATCGACGTATTTTCCAAATATGCTTGGGCCGTACCCCTGAAATCGAAGCTGGGTACCGAGGTTGCGCAAGCGTTTCGCTCCATATTCTCCCAACGCGTCCCCAGGGTCCTCCAAACGGACAAGGGAACCGAGTTTACCAACAAGAATTTTCGCGACTTTCTGAAGAAACACGACGTGAAACATTACACAACCAAAAATAACGTTAAAGCCAGCGTCGTGGAGCGCTTCAACCGCACCTTAAAAACCAAGATGTGGAGGTATTTCACGCACAAAAACAGTTACAGATACCTGGAAGTCCTTCCGGCCTTACTCGAGTCGTACAATAGCTCGCGTCACAGGTCCATAAAAATGGCTCCGAAGGACGTGAACGAATCTAACATTTTACGAGTGTACCGCAATCTCTACGGAAATAGGACCCTACCTCGCGCAGGGAAACCCACATTTTCCGTCGGCGATCACGTGCGCATCTCTAAAGAAAAAATGAAATTCGACAAGGGCTACGAGCAGAATTGGACGGACGAAATATTTCGGATAGCCGAGGTGGTGCGCGGTCGGCCGGTGGTATATAAGTTGAAGGATCTGGCCGGAGAAGCCATAGACGGCACATTTTACACCGAGGAGCTACAAAAGGTCGCGCTACCTCGGACTTTTTAAGATCGAACGCGTTTTACAGACCAAGGGCCGAGGGCGCCACAAGCAGGTCTTGGTAAAGTGGAAGGGGTATCCGGCAAAGTTTAACTCGTGGGTTCTGGCTTCGACCATCGATTCGACATGATTAAGACCGAGCCCTTCTCCATCACTCTCGTGAGCAACGCTTCCATGGAACACCTTACCGACAACACCACGGCCAGATTTTCTAACATCTTGCCCGAGAGAATCGTTCTGCAGGGAGAATGGGAGGTCGCCCTGCAAAAGTTCAGGTATCCGGTGAAATTTTATAACCTTTCGCCAGACGATACCCGTCTGGCGGGCACCAAGTACACCATGACGCTCCTCCCCACGCATTCCAAATTCAGTTTGCAAATGCCGCAAGGCATCGTGCACAATCCCAAAGACTTGGTGAACCTCGTCAACGCCGTTCTACTCGAACACTGGCACGTGGAAAACTTCTTCCTCTTCGACGAGCGCAAGCAGACGGTGGGCGTGAATGCCGCCGTCGCCCATCCCGAACCACTACCCGACATTCTGTTCGACGGGTTTGTGGAAAATGTCGCGCGCACGGTCGTACCGTACGCGGTCGGCGAATACGAAGCTCTCAACGATGCGCCCCACCAGACACCCAAGCCGAAACCGAAACCGAAGCCCCGGGCTTCGGGGCAGCAGAAACCCGCGGCGGCTCGTTCCGTCAGACCCAAACGAGACGTTTCAAAATCGGAGGACCCTCCGGGACCTCTACACCGCATCCACAGTTTGCTCTTAACGCCCGCTATGGCAAAAATGTTGGGTTTCGAGCCCTACGTCAACGTCATTCTCGAAAAAGCTGCTAAACACCCCGTAGATCCTTATATGGGGTTTCCTTACGAAATGTTCATCTATTGTAATCTAGTGTCCCCGCAAGTCGTGGGCGACACCTTCGCCCAAGTCATAGAGAGCGCGGCCGTGGAATACGAAAGAAGCAACAACACTTACATGAGCGACGAAAAGACGTTTTTTTCCCCAAAATTGGGTACCCTTGATTCAGCAAGACTTCAAGACGGTCAACATAGATTTAAGGAACGGTTACGGCGATCTCTTGCCATTCGCCGACGGATTTTTCTCTACTATAGTTCTCGCTTTTCGTCCGAAACAGGCGTAATGGACGTGCACGCCGTAACGCGGTACTACCTCAATCAGACCGGCGGCGCGTTCCACCATCGCGATTTCACTCTCTACAGGGGCAAGCGCTACCAAAGAGGCAGCGGTCTCTTTTCAGCCCTCGGAGGACTCTTCAGAAGGTTGCTACCGTTTTTAAAGAGCGGAACAAAAGCAGTCGGAAAGGAGGCCTTAAAGGCGGGCGCTCACGTTCTGTCCGATGTGACTGTGGCGGGAGCAGCGCCGAAGCAAGCGCTCCAACGGAGGCTCAAGGAGTCCGGATACAATTTAAAGCGAAAAGCCGACGAAAAGCTCGATGCCATGCTCGGTTCCGGCGCCAGGCGCCTCAAGAGAATAAAACCGAGCAAATCCAAAAAGAGCAAGCAGTCCAAGCTGAAACGCGGTAGGCGTAAGGTGCAAGACGTATTTTCGTAATGGCAGACGCGACCGTCCACATGAGTTCCGAACTGGACCTCTTTACAGAGATGCCGGTTCAGATGAGCATCGAGGAGTCACGGTTCCTATACCTAAACCCTCAAAACACTTTAATGAAAAATGCCCCCATCACCTTTCATTATTCCGGAAATGCGGACGATTACCTAGACTTGACCTACGTCGTACTCGAACTAATGGTGCGCATTGTAGATGACAAAGGAGAGGCCTTAAACGCTGACGCTAACGCCACTCTGGTCAACAACGCCTTAAATTCCGTGTTTCAACAGATGGAGGTAACCCTCAATAACGTCATCGTCTCCATGCCGCAAGCCGGTTACCCCTATAGAACCTACCTCGAGACGCTTCTCAATTACTCCGAAAATGCCATGAACACCAAACTAGAATCTACCCTCTGGAGAAAGGACACGGCAGGCATCATGGACACTTTTATCGCCAATGCGGGTTTTCAGTGGCGTCAGGGGTTTACCAAAGGGAGCAACGTCGTACAGCTCATCGGTCCTCTGTCCAACGCTCTTTTTAGACAGGAGAAGCTGCTTTTGAACAACGTTAGCATGACCGTCAAGCTCACTCCCGCCTCTCCCCAGTTTTATCTGTTTTCCGACGTAGATACCTTTAAGGGGTACGCCGACATTGTGTCTGCCACGCTGCGCTTAAAATCGGTGCGGCCCTCGCCGACCATAAAGCTCGCGCACCAGGCCGTGCTCGCAAAGGGCAACGCAAAGTACCATCTCAAAGACGTCAGCTTTCACGCTATCAGCATCCCCAAGGAGTCCAGGGCAATGCCGTTTAGCGACGTGTGCGTAGGGCAAGTTCCAAGGAGAGTGGTAGTAGCCATGGTCACCGACAAGGCCTATTCCGGCCATTTTAACTCAAATCCGTACAACTTGAAACATTTTGAAATGAACTTCTTTCAGCTCTACGTGAACGGGCAACCCGTTCCCTCCCAACCTCTGCAACCCGACTTTACAAAGGGACACTATTTGCAATGCTTTCAAACCCTGCAGGACGGCCTAGGCATTCATTTCAAGGACGAGGGACACTCCATCTCCAGAGAAACCTACCCGCAAGGGTATACGATAATGGTTTTCGATCTCACTGCAGACATGAGCGCTAACGAGTCTCACATCTCGGGTCAGCGCCACGGAACCGTCTCTATAAGCATCGGTTTTGCCGATAAATTGACAGAACCGGTCATACTTCTGCTGCTAGCGGAAATACATCGCACGGTCGAAATCGACGCCAACCGATTCATTTTGGTATCATGAACACCTTTCAAATTCAACGGTTTCTATCGACATGCCCCTCTACGCGCTCTCACTTTTTAGGCGTCTACCCCTGCGATAAACTACCCGTACTTCACGGCATTCGAACGCCTCCCTTGGCGCTAGTGGCTAACACCGACCCCAGCACCAAATCCGGGCAACACTGGGTTTGCATCTTTGTGGACAAAAACTCGCATGCAGAATATTTTGACACTTACGGCATAGGACCGCTTTCGCCCCATTTTCTCCGGTTCTTAAATTCGGTCTGCGGGACGCGTTGGTCCACCAACGCCAGAAGGCTGCAAGGTTTCGACAGCACCACTTGCGGTCATTACGTCATCGCCTACCTCACCCACCGCTGCTCCGGCTTACCTAAGCATACATTCTTCTCAAAATTTCACGTCAGCAATCACGCGCATAATGATGTCGTCATTCGCAAAACGTTCAAAGATGCATGTGTGTGTGTGTCACTATTCAGCACATCTAAGCTAATCCATCGTCTTGCACGTGCTTTCAGAAGACGCTCCTGCTCATATAAAAAGCAACGTCATGGTGCCGCTCGCCTCATTCAGAGTGTACCATGCAGCACGCGGATACAGTCATGCTGCCATGCATCACGCCGACCAGGTAGGTCCGCACCTATGTATTAGCTTGCTTTTTTCTATCCCGTTTATCTCTCTATCCCTCACATTATTATTATTGTTTTGTGTGTTCCAGTATAACCGGTGTCAAACCCCGACCACCTCAAAACCCGGGGAAAAAAGGAAACTACCCATCTTCGACCTCCAACAGCATCCCGACAGCCCTGCTCCGTCAGCACAGTTCCAAAGCAGTGCAGTTGTGGGTCCTCTGGCGGATATCTACTTCCTCAACCCGCAACAAACTAAATTCGTCAGTGTGGGATTCTCCCCCCAGGCGCCGCACCATCTCGTCGTCACCATTGCCAAATGTGGACAGCACAACGCAGTCGTCATGAGTTCCTCGCAGTAGCACAAACTCGTCGAAGCCATCCTCATCATTCACAAACGCTTGAATGACCCGCAGGGACGTCTACAGCAATTTCAGTTCAGCGACAGCGTCACCATCGTGTTTAAGTTTGTGTTCGGAAAGCTAAAGCTCGTTTTCAAAGAACCGCAAGGCGCATCCGTTACGCTCAACCAACAAGAATGGCACGTGTTGCATACCCTGCAGCGCATCATTACCGACATCATGTATCACAAAAAGAAGGAAGAGACGGACGTGCAAAATCAAATCATGGCATACCACAAGTACATGCTTCACAACCATGCCTCCAACGTTCCCTTACATGATATGAATTTCACGCAGTTCACCAAGTACATACGGTGCGCCAATTTTAGAACATTCCTCGAGGTTCATCATTTCCTCAACACCCATTTCGCACTGCGCATCTCACAAAATAGTCCTTAGTGCGCATGTATTTCTACCAGCGTTCCAACCGCACCTCACCCAAACATCTCGCGCCCTTCGCTCCCGCATCATGGGTTACAGAAATTACCTGTCGGTGTACTACCATGACAGTAAGATGTTTAAAAACTACGAGGTGGACGGTCACCCCTATAAAAATACACCTTATGCACTTCGCTTCGTCGACAGCACCTACGACGGAAAATCCGTCTCCGCCAGAGTTCACAGCTGCGAAACCAAAATTCATTTTGTGCTATCTAACATGTGCTTCAACGATATCCAGTTCAAAGCAGATAAAGAAGACGTACAACATCAGTGGTTCCAATTTGTGCCCGCAAGAGGTTTATACATCGTTTTCTACGAACAGCAATACATTTCCACAGACAAAATGCAGCAAATGTTAAACGAAAACCCCATGTGCTACGGCACGTGCTTAGCGGCGCATTTGGGTCGCGAAGCATCCTATATCATACCCGATCACATTCACGGCGTTTGCATGTTCAGCACCGTTCAAAACAGAGTTCTCCTCCAAGTCGAAAACCGTTAAATCTACGGACACAGTGTTTTTCCTGCGGATGTTGTGCAATAATCGCTAAGCGCTTCCGGCGGATGTAGTGAACCTCCAACGAACGTTTCCCCACCAGTGCTTCCCCTGATGTGGTAATTCTCCAACCAACTTTTCCCCCACCAGTGCTTCCCCCTGATGTGGTCGTTTGCATGTTCAGCACCGTTCAAAACAGAGTTCTCCTCCAAGACGAAAACCGTTAAATCAACGGACACAGTGTTTTTCCTGCGGATGTTGTGTAATAATCGCTAAGCGCTTCCGGCGTATGTAGTCAACCTCCAACGAACGTTTCCCCCACCACTGCTTCCCCCTGATGTGGTGTTTCTCCAACGAACTTTTCCCCCACCAGTGCTTCCCCTAATGTGGTAAATCTCCAACGAACTTTTCCCCCACCAGTGATTTCCTGCTTCCGGCAGTTGGGTTATATTTATGCACGCGCATTCTTGTTCCCTTCATTCGGTGCTAGCCAGCCGTGGGGAATGCCAGGACCGTCGTGTAAAGACTTCCACTGCTCGTTTTGCTTTCACCAAACGTGCAGCTGCGAACTTAAGCACCGTCTCACCCGCCTGTGCACGCAGTGTCAACTCGGTTTCTACGAAGACCTCGATCATCTCAACAAGCAAATTCAACAATTCCTTCGAAGGTACTCTGCTAGAAACACCACATGAACTGCTTCATCGTGCTCTTTCGGTATCTCGATAACGGACGAAGAATCCACCTGCTACTGCCCAGGGAACGCCAAGTGCTGCTGCAGAACGGCATATACATCTTCGAACGTTATCCCCCAAGCGACGTCGACCTTGTGTGGAACCAACTTCCCACAGACGCACAGGTAGTTTGCGCACCTTATCGCAGGTGTAAACAACACTACAACCTTCCTCATCAAACCACTCATATAGACGGTCCTCCCCCGTTTATCAAAAACTGCCATCTGTGCCGTCATAATGTCACAGGACGTCCTTAAAGAGCTAGAAGAACTTTCCAGCAGCGCCCACACTCTCAGTGTATCTACGCTTCAACAGCACGTACCATATCGTGTCGTCGGCGTCAAAACAATCGACACCGTTCACGGTACAAAGTTCGTCGCCAAACTCGACAACGACACAGAAGTTTTCCTACCAACAAGATTTGCAAAAGCCTCTCCAGAACTCATCAACAAACTCAACTCTACCTCATTCTGCATCATATACGCAGGCGAGAAAAAACTACGCAGCGGTTTCAAACGTCACATCGTCACGTTCTCCCCATATAACCCTAAATAATGTCCGACGAAACCTATCCCGTCCCCGTGGGGAACAATCTTAACCTACAACTCATTCTCAACGCAGCTTCACCTATCCGTATCCTCTGCATCTCCAACTCCTATTTCCGCAACAGCAGAGTTGTCACCATCACACTCGACGTCCTAGGGGCTCACGCCGTCCACGTCAAATGCGTACCTACCAAAGTGCACCAGCATAAACAAGACGCACTATGCATCATATACCTCGGCAACAGCAACATTCCTGCTCTAACCAACAAAGTCACATCCACAGGATGCTTCTCAACCAGCCATTACAACGAATTTACCATCCCCATCTATATACCAACCTTCACCGAGTTCGTCAACGAAAGTTTCTCTCACCTGCTCGTCACCTGCATCACCAAACCTATCCACCAATTTACCGCCGATAGCAGCAGCAGCGATGACGAGGACTCAAAGTGCACCACGTACTTTAAAATCATTGTTGTGCGCGAAATCTGTGTGTCCTAGTGCCTCAACAAACTATGAATTTTAATGTGCTTTTTTTTCTCCTAATATTTCTTATATTATCCATTTATTGTATTCATATGTTAAGCAAATAATACATCATGTTAATCAAAACTATGTATACATATCTTTATCCAATGCACTGTATTCAAATTATAAATAAAGAAAACAGTCCCGGATGAGCCAATTGCAATAACGATAATCCTCCCGCTCAGGGCGCTTTTCAAACCCGCCGCCGCCGTCGCACGCAGCGACACTAGCGACACTAGCGCCCCTAGCGGCAGGATTATCGTTAAGCCAATTGGCTCATCTGGGACTATTTCTACTTACGCCTGAGTCAACCAGTACTTCACGCAGTGGCGCCCGGAAATCTGTAGTTGCGTTACCATTAAAACATTAAGGATAGGATAGTCGAGAACGAATCGGTCACAAACTGTGTTACACATGGTTTAATATTCCGCTTGGCTTGGTATCAAATTATAAGCAAAATAACCCAATACAAATCAATTATACCCTTTAGTCTATAAAACCAAATGATAGTATATACATGCAATATCTTTCACTATAAGAAATTAGCACAATTTTGATTCTGGAAAACTTGCACAGATATAAAATGACAAAATGAAACTTACCATACAGTGATCATATTACAAACAGGAGTTCAAATTAAAGGAATACAAACTGTGTAGTGAATAGTTGTTTCAAGTAAGAATTTGATAGTCCTCCGTAGACACTCTTGCTTTCTGACATCTTTTGATTTTCAAAATATTCGCTACATTTCAAGGGAATGAAACAGCTCCAAACCCTTAATGCGCACCTTACGTTTATGATTACTGATGTTGGCTATCCGAGGGATCTTATTACATTTCATAGCTGAAAATAAGGCTTCACATGCATAGTCGAACATAACATTGCAATCATAGATGCCACACGCCTGTTTAAACGAGAGAATCTTGATTTAGGAAATCGAGTGTAGAAGTCTAGAAAACTTACCCTGTTTCCGTAATCGTCGCCTAAACTCAATTTCACATTTCAAGGTGATAAGCTCCAGTTGGACATCTTTGGAAGCATAATTAATTTCTATGGTAAATAGTGTAGCGAATAAATCAAAATCCATTTTTAAGCCCATCAGATCGTGAACTCTTTCAAGAATACGAGAAAGCAAGTGCAGATTTTCAACATAACATCCCACCTCTAGGGAATCATTATCACGGATCACATTTTCTAACCTGGGAGAATGACAAGGATCACTATTTGACAGTTGACGTTCCCATATTGACAGCACATGCTTGAAGGCTACGATGTTACTTAATCGATGTTCACTTAAATCGGTCATAAATACAAGACATTTCAACTTAATATTTGCGAGCTCTACAATACGTTGTCCACACATTTACAGGAACAAGCGTGTCTCTTCCAATATTTCGAAAAATATACGCAAAACTCTGTCTCGCTGAGCCACCTAACTTCTGTACAATATAACATATCATCATACCCATGCTCCAAATCCTCTAAGAATTGTCTGTTTAGACCGTGGGACTTCAGTTTGTTTACAACCTTCACTAACAGACTCGTTACATCATTTACATTCACTGTTTTGGTACACAAGTTTTCCTGATGAATGATGCAATGGATCGCTGTTATAATTTTTTAAATTTATTTTTTAGAAGAGTCACAAATCCGTTGTATCATAGCCGGAGCACCATCGGTGCCTACCAAAACAAGTGTATCTCATGGAATCCTGCATTCTCCACAACTTCCACTACCCAGTTCGGAATGTCTGACGCTGCTGTTGTGCCTTTTATTGGCACCAGATCTAGCAGTTCTTCCACAACTTCCAAGTTGTCGTTCACTCCACGAATATAAATACATAATTTAGGCGTACTTGGTATGTCAGTGCTCTCATTAATGCCAATAGATAATGCAACGAATTCTCTTGCCTTCAAATAAATTTTCGTAAAGACTGTCCGCCAGATAGTGAATTCTGCGTGATAATGTAGGAGGTGACAGACTTACACTCTCACTTTTGATGAGCAAAGACGGGGTAAATTTTCTGGCAGCTATAAGCATACATCGTTGAATGAGTGGACCATCCGAAAAACAACTAAAAGACCTGGCGATTTCTGGTGCTATCTCACACATACTGAGGTTTCTGTGATGCTGTCATCCGGTTCTTGCGATGTAACTTTTTCTCGGAGTTTTTTTATCTCTGCAGTGTGTTTTTCATTTTCAGGGACTGAATTATCATTTGCATGCAGTGCATTAAAATGATGCTGCAGATTAAGACGTTTAAGCACGTGCTATTTTTTTTTTTTAAAAAGTAAACAAATGACACCACCGCCAAATTCCATGAAGTACGTAGCTTCCCATTGAGGAGTGAAATAATTTGTTTGCATGGGCACCCTTGCTTTAACGAGTGCCCTCCATTACGAAACGGCGCTGATGTACTGACCACCACTGTGAACGAACCGTTGCTCCCACTGCGCAGCATGCACTGAGACAGCACAGTGCCGTATTCAAGCACATGAACCGCAGCAAGCGGGTTGGTTGTGGCTGATATAGAAGGTATGAATTGGAGGCTAGTCGGCGCCGACTCAAGTATGAGTATATTGTATCGACGCCCCAAGAGTGGGCGCCCCGGGAGGAAGGGATGAGACAACGGGCGCCCAAAATAGGAGTGAAGGCACAGCAATGACAGGACCCCTACAGTTCCCAGAATGAGACGCCCCGGCTGTTGAACAGGCAGACCAAGGACCCCACCCCGCATAGGGTGCAACCCCCCTAAGGGGCGGTCCTTATAACTCGGCAACCAGCCGAAGGCCAAGGGACGGAAAAAGTTCACAGAGAGCATCCTATTTCCCTGGCACGCTGCACCGAAACACAATCGCCGACACTTCCAAGCCTGAAATAGGTCAAACGGGGTGAAGGATAATGAACTCCCGAAAAAAAACCCATTGGCAGAGTGGACAGTCGCCGGGGATGTAAAGGGTAGTTTGGGATGGAGGAATTTTTATGAAGATGTTCGTGTCGTATCCTTTGAAACAAATAAACTTAAATACTAAGTTTGGAATTTATCCGTTATTTCATTTTTGAGTTGGCTGTTCTCTCTCTCTCACTCTCTCTCTCTCTCACACACACACACAAACAAATATGTATTTTTTTCTAAAAGTGCACATTTTTATTTAGGTACCTCAAAACGTTAAAATATATACATCGAATTTTTGGGTGAAATTCAGTATATCTTCTGTTTAAGAAGTAGAGAAAGTAAACATACTTGCTGATCCTATAGTAGGTGAGCGATAGAGTAGAGTAGAATGGTGCATTTATTGGTCTTAAACATTTTACACGTTCAAACTCATATATTGCACGGATCATATATACTTACGTGCTTATATATCACACTGTAGTTCATATGCTTCAGTATATTCATCACACTGAACTTTAAAGTTAATTACATTTTATAAGGAATGGAAAGAAAAGAAAAATAACAGAGAAGCTAACAACAAAGATCCCACAAACAAAACAAGAAGAAGAACATAATTTATTCACAAGCACGCGCTACTGTTACATAACAAACGAATACTGCCACTGACCCTCCCCTCCCACCCTTGTCCCTCTTCCTTACACTCCGGTTCTGAGCTGCATAACCTTAAGTAAAAATGTATCAATTACTTCCCTCTCCCCCTTTCCAACCAGCAAGGTCCAACAAGCTTGTCCCTCTGGTACATTACTTTCTCCTCAACTGCTCTTAGTACAATGTGCCAGAATATGAATCCTAGTTTCCTTCTGTCTCAACTCTTTAGTCTGGACTGTAAGCTCAATGATATTTTATATTACATTGTTGTTAATGTCTGCTTCGGTCTATATCTTACAGTCGCTTCTGCACTTTCCTCCATACATTCGCTCTATTTCCAGGTCCTTCAAACCAAATATTACCACCCCTATTCTTTCCAGCTCCCTCTTGATTTTCGTTGCCCTCGTTTTTCCCCTCCCATTCTAAAAGACAGTATTGCCTTCATATGGTACACTGTTGTCATAAGTGATTGATTCCCTCTCATAATTGTAATACAATATTTGATCGCCCGTACTTTACATTCAATTGTTTCGCTATATGCACCATATTCTCTGAAAGTACCACAGTTTGCCTACCCCTTCCCACACCCAAGAGTAAGTAAAGAATGCTGAAACTAATCAGGAAGACCAAGCGAAATTGCCTGAGAAGTTCGATAAGAAGAGATGTACCGATAGGAATGTTGAATTTGTTTTGGAATATACAAGATGGTAGACAATTTGGTCATATGCAAATAAACACCAATCGTTGCAGTAAAAGATCTTAGACAGAATGTTACAAATAGTCATTATTGTTTGAGTGCAACATTTTTACCATTATGCAAATGAAGCTGAGAGTATCTTTAAATGTTTAATACTTTGATTAACCACTAAGGAATCACATGCTCTGAAGTTGCATGGCAGGAGAAGCTGAAGTTTTGAAAATAAAATAGGAAAGAAGGGAAGTTATCTCCCAAGATATTGCCTGCTGAGACTACAGAGGATGATACTTACCGTTGAGATATGGCTCCCAGAAGTAGGATCGACCAACAAACTTCTTGGTGTTGAAAGACTCGCACTGAAGCTGCCTGACGTCCCTGGAGCCCGGAGGACAAGGCTGAAAACAAACAGAGGGGTAGCTTACTTTTTTCCAGTGAAAATGCCATCAAAATATTTTATAACGTTCAAGATAGTTGTGCGGAGCATCCAACAGCGTCGGTTTGTCCGTCTGGTCATACCATGCATAAAACCACTCCCCAACTGCTCTAGTAGGCCTATGAGTGAACAGAAATGTTAAGTAAATTTACTTCTACACAGTTGGAAATGCAGAATCATGCTGAGAAATTCAATATCATAGCCTGTATTTAAACCACGCCGAAGATCGGCGTTTCAAATCCCGGCTATGCAATACATTTTTCAGTGTGATTCTGCCTTTCCAGTGTGAAGAGAAGTTGCAAACTCATTTTAGATTTGGTTGAAGTGTTACAGAATTACGGTTATGATGAGAGCCTCGTACAAGTTTTCAGTTTTATGTGAACCACTGTACGTAAAGAATTGAAATGTTATACACAAGAGTTTGCACATTACTTTTAGTTTAAACATATGTGGCACTGATGTGATACATTCACGTTACTTTTTCTACCCTTTATCGTTTACCAGTGGGTATACAATGTCGCAGTTCTCATGGCTCGTGCTATGTTATTTACTGGGCGCCTCTTGTTTTATTTTTACTTTCTCTACTACGTATAGTAAGTAGGGGAAGTATTGTATACCACCCAAAAATTCGCTACCGAGATTTCACCGGAAATACATGTTTTGAGATCCCTGAATCCAAAAAAAGCATTTTGGAAACATGTCCGTGTGTGTGTGTGTGTTTGTCTGTGAACAGCATAACTCAGAAACGAACAGTCGGATAAACACCAAACTTCGTATTTAGGTTCAGTATCTTCCACGGATGCGACACGAAGGTTTTCAAGAAAATCCCCCCACCCCAGATTACCCTTTACATGGAACATTTTTCGAAAATTTTAATTTTCTCAAAAATGGCTCTAACGATTTTGATTAAAATATCATATGTTTATGATATTTTTATGACAAATAAAATGTATATCTTGAATTTCCTGGGAATGTCTCCAAAAGTATTCTTCATTGTGAACGACTTTTGCATAACTGGTAAACCATAAGAGATAGACAAAATTTTACTGCACAAAAAATGTAGATCGCGTTAAAATACACAATTTATGTCACATACATTTTTTTTGTTGAGTGAACCATTTTCAAGATATTACTTGTTATTCCTTAAATTTTTCAATACTTATTTTCCCGAATGGGAATTCATTATTCATTTTTTACTTTCTCTACTACGTACAGTAAGTAGGGGAAGTATTGCATTCCACCCAAAAATTCGATACCGAGATTTCACCGGAAATACATGTTTTGAGACCTCCTGAATCCAAAAAAAGCATTTTTGGAAACATGTCCGTGTGTGTGTCTGTGTGTGTGTGTGTCTGTGTGTGTGTGTCTGTGTGTCTGTGTGTGTGTGAACAGCATAACTCAAAAACGAACAGTCGGATAAACACCAAACTTGGTATTTAGGTTCAGTATCTTCCAGAGATGCCACACGAAGGTTTTCAAGAAAATCCCCCCACCCCAGACTACCCTTTACATGGAACATTTTTCGAAAATTTTAATTTTCTCAAAAATGGCTCTAACGATTTTGATGAAAATATCATATGTTTAAGATAATATCATGAGAAATGAAATGTATATCTCGAATTTTCTGGGAATGTCTCCAAAAGTATTCTTCATTCTGAACGACTTTTGCATAACTGGTAAACTATAAGAGATAGACAAAATTTTACTACACAAAAAATATAGATCGCGTTAAAATACACAACTTATGTCATATACATTTCTTTTGTTGAGTGAACCGTTTTCGAGATATTGCTTGTTATTTCCTTAAATTTTGCAATACTTATACTTTTTCTCAAATTCGTTATTCATTTTTTTATGTCCTGGACATGCAAAGAGAATGGAATGCGCCACATAGCAACCAGCGTTAAAATATTTGACTATCGCTTAAAAGCTACCATATTCCCCTTGCATCTACAAGAAAATTACCAATAAGATTGACATTTCGATATCTCGATTAACATGAAGCATATGGAGAATAGGCGTTTGTAAAATTAGATTGTACACGAGTAGAGAAAGTCATGTGAGTGTAACACATCAGATTTTTTTGTCTTGGATATGCAAAGAGTATTAATCTGTGGGAAAGGGAATGGTGCTGCACCTAGCAACCCGCTATTAAGAGAGATGTATGTGCTTAAAGGCTACTGTATTTCCAAATTGCCCTTGTAAATATATATTCCCCTTACATCTACAAGAAAATTAGCAATAAGATAGACTCTGCAAATGTTTATTTCGATTAACATGAAGTAGATGGAGAATAAGCGTTTGTATAAATAGTTTGTACAAGAGTAGAGAAAGTCATGTGAGTGTAACATATCAGGTTTTTTTTTTAAATTGGGGTTCATTGTCCTCCGGCTAGCTATTATAACTCAGTCGAGCAAGTGTCTCTAAGCAGGGTGTGTAAACGGAAAGGAGTTGTTTCTAAAAGATAACACTGATAAAAAATTTGTTTCTACACTTTTATTGCCGTTACACTTAGTTAATAATTCACATAGTTAATATTTATACACGCCTGACTGAAACTGTGATATTTACGAATATGACTACAGTGGTTATAGTTGCCGCGCAAAAATTACTTCGCGTACTTTACATTTTTGTAACTAACTCAGCGACGTGCACCTTGTGAGAGATTCTTTCGAACTGCGTGACATGTACCTCGTGAAAGATTTTTCAAAACTGCGCCACACTTGCTTATGGCTCGAGAATATATACTGCTTCACCTCGAATTGCCTAAACATTATAATACAATTGCTATAGGTTACCAAATCGCGCACACTTTAGCGTCTGTTTTGGTCAGCCAATCACTACTACTAACATATATACCCCAGGGAAGATATTCCCTCCATTTCTAAAAAAGGTACGCTACCCTCACGTCATTTGTTTGTCTCTTCTTAGTGATAAACAACTCACTTCCTCGGTTTATTGTTACCCACTTCTATTGTCAGTTTCTGTGAGGTCGTGTAAACTTATTTCCTAACAATAATTATGGCTAACAAACATCTAATATCCTGTACATAAAATAATATTAATTTACACAATAATCACTTTGGCATTCACAGATGTTATGATATAAAATACAGCCTCAACAAATTATTTTTATTAAAGGTTATTTTTCTATTACATTTTAATAATCCAAATAAATCTTTGCAGAAATAGCTACATAACACATTTCATTATAGGTATAAGGAGAACAGCGATAGTCAAATGTTTAAGAACTGGACGCTATACGCTGGCCTTAATATTCCACACTGTTTCCATGCAATCGCGAGAAACACCTGAACGTTGACAAGAATTTAAGAGAATGGCCAAGTAATGAACCCTTCGAACTATTTATAACAGATATCTCAGAAATGGGATATACCACAAAAAACGTATTTTAAATAGATTGTTAGTTTCAAAGAGATCCACATTTCTTGCGTAGTATTTTTCGTCTATCACTTAAAGTTTACCGCTTATACAAGATTATACAAAATTTCTTCCGAATGAAGAGGCCTTCACAGACTATTCCCAGAAAATTTAAGATACAATTTTATTTTTCATGCAAATATATTTAATATATAGTATTTTAATTCAGATCGTTAGAGCCATTTTTTGGGGGGAAATGAACATTTTCGGAAAATATTCTATGTAAAGAGTAGTTGGGGTGGGGGATTTTCTTGAAAAATCTTCGTGTCGCAACTTTCGAAAATACTGATCTTAAATACCAAGTCTGGTATTTATCGGACTTTTCGTTTTTTAGTTATGCTGTTCACGGACACACAAAGACGGACATATTTCCAAAAATGCCTTATTTGAACTTAGGGGGCCTCGAAACGTATTTTTGGCGAAATCTCGATTTCGAATTTTTGGGTGGAATGTAATATGTTCTGCACCTACTATGTACGCGGTAGAGAAAGTAAAATTAGTAACCCCTATACTGTTTGGAGCAGAGGTAAATTTCACTTCACCTATGAATTAGATTTTCTTGTATAAATTATCCATCTTGTCAGAATTTACTGGAGATAGGCGAGTTAAATTTTATGATAAGAAAAACAACACCTTAATGCTGTTGTGAAACTACAATGATGTTAACGAGGTAGTTGATTGATTTTTAACCTTATTTACTTATAAATATGAATAAAAGCATTGTATAGTTATGAAAATAATCGTATCTTCCTTCTTATTTAACGAACTATCCTCCTCTTTGTAGGACTTGCACCCCCAAGGGCTTACAGGACAATACCTTGGGTAGTAGCCGTCGAGGAGCAAGCAAACTCTGGATTATAGCATATCCAGGCTGGATGAACAGCCCAATGTCTGGTATGGCGGTGAAGAAGAAGGAAATGGAATCTAGTGATGAAAGAGATGATAGAAAAATACGCGGATCAAATTATCCATCCCAGTATTCGCCTAGAGACCAAGGAAAACCACAAAGAAAGCTTCGGTCAGATTGGTCGGCCCGGGTGTTTGAATCCGGGACCTTTTGAGTGCGGGCCACAAACGTTACTGCCTGAGGCATTCCCCTCGATTCCCATTTTCCTAATAAACGAATATATTGTAGAAGGGTAGATAAATTAACTTATAAAGCAATCACGTACATCCTGTAACAAACTCAGTATTTTATCTTAGATAGTTTACAAGATAATGAGTGATGATGTTATACATGTAATGATTCTTTATCATCTACATTCACAGCGTGACAAATAATTATTGAACAACTGAACTCCAATAACCAGAATCAAATGAATTATTGTGAATGACTGCACTGCCATCTAAGTTCACTATCCTTCGTTCCCAGGAACTAGCCCACATGCTCCCTCCTGATAAATTATACTCCCTGAAAAGACTTTCGGCAGATGTTCACCTGTTAAACATACGTCACGTTCACATAGTAACGCTATGCACACTATGTTTTCATTCCAACACATGGATATAAAAACATTTTCTATAGGTACAGGGAAGGATTCACATTCCAGCGTCGCCTAATTCATTTGGAGAGTTGGATAGCTTCAGACAAATTTATGGCTTCATATTTCCAAGAGGTTACGGGTCGCTCCATGTAACCATTTGACAACTTCGAACTTGAGAGAGTTCATCGAACAGTGACGACAATGACAATGACAGTGACAAAATTGTTGCTTTCTGATACAGAGTGTACAAGCTATTGTAAAAATGTATTTTTGTTCTTCTCATCATGAATATTTATTGCGTTTTTGCTTGCCGATTTCGCTGCATACTTCAATTGCAGAAACATTTCGGGATCAAAGCTACATATTATTGACATATTTACTATCCTTACTACTATGGCCCAATGGCAGAGGTAAATAATGCTGTACATATTATAGAAAAGCTCTGATGTGTTACATTCACATGAACTTCTCTACCCTCCATCGTTTACTATGGGTATGCAAACTATTATTACGAAGTATATTTTTTTACCTACTTCATCATATGTAATCGAGATAAACCTTTGCAGAAATAGCTACATTACACATTTTGTTACAACGATAATCAAATGTTTAAGAAGTGGACGCTATTTGCTGGCCTTAAAATTCAATGTTTCCATGCAATCGCGAGAAACAACTGAAAATCGACAGGACTTGAAATAAATGATAAAAGTATTGAACAATTCAAGCCATTAATAAGGGATATTTTGAAAATGGCTTATACTACAAAAAGTTATTTTAAATAAATTGTGTGTTTTAAAGAAATATAGTTTCCGCTGTAATGCTCTTTCGCGTATAACTGGTAAACATTAAGCAATATTAAACAAAATTCCTTCCGAATGAAGAGGACTACACAGACTATTCCCAGGAAATTTAAGATTATATTTTATTTGTCATGTTAATATTTTTAATATATGATATTTTAATCCAAATCGTTACATATTTTTTAGAAAATCAAAATTTTCGAACAATATTCCATGTGTAGATGGGGTGAACGATTTTCTTTGTAAGATAGTGAACTTAAATACCAATTTTGGTATTTATTCGACTATAACTTTTTGAGTCGTGCTATTCACGACACACACACACACACTCACGCACGCACGCTTGGACACAGGAATTGACACACACATGGACTTTTTCGATATAGCGTTCCTTTTTGGATTCAGGAGGCCTCAAAACAGGTATTTCCGGGGAAACCTCGGTATAGAATTTTTTGTTGGAGAGATCTTGTTTTGAGATCTAGTGAACATTTGAACTGAAAACAGAAAGCTTGGCTATTCAAAAATTGTTATTTAAGTTCTGCGTCTTTTGAAAAACGCAACCTGAATATGCTTACGAAATTACCCCTATACCAAACTACCGCTTACATGGAAGAAATGCTTTTATTTTGCATTTTCTCAAAAGGATCAAACTATATTCATTGAAACATCGTATATTTTATATATCTATACAAAGAATAAACCACATCTGTTTCATTTTATGTGAGTTGTCTTCATTCTTACTGAATTTTGTTGATTTAGTATAAATATTGTCAGAGTTAAACAAAACTTACTGACACAATTTATATATCATGTTATGTAACAATGACTTTTTTCGAGATGTTTTGTTTTGGTTTGATTTTTCAATGCTTTTATCATATATGTTTTTAAGTTCTTAGGTTTTTTCTCGTGATGTTATACAAAGATAATGTAATTTCAGGCCAGGCTGTAGCGACCCGTTTTTTTAAGATTTGATATAGCTTTGGGGCGGCGCCGTGGCCGAGTGCTTAGACTGCTCGCCTCCCACCGAGGCGGCCCGGGCTTAATCCCAGGGACCCGCATGTGGGATTTGTGATGGACGAAGCGGCGTCTGGGCGGGTTTTCTCCGGGTTCTCCGGTTTCCCCCGCCATTCATTCCACCAACTGCTCCATCATCACCTTTCCTTTCATCCATTTCACCAACATTTCGGTTCATCTACTTCCTTCATCCCATACCAGGCATCGGGCTGATCACTCATCCTGGATATTCTGTCTGATCCCTGAGTGTCTGATCCTCGACGGGCCTCCTATCTCCATTGTACCTACAATTTATTTTTTATTTATTATAACACTTCCCTCAATTAAGGGCTGCCATATAGACAAAGTATACCTACAGAATTAACAAATTAAAATCTAAATTAACAATAATAATAACGATTTATTGTTAACATAACAAAATAATGAAAACCAACTTATAATAGAAACACAAATGAATTTAAATCTGGACAGAAAAGTAGTATAAACTAATCATATTTTGCAGTTAAAATAAATATATATATAAGTATATAATAATTTAAATATAAAAATAAGTAATTTTAGCGTGGATTTAAACAGAAACGATACGGTATTAATGTTTCTTTACTAAAAGTAATGAAAATTGAGCACCAGATTTATTTTTAATTTTTTTCCTTACTTTATACTTTATCACTTACCTATAGGAGGAAAAGAAGCTATCCTATTCCTTCCAAAAATGAAATATTGGAATTTCACCAGAAGCACACCTTTAGATATATAAAACCCAAAAAATACGTTTAGAAAAAGATATGTGTGAGTGTGTACTTCCCCACCCATCAGCTTCCGGTACCACTCAACAAAGTGAAAGAAGTGGCAGGTTAGTTTTGTAATATGGGCTAAAATATAAAGCCCAAGGATAGTGGGTAATTAAATTGTATCAGTAAATGCATAACAATCTTTGTGAACCATGTATATAAGTGTGTAATAACAAATTTGGCAATGCAAATTTGTGAGTAAAATTCATGAACTTTTCTTGAAATTATTTCTTGAATGTAAGTGTGAACTTGGAATATCCCAAATACAATATTAATACCTGGAAATTTTAGCTTACTTACTTTCTTTCTTCTGAAATCCTATTCAATAGACATAGTGAATATCACACTTCCTTATAAATCTGATTTACAAAAGTGAATGTTTAAAAAATGCAAACAAATGCCTCTGTTCAGTGGTATGAAATATACACGTATAATCATGTATAAGTACTTCACAAATTCAGTTCAAATAGCGAGTGCAATTAGGAATTTAAATTCACATTTGTTTCTGAATACAGGCAAATATGCCTTATCGGGAATTCCCGGTGATGACCGCAATGAACAATCCTTGCAATAGTTGCATACCGATGTCAGCAAACAACCATTACCAGCCGTGTAACTGCCTTTAGTCATTAGCTTTACATAAATATGAAGCCATGCTGAATGATAAAAAGGTACAACTATTACATTACATTAAATGAAGGAATGTATGAATTTAAAATTTGGAAGTGGGTATTTCATGGATATTAACGTAGCAGACACTTCTAGAAGACTATGGCTATAAATTTGAATTTTCAGTTCTCATGCTGAAATAGTAGCCAAATGCTGAGCTAAACCACTCCACACCTGAAGCCAGCGACCTTCTGAGGGACCATGCTTGAGGAGCTTACCAGCTAATCATTCGTTAGGTGGAGTAATGCGGGAAATGATATGTGTTAATAAAACTTATGAACGGTGCAGGCGTGTATATACGTGTGCGTGTATGCGAGTGCACGCATGTGTAGGCAGGGAATACCAAAATTCATATTTGCGTCAAACACTGTTTAGGTTAATCAAGTGAAGCGTTCAAGAAATTTCTTCTAAACCAAGTAGCGTTTACATGTAACTTTTCGTTATACTTTCTCAAAAATGGCTGTAATGGTTTTCTTTAAAATGTCATCCTTTTAAGATAGTTACATAACATATTATACAAAGCACATAAAATTTAGTCATATGGAGAATTCAAAGACTATTCGCAGAAATTTTAAGATCCTTTTATTAGACACATGTATTTTTAGCATATTTTAATATTTTAATTAATATCATTAGAACGATCTTTGGGAAAAGGGAAGAAAAATAAGATGAACATTTTTCTAGGTTAATATTATTTCGGTTAATATGAGATTTTCTTGAAAATCTTCGTCTGAGTGTTAAAACATATATGGATTGGTATTTATCCGACTTTTGATTTTGTATTTATGTTCACACAGATACACACATAAACGTGCACGCTGATCTTCTAAAGGTTTTAGACTCACTGGTTCTCAAAACGCGTATTTCTGGTGAAATCTTTATACCGAAATTTTGGTTGTAGTAGAGAGTACTTCCTCTAATTCTTCAGTAGGCAGTAAGAAAAGTGAAAAGCTACTTATTTATCAGTGTTGTTAATTTTTCACTACCTAACTGGCGAAAGAAACAGTAGTCTGAAGGAAAAATTCCAAATTCTTATAGTCTGCTTCGGTTTATTTTCTTGGAAAGTAGGAGTACAACTTATCTGAAATTGTTAAAGTAATTTCAGAATTTTTGTCATATTCGTTCAAGTGACGTTACGATATAATCAGGTTTAATCCTGATAGATATTCAAATACTGCATTAATACTTTGGAAATTTGGAAACAAACGTATAGGTACAGGTTGTTGAACTGAGGAGGACACCTGGCTGAAAATGACGTACAAGTTCGTGGAGCTCTCCATCGGTAAACCTGGAAGTTAATATGGTGTTGGCCCACCCTTAGCCTTGATGATAGCGTTCACTCTCGCAGGTATACTTTCAATCAGGTGCTGAAAGGTTTCTTGGGGCATGGCAGCCCATTTCACGGAGTGCAGAACTGAGGAGAGGTATCGATGTAGGTCGGTGAGGCCTGGCACGAAGTCGGCGATCCAAAACATCCCAAAGATGTTCTATAGGATTCAAGTCAGGACTCTGTGCAGGCCAGTCCATTTCAGGGATGTTATTGTCGTGTAACCACTCTGCCACAGCCGTGCAGTATGAACAGGTGCTCGGTCGTGTTGAAAGATGCAATCGCCATCCCCGAATTGCTCTTCAACAGTGGGAAGCAAGAAGGTGCTTAAAATAGCAATGTAGGTCTGCGCTGTGATCGTGCCACGCAAAACAACAAAGGTTGCAAGCCCCCTCCAAGAGGAACACGACCACACCATAACACCACCAAATCCGAATTTCACTGTTGCCACTACACACACTGGAAGATGGCGTTCACCGGGCATTCGCCATACCCACACCCTGCCATTGGATCGCCACATTGTGTACCGTGATTCGTCACTCCACACTACGTTTTGCCACTGTTCAATCGTGTAATGTTGACGCTCCTTAAAGCAAGTGAGGCGTCGTTTGGCATTTTCCTACGTGATGTGTGGCTTATGAGCAGCCGCTCGACCATGGAATCCAAGGTTTCTCACCTCACGCCTAACTGTCATAGAACTTGGAGTGGATCCTGATGCAGTTTGGAATTCCTGTGTGATGGTCTGAATAGATGTCTGCCTATTACTCTTTACGACCCTCTTCAAATGTCGGCGGTCTCTGTCAGTCAACAGACGAGTCGGCCTGTACGCTTTTGTGCTGTACATGTCCCTTCACGTTTCCACTTCACTATCACATCAGAAACAGTGGACCTAGGGATGTTTAGGGGTGTGGAAATCTTGCATACAGACTTCTGACACAAGTGACACCCAATCACCTGACCACGTTCGAAGTCCGTGAGTTCCACGGAGCGTCCCCATGTCTAATGACTACTGAGGTCGCGGATAATGAGTATCAGGCAGTAGGTGGCAGCACAATGCACCTAAGATGGAAAACGTATGTTTGTGGGGTGTCCGGATACTTTTGATCACATAGTATAGTTCTATTGGGATGAAGTGAAGGAATCGCATATGAGGCTACAGGCCGTAGGACACAGGCAGGATACAGAGACACGCAAAACTCTAACATTTCCAAACTCGCGGATCCGTCCCACTGTTAGGGCCGCCGAGAGGGCGATGAACGGCCCAACAGTTGAGTAGCCTGGCATTTATGAATATGAGTATGCAATAATATACTTATGACGTAATGACGTTTGGCCCTGTAAGCAAGCATTCTTTAGCGATAAAAATATTATCGGAATGATGCGATAAATTCTTAGATAATCACAGTAGGTGAACTTTCTAATGTTTTAAACTTCTCTTTGGTCCTTAACTTAGCTTTTTAATAGCATAAAGGCTACGCGATTTCACATAATATAGAAGCCCCTAACATTAATATACTAAAAACAGAATAAATGCAAATGGGGTATGCATATGAAGATTGCATAATCCCAGGGCACCCAAGTTGAACATTTTAGCAATGACACCTAATCTATAACCACCGAAAAAAATAATATTCGCAATTATTAATTACAAAATTGACGTATCGATACACTAATCTCTGATGTTACCTGGATACAACTTGTCCTGTTTATATAAATTATTATTAGCATACGCTGATAATGAACTCGGTACAACTTACAAAGAGAATACATAAAACCTTCTTACGTAAGATTTATTTAAAGTTTTTGACATAAGTAACGCATACTTATCGTACCATTATAGGTAAAACTCCGATTGTCTGTTGCTTTGCTGTGTTTCGTGTAAATGACTAAGCTTTTTCTTATTTGCATGCATTTTTGTGGTGTAACAACTGAATTTTATACCGGTATCCTCAATGAACGCCAAAGCCGTTTTCGTAAGTACTTTTTATAACTGGAATATGCTCGTATTGTAGTATCAAAGCTTATAGCCCTGCTTCTCGGTAAAAAGTGCTGTTTAATGGCTAAAGAATTATAAAAAAATTGGTTGAGTGGTTTCCCAAATGAATCTATAAACGCATAAAACGTTCCGTCTTTATAATATTACTATAAATTAGTATTAGTGAATTGTTTATTAATTTTTTATGCAACACTTCTTCAGAGAATGAGAAAATATAAGAAATAAAGTTGTGCTTTCACTTTTCTCGATTCTATAAAATCAAATTATCGTAGCGATATTCAAGAATAAGAAATGTTTTTGCTATGGTCACAAATAAGGGAATATGACAAGTGTCCTGCAGCTCAGAATGACTATTTATTAGAATGTTTTCAAGTATTGTTTTGATGTTGCAAATTCTATAAAATATATTGCAGTGCATATGAATATATGGCATCCAAGTTGAAAGATCAGCGAACACCACATTCCGCGGACATCAACCTTTGAAAAATAACAGGAGACAGATTAGCTTCTATTTGGAGACGTCTCAGAGATGAGTATTTACGGGCAACATCTCCTTGACCTGCCCCGCAGCGCTTCGCCACGTGCCCTTCCTCTTTCTTCGGAATTTCTTTTCTTCGTCGCCTTCTCGCTCTCGCTTAACAATCTGTATGAAATGCGATGCAGTTAACTCGCAGAGAGCGCATATCTCGTTTCCACAGCTTTGAGAGCATCTGTCGCTGGCAGAAACAGCCCACCTCCGTTGTGCAATGGGTCGGGCTTGCTAGTAACTTAGGCTTCGAATTTTAGCTCATGTAAGTTCACTGTCCATTTTCTCCCCCTTTTGATTAGGAAAAATTTAGTCTTATCCGCCAACTCTCAGCTTTTTGAACCCCGGATCCACTGCGTTTAATGAGCGCTCAGATCATTACACCATTGCTTCCTTTATCTTCTTTGTAGACTTAAGAACTGTTAAATGTAGACTGTACTCGAGCGTTAGTAAGGGCATTCCCCCAATTTTTTCAAATCTGACAAGATTTTATTTTGTATTTAAACATAAAGGATTAAATTGTGTTTTATATTTAACCCCTTAATGCCTAACGTCGTGAAATTGCATTATACCAAATTAGTTTATTACTTTCTCTTGATATTCCATCCAAAATTTCGGTACTGATATTTCAGCGGAAATACTTGTTTTGAAACTCCCTGAAAAAAAAAAGCCACGAAGATTCTGTGGAAAATTCCCCCTCACTAAACTATCCTTTATTTGGAAAGTATTTTGCTGTTTTTTTATTTTTTCAAAAGTGGCTAAAATTTTTGATTAACCACATGTTAAGTTATTTTCATGAAAAATAAAATGTATATCTTAAATTTCTTCGGAATACCTGTGAAATCCTCTTTATTATGAACCACTTTTGTACGACTGGTAAACTGTAAGAGATAGGCAGTATCTTACTGCACTAAAATGCAGATCTCGTTAAAACTCGCAATTTATGTGAAATAATTTTTGTGGCGTTAGCCATTTCCGAAATATTCTTTGTTATTGGTTTGAATTTTCAGCTACTTTATAATTTTCTCAATGCAAATCGCTATTCGTTTTCTTTCTTGATGAAAAGAGAACAGAATTTCAAAGCCATCACAAGACTACCGGCTTTGAAAATACTTGACTATCGCTTTTGTTTACTGTATTCTTTTTATTCCTACAACGAAATGAATAATAATGTTATTTGTGTTAACAAGAATTAGAAGAATAAACGTCTGTAAGAATGGTTTGTAAAAGAGCGAGTAGAGAAAGTTATGTGAATGGAACATGAGATGTTTTTTGAAAAGGTAAACATTTGAAATTTCGGTAACAGTTGATAATCGTTTTCCTCAAGACAATGGGATTTAAATCTGGAATCATAGCTGGGCAAACTACCTCGAGTACCAACCAGGTCTAGAAATAACGTGTTATTGTAGGAGGTCCAACAAAGCCTAAAACTCATAGTGTATCCAAGTCTTGCTGAGTAAGTCATTCACATTCTGAGACTGAAGTAATATAAAACCACTCACCTCGGAAATCCCGGGTTCGATTCCCGGCCGAGATGTGAGAATGTTTCTTTAATTCCCTACTCTCCAGGGAGTTTGGAAATGTAGATGTGAGAGCGAATGTGTGTTGTGTGTGTGAAAATAGAGTTAAAAACGACGAAAACCCACAGTAACCTAATCTAAGGGGTTCAAAGAGCAAAAACGCCAAATGTTTCGGTGAAACCCCGATATGACTAGAGCAGTTAAAGGGGACTATATAAATGAACCAAAAAGACAAAAAAACTATAAGAGCAGACTGAAGAAAATGATTCAGTTATTGTATTACATATAATTCTACATGACAGACACGAAGTTATGTCTGATGTTAGGTATGACCAAGCTATCCCAAATTGAGCTAACAATGTGGATTTAGTTTGTTACTTCAAAGTGAACTCTATTTAGGCATTAAGGGGTTAGAGTAGCGTTCTGCTAAAATATGCTTCCGTTATGACCTTTTTATCACAATTTCCCTACAATAGCAAAAAGACTGGCCTTGAGGAATCATCACTAGTGTTATGTTCACATTTACCTATCAGTAAGCTGACAGTGGCTGTTTTTTTGACAGGTAGTATTTTAATATGCCCTAGAGCGTCATTGTCATAAAATAACACTCAGACCAACTGTTAGCGGCGTTTACTTCCTTTTTACTTTCTCTACCACGTACATAGTAGGTAGAGAAGGTATTGCATTCCATCCAAAAATTTGATATCGAGATTTCACCCGAAATACACGTTCTGAGGCCCTCTGAATTCAAAAAGAGCATTTTTAGAAAAAGGTCCGTGTGCGTGTGTGCTTCTGTGAACAGCATGACTCAAAACCGAAAAGTCGGATAAATACCAAACTTGGCATTTAGATTCATTACCTTCCAAAGACGTGACACGAAATTTTCAAGAAAATTCCCCGCCCCAAATTACCCTATACATGGAACATTTTTCGAATTTTTTTATTTTCTAAGAAATGGCTCAGACGATTTTGATTAAAATACTACATATTAAAGACACAAATTAAATGTATATCTTGAATTTTCTGGGAATAGCCTATGAATTCCTCTTCATTTGTAAGAAATTTTATACAATCCTGTATAAGTGCTAAAGGTTAAGTGATAGACGAAAACGTACTACACAAAAAAATTCAATCTCTTTAAAACACACTATTTGTTTCAAAAAAGTTTCTTTTTGTGGCATGAGGCATTTCTGAGATATCTGTTATTAAAGGTTCGAACTGTTCCTTTCTTGGTCACGCTCTTAAGGTCCTGTCAACATTCAGTTGTTTCTCGCGATTGCATGGATGCAGTATGGAATTTTAAGGGCAGCGTATAGGTTCTAGTTCTTAAACATTTGACTATTGCTGTTCTCTTTGTATTCTGACGAAATGTGTAATGTAGCTATTTCTGCAATGGTTTATTTGGATTAAAATGTAATAGATAGAAACATAAGCTTTAGTAAGAATAATTTGTACAGAGAAAGGCATGTGAATGTACCACATCAGATTTTGTAACAACATGACTTAATATAGAATCAGCCTGAAAAATGCTATACCATAACTGGGATTTGAACCACGGATCCCAGGGTTTCTGTCCGGTTGCAACCGGAAGATCCGTGGTTCAAATCTCGACTTAGTATTAATTTTTCAGTCTGATTCTACATTTCCAATCTTGTCCTACACAGCGCTTGTGTGAAAGAACAATGAATTACCATGCTAATATAATCACAGACTTTGCTTTTTAGCAGTCTCGCCGAACAAAGCGGGTAATAGCTATTTAAAAACATTTCTTATGAATATAAGTAGTAGGAAGTAGATACAAAACAAATATTAAAGGATGCTATGTATAACTTGTACACTACCTATGAAAATAAATATAAAGAGTATTGAGTGATTGTTAAACAGTCACTGTTAAACAGACTGGTATACATTATTTATTAAGGATACTAATTAACAGCACCGGGGAAATACTTATGTCGTATAATCTAGCTTAGGTTTTAATGCATTATTATTATGATGATTATTATTATTATCATAATCATCATTAACATCATTATCATTTTGCTCAAATAATGTTTTATTTACCCCTAAGGTGACTGAAAACTACTGTTAAACATATTATACTGTTTTATTATTTATCTAAACTAGCTGGTAAGTAAATCATGTAAGTAAATTTTGAATGTATCTCGGGTAGATGGTGCTCAGGAATAATGAACGACATACTTTATAGTTTGCTTATTCTATTAACATACACTAGCGTGTATGTGCAGAAGATTTCATTTTTCCGTCTTTACTTTTTGTGCGAAAGTACACGAATAACTGTACCTTCTGATATATTCATTATCATTTGTAGCACTTATCAGAAGCTACTTATACATTATAACCATTCATATAAATAGGGCTTTGTCCAAATTATGTTATAATTAAAGATGAGGTGTTTGTGTGGTTTTTCGTCAGGTTGCGTGTGCATAGGCGTTATACAGCTGTATGCCCAGTGTCTGTGTTGACTTCCGATGTAAACAAACCAGCGTATAGTCTGAAAATGAGAAATGCAACTCTCCTTTAAGGTACAACAGTTGACAATATACGAGGGGCGTCCAATAATTAAGTTTCCCTGTTTAATATAAATCATTACACAAATTAATCATATTGAATTAATTTTATTTATATTGTACAATCCTCCTGTTACTTTTCTACATAGTCAACATGTTTATCCAAGGATTTTTGTGGACATGACACAAGTTTATCCAAGACAGTGTTGTACCAGGTCGGGTCCTGTGCTCGCAACCAGCTGTTCACTGAGTTGACTTCATCATCAGTGTTAAGAATGCTTACCTTTGAGTAGGAGGAACTTGTGAAAATCACTTGGGGCAAGCTCCGGTAAATTCGGAGGATACGAGAAAACTTCCAAGTTGAATCTTGACCCAGGCGGGGCTCAGAAGATCCAACTGGGAGTTTTCTCACATCCTCCATATTCACCAGATCTTTTCCCAAGTGATTTTCACATGTTCCTCTGACTCAAAGGTCATTTTGGAGGTAAGCACATTAACACAGTGACAAAGATCAATCAGAAGTGAACAGCTGATTACGAGCACAGGATCCGACTTATGGTTTACTTCTGATTCATCTTTGTCAAGGTGTTAAACTGCTTACCTCCAAGATGACCTTTGAGTCAGAGGAACTTGTGAAAACCACTTGGGAAAAGATGTGGTGAATATGGAGGATGCCAAAATATGAGGGGCATGTTGAAACAAACATTCATTGTTGACATGTTGACATTCTTGAATTATCGAACGTCAAACGTCGGCGTCGATCACTTAAACAGCTTTTGAACTGCTAGAAGCTTCTTTCAACCTCACAAGACCTTAATGGTGCTATATCTGGTATACTATGCTTCGTCTGATGATTTTATATTCATCATGTTACAAATTGTTAAATATCCCTTATTTTTCTGTAGAATGTTTTACCATTTATTCTTTATCCTCCGTGGGCAAGTTCTTGGAGATCCTTTCTTGATTTTTTTCGGACACCTTTTCTATTATTGTTATGCCCTTGGATATTTGCAACTTCTTGTTGCGCTTCTTTTGGGGCACTGACCTTAGTTGTTTACCTGTATGTCCACCTATGCTCGCTGTCGTGCCTGTCTGTCTGTCTGTCTCTCAGGTATTATTTCAAATGAAGCAAGAAGTGTATAGTTACAACAAGCGGAAACAGCATTTAAATGTTTATTTCTGGTTCTTGCGATGCATTCACACTCCAGAAATTTGTCAACTTAGAACATGGAACACTTCGAAAATCACTATGACTATGAAAAAACTGTATCTTACAGTTTTCCTGCAGTAAGTTTTTTTCTATCCCTTAGGGTTTCCTAGTTTTTGTTAACCATGCCTCAAACACAAAATGGTTACAACTGCATTGAAGAAAATAGCTCATATAAAATGTAATTTAGCATAGGGGAAGTCTCTTGAAAATATTGATGTATCCTTGGAAGGTTTTGAGCTTAGTTAAATACCAATTTTGTTAGGTAACTGACATTTAGTTTTTCATTTTTGCTCCTGATACACAAACACACATTTGTGTTGGGGGGCGGTCAGTGAATTTCGGGCAACATCTCGATATCAAAAGTTTAGGTGGTTGTTTTTCTTCTTCGTCTGTCTTATAAACGTTGGTGGTAAGGAAAGTAAAAATGCTGTTATGTTCCAGAGAAGCCCATTGCACATTTAATATAAATTATTTACCCGAAATCGAAACTGACCAGGAAAGTTTGAATTACCTTTTTATATGTACAGACTTTGTAAGAATTACACATTTGTATAATTTACTACATCTTATTCGTGAAATATTCCAATTAAATCCCATGGAAGTTTTGATTTTGTCTCTTCTAAATCTACAAATAAAAGAAGAATTTTTTGTGAGAAAAAACTCAAGAACTCAAAAAGCACATGGACAACGATTGCCATATGCGTTTTCTGTCTCAGAATCTTTTATGTTAACGGAATGTTTATGAAAATGGGAATCTGCAGCTTTGAAAACTGAGACAATGCATATAGTCAGTTACACACATGTACTAAAGGCAAATGCATGAGGCAAGGAAGCCAGAGGTCTATTCCCTTACCTAATATTCTTCCCAACGCGTTAAAAGGCCAGGATCTGGATGTCTTGAGTATCTATTTCCTTCAAGAGTTGGTACCGGCAGAGTAAAATATGTCTGACTGCACTTCAACACAGCTGTCGCTTTCATTTTTAAGATTCTCAACAGTGTTGCCAACCATATCGCTACAGAAGATGTTTTCCATCTTAATGTGGAAAAGGAATGAGAAAGGCCTACTTGAATGAATATACAATTCTGAAGAGAGATCATTTTTCGGGAATTATTAGAGTAATAGTAAAGATTGATATTTTACATTACGAGCAATGTAAGGAGAGGCCAAAAGTTCTCTAAAAGTACTTTCCTTTATAGTTATGTATTGCGTCATTTGCTGTGTTTCATTATTTGTTGTTGAGAAACACTGGGAATAAATTAAAAAAGAATTGAAGTAATGAATCAAGTGGGCTCTAATGCTGTGGCATAGTTGCAGGTGTGTTATTAATATTGTGACCACGCGCGCGAAGTTACCTGTGGACTGCTCGTATCAGCGAGTGTCGGGCCGTTTACATGCCCACCTGGAAGGGGTTTCCCATCGTAACAATGGTGCGCGCAACAAACTCATGTGCCGCCTTCATTTCTGCTCCAGAAGATTCTTTTCGGGAGACTTCCCCTTCGAGAACGTTCCGTTTTGCATGGGCCTATACAAGGGGCTTCAAGTGCCCGGTTGGACAATTAAGAAGTTGAAGATTTTGGACACCTAAAGTGAACAATTTAGTCGAGTTGTGACTCAGCAGTTCAGTTGTGAGTTGTGATTCGACGGTTCACTTGTGTTCTGTTCTAAATGTGTGTCAACAGTGACACAAATGTAACGTTGAGTTTCACAGCAACTGGTGCTCTCATTTGTTACCATACAACTGAATAAGTTTCATCTAATACAGGAGCATTTAAAGTAAGCATAACTGATGAGGATGGCTCAGGGATGATGTCTGCAACCTGCATTCGGGATATTCAGGGTTCGATCTCCAGCGACCGCCCACTGACCCATGGGTTTTCTTGGGGATTTACCGGGTCGTCAGGCGAAACTGGAGTGATTTCTTTCATCCCCCAAATACCTGTCCCTTTCTTTCAATTAATAATTTAATTCATTCTTTAGTCCATTTGGTCTATTTCAGGGTTGGAAGTGTCGGCGATGGTGTTTCCATGTAGTGTGGGAGGGAAAAAGGATGCTGTCTATGAACTTTCGCGGTCCCTCGGTCTTTGGCTGGTTGCTGGGTATAGGACAGCCCCTTGGGACCCTGTTGTTGGCCCTGTGTGGGGCGGGGTCCCCTCTTTGACTGATCGACTGCCGGGGCGTCTATATCTGGAAACAGTATGACTTGACATGTCATTGCTGTGCCGTCACTCTGGTACCTGCCGCCATGTGTCTTCCTTCACTTCATCCCTCCCTCCCGCGGGCGCCCTCTCGTGGGACGTCGGTACAATATCCTCATCCTGGATCGCGACGAATCTCTTCCATTTCACATTCAATCCAATCCAAAGTACGCATATTTTTTATTCTCTTTGTTTTCCCAAAAGTTAAAATGAGAAAATGTTTTAAAGAGTTTTCTAATGCAAACATTCGCTTGAAGAAATGTAATAGCGAGCAGCGAATCAAACAATTGTGCTCCAACTGAGCAACAGCTACGATATCAATTTTCGCGTACTAATTTATAAATTTCTATTTTTCTAAAGGTTCCATTTTGTTTGATATAACATTTTTATTTTAAAAGCTAGAACAGAAACTAAGCATAAAGTTATTAGGTAACTATTATGAAGTCTTCTGGAGTAATTGCGGTGCATGGTCGTTTAAAGGTTGATGGCGTGGTTTTAAAATGTCTGAATGAGTTAAAGCACCCATTTAAAATATGTGCAAACATTCTAGGGACATATTTATAAAATAACCAAACTGGAATTTTTTTCAGGATGTTAGCCAAAATTTAGTGCCCTTAAAATATATTACTATCTAAGTTTGAAAAGTAGATGTAAGGTAAGCGCACACTCAACATTTAGTCACAGAATATACTCTATTCGTCCAATATTTGTGAATAATATTGCAATTTTTAAAGGCTTTAGAATAAACAACTTTTGAAATAAAAAATAACTAAAAATTTTGGGTTAATTTTGATTATTGAAAGATTTAAAGTTTGAAAAAGAAGTTGTACATTCCAGGCATTTAAACAATTATATGCATTATTTTTCTTGATAGAATACTTAAGCATATAATTTTTAAAAACTTATTAGATTTCAATACCTTAACTAAAGCTGTTAAAATAAATTAAACTTTCTAAATGAACTCAGACCTCTGAACCTCTGCACGGAAGCTTAGGATTAATATCAAAGCATACAAATAACATTTTTTAAAGGATATTTAATAATTTCCATAAAAAGGTGGACTAAAAGTGACTAATTCAAGTCTAATGTGATATAGGTAATCACACAACTTTATCTATATAATATCGTTTATTTTTCTCTCTTCTATAATCTATTTTTAGTAAAGCTTATTTTTTCTATATACTCCATACTAAGCTCGATTAATATCAAGTTTATTAGATTAGAAGCCAAGCACTCCGGTATATAGGTGGTCTGTGAAGAGCAATGGCTGAAGTTTACAGAGAATTTTGCAAAAGCCATTTCTTCCAAATTTTATTTGCCTACCTGCTTAAAAAGTATCGTTCATACTTGACATAAGGTAACTTTTTGTCAGAAAATATTTTATATGGACTTTTAGGATATTGTAATTTATGTTAAGTTCAGCGAAAATAATCAGTTATTTTGTTTTTTCAGTGCATCGGTTACAATATGCTGAAACATATACCATTTATTTGTTGTAATTTTTTGCTGTATTATATTTGGACAAAAATTCTGTTTCTTTAATAATTATGTTTAAGCATTCTCTTAACGGTTTAGAAAACGACATAGTTTAGACTGTTTTATAAGTTGCAAATTTGGCAGATTTTCTTTATATTTTATGTAAATATATGAAAGATGAAACAGTGTTTCTGACCTAAAATTATCTTTTGTGTAATATAATTAAATAATAGCCCACCTATAAGTTATATAAATTATATATCACAATCACCATGTAGTATATATTTGTTGTAAATGTGTATAACATATTGTGCTGAAATCTATTTCTAGTTTTAGTAGCACTGGATCTGTAACTGTTAGGAAGGAGAAGTTTGTGCAAGAAAATAGCCATAAACTCATGAATCCTAGGGTGGCCGACAATAAGTATAACCTTGGTCTAGCCGAACAATAACTTAGAAGCTTGGTGAAAGTTTTCAACGGTCAGTGGAAAAGTACGGCAGTAACGTCCGGATTATTGAAAAATAATTACTTGTGAACAGAAAACCAATGGAAGACAAACCAACACTGTTCTGCTAGCAGGACTTAAGCCAATCAGAATATAAACATAGTAGATTTAAAATTTTAAGTCGTGAACACTAAGAAATGGAGTGCCCAAGTTAAGTCGGTCGCTGTGGAAGGTTCGTGGTGTATAAGCGTAAAACTGCTGTGCTAGTGAAGTGGGAAAGAAAAATATTTAACTTCCTTTTTAAAAAAGTGTAGTTACTAGCAGATAAACACTACAAAAATTCATTTTTTTTCAACTAATCGCTGAGATAAATGTACAGGATATTTAATTTGATTTGCAACTCAAACAAAGAACTTAGAAAATTCATCGTTGGTTGCAGATCGCTAATGAAGATAAAGAAAACATTAACGATCTTACAGCTCCAAATGTCAGTGTCTCTGTAATATATATATATATATATATATATATATATATATATATATATATATATATATATATATATATATATATATTTGGAAAGGTAGAATCAGAGGTCTGAAAAATTCAATGCCATCGCCGGGATTTGAACCACGGATCTCCCGGTTTCCGTCCGGTTGCTCTAACCACTAAGCTACCATGGCAACATGTCGGTACGACATTGAATTCCCCAATTGAATGCATGTTTCCCGGTAAACCCAAGGATATCTCAAAGTGTACTGAGATGATATACCCCAATGCTGTAAGTACTTAAGTTTCGGGCTTCATAGTTTCGATCACTATTAGGTCAATTAATTCATATATATACCAGTTTATTTAGATATATATATATATATATATATATATAGCTAAATAAACTGGTATACATTGTATGTTACTAGTTTTCCTATAGCCGGATCATTCCCTGAAAAGAGATTTGCTCTACGGATCATAACTGACGCAGCTGAGGCTTAATTAATATGAAATTATAAAAAAAATTATGAACCCAGAGAGCAACATACATTTAATATAAACTTTTATATTGCCTGATATAAACATACAAAACGCACCCTCTCAAAGAATACGCACAATCCACAATCTCTAAGGTTGCTTATTTCTCAGGCTCAAAAGAAAAAAAAAAGTTTTATATGTAATTCTTACCTTATCGTTACAAACATGAAACCTTTTGTACACCCCTACACATCTATGCTTTTCTTCAATATGGCTCTGTGGTGGTACCTCCACTTCAACAACTCTTCTTCTTCTTTGAGTGATGCTGGAGTTGATTCTGCAACAAGGAAAAGGTTAACGCATTCAGATACTAATTACTCTTATAGTCTTTAAGATTCATGTGTTGAAAATATGTAAGTTTTTACAAAATAGCTCCATGTTAATTTTTAGTTTTGAAGCATTTTTCTGAAGGCAACAATTTATTTTGTTAACTGACCGTTTTAAAGTCCCTACAGATTGCCTAAAGTCAGGGAGCTTCTTTTTGCATAGTCTCTCTTGGATTTACAACACACATTATTGAGTTCTTTTCTTTCACATTGTGGCCGGCCGCCGTAACTTGGGCTGCCGCGAAACAGTTATATCCAAGCAACCGCTTCAGTTCTCGTAGTTCAAGGTATAATTACAATGTTAAGTACATATATTATCATAAGAGATGCGGGAAATGCTATCCTTCTTTATTCACGGATTTCTGGCATTTTAGAGAATTTTCATTCACATTCGAGAGTTCAATATCTGAAATTGAGAGAACTTTTCGCCTAATGCTTTTTTTTTTAGTTCTTCCTTCTTCCATTCTTCAGGGATTCTTGAGAGCCATAGTTCTTTAATAGTTACCCATCTTCAAAAATTCCCGGAATTAAACTGTATGCGGGGTAGCAAAGTCTTGGGAAACAGACTGACATTCAACATCGAACAGCTGTTGAAAAAAATGGTGTAAGCTATTTCTTCTCTGCTTTTATTGTTTATTCAGAAAATATAGATCCTATTAGTCTGTATGCACTTACTTCATGCCACACACCAATTTTCGCATCGTGCAAGGGATCTCGTGTGTAAAATCGGTTTTCTCTGTGCTTCAATATCTGTTATTTTGCAACAGAATACAACCATATAACTGCAACCATGCTTTGCCGGAGAAGAATGTTAAGTGTGGGTTAATTACTCTTATCACTGACATTTCGAAAAATCCAATTACATATAAAAGTGGATGGTTAATTCAGAATTTTTTATTTCTTATATCATTGATATTTTTAATATGGATTTTTTTTTGAATAGGATAAGTATATATTTTTGGTTATTATTATTTATCCTATGGTTTAGTTATATGAACCGTAAATGTTATGAGAACTATAATTAATATAAAATCAAACTATATAAACCAAACCCATTACTCCACTCTGATGATCACGTGAAAAATAAAGTGTATGCAACAAACCCCATACAGTGGAAGAACTAAAAGAAAACATCAGGTGATAAATTCACTCAATTTCGTATGCTGAACTCTCAAGTGTAAATGAAAAATTTACTGAGAAGATACCTGAAATGATTATGTAGGAAAGAACTACATTTCTAACATCTCTTATGATAAGGTAGGTATTTATTATCATTGTAATTGTAACTGTAACTATGAAAATTTGAGGATATAGAACTGTTTCGGCGGGCGTCCAAGCTGCAGCGGGCGGCGCGCGAGCCGTGGTGCAATGGCCGCAGTGTGAAATAAAGGCACTGTATATTCATTCATTGAAAATCTCATACATCCAAATTATATTTCACATTTTGTACACAAGCAGTTCAATCGGGAGTAATTAAAAGCAATTAAGAGCAATTAAAAGCAATTGAAAAACGTTTGCTCACGGTTACACGTTCGGTGCCCCTTATCAATAGAAATTTCGCATCCATAAAGGCAGGCAGGAAGCGCTTTTATTTGATTCTCCCTAACTCAACGATTTCCAAGATTATGTTAAAAATAACACAACCTAAAGGATTGGTTCGAAACCTTGGGGGTAATTCTTATATTAGAGATTTCAGTTTAATCAGCAGTTGAGTATGATTTTTTTTGCAGAAGCAGTTTATATCAAAATAATTTAAAAATAAGAAATGATATTTCAGGATATCAGTAGCATCATTTGTTGGTAGTGCTTCAAGATAAATGATAATCGATATATTTAAATATGCACAAAATGTAAACAATGCAGAATGGCGCTTTCTTTTTAAATAAATATAATACTTAATAACTGACTGTGAAAGATTGTCTTGATTGTCTCTAGTGCACGCTGCAAAAGTGCTGTATGTAGAAGGGAGGAAACTCCCCTGTGTAATGTAAGCAATTTCTCCCACCGCTTTAAGCCCTAGTAGCCGAGTGCAAGAATATGTTAGAAAGTACTGTTATCAGTAATTGCAAACATAACTTTCAAACAAAATAACTTAATATTTTTATTATAGTATCCCCAATAAATACTAATGCGGCCTTGTTTGTGTAATTCGAGAGAACCTTGACTGCTATATACTCGATTATGATTCCGTTTTCTTGAATAGGTTATAGTGAATATTTTCCACTTATTTCGTAACGAATGCAATTATCTTAGACATCAACTTTTATAGATAAAAAATAAAGAAGCTGCTATTGACTCGAGGCACATCGTCGACTCGTGTAGAATAATCAGAAGTTGTTTTATTAAGTACGTATTTAATAAGGAGCTTCAGCGAGATCTACGATAGATATCGTAAAAAGTATTGCATAATGTTGATCATTTTAAAACTGCCTGGCGCGAGAACATAGAAAAAACAAACTGTGCTGCGATTCAACACAATCTAAGCCCTAAGAATCAATCTTAATTAAATGCAGTTGAGGTGAAATTAATCATACAGCTGTGCCAGGGAAAAGACATTTCTTCAACTAGCAGAACATGTTCTGCCCGAGGTGTGAAGGAGTTCTGTTGAAACATTAATCATTAAACACATATTTAGAGGAGGTGCGCAAAAAAGTACTGCAATGTTCCTTTTGTACGGAACGTACGAGGGCTGTGTAATAAATTGCCGTAATGAATATGAGTTACATTAGTGGTAACGTATGTTGTAACTCTAAATCCCTGTGAGGGGAAGATTTATTAGTTCACCAATGACATTTATGGTAGTGTGAAAATTGTTATCCTTCTTCTCCTGTTGCTACTCTTTCCACGTGCCTTTCCCCTCATTGTTCTCAAAAACCAGATCGAAGAGAACACATTGGGTCAGTTTATAAAACGTTTCGCAGGATATTCTCAAAAACAGACCACCAATGGTTACAGCAACATAAAAAAATCTGATGTGTTCATTCACATGACTTTCTCAACCAACTATCGCTTATTAGTGGGTATACAAACTATTCTTACTGAAGTTTATTTTTCTATCTACTACATTTTAAACAAAGTAAACCTTTGCAGATATAGCTGCATTACACATTTGGTTATAGGTACACGGGGAACAGCGATAGTCAAATGTTTTAGAACTGAACGCTATACACTGACCTTAAAATTCAATAGTATTTCCATGTAATCGTGAGAAACAACTGAACGTTGAAAGGACTATAAATAATGTCCAAGTAATGAACAATTCGAACCAGGCTGGCGCGTAGAGCAACTGCCTTCTGTGCGAGGAGACCAGGTTCGATTCCCGCCTGGGGTGGGAATTTTTCTCTAGCCAAGATTAATCTGTATCCTCCCCAGAGTCTGGAAGTATGAATGAGAGTGTGAATGTGTGTGAGCTAATGATTAAAAACCAAAGGTACAAGAAACCCAACGACAAGAGTTACACCAGTTAAGACCATTGCCAATAGGTAATAAGTTTCAAAGGAAAGGCTGCCGATAAAACCAATGGCACTGTATAAATGGAGATAAAAAAAAGAAAAACCGTACCACTAATAACGGATATCTTGGAAACGACTGATGCCACAAAAGGTTTATTCGAAATAAATTGTGTTTTAAAGAGATCTACATTTCTTGTGTAGGTAATACGTTTTCTTCTATTGCTTAACGTTTACTAGTTAAACAAGATTGTAAAAAATGCCTTCTGCATAAAGAGGACTTCAAAGGAAATTCAAGATGTAGTACATTTCATTTGCCATATAAATATCTTCAAATTATGGCATTTTAACCAAAATCGTTACAGCCATATTTTTATAAAATAAAAATTTTCGAAAAATGTTCCATGTAAAGGTAGTTTGGGAAGGGGAAATTTTCTTGAAAATCTTTGTGTCGCATCTTCAGAAGGTACTGAACCTAAATACGAAGGCCGGTGTTTATCCAACTTTTGGTTTTTGAGTTATGCTGTTTTTACACTCGATTGTACGAGGTAAATAAAGTAAAAATCTCGCCCACGCCACGAATCTCAACAATGGTTTGTAATCTGTAAACCTGTCATAATAAGCAAATAAATTCCCAATGCTGGTATTTTTTTATCCTATATTACTTTCTGTACCTTCCGTAGGTGGAGGAAGTCTTGCATTAAAAAACTAGTATCGATATTTACATTTATTTAATTGAAACCAAATGAATGAATATATTATTAATATAAGCAAGAAGGAAATCTATTGTAATCAGTTTCTACCTGTTTCAGCGGATACACTTTTAATGTACCCTGAAACCCGGCCAAAAAATGAATTTTTAGAAAAAGTTAGATTCAAGTGTCTGTGAACAATACAACTTAAAAACAAATATTCGAATAATTACCAAACTTCGTATTGATGTCCAGTACTTAGAGGGATGAAACACTAATATTTTCAGGAAATCCGCTAATAATCTTTACATCAAGATATTTTCCTTATTTTAGCGTTCTAAAAACCACAGCGATTTTATTTAAAATATAACATGTTTTACGTAACGGCATAAGTAAATTTTCTGTGAATAGCCTGTTACTCCTATCGAATTTTAGAGTGTATCATATTATAAGAGGTAGACAAGCGTTTAGAACAGAAAAATTATATATCTCGATAAAATATGAAAATTATTTGAAATATACGCTATTGTATTTTTAGCCAATTACGAGATGTTTATTTTGTTGGTTTGCGTTTCCTGCTTTCAAGCTGTACAGTTTTGAAATGTCATGTCCATTCATTTGTTTCTCATCAGTCCAATTAGCAACATCAGGACCAGTATATAACTTGCCGCTTTTTAATGATTTTAACGTCCTACTGTCCTGTTTGCTTCTATATAGATAAAACAGAATTTGTATTCAACGTTTTTCGTAAAACATATATCAGGACTAACACAAAAAGTATATTTTACAATTATTCGCAAAATATGAAACAGAATTATAGTTGTTACTACCAATCATGTGATTGTGAAACAAACGTATTTGTTTTTCTATTTATTTAGGTCATTCAGTCAATTTTATAACGAATAATTAAAAACCTACAAAATGCTTAAAACTGTCAACTAAACCTTGTGTTAAACTTATATTAAAATGTTTAAACCCAAGGTTTTAATACTTACAATAATACTACACATATTAATGCTTGAAATAATACTGTTGCATATTGGTAATTCAGGGACTCCATTGTCATTACCATACATATTATTGTTCTGTATTGCCAATATCAGACATATTGTTTTCGTCTCTCAGTCAGTTTCAGCTGCAGACACACCTTCCTCCTGGGCAATGATCACGCCAGCCGAAGGCACTTTGATGTTGACTTGGATAACGTCACTCCTGGCTGGTAATTTGCTAGCCACGAGTGGTGGGGATATAGCGTCGAGGCATTCTTACTGAGTATTCGTGAGGAGCGGATCGCGTGTGCAAGCCGGCCCTTGGATCGGTGAACATCTGCCCTCACCTTTTCATTTTTAATAACGTAGAAATCTCCAAAAGGTTGAGGAATAAATCCAGGAATGTATAAGTAGAATTATGTTATGGATTTTGCATAGTGAAACCCATGCCTTTCTCTTAAACTCCACACCACGTTTTGGTCCTTCGCAGCCAAGTGAGTATACGTCCCCTCAATGTATGTCCTAGGCACTGAAATTAATTTAATTTTTCAAGTGAACTTTTAGGCCTCTACCCACCATGTAACAATATCACACATTTTAATATACGGGATTAGACAGTGCTGCCTGTTCCGGCTTCAAAACGTGTCTGACCATCTTTTTTTCCTCTTTCCGGATGCTTTTACCCCCCCTTTCCTTTAGGCCTATAACAGATGACTTTTCTTGGGATCCTCTCTTCCACATCTATCAACATGCTGTCTCCATTCATTTTTTCTATAATTTATAATTTTTTCTTCCAAAGAATTTATTTCTAACTCTTCACTTATTTTTCATTTGAAATGTCAAAAGTGTACATTCCATTACCGTTCTCAGGAATCTCATCTCGCAGCCTGTATCTTATTTTTATCAGCTTCGTCAACGTTCATGTTTCAAATTCATAAAGAAACGCAGGCACGGCCATTACTTTGGCAAGGCTTCATTTGTGTCTCTTTTGGTTTTAGTTTTTAAACTTCTATTTATTGTGCCTCATATTTGTTGAAATATGGGTAATTTATTTTTAACATCTGAAGCGGTAACATTGGTCGTGATGATGTAACAATTTGTAGCTGCTACCTTTTCACATTGTCTCCAATATCTGCTGTTGATTCTGCTGCCGGCTGCTCCAGAGCTATGGGTATTTTTCCCTCAGGGTATGCGAGGATTATGTTATGAAGGACAACACCAGTTTAACTTGGTTGAGAAATTTATTGTGAACTAATATTCGAGTTCTTGAAGCGAGTTGCTGACCGTTTGAAATAAAGAAATAGATTGATTCTGAATTGTAGTACTCGAAATTATAACCTGCATGCTAGCATCTGCAAGATAAATTTTACGGTTTAAAATAACTGTTTCCGCAACAAATAAACCAGACGGGTAACTTGCCGTGAGTCACTAAAATATTGACCGGTAGGATCCCTTGCAGGAACCGCAAACTCTTAATGATACAAGTGCGTCACTGGGCGCTTAAAATATCGCACGAGCAAGAACCCCTGATAGTACCAGAGAAAAGATTAACCCTCGGAGCTAGATACACGAAGAGTTATTAGTTTTAGCTCCGCCTACATTAGCTCCCTCTCCAACATTTTAGCTTATACTTTGCCAAATCCCAATGTGACACTGTTGCTAGGGGCTTAGCTAAAATTCTCAGTATTTCCGTCGCCTCTCTAATTTCCAGAAATGGCCTTTGTAACGTACTGAATTTAACTCTAAACTGCGTTCCCAGAAATCCTTAAGCCAATGTTTTAGCCTCCTTCTCAGCTCGCTAATGACTCTGATTGGTCTGACTTCTAAATAGCTCCATCTTTCCGGACAAATATTTCAAATCAACTTTGTTACATTATACACTGATTTAATATGCGGAAATTATTTATTGCAACCATTTCTTTATCTTACTATTATTTCCTTATTTAATTATTCATGTATTCCCGACAATAATTACAGCATCAAATCAGCTCATATTTATAGCCAACTATGTTATTAAGTATTTAAAATCCGTTTTGCTCCGATATATTGTCAGTAATTACAATTCTAGTTCTTTCAGATCGAAATACTATTTTTCTACCTTAAGGTTTCTAAATTCTACAATCAATACTAGAACCACCCAGGTATTATCACCTCTCTATCAGTGCTTTGAAACAAATTCCAAGAAATAAACATGAGTCAATGAGCGATGTTATACTCATGAAGCTTAGGAGTAGAGAGAAATATGTTTCTCTTAATGAATTCTACTCGTGTAAACAAATACATGGCTAGGCTAATGTAACATGATTAACTATTTGACCCTGTAAAGGAAGATGTGGGTGAGAAATTGGTTACCTGCATCGCTGACATTTACAGCAACTTATATTGAGTAGAAAGGACACCAAATCTAAAATTATTGCCGTCATTGAGGTATCGCTGACAAGAGGATATCGTGTCGATGCATTTCTTAATGTCAACTATCTTAGTCCAAGAGTATTTAGACACCAGCATAACAACAACACTAATAAACGTATATGTTAAACTTTTTTCTTTTAACTAAACAACATTGTTGCAGTTTTAGTTGCTTGCATTAAGCATTTCGTTGGAAATGTATGAAAGAACTGTCTTTGGAATAAAATTACACCAGCAAAGTTAATGTTGTTCTCGAGATGCAGAATCAAACTTGCAGCAGCATTGGAAAATGAACGCGCATTTTATTCGGCGGAAGATCTGACCCTACCTGTCAAGTGCTGTTTTTCCACGCACGTGCTTTCTCAATGCATTCCTCAAGATATATTTCTGGTTCAAAGGATGACATCTATACACCATCCACCCGGTATTAGAAAAACACCCGAGAAGATCCGCTGTGTGAACTATCTTCATACAAATTAAACGTCAAAATATATTTTTAAAAAATCTGATATGATACATTCACAGGGTTTTCTCCACCCTCTATCGTTTATTGGCGGGTATACAAACTCGTATACTTACTCAAGCTTATTTTGCCATCTAATCCAAATAAAGCTTTGCAGAAAGAGTTAGATTACACATTTAATTATAGTTACAAAGACTCACATGGACAGGTAAATGCTTAAGAACTAAACGCTATACGCTAGCCTTAAAATTCCACACCGTTTCCTTGCAATCGCGAGAAACAACTGAATGTTGAAAGGACTTAAAGAGAATGATCAAGAAATGAACAAATCGAACCTTTAATAATGGATATCTCAAAAATGGCGTATACCACAAAAAAACCTATTTTTAATAAACTGTGTTTTAAAGAGATCTATATTTTTTGTGTAGTACGTTTTCGTTTGTCGCTTAACGTTTAGCAGTTTTACAAGATTATACAAAATTGCTTCCAAATGAAGTGGACTTTTCAGGCTATTCCCAGAAAATTCAAGATATACGTTTTATTTTCCATAGAAATATCTTTAATGTATGGTATTTGAATCAAAATCGTTGGAGCAATTGTTTAGAAAATCAAAACTTTTGAAATGTTTACATGTTCTATGTAAAGGCTAGTTTTGGGTGGGCGGATTTTCTTGAACATTTTTGGAAGTTACTGCGCTTAAATACCAAGTTTTTGGTATTAATACGAATTTCATATGCTGTTCACACACACACGGACATTTTTCTAAAAATGCTTTTTTATTCAGGGACCTCAAAACATGTATTTCCGGTGAAATATCGGTATAAAATTTTTGGGTGGAGTACAATTCTTCCCCTACTTGTTATACGTAATACAGAAAGTAATAATGGATCTATCTAAAAGTTCAAAGATGTGGTAGCCTACCACATCATACCATTTAACCTCCTTGTACCAGGAGCGCATTGTTGAGTTTCAGCATTTTGTAATTCAGAATAAAATCCTCTGCAGCAGCATTCAGAATCAATTACAAAGAAATGAAATGTATACCATACTTGGTTATGCGTTAATTTACAAGCATCAGCTGCACTGATAGCTGCATAGCAACGCTAAAAAAATATTACAAGTCATTTTAATGACAGTGCAATATATTTCAGGATACGAGAAAGGAAAAAGAAACAAAGCAATTAACAATATAATGGTTTCCAGAGAATAATGGATGCAATAATTAATGTGCTATATTATACTTTTTGGTCGTTTTGCAGCAATGCACGTCCTCATTAGGATCCTATTCATCTACAACTAATAAAAAGTAGTTTTGATGCAGCAATAATTACGGATGATTAAACTAACTGTGCAATACGTAATTAATTGCAGGCGAAGTTCTGTTCATGTAAATGTTTTTTACCAAGGGAAAAAAACGCTTCTATTGCTATTACCTTAATTACATCGAGAGCACTTCGTCAACAGTGTTGACTTTTACACCCGTATTAAACTTAGATGACTGAGTGATGTTTAGTTTTCACTTTTTATAAAAATAGCAAGATTAAAGCCTACATAACAAACCACTCAACCCTTACAAGTGCATTTTAATTTGATTCTACAAGCACAACAGCTTATCAGAACTGTAATTTGGTGCATTAAAAAGGCACAAACAGGAATGGCTTGGTTTTTTGTCTCTACTAGGTTTTATATACTATACTCGCTTTATTCAAGGTTATATTACTTCAACCATAAACATAAAACATCACTTCTGAAATGTTAACATTGCAATAGAATCCTTTGTTATGTATTCCTAAGCCGTTTATTTCTTAGGTATCAGGGTAATTTAAGGACATTCTTGGTTGCCCAAGCTTACATTATTATTAGTTTCACTTGCCTTTAAAATGCATTCATCCGGTATTGAATTAAACAAATATTTTTATTAAGTTTCGAGGGCCAAGATACTCTATTGAGCTTTTTTAACCGTTTACCACACTTATGCCGGTATAAAGAATTTCGGTTATAAAGTTCGGTACATATATATTAAGTCATCCCTGTATTAAGCACTTTTAAACACAAATGTAAGCTATTTTATAAAAAAATAGCCCGTTCGTTACAATTTTAATAGTTTTTAAACAAAATTTCTTATATGTGTTCCTTATTGGGCTAGAAAAAAGGTTTGGCAAGAAACATATTTTTAAATGAATTGCTTTTAAATCTGTTAAATCGTGAGAAATCCTGAGAAGATGCAAAAAATGTTTGGATAGAAAGGACAACATTTCCAGCATTCCTTATAATAAGGTATATGTTTAGTATCATAGTAATTGTAACTAAGAAGGTTGACGATTTTGGGAATATAATAACTGTTTCGGTGGGAGTCCGAGCTGGTGTGAGATTTTAAAAAAATGTAACGGCGAAGGTATGGAAGTGGTAATAAAAGTAATACAAATATTATTTGGGATCTAAAAAATACGCCGATGCAACGTGGGTTAGTTGGCTAGAAACTTACGACTAGGTTTCGTAACCTAAGAGGGCGATAACGCAGTCAACTGCATTACGATATAAAGAGTGCATCATTTCAAACCTACTGCGTTCTAGAGAACCGTACGTCACACATTTACTCGGGAGAACCAACCACTCCCTGATAGGAAGAAAATTAATCGCCACGTACACGTACCGGGTGACCGATTTACCGACCGTCGGTTCTCTCTTAACATCTTGTTGAAAACAAGGGAGTCACAATGGTTCAGTGTTGTGTTGAGCAACGAATAATGTGATTATTACCGAGGAGAAATTTAAAACAGAAAGTGTATGTAAACAAACCACAAGTTATACAATCAGGGAATGAATACAAGGAATGAATCAGGAAAGTGCTAAGTGAAATCACAAATAGAGACTTGCAGAAGGTGTTTAAGAATTTTCTAGGTCGTTGTAAGATCACATCTTTAGGGATGTAAGATCACATCATTTTCAACATATACTTTGATAAAAGGTAAGATCAATGTTACATTTTCTTATTATTTCTTACTAGCGAATTATTTATATGGAACGATAGGCTTAATTTTGTGGCGTATTAGTAATTATTAGTAAGTATTGTCATGCCAGACACATTATTGCGCCGAATTGGCGACAGCATTGTTAGGGTAATTTAGTATTTCTTTTGGCTTGTGTTTGAATTCCGTCTGGCATGATACTCCCCACCTGTGGCCAGCGAGCCTAGCCAGAGTTGGAGAGAGTGGGGGTATAGATGCTAGCGTTACTTTCTTTGTGTGTGTGAGCGTCAGTCTGAGTCTGTGAATTGGTGTGTAAGATGTAAGTTGCATATGTGTTAGGCATCTCCCCTCAATCCTCGAGATTTCCTTATGTACGTAATGTAGGGACACAAATTATTTTATTAATAAACCAAAGGTAACGTGAATTATGTGAAATTTGTGTAATTTGTTACAAGACCCCCACGCCTGCATCGTAATTTGAACATCAAGGCGCTGGTCCTCCCACAGTATTTGTGCTACGATCCCCCCATGTGCATGTTGGGGTGATCAAAATTTAATATTTTGCTGGGAACATTTAGGCCCTCACCCCAGCATATAACAATATCCGCCATTCACTTTTCATGAGTTTTCGTATCGTGGATGAGGCGCTTTTCTCCCCAGTAAACGTGCACCGTACGACCCGCTAGAACGCCAACATCCGTACTGTATAAACTACTGACTTAATCTTGTGAGAGCGCAGGATATTCATCCTTCTTGCCCACACAGCTACAGATACCGTGGATAGCTAACTTAAACGCAATCAGAACTTTCTGCTGATGTATAGCAACTGCAATATTGCTGAAATCCTAATGCAGCTTCCACGTTAATAAGAGCTCATTAAGGCAAAACCATAAAACTTAACTGAACCATCAGATGTGTTAGTAATGTCCAAACCAAATTACATGACAGGACATCTACTAAGTTTTTATCTCCCTCCATTTTAATAAATTTAAGACGTCGTGATCAAATAAAAATAACAAGACTTCGCATTGACTACACAAGACAAATACATGCTGCCATTTTACGCAAGGAAACGCCACCTGAATGTCAATATTGTCATTAAACCTGAACCATCAAGCACATATTCAAAGAATGCCCAGCATAGAGGAAAAAACAGTACAATATAACAGCTCACCTTCAAACAGTATTCAATAACCAGAACATTATCCAAGCCATCTTTCAATTCTTCACTCTACATGATTGTACAACCGTATGGATTTGTTTTGCAAAAGGATGTATTATGTGAATTAATTTGTTATGCATATACTGCAGCATAATGACATTCTTGCATTGTATTCACATTGTAGCATTCTATAATTTATATGTCGCAGTATAACAGCTTGTAGTTAAGTGACAATAATAATAATTAATAATAATAATAATAATAATAATAGCCTTACTAGTGGCTTAATGATTTAGTTACATTTTTGGAGAACACCTCCCCAATTTTCCCTTCCTACTTATCGGTCATCTCCTATAAAATTACTCAAGTATTTATGCTTCCTTCTGATTTATCGTATTTTCTTCTACACTTCTGAGCCTAACTTTAATTAATACTAGTAGAGTAAATACTTTCTCCATAATAAACTTGCCAGTGATCATTGTCTGTCCTATATTATGATTATTATAGAATTTGGAAGAGATGCTACAATTTATGGGCGTGTTTTTTTAATTCCACGCAACACGGAATACCAATACTTATATTTTATTTTTCCTTTTAGTTAGTGCATGAACGAAGTAAATGTCTTCATTAATCGACGACATAATGTATAGGTATAATTTACTGCTAACAGAGTCGATTCAAGCCCATAAGACTTATGTTCTATTTCCACTCAAAACCACTTTAATTAAAACCCATTTTAGTGTAGCCTCCAGTTATATCTGAAGGTTTTATTGCTCAAAATCTGTTTCAGGTCCTTATATCCAGTTTCTACCCTGTTATGGTTAGTCTCTATTTAAGAACTTCCTACCTTAGGTTATAAAGAAAAAATATGTTTTCACTTCTTCCAGTATGATTTTGTTTGTAGAGGGATACACGTACTATTTCCTAATGTTAATATGATCAAATTTGTGTGCCGAGACAGAATTATTGTCTGCAATGCAGAAAATTATGCAGCATTTTGGTTATACATCCTGGGCAAAGGAACGGAATTATTGCAATTTATGGCACAGAAAAGTTAGATGTGTTACATTCACATGACTTTACATCGCTTATTAGTGGGTGTATAAATTATTTTTACGAAGGTTTATTTTCCCATTTAATTCATTTGCATCCGTATAAACCTTTCCGGAAATAAATGCATTACACATCTCGTTATAGATGTATAGTGTTTAGCATCAAATGTCAAATGTTCTAGAATTGGACACTATATGCTGGCCTTAAAACTTCATACTCTCTCCACGATATCGCGAGAAACAGCTGAAAATCTAAGGACTTCAAAAGAATAACTAAGTATTGATCAATTCGAACTTTAATAACGGATACCTCAGAAATGCTTAGTGACATAAAAAAGGGACTTAAAATAAACTGTGTGTTTTTAAAAGATCTAAAATTTATATGTAGTTGGTTTTCGCTATCGCTTAAGTTTACCAGTTATACAAGATTATACAAAATTCCTTCCGAATTAAGAGGATTTCACAGGGTATTCCCAGAAAATTCGAGATATATATTTTATTTCTCATGTAAATATCTTTAATATGTAGATTTTAATCAAAATCGTTACAGCCATTTTTTTAGAAAATCAAACTTTCAAAAAATCTTCCATGTAAAGGGTAGCTTGGGGTGGGAATTTTCTTGAAAGTTGTCGTGTCGCATCTTTGGAAGGTACTGAACTTAAATATCAGGTTTGGTATTTATCCGACTGTTTGTTTGAGCTATGCTGTTCACTGACACACGTACACAGAACTTTTTCTAAAAACGCTTCTTTTGGATTCAGGAGTCTCAAAAACGTATTTCCGGTCCGAATTTTCGGATAGAAAACCATACCCTCTCGATCTACTATTTATGTACGTGGTAGAGAAAGTAAAAAGGAGTTAGTTTAATTTTACTTTCTCTCCCGCTTGCTTTGCTAGTTAGGAAGTGTAGATATTACATACAAAAATTCGATATCGAGACTTCACCCGAGCTACCCCCTTCCCACAAAAAGAATTTTTAATAAAAAGATCTGTGCCTCTCAATAGCATAACGGAATACTGAACGAACATCAAACTTCGAAATTAAGTACACTATCTTTCAACGATACATATTCGGATTTTCAGGAAATTTCTCCCCTGAAAGTGCCCTTTATAGGGGAAAAAACTCATTATTTGTTATTTTCTCACAAACAGCTGAAATGTTTTACTTAAAGTGTCAATGTCCGAGGTATTGACATGGAAAATAAATTGAATAGCTTACATTTTCTATGGATAGCCTGTGAAATTGTTTCATGTTTATTGAATTTTGTATGCTTTTGGCATAACTGGGAAACCAGTTTGTATAACAGGAGAAAAAACTAGCTATGGCTTGCAAGGTATTTCCTGCTATTGGCTTTAATTTTGTAGTAGACCTTCGAAATGTCATTTCCATTCATTTATTTATCAGCCCAAGCAAAGCAAATGCAATACAAAGACTGGCATACGCTAGCTGCTTTTTAAACTGCTGACTACTGCCTATTAAAAAAAACAAACGTTTATAATGACTACCAGAAAGAAGATACAAACAAGCGTTTTCACAAATAATTTGAAGAGTGCCTATAAAACTAAATTATAATGCGTAAAAAAGTCATGGGGTATAACACGTGGCTTTTTATTTGTGTTTAATTTGTTATTAAAATATTGAACAAAATCAACAATAACTGATAATTCTGATTCAGAAATACACAACAGCTTGGGCTAGTATCAATTTAACTCCTTTCAGAATGTTTGGTAACATTAATTTAGCTCACTTCGGAGAAAGTTTTCTTACAGACTCACTTATGCAGCATTTCGTTCTGTACATCCTAAGATTTCTTGAACGATTTGATTTATGCAAGCATTATGATGGGATGACTGTGAAGATACAGATGACAATTGAAGTTTATTACACCCATAAATTGAAAAGAATTGCGGTTGACACCTGTGTGCAACATAAGGCAATATACTGCACACACTGGGCAGTAATGAAAAAGCAACTGCGCAGAGTGCAGGCATAGTTCATCACAACCTCGGATGGTGACAAGAGGTCGACCGCAGCAAAGCTATTGCTCCTATTAGCTTTTAGCTTCAAAGGGTAATTACTGGTTTATTTCTGGGAACAAGGACAGACAATGACATTGAAAACGTTCTCGGTGTTGACACATCCAGTGCTGATTTTCTAGAAAAAACAGTGCCCTAGCGCTTGGAGTTTTACGTCACCTGTAAAGAATCACAATCCATCTCCAAAGTTTTCTTAACCTGGTGGTGGTGTGCAACATTTAGAAATATTAAAAATTTAAATTAATGTTTTTAAAAAATGAATAGGGGAACTTTAAAGCTGTTTTTAGACAAGTAATGTTTCATTTATAGATCTTCTGCTTTCCTAAAAGTATATATTATTAAAACAGACTAAAAGTAGTGCACTTTTCATAGCTAGTGTGAAAGAAAAAAAAACACATTAACCCTAATAGCACTTAACCAAACGCCTTCAGATTTAAAGAATTTGTGACATTGCAATTTGCCTTTGAGGTACGTTTCTACCGAGCGAGGTGGCGCTGCGGTAACGTTACGGCTCGTATTCGACAGGATAAAACCCCGGGACCGACCAGCCCGACTGAAGCTTTATTCTGTTTCCTCGGTCGCCAGGCGAATGCTGGGTTGGATAATTTGATCCGCGACTTTTCCTATCATTCCTTTCATCGCTATGATCGCTATATCAGGTATTAGGCTGATCACCCATCCTGGATATGCTATGATCTAGAGTTTGCTTGCTGGCTACTGACCCAAGCCATTGGCTTGTAAGCCCTTGGGGGTGTAAGTCCTACAAAGAGGAGGTAATCCGTTTAAGAAGAAGATATATTTCTATTATTTGAGATCACCTTAAAGGTTTATCGGGATACTTGAATTAGATGAGGCAGCTTATTGTGCGTACGTTCTTTTTTTTAAAGTAATGTTTAACACCCGTTCTTACTACAGGCGGTGGTGGAGCACACTGATGAAGTGATATTTTGGAAAGGAAAACTTCAATGCATAAGTTTAGGTCTCCTCCCCGGCATTTGCCAGTTGTAAGGACTGCCAGGACGGTCCCATACCGCGGAGCCATGGTAGCTCAAGCGTTAAGAGCATCGTCGTGAGAGCCCAAGATCCATAGTTCAGCCCACCCGTATCATTCACGTCTTATTCAACTTTCAAACTTAGGGCCTATACACGGCTGATGTGAAGGAACAATTATAAATAGCAACTAATGTGTATCTCGGAAATGATTAATTCCACAAAAAAGAATATTTTAACGGGATTTATATTTGCATTTCCTAAGATGTATTTATTACTTATAATTTATGGGTTATAAAATTATATAAAATTAATTTGAAATGAATAGAACTTTGAAGGCTATTCATAGAACATTTTGAATATACCTACATTATACTTATATTTTACATGCAATGTTTGAGAAAATAGAAAAGAACAGAAATATTTCCTTGTAAAGGGTAGCTCGGGGTAGTGGGAGTTTTTTTAAAACCTTCGTACCACATCTGTGGAAGATGGTGGCCTTAAATACAAAGCATCACACCCTTTTTACTTGCTCTACCATACATAGTTGGTAGAGAAGATATTGCATTCCACCCAAGAATTAGATACATAGATTTCACCGGAAAGACAATCAAAAAAAAAAAAGAATTTTTAGAAAAAGATCTGTGCGCGCGCATGTATGAACAGCATAACTCAAAAATGAAAAATCGGATAAATACCAAACATTGTATTTATGTTCAGTACCTTCCAAAGACACTAACGTTTTCAAGAAAATCCCCCGCCACAAAGTAGGTACTCTTCACATGGAAGATTTAAACAATTTTTTTTATAAAATAGCTCTAACGGTTTTGATTAAAAAGATATTTACATGGGAAATAAAATGCATATTTTAAATTTTCTGGGAATAACCTGTGAGATGCTCTTCCTTCGGAAGGGATTTTGTATAATGTGGTATATAACTGGTAAACGTTAAGCGATAGACGAAAACGTGCTACACTGGAAGTGTAGATCTCTTTAAAGCATACAATTTATTTTCAACAACTTTTTCTGCCATCAGCCATTTCCGAGATATCCGTTATAAATGATTCGATATACTTTGTCATTCCTTTTAAGTCAATCGCGTTTTCAATTGTTTCTGATGGTTGCGTGGAAACCGTATGGAATTTTAGGGCCAGCATATAGCGTCCAGTTCTTAAACATTTGACTCTTTGCCCTAACGCAATGCGTAATGTAGCTATTTCTACAAAGGTTTATTTGGATTACAACGAAGTAGATAGAAAAATGAACTTTCGTAAGAATAATGTGTATACCCACTAATAAACGTTAGAGCGTAGGGAAAATGATGTGATTGTATCACATATTTTTTTTTAGTTATGCAGTTCATACCACACAATCTTCTAATTTTTTACTTTCTCTACTACGTATAGTAAGTAGGGGAAGCATTGTATTCCACCCAAAAATTCGATACCGAGATTACACCGGAAATATATGTTTTGAGACCCCCAGAATCCAAAAAAGGCATTTTTGGAAACATGTCCGTGTGTGTGTCTGTGTGTGTCCGTGAACAGCATAACTCAGAAACGGACAGTCGGATAAACACCAAACTTGATATTTAGGTTCAGTATCTTCCAGCGATACGACACGAAGGTTTTCAAGAAAATCCCCCCACTCCAGATTACCCTTTACATGGAACATTTTTCGAGATTTTGATTAAAATGTCATATGTTTAAGATATTTTCTGACAAATGAAATGTAGATCTCGAAGTTTCTGAGAATGTCTCCAAAAGTATTCTTCATTGTGAACAACTTTTGCATAACTGGTAAACCATAAGAGATAGACAAAATGTTACTACACAAAAAATGTAGATCGCGTTAAAATACACAATTTATGTCATATACATTTTTTTTGTTGAGTGAACCATTTTCGAGATATTGATCGTTATTCCCTTAAATTTTCCAATACTTGTACTTTTTCTCAAATTCGTTATTCATTTTTTTATGTCCTGGACATGCAAAGAGAATGGAATGCGCCACATAGCAACCAGCGCTTAAAAGATTTGACTATCGCTTAAAATCTACCATATTCCCCTTGTATCTACAAGAAAATTAGCAATAAGATAAAATCTCGATATCTCGATTAACATGAAGCATATGGAGAATAAGCGTTTGTAAAAATAGTTTGTACAAGAGTAGAGAAAGTCATGTGAGTGTAACACATCAGATTTTTTCTTTCTTTATGCATCAACGTATATTTCCGATGAAATCTCATTCAAATATTTGGTTGGAATAAAATATATTTCCTTTACCTACTAACTGTCTCATAGTTCCCTAACAATAATGACGGTTTTTATAAGAAACGCAGGTCTGCAGATATTATAATGCTAATGTTAGAGGAAGGAATCCTCCATCTGCTCTCATTGACTACTGAAAACAAAACAAAACAAAACACTGGCTATCCGCCGAAATGGATTTTGCATGTTCCGAAACTGGTTAAACGTGTCCTTAGAAGGCTGAGTCCATCATTAACACTCATTCCTCTGATCTGATATTAGCAAAACAACACGTCCAGGCAACTACTGTAATTCCCAGATTACAATTTACACTATAAGCATTGAGCTTGTAATATAAGCTACTGCGATGTTATTCACGTGTATGTGTGTGTGAGGGAATCCATATGCAGAATATGAAGTACATAATTACTGTGCATAATGTTACCCCAAGCAAAACATTTTTCTCTCGTAATAAATAATTTACGTTTTGAGTACATGCGAGAGTTGCAATTTTACCGATAGCATTTCGTGACTAACAACGTGTAATCTTAATACGAAACCGGATGGTGTGCATAATTTTCTTGCTGCCTTAGAGCATACGGCACCTCAGGTTATTAATAGCTAGAATTCAAGATAATTATACTTTCAAATGTTAGAACTGAAGAAATTAATTTAAGTTACTCCAAATTGTCCTTAGTGTTACATTCACATGATTTTCTGCAGAAAATAACATTTATATTTACACCTCTTCCACAATATATCCTACTTCATATTAATGGAGACAAATGTGTGCAGAAATCCTTTAATTATACATTTCGTTTTAGGTAAAAGATGCAATATAGCAGGCTGATGCGATATTCAAAATCTTTAAAAAGCCGTTCGCTATATGTATGCTGGCCTTGATATTCCATTACCTTTCCATGACATAACAAAATAAAACTGAATGATAACAACACTTCAGAAAATGACTATTGAAAAATTAAAATCACTGACAGCAAATAATAGGGTAGTTAAATTATATTCGAACCCACTCGCGGCCTCTCTCTACTGCGCGAGACAGCCGGCAGTCGCCGGAGAAATTACGCCGGCAGAGGCGGACTAAAATCCTTACCTTATAATAGAAGCTGGAAATGTTGATCTTCTGGTCTCAAACAGGCAGCATATCTCGTGTAAATGTTCTCGCTCACTCTCTGAAGCTCAGCAGCAGGAATTCTTGTGAATTCCTGCACAATGTTTTCTCCTGTATTGTGCTAGGATTGGAACAATACACCTTGTCTTTTAAAGAAACCTATAAATAAAAATCACAACTCGTTAGGTCAGGAGAACGAGGGGGGCCACAAATCAACTCTAATTATTCTGTCATCAAACACCTCTCTTACTGCATGTAATATGATTCGGCGGCCATATGTGCTGTTGCAGAATCATACAATTTCTCTTCATCTGTCAAGCGATTGCAAAATGGCCTCAGAATTAACCTCTGATATCGCTCTGCATTAATTCTTTCATCAAATAATATGGGCTCTATTATTCTTCTAGCACTTATTGCACACCACACTCCAATTTTCTGATCATAATGAGGCATTTCATCACAAGAATTCCTGCTGCTGAGCTTCGGAGAGTGACCGAGAATATTTACACGAGATATGCTGCCTGTTTGAGAGCAGAAGGTCAACATTTCCAGCATCTATTATAAGGTAAGGATTTTAGTCCGCCTCTGCCGGCAGTCTCGCGCAGTAAAGAGAGGCCGCGAGTGGATTCGAATATAATTTAGCTACCCTATATATCGGAAACTGATGCCACAAAAAAGAGTGAGTTTTTGTGTATCTCTTATGGCTTATCAGTTGCCTATATAAAATTAGTTCAGAATGAAGTAGACCACAAAGGCTATTGGTTGAAAACTAAAGTTCTCCTTCTCCCTTCCAAGTATTAGGTGATATCACCTACTCCTGCCTCTTATCATCAAACCACCTGTTGCGAGGTCTACCGGAACTTCTTTTCGGTGTTGGTTGGTACTTGTATTCTTCCTCAATCTATCATCTGACATTCTGTTCACATGATCTTTCCAGTATGTTTTATTTTCATCAATATTGTCGTTAACTGAGAAAATATTCAAATATGGTGTTATTGTTTCATTTCCTATTTTATCAGCTTTAGTACACCCTATTATATATGTATCATAAATTTCATTTCTGAAGACTGTATGTGTGATCTCTCTCTCCCTTTTCTATCTCTTATTGTGCACGATTCGGAATAGTATAATATAGTAGGCACAGCCATAATCTTATAGAATTTAATTTGTGTTTCTGATCTAGATTTTCTTCCTAAAGCTCTTCTAATTCTTCCACAATTGGTTTAAAATCTATTAAATTTCATCTCAATGTCTTTGCCGAATTAAAACAAAATATTTATCCTAGATAATTGAACTGGAATATTGTTCCTAATGTTTTCCATTTATTAGTATCTTCGACCTAATTTATTACCCTATTATTTATTTTTGCATATTTTGGTAATGTAAAGGTCTTAAATATGACATTTGAATGAAACACACTACTGCCATTTTTCCGTAAAGGGTAGTTTGATATGGGAGGATTTCCCTGTAAACCTTGTGTCGTATACTTAGAATACACTGAAACTAAATACAAAGTTTGGTATTTACACAACTTTTGTTTTTTACTTGTGTTATTCGTAGACACACACCACACAGTTTTTTTTTCTGAAAATGCGTTTCTGGGATACACCACCACAATCTCAAACTTCAAGCAAATACGTAAACGATCCATGTACTAGCCATTTTGTCAAGCTTTGAACAACTACCGATCACAGACCTTTACGTCCACTCTAAATATACCTTCAGTCCAGCTTCATTTCTTGGCGTTATGTTACGTTAGTCAATGCATTGTAATTCATTCTTCTTAGTGATTTTTTTACCTATTCCCGTTTATACTATCATACGCGGAAAGTTTTTACTTTTCCATTTATAGGTCTCTAACCTTCGGGTCATATCAGCGGCTTTTTACCTTTGGAACAATTGCTCTTTGACAATGACGTTCAGTCGCTTATAGAAGTGTTAATACTTGGGTGGTTTTCACTTTTAGTTATTGTGTTAAATTCACACACACATGTACACTCTCATTCATAATTCCAAATTCTAGGGAGGATAAGGAGTAACCCTGGCTAAAGAAAAATCCTCACCCTCCAGCCGAGAATCTAACCCGCGACCTTTGGATTTGGAGGTTAGCATGCTAACCACCACACCACAGAGGTATTCCGTTGGAAGTTGAAATTCCTGCATTCCGTGCGTTTTTCATTTTTATCGCACACGTTATTAAATTAATTTATTCCTTCAAATATTTATATGCATATTTATTGCTGCAGACATACAATACAATCATATTTGATAGCTGAATCTTTCCATTTAAAATCATGGTGAAATTAAAATGAATTTATCATAAATAAGGATAAAATTACCAAAATTTACTGTTTAAGTCATATGTACTTTCCTTTATTTGTTAACATTACTTATGATTTAATTCATGCAACATTTAAATATAACTCTTTCACGTGCTTGTTCCTCCTACCAGGCGTGATCAATCGATCACCAGTTACCGAGGGGCTAGAACTGATAGTAATTAATTTTATTTTCGTGTAAATATTTATGATTTACTATTGTCCAAAAATAGCATGCAGTACGCATGTATTAGATAGTTAACTGCTTGCGGAAACTCGTTCTGAAGACGCACTTACTTCACTTTTGTCGCGATATACTACGAGGGCGGATCGAAAAGTAACGCATAATTTTTTTCGGCCTGGCTATTACAGTTGGAATGTTGCAATTTTACACAGATATAGTTTGAAGCTTTCACTATAGAGGGTATTTTTGTTTCATGCGAAGCTCTAGCGAGAGAAGCGTCAACTACGCAACAAGGATGGCGCGCATGTTACTGTCGTCCAAGTGTGAACAGCAGAGATTTTTGTGTACCAAAGGGCATAAACCGAGTGATATTCACAGATACATGCGTGGCGTGTATGGGGATAATTGTAGGACCGTAGCAATGTCTCCAGGTGGTGTGAATTCTTCCTAGAGGACCGTGTGAATTTTAGTAATTTGCTACGCTCCGGGAGGCCGGTAACAGCTGCAACCCCGCAGAATGTCAGAGGCATTGAGGCGGTAATTTTGAACGACCGGCATGTGCAACTGCGAACCTTATCGCAACAGTTCAACATTTTCTATGGTGCAGTGTACGATATTGTTCATGATACGTTGAAATTTCGTAAACTTAGTGCTCGCTGGGAGTCTAAGAACCTGACAGACAACCACAAGGCTAACGAATGATGAGCTTGGATCACCTAACGCGGCACCCCGCAGAAGGGCATGACTTTCTGAAAGGAATCGTCATTAGATGAGTCGTGGGCATACCACTACATGCCCGAAACCAAGTAGGCAAGTATGGAGTGGAAACATGCTGGTCCCCCAGAGAAGAAACAATTCAAAATGGCTCAATCTGCTAGGAAAGTGTTTGTAACGGTGTTCTGGGATATGCATGGTGTTGTATTGGTGGACTTTGCTGAACACGGGACCACTGTATATACTGCAGCCTACATGAAAACTTTGATGAAGTTGCGTAGTGCCCTTCGTGACAAACGCCACAACATGAATGCTGACGATTCAAAATTCTTCATGACAATGCTCGCCCCATGTTGCAGCTGCTGTTCGTCAGAAAATCGACAAATTTGGTTGGAAAGTGCTCCAGCATTCACCATATAGTCCGTACCTTGCACCATCGGACTTTCATTTGTTTTGTTCCATGAAGAAATTTCTGGCCGGCCAATGCTTTGCGACAGATGCGGAAGTGAAACCAGCAGTCCGCAGATGGCTATACTCCAAAGAAACGAACAGAGCATATTGAAATTTTTGTAAAAAAATGATTGTGCATTACTTTTCGATCCGCCCTCGTATTAATCATACTTGTGAAGCAAATGAAGCATTAGCAATTCCGGGATACGAACGTCACAAAATGGTGCAGAATTCCACGTAAAATGAATTTATGTTTGAAATTCTTTAATTTTGTAGACGATGCAAAGTTTATTGTAGTGGTTTATAGACTACCAGCCATTTGCAAGTTTTCAGTTGGTCCCAGAGGAAATCAGTAGTGAGAGCAGTTAACTTCGGTCTTTCTATCATGACAAATGCTCATGTTGAGCCCGGGAATCTGACCCAGGTTTTCAGGTACATAAACTGATGTTAAGAGAAGCCTGTTTTAGAGCGTTTTAGTCGTATAATTTTTATCAAGAGCCTGCCCAATAACAGTTTAATAACATCTACAAAAAAAGTCATGTACCGGCTAATTAAGTTGTGATGTTTACTACCGGTTATTATTCCATAATTAGCATTGTTAGTTAGCCTCTGAAATTATTGTACGTAATTGTACGACAATTGCTGATTTTATCTCTGAACTTATTAATCGTTTAGAGCCTCGCGTGCACTTAGGCAATGATTTACTCAAAATAATTATTTCACTAAATGGTTTGGCTTCTTAATCAATCTCAGACCAGATTAAGTGTGCGGAGTACTGGAATATATTTCGTTCTTACGGAACAATATCTGCAATGGCGGATGAATACCTGGGGTTTAATTTCAGAATTTTTAAGGGGAGGGAGGAACGAAGATTTTTAAGGAAATTTGTCTCACCCTAAACTGCTGCAAAATTGATCATTGTTTTTCCAAACAATTGTAAAAATTTTGATAAAACATGTTTTGAATATTGAAATGAAAAATAAATTGCTTATCTCGAATTTTTTGAATACCCTGAGAATCCCTTTCAATTTTATTGAATTTTGTATACCTTTGCACAGCTGGAAATCTCTGAAAAATACAAAAACTTGCCGCAGGAGAACCATCTTAACACCAAAGTATGTGCACAATAGTATTAATGTGTTAATATTATCACCATAGAATTCCATTCATATATCTTCAACACTTTCTGAGAAAAGGGTCACGTATATCGCAAAATGTCGTTCGCTGACAAAGCTGTCCAAAATAAAAATGAAAAAAAAAAAAGATTTTTAATCCTTTTAATGAAGTGATGTAGATTTCAGAGTACAAAATAGCCAATGGAAATGCCAATATAGGATGTTATAGAATTCAACCTAAAACTACTTTTAGGGGTTACAGACTTTCATGTGGTGTAATAGGGATCCCTATATATAGAATACATGGTCTGTGACGACAAACTTTAAATTTGCATAGTTATTAATTTTCATTTGAATATTCGTACTCATAAATGCAAATAAATAAAACTTATTAAGAATGCAGTACTAATTCCCACTTTAGAATAGTTAACGTCTCCTCCACCGCATGAAAATAGCTAACCATTGCGGAAAAATGCTCCGTCAGCAAAGGCCAGTGCACCATTGATACCTCTACTTTAACATGACTTCAACTATCAGACAGAAAAACAACAGTTAGCTGTAGCAATAGCGCAGTCATTAGCATGCTCCGCTGTCAATCTGGTGATGCTGGATTAAAACTCCGTACAAGCGATTACACGTATTTTTCCAAAGAGATGAATGGCATAGTTTGGAGTGAACCCAATTTTAATTTCTCGCATTTCTTTTAAAGTTCCAGTACATTCGGAGCTATTCAAATGCAATGTATGAACATAGCATGGCCACGATTACCTGCAAGTAGCAGCAACCCAGGGAACTTTTACTACAGTGTTAGATCTATCTTGATTTTGATCTATCGCAAACTACCACGAACTCAAAGGTGGTAATATTCCTCCGTAACGCCTGAAACATTTTCGGTTAAACTCTATAGCAGACCGAGCGGGATGGCTCAGGGTAACGTCTGTGGTCCGCATGTGGGAGTACCCGGGTTCAAGCCCCCGTGTCGACCAATTTTACCGAAGGTTTTTTCGAAGTTTACCTCGGTCGCTTGGCCAATGCTGGGTTGGATAATTTGATCCGCGAGTTTTTCTATCATTCCTTCCACCTTCTTCTTCACCCCCATACCAGGCATTGGGCTGATCGCTCATCCTGGATATGCTATGATCCAGAGTTTACTTGTTTCTCGATAGGCTACTGACCCAAGGCATTAGCCTGTAAGTCCTTGCGGGTGTAAGTCCTGCAAAGAGGAAGGTAATCCGTTAAAGAATAGTTCTGTGTGCGGAATTAAAACATAAGTGGAGCGTTAATGATAACATATTATATAGAGAAAATTACTGTATATAACACTATCACTTCACTGGTATGATTTAGTTCAATCCTCACTATCACTTCCCTTTTCTTCGCGCACAGCGGTGCAATGGCGCCGAAGCAACACTTCCTCTTCCTTCCGCTTCACTCCCTGGGGCATTGAACAAAGACCTACATAATCTCATGACAAGCAGCACTCACGGTACGCCACAACCTCAATCGTAGCAGCACTATGTCGCGTCACAGACGCATTGACTGATTGTAGCGAGCATTCTCGCCGATATATAACCGCTGGAGTTTCGAGAGAGTTCAGAACGTTCTCGAGAGATGGTGAGAAAGAAGCTTCCAGAAAAATCTCATTATCTTTTAATAGCGCTTCTGGAACGTGCATTGTGTCTCCTTATCTCTTCAACAAGCCAGTTAGTCAGTCGCCTTCCATGCGTTAAGTATGATCATTGCTGCGTCACAATACTGCACAAAAATTAAGAATATTATTTAACAATTTTCGCCATTTCATCTTTCAATTTCAGGGAGTGTCTTATAGCTTTTGATAGTCTAGCTGTATTAAGTGCAACAATAATAACGAAAAATTAATTGAATTCAAATTGAATCTTTAAATCTATTTAGCCATTGGTTCAATCAGTATGGAGAAGATATTAACTAGTTTTTAATCAATCAAGGGAGGAATCACTCAGCATTCTCAGTAAAACAACAGGGAACTACATCCTTGCTTCATAAAATCCATCCCCGGACGAGAAAAACTCGCTGCTAACAGAATGTTAATAATACCAGACTTTAAAGCTCAGAGAAGCATGCGATCTTCAAATGTCAGTGTTAGTGGAGGACGTGCTTAACAAATTAAATCTTTTAAGTAATCTTGATCCATTTTCCAGTCTAATTGGTTTCATAGGAGACGGCAAACTTCTCATCTCACATAAGCGCGTCCACGGTTAGTTATCTTAAAATATGTATGCTATTCAGCTCATCTGCGTGCAAATGAGGCAAGAAAATGATTACGTCACGCTTGTAAAGATAAAACTCTGAGATATTCGCAGTTTCTAAATAGCAGCATTTGTGACACTACAGTTACATAAATAACTATTTAATGTAACAGTTATTGCAGTTAAACAGTTGTTAATCTTTAAAGCCCCATTGTGTCTACTATCTTAGGACCTTAAGGGACTTAAGGGTTAGGAACTTGTTCTTGAAGTTAGTTTTGTTTGTTTGTGTTTCTAGGAACTTTACGTTTTAATTTCTGGATAAACACTAACAGATGTTGCTAAACCTTCGTTAACTGGAAAGCGCTCCAAAAGTCCCGTTTTTCACATTCATATGCGAAAACAAAGGGCAATATTGGACATAACATTTACTTGCATGGAATGTCCAATACAATATGTGTTACATTCACATAACCTTCTCCATCCACTATTCTTTATTTTCATGCCTCTTTTATACACTATTTTTATGACATCTTATTATCTATCTACTTCACTTTAATCAACATAAAATTTGCATAAATAACATCACTAAAAATTCAGTTATAGATTCTTTTAATGACTAGACACAAAATAATGGTGACCAAGCACTTAAAAACTGAGTATTGGAAAACAGAAACCAAGAGCAACAAATATCATGACAAAGTGCGCACGTTACGAGATCTAGATTTCTGGAAAGTAAGCATTTATCTATCGAAAATGGATTATCAATTGAGGCGTGGCGTCATAAGCCACAAAACACAACTTTACAGGAAAACTTTTTAAAACTTTGAAGAAATCCTAAAATCAGAATTTTAACTTGGCACAATGTTAAGACATTATATTCTCTTATATTTTATGAAACATTTTACACAAGAAAAAGTATAAGTATTAAACATTGTTCATCATTTCTTCCTAATCAACATCTTCAACCTCCAACTCCGTCTCATTATCACCTACAAGGGCACGGAAGAATGTATGATTTACCATTGGGACATAATCTATTAGTGATAGTACATCCTGGAATTTCTTTTTGTTTGTTTTCAAGGATTCTTTGTATTTTTCGGGCAAACTAAATGGATTGGAAGGGGCAGATGGGCCTTTTCTACGAATGGGAACTTCATAATAGCATCCTTGTCTGTAGCACTGAGAAAGCTGGAAGTTGCTATTATTCTCTTCAATCTTGAAGCTCACAGCGTCTGCAAAATGGATGGACCTTTTTCACTATGTCAGAATGCAGACTTTCAACGTCGTTGAAATCTTCTCTCTGCATCATAGTGACAATAAAAGGCCCTTTAACAGAGGATTTATCATAACAGTTCTTCGGACATGTACATTTTAGTCCCATGGCCACAGCTTCAATTTTCTTTTTGGTTTTATCTGAAACATAAGATCTTCCTTAATTTCTTCTCCTTTTACATTTTGATCTATATCATGATTTTTTTACTGCGTTTCTCTTCCTTGATTTTGCGGTTTTACAAGGGTTCACTTCATTACTTCTAGATTTTGGTGTCAACTGAAAAAATTACAACACAGATAATAAGCTACATATAGCATGCTGTAGAACTTAAATACTTTAATATCTACAATAATGTATAATGCATAAAGGAAGCAATATAACAGAAGCCGAATTTGTTTACTGTATTTTTTATGTTATTGGTAATAAAAAGCACAATAGTTTCCTAAAAGAAAACCTATGCTATATAAGTTTCTTATGCAGGAATCTTTACTCCTCTTACCTGTTCATTTTCTGATTCAGATTTATAGGAAAATCCATTAGAAGTTACATCACTTTCATCTTCATCACATTCTACAGATATATCTGCAAGTTTATTATTCTTTCCAGGCGGAAAATCAAGTTTTCTTTTCACTGGTACCATAATGTGTCCCTTGTCATTATGTCTCAGGGAAAATATGAAGTCAAAGAATGAAGGAGAGAACAACATCTCTTTGTAATTCTGATTACAACTGGAAGATGGCAGCAAGTTATGACTGTTTAGAGACATCTGTTGATGGAGTGTAGAATTTTAGCAAAATGTTGATTTGTCTTAAAGTGTGGCTATCTCTGACGCAACGCCTCAATTATAAAAAAATTATTCACAACATAAGAGGCCTTTACAAGCTTTACAGAGAAAATACGGGATATACATGTTATTAATCATGCATGTGTTAGACATGTGTGTTGTAATCAAACTAATGAGATATATATTTGAGAGAATAAACAATTTTTCAATTGTTTATGTAAAGGGTAGTTTGGAGTCGGTGGATTCTCTTGAAAATTTTCGTGTCGCATGTTTGGAAGATTCTGAACTTGAATACTAAGTATACAGAATAACTCAAAAATTATTAAACGTACTGTCACTCTCTCTCTCTCTCTCTCTCAGTTGGAATCAAAACGATTTTAAGGAAAACCTTAAAAATGCGCTTATATGGATATATTTTTAAAACAATCCATGTAATACAGAGGAAATTTTCTTCTAAAAAACGTGCATCAGTACATTATTTAAACATAGATGTACAGCGATCTAAGTCTTTTTCCGTGATCTAGGGGTATCATGCTAGCCTCTGGTTCCCGAGGTCGCGTGTTCAAACCCTGTGGAGGATGATGGATTTTTTTCGGGCGTAAACATACTTATCATGCCTTCCTGCGGAAGAAAAGTATAGCCGGTGGTCCTATGATGTAGATTTACGGCACGTAAAAGAACCTTAAGCCTGATAGAGAAGCCTCTGAGCAAAATTACTGGTCTTACATTCCCAATATAGAATGGGACGCTAAGAACCATAGCAGTTAAAGAGCGACCATAAATAAAACTCAATTTACTTACACATTCCAGTGTCTTATGTGAAATACTTCGACGTACATTAAATATTATACAGGCCTTCATATATTTCGCTCCTGAAGCCAATAGGGAATCATTTTTTGACATTGCACAAAAATGTTTGTTGCAGTGTTTAAAAACTGGTTAATTAGCTCTTTATTATATTCGTGCCATCAGGTATATCTGGAAAAGACGACATAATAAATGTATAGAACCCAAGAGCCATGAGTAATTTACTGAGGTACAAGATTCATATTCTATTGTCGCAGATAATATAGAGGGTTATTTAAGCAAACCAGTTTTTTAAAATTATATTATTTATGTAAATTAAGAAATATGAGATAAATGTCAATAATGTGCCATTTTATGCAATTCATTGAAAGCCATGTCCTGCAGGTTGCAACACCCGCCATTTTTGCGACGATAACTTGCCAGCCGAGACGTACGACTTTTGTGAGAATAATGTTTTAATGACCACAACGTTTGTGGACGATTTCGATAAATCTTGCCCTCAAATAACTAAAGATAAAACAGTCACACAGGAAAACCTGGAGATCATACCTATCCCCATTTTCTGAGATAGGCAACTTCATTTCCACAGAGCCAAGGTACAGATACGTGGAAATTCTAGCAGTGTGTACTGCGACAGTATCGTGCTGGAACCATTTTAGCCTTGTTAACTGCAAATAAAATATTCACAAAGAAATTAATGCAACTCCAGTTCAAATGACACAGTAATCGTTTGACAATACTGTGGCTTAATCTCCCTTTCTCTCTCACTTTTTATTTATTTTCTTTTATTCTATTTTTCCTACACGTTGCAAAATTTACAGGAGCACAACTCACTTCTCCATCCCGGTCCCTCGTTGTGTGGAACTTAGAACTCTCCTTCTCTCTTCGAGTAGGCAATGCTACTTGCCCGCACCCTGCAAAAACTCGCTGAGGAAACAGCAAAATAAATGTGAAACAAAGAATCAGAGCCAGAAAATCAGCCTTTGCTTTAGATCTGAGCGGCGTCATCATTAAGTTTCACAAAAAGTCATAGGGGATTCTAAAAGTTTCCATCCGCGTCCCGATAGAAATCCTGGATAATTTGATAAGCTAATAACATCCTCTCCCTTTCTACAACAGCCACATGCCAACCAACACCGAAACCATGCCCTGACCAAGGCAGGGCAAGTATGCGGAGACATCTACCACAATGTGCATCGTAGGTAGCAGATTGCTGTCGCAGAAATGAATGCTATTTGTGAGACATAATTTCCAAAAAATTATGTTTCCTCTGCCACACACAGTAACATATTATTGGCATTAATGACATACTATAAATAGTGTTCTCAACACAATTTTAAAAATGTGCTTACATTGAATCACTCTGTATAATAAACTATTAAAGAGGTATATAAATGAATTAATGAAGGTTCTAACAATATATGCTAGAATTGTAACAATTACTGTAAGCATCTCGTGTACAATCTTCGTTATTCTACTCGTGATAATGGGTGTAATCGGTTTACTTGTGTGCTAAGTATTCCTCGTTAAAAAAAACAAACAAAAGAAAAAAAAGAACAGAAAAAACTTATTTGTTACATTCAAATGACTTTATCAACAAAAAATTCAGAGATTTCCATTATACGTTATTGTGTTCATATAAAATGTGATTCTTCCATCAAAGTTACGCTACTCGCGATCCATTTTTGGATAAAAATGATCTCAAATTAAGCAAGGCTTAGGATGGAATATTTCAACGTGAAATCTATGAAAAAGCTTTAAAAACACAACTTGTGTATTTTAATGATTTCTACATTTCACCTCTAGTAAGGTTTTATCTATCTGTACTTCAGAAGTACACAAAATGCAATTAAATAAAGGGGACTTCACATGTTCTTCTCATTTTATTTCTATAGAAGTATCTTAACAATATTATATTTTAAACACTATCATTAGAGTCATTTTTGAGAAAATATAAAATAATAAAACTTATTCCATGTCAAGATTAGCTTGGGACAGAGGATTTCATTGAAAATCTATATGACATATTCTTGGATAATAGTGAAGTTGGATACCAATTTTGGAATTTAACTGACTTTTTGTTATGCTGTCTTCTCTCACCCTCTTTATTTCTCTCTCCCTCCCTATCTCTCTCTGTCACACACATATAACGGACATTTAGCTAACCGTTTTATTAGGGAACCTGAAAACGTGTATTTGTGGTGAAATCTCAATATGTATTTCAGTGGTACACAATACTTCCTTTACCTTCCAAAGAGGTTTGTAATATACTACACAGTTACATAAAATATGACCGTTAAAATACGTGTACTATGTTTGAACATCTTATTAATGGACATTTTTCTATAATTTCCTTTCCCTAATCTAACAGTGCCTGTGCTTGAATGAATGACATAACATCGCACTGCGATAACACATATTCTAATGGACGTAGCTCGCTGGGGCAAAAAACCGCTCCGATGATAAGTGAATAAATTTATACGACTTAAAATCGACAGCGTCAAAACACTTTTTTTAATGTCTGCATACATTTATAAGCGGAGATTAAAAGGAAGTTGACATACATAATTATTGCTTACGAGTGTTGCCTCGTTAGGTAGCCGCCTTATCTTAAGACATCAACATTTCACACACCACCTCCTCTTCTTCGAACCTGACATTCTCCCTCGGGTCCCTTTTCTTTAGCTCCTTGCTTCCCACCACACCTTACTAATTTCTGGGTGCCAAAGTAACACCAGCACTGATGCCAAAACGTTAACACGTAAGCAAAATGAAATGCAAATCAGAAAATGAAGTTATTTGGGGGTTATTTCGTAATAAATAGCTGCAACAAGAATTAATATTTTCAATTCTATTACGTGCTTATAAATAGTATTTAAGGAATTACTGCACTTCACCCAAAATTTTGTATCGAAATTTCCCGAAAGTACATGTTTTGATGTACCTTAAACCCAGTAAAAATCAGAAAGGAATGTCGGATGAATCCAAATTTCGTATTTGATTTCAGCATCTTTTAAGGATGCAATAGGACCTTCATTCGGAATTCCCCACCCTATCTGCTTTCTGGATATAAAACTTTTATTTTTATTATATTAATTCTAAAGGTATTCTTTGAAAAATATATTTGAGTTATTAGCATGAAGAACAAAATAGGTATCTTAATTTTTTGTAAATGACCTGAGAAGTTTTCTTCATTCTTATTGAGCTTCATGTACCTATATAGGTAATTTCATATATTTGCAAAAATTTTGTTGCTATGGGAACAGATCTTCTCCACTTGATTACTTTTATGGGGATATTTGAAATGTAAAGTCTTTGTTACGAGGCCTGTTAATATAGTGTGTTAAAATATGATCAGGTATAATGCAGAGATATACCACCAGCAAAGATTGAAAATATTCAACAATAATTCAGACTTCGACATTAGTCACTGCAGGATTGTAAATGGAGAGCATTTTGAACACCTTATTAAATAATTAGAATTTTATTTTTTACATCAGTTGTGTAAACTAAGGAAAAAATTGTTAAACAAGCCAACAATTAAACTGTTCCCATAGCAACCAAACCTTGTCTATGAAACAAATGAAATTGTTTATGCAACTAAATAAGATAACTACCTACCTTTCAAAAAAATATGTTGTCAATTTGAAATGTTTGTGGATGATGTCATACTGAAAATTTTGTTTATTTTTTTTGTAAAATTTTCAATTCAAACTATTAAATTTGACGTGTACGGGCATTTTTAAAAAAAATAAATTAATTTTAGTTTCATTTGCATTGTTGCAACTATTTGCATAATTATGAAAGACCGTGTATTTATTGTAATAGACTTTGTCGGTTTTCTACAATTTCATTTTATACACCACATATATTTGTTGTTAGTGTTGAATTCTAGGCATATTTGCAAGTTAAAACAATTCCTAAACTCACTGTGTTCAACTAAAGTTGTAAAATGTAATCTTATGGCTTTGTGCTTGGACAGTTTTCATCTATTTTCGGCATAGGGCAGTGTTCGTCACGTTGCAGCGTATATACGAGGTTTGGAACTTAAATAGTGGCAATTATTTATTTACAGGCGACACAAACGAGTTACATGTTAACAATCTTTACTGCCCTTCAATGCAGTCACCAGCGTTGTGTATAACCCGTTGTCAGCGATGTGGAAGTCGTAGTATACCTTTAGCAGAGCCTGTTCTGTTAATAGTGCGAATGGAGAGGTCTACCGTCTGACGAATCCCTGGAACAATTCTGAAGCGAATGCCACGAAGTGTGTTGGTGGTTCCTTCGGAATCAAACAAAAGCCACAAGGTCTTAAGTCCGAGGAGCATGGTGGATGATACAGCACTTCCCAGTCCCATCGACCGAACAAATCAGCCACAGCTTGCGCTGTATGCGCCCGAGCATTGTCGTGCAAAATGATGGGTGGATTCTGCAGAAAGTGTTGCCGCTTCTTTCTCCAAGCTGGTCGCAGGTGGTGCTCCAAAAACTAACGGTAATACTGTACATGGACCCTCTGCCGTGGAAGAATGTAACGCGTTAGGATAACACCATCACAGTCGTACACGAGAATCACCATAACTTTCACATTGCTGGGGCTCTGACAAACTTTCGATTTTCGTGGCGACCCATAATGACGCCATTCGTTCGGCTGGCGTTTCAGTTTTGGCTCATACGATTTGGCCCATGTCTCATCTAGCGTTATGATATGGCGTAAGAAAGCCTCTCCTTCGCGCTCATAGCGCTCCAAGTGCGTCCTAGCAGCGTCGTAACGCAACCATTTCCGTCAAATCATGCGGAACCAATCGTGATGCAATTTTTCGCATGCCCAGGCATGTCTTCAGGATGTGAAGCACAGTCGTATGCCTTAATCCGGTTTCTTGGGGGAGCTCAGAATCTCTGGCGTCGATCACTGTCCAGCAACGCGGCAAGAGCATGCACTTCTACTTCACTGACGCTAGGACGACCTGCCCGATGCATGTCTGCCACAGTTTGCCTACCATCGTTGAAGGCTTTTACCCAACGTGCCACTGTTCTGTAAGGCAGTGCAGATTACCCGCAAGCATCTTGAAGACTCCGTTGTTCCTGTTTCAAAACACTACGTTAGACAGTGTGACTTTCTCTCGACTGTGCGCACACAGGTGAAGTGGGAAGGGAGAGTCCATTTGTTCTGAGGAAAGGTAGGTATGTAACTAACGTGTGCTATCAGCCACAATATTAGATTCCGTTGGATAACGTCTCCACGGCAGTGTTTCCACTATTTAAGCTCTAACCCTCGTAATATGCAGCCAACTTGTGTTAGCTTACTTACGTGAAGGATAGATTTAAATGCTGTTTGAAATGCTTTTACAGTTATAAAATTCCTTTCCTAAGCTGAATACCGCGATTGTCTTATCCTTCCAGGTTTGTATTAATAAAATAAGGATAATTTTGAGATCTACGGAGTTATCTTAACTGTATTTCTCGGTACGCACCCAATATACTCCTTCCACACCGCAGTGTTAGAATCTCGGGTTTTAAAATACTCTTAATATTACGTTACGGCTAAAACGAAGGAAAAAAAATAATATTGTTACCGTCTTTTCCTATAACATTAAAACGCTTATAGTGCGAAGACTACGCGAAAACTGTAAAATAGGATCTACTCTGAATATCCGGGGAGGAAGTGTCATACGACACATGGTCAAGGCTATTGGACACGTAACGCATGTTTAAAGCCCATTGGTATGCGACATTTTATTTTTAATGAAAGAATTCATTTGCGCTTTCTTTTATCAAAAGTAATTTGCAATCTTAGCTCTATATATTGGCCAAGTTTAGCAGCCCTATGACGCTTGTGTGTACTCTTAATTATGCAACATTTAAATACCACAAAGATACTTTTGAAGTCATTAGCGTTAGCTAATATGCAAATGTTACACGACGCCAGAATTTTAATGCTAGAAAATTAAATATTTCACTGCGTGTTCTCAAAACAAAGGTTAAAAGAAGTGTAGAGTCCTCTTATGGATAAACCAAATATATTTGCAATTAAAATATAAAATATACCATTTAGACAAAAAAAATCGTGCACTGGAATATATATTCCTTACCTTCAGTATTCAAATCAAGGCTCTTCTGTTGCATTATATGTTTAATATCACTAGTCAAAGGTCCACCTTAAGTCTAAAACAATTTAGTTACGATGGACTATGTTAAAACGTCATACTTCGCTTATTTTAATGAAAGTAATATTAATCACAGCTTATTATAATGAGCTATTTCTGCACATATTCATAAAATATTGGTTATTAAAACAATTATGACTGTGATGTCTTTATACATTCTTGACTTAGTACTTTGGATTAAGGATAATATTGCCTAAGCATAAAAAGGATTTTAAATACAATACCGGATTATTTATTTATTACTCTATTTATTTTACGTCGCTTTAACTACAGGGTCATATCTCGACGGATCTGTTTTTGGAGAACTCCTAGATATGTGTGGCGGACAGTTAGCCTTCCAGGTCTCATTCCTGTAACCACTTGCTTCGTCACGTGTCCAGAGACCTTAGTGCATAACAGCGTCGTGCCATGCAGATGGCATTAGGGTGCCGTCCAGTCTACCTGCTTTTATATAGAAAGGCAGATAGTTAACCTTATAGGTCTCATCCCTGTAACTGTGCCATCTTATTTCTAGATACAGACAAGGAATAATTATGTATACATGGCCCTCAAAATTGTCAATACATTTCCATATTATATATTTGAATTGTGTAGATCGTATATAACTATTCATTCATTATCTGTTTACCCTCCTCTTATGTAGGACTTACACCCCCCAGGACTTACAGGCGGGTGCCTGGGGTCAGAGGCCCGTCGAGGAGCAGACACTCATGGATCAGATAGAACAACCAGGATGAGTGATCAGCCCGATGCCTGGTATGGGATGAAGGAAGTAGATGAAGCGAAATGTTGGTGAAATGGATGAAAGGAAAGGTGATAATGGAGCAGTTGGTGGAATGAATGGCGGGGGAAACCGGAGATCCCGAAGAAAACCCGCCCAGACGCCGCTTCGTCCACCACAAATCCCACATGCAGGTCCCTGGGATTGAACCCGGTCCGCCTCGGTGGGAGGCGAGCGGTCTAACCACTCGGCCACGGCGCCGCCTATGTATATAACTAAATAAAATAAATTATATTTTGTCACAGATGCATACAATTATTTTCGAATCTATATCTTAAGTGTTTGGAAAGTGCCACATATTGAAAAATATCAAATAATTCGTAAATTAAAAAAATATGAAACTGATACTACACGAACTTCAGGGGTAATACTAATAACAAGAGCTTTCATTCATTAAAAATGAGGCCTCTAGTGTATAATAAATTATGGAAAAATAGGAATTTCAGGCAGGAACTCCCTAACTCAAAAAGCTTTACATTTTTTAATAACGAAGTCTGATAATGGTAATAAACATTTTTTTTTAGCAAAATTCTCTATTAATTGTGCTCCATAGTCAGCTTGTTCAAGTCTGACCCAAGTGTTTTAGTAACTGGAGGTTTAAATATAACACATGTACCTTTATTAGTAGCATCACTAGTGTTTTGCTGAAGCGAGCCTCCGATCATCACTTGAAAGTTCCGAATGTATCCCGAATTTATCTCCTGTAACTTTCTCACTACTGAATTCTTTGATCTTGTGATTTATTTTTCGAGCAGATTTCTACAGCTTCGGATCTGACAAGCGACGATTACACGCCGCAGTGAATTTCGTGCTTCTGTTTTAACTCTTCCATTAACAGCCGTCAAATCTAAGCCGTTTATTTCCATGATGGGTAATTATAGAAGACCGCTCTGCATTTAAATGAAAACCATTAACTATTCTTGGATAACTTATGTCAATCGGATTTCTGTACATTTTAGATTAACTTTTCAATAGCTTAAGAACTTAATAACTCATTTTGAAGCAGGTGTTGCCACGTTTGGGCGCCAAACTTGCGGCAGTATTTTTCTTGCACCGCGTACATTGGGCGCCAATTTGCGGGAGACTGTTTCCAGGAGAGTTCACCCAGCACTTTGGATATAAAATTTCCGGTGGCCTTCACCCCACGTTTAAGAACCAACTGTTTTATTTTAATGTTTATTTTATTTATTATGTATGCCTCAGCTTCATCAGTAGTATTTTTTTTAGAACATGTATCTCTTAACTGGTCTGGTACGTCTAAAGAATAAAGCTTACACAAATAATAATTGTATTTTACTTTTTTTATTAATCCTTCACACAATTAAATAACACTTTACTAATGTATCCTACTATAGAGCTATGAGATTATTGTTAATTGCACTTTTAACAGTTAAACTTTATATATTATCCTCACCGCAATACATTTTCATGTCTCACATACAATCACTGACCCGTACCGAACCGAACTGCTTGGGTACGCTATCTTGTAGCGTCTACCGTTTGAATTTGTACATTTTCTGTATTTCTAGTCTGTGATTGGCAAAGCGCACTCCAATAGAATACCTTTATTTAACTTTAACTTTTTTTAATTTTTGATTGGCTATTTATAAACTGTTTTAAATACTACATTATTATTGTTCCAAGAACTATTAGTAGCCTTTTTTAACTTTCTAATTTATTGTTGTCTCAAGGTTACCTCAGTGTTAGGAACTTTCGGTTTCTACTTTGTAATTCTGTTTGCTACGGAAGGCAGCTTGCTTCTATTCTCACAGCTCCTACATTGTTAAACTACGTAATACATTCATATAACATTTTTATACATGAACATAATAAAATAAACATAATACAATGACTCTAATATACACTTTATATTACATATTGCTTTAAGGCGGGCTGTTATTATATTTTATATTATATAATTATACTGATATCATTTAAATGTTAAAAAATACTGCCTCAGTTTGAGTGTTTCTAGTCAATAATGTTGCCTCAATTTTTTTCTTTCTGTCATTTTCTAACAATTTAGAGTATATAGAAACATATTTCGTGCTATTTTAGCCATTTACAACTATTATGCAGGAGACGTTTGACCCCATACCAAGGTTAAGTACACAAAATAATGGCATGTGCACCTTTAAACCTGATTTTCTAAGAAACAAAATTTTATACGTTTTGCAGTATATAAAATGTTTTACGCGATGCAATTTCTCATAAATCTTACTGAAATTTGCAAGAAGGTAAATATTGTAGTTTATTACTTTTATCCGTCTTCGTATATAAACGTGAACTTTAAATAAACCCTTCTTTTCTTTCTCTGCCACTACAAAGGTAGAGAAGGTATTGCATTCTACCAACAAATTTGATTCATGCTTTGACACCTCTGAATCTTCCCTCCCAAAAAAGCATTTTTAAAAAAAAGATCCATATGGAAGCATGTGTGTGTGTGTGTGTGAGCGCGCGCACGCGCGCGCAATGTTACAATGAACATCATAGCTCAAAAACAATAAGTCGGATAAATATCAAACTTTGTATTTAAGATCAGTATCTTTCAAAGATGCAATCCAAAGATTTTCAAGAAGATTCATCCGCTCCAAACAATCCTTTATATGGAACATCTTTTGAATTTTTTGATTTTCTCAAAAATTGCTGTAAAGATTTTGATTAAAATACCGTATATTACAGATATACGTGACAAAAAATGTATTTGTCTTTAATGTCTTCAATTTTATGGGAATAGTCTATGAAGTCCTTTTCATTCGATGGAATTTTGCATAACTTTGTATAATTGGTAAAGCTTAACCGCACCATGTAAGATACAGAACTCTTTAAAACATGCAACAATTTATTTAAAATTACTTTTTTGTGGCATAAGTCATTTCCGAGATAACCGTTGTTAATGTTTCAAATTGTTCAAAACTTTGAAGTCCTCTCGATTGCATGGAAAGAGTATGAAATTTTAAGGCCAGCATATAGCGTCAAGTTCTTAAACATTTGACTATCGTTATTCCGATTGTATCTATAACGAAATGTGTAATTTAGCTATTTCTGCAAAGGTTTATCTCGATTAAAATGAAGTAGATAGAAAAATAAGATTTCGTAAGAATAGTTTGTATACCCACTGATTAACGATGGAGTATAGAGAAAGTCATATAAGTATAACAGATCATATTTGTTAAATATGCGAGTTATTCAAGAATAATAATGCTTAAATTAAATAAGTGAAGATTTTATGCATTTTTCAGAAGAAAAGACCAAACATTTTTTTTTTGAGTTTAACAAATATGGTAAAAACGCTAATTTGAGTGCCTTATCAACAACTTTTGCCGTCAGGTAAATTTTACTGCATAAACTTAATTTGACGCTGGAAAGTTTTATATTTATTATTTACATAAATAATTAATAACTTCTGAATTATTTGCACGAGTTACATGAAAATTTGTAGACACTACTAAGATAACCTTCCTAGCATATGGTTGAATTTAAAACAATTGGTTAAGAATTCAAGAAGTTTAATATATCACCGTAGGGTTGCCTTAAATTGCCTCTTGAAGGAAGACTGATCACAGAACTTTGTGAAGCTCACCGATATTGAATAATCTGTTCTGATTAACCGTATAACATACATTACTTTATGATAACAATGGATGAGAAATTTACCTACTTGGATATATTTTAGGTTGGTGATTATTTGCCATCTTGGCATGACGAGCCATAGGTTCACTGTGAAAGGCAATCTGTTTGGTCTCTTCGGAGAACGAGCTGTCGATGGACTGCTCTTACTAGTAAACATAGGTACTCTGTACTCAGTACTAATCAACCTCGCGGCGAACTGGGACAAAGTGCCGTCCCTAGCGATGACAGATCGATCCGTTCTGCCGCTTGTCCATTCGCCCATTACGTCCTCAAGTAGAAGAGCGTATGCCAGGAAGTTACACGTTGTTTAAATGTACCGGTAGTGACCTAAGCCATATGGAAAGTATTTGGTGTATTACATTCACACGAATTTTTCTAACCATTACATTTTACACATTCCTCATCTAGTATTGATTATTCTAAATACGCTACGTTATTCGCGATAGCAGTTGCCTATAAATATCTCAAATTATTCCTTGGTTGCATGCACGATGCAATAATAAAACACAAATCGTTTATATTGCTAGGGAACACATGCGGAAAAAAGAATCATTGCTTTTAAAATTACTTCGTATATGCTGCTTTGTATTCTAATCTCGTAACATTTCGGAAACGCTTAAAGCTACAAAAATATTATTTGACATAAATTATATATTTCAATGAACTGTTTTAAGTCCATTCAACCAGAATGAAGAGGAATTCACGGGCTATTCGTAGAAAATTCAAGACATGTATTCACATGCAAATGTCCAGCAGATATTCTAATTAAAATCAAAGTTTTAGTATCTTTTGATAACTTTTTTTTTCATTTAACACTTCAATTGGACTGGAAAATTTTCCCTAAAATCTTTTCCTAGTATTCTTGTACGGTGTCTGACTAGGTTTGAAATATCGTTTTTAAGTTATGCTTTTTATGGAACTTTTTTTACCTTCCCTGCTACGTACAGAGTATGTATTGTATTCCACTCATAAAATCGATATCGAGATTACAGCATAAATACGCGTTTTGAGCACCTTGAAACCCCCAAAAAGTATTGTGTGTTTGTGTGAACAACATAAGTCTAACATGAAAAATCCGATTAATACCAAACTTGATATTCCATTCAGTAGTTTTCAAAATTCAACACTAAGATCTTTATGGACTCCACCCACATCAAACTACTCTTTACTTAGAAAAAAAATATATAACTAGTAAACGATAAAAACTAGGCAAAAGAATATTACACAGAAAACGTAGAACTCTTTAAAGCACACAATTTATTTCAAACAATGTTTTTGCGACAACAGCTATTTCCGAGACATGCGTCAATATTGATTTGAAAATTCTCAACACTTTTATTTCCTAAAGTGCCGTCGTATTTTAGTTATTTATTGCGATGTTATAGAGAGAGTTTGGTATTTCAAGGGTAGGCATGGTATTTCATGCCCTTAATCCTCTGAATATCGGTTCGATTTCCTCTATTCCCCCTGTATTCATAACGAAAATTAAAAATTTAAGGTACAGCCTTCTATTTTACACCGTTTTATACAACATTTCTTAAATTTTTACCGAATGTTCCAAAATGTTGTAATTATATGTTTCAAGTCCCTAATTATCATAATTCAAACTTCGCAAGAAAGAATAAACAGTAGTGTTTTTTAAAGTTAAATAAATAAAAAATGCAGCCGCTTCTTTAATTATCCTGACTTGTGCTATTCCACAATACATTTTGATTATTTTATTGCATTACATACATTTTAAACTGATTTTTTACACATGGTCCATATTATCTTTTACACATAACTGCGGAAAATCTGAAAAAATACATAAAAGTATATTTATTTTCCCAACATACATTCCGTAATATGTGTAGCAAACTGCAAGTAATTTAACACATCGCGCTTGTCATTTTGTTTAATGTATATCACATTATGAAAATATTAAGTGATAAAATGTATAATAAGCTGAAAGAGCCACAGGGAAAGGTTAAGCTAGCTTTGGAAGATGAAAACTTAATTAGTTTCAGAAGCATTTTTTTTCGACTAATTTTTCCTTTATATTACCACTTCCTAGGCTTAAAGTAGAATAAAAATTACCTTCTGAGTTTTAACATCTGAAAACTGTATATCGAACCCTTTCTTTGGCCATGATAATAACTTGCACGCAAATTATAGCGAAATGTCAACTACCGGAATTACATTCCTGTTAGCGCCTTTGCCCAGTATTGTATCTTTGTTTTGAAAGAGGTATTTTCAGATTCAAATAGCCGATTAGCATTACGGATGGTTTGGCCTGTGGAATGTACAAGCATGAAACAATAGTCGCTTACGGTGGAGAGTGTGTAAAGAATTCGGGTGCACCTGCTCTCAACTTATCGGTTCATCCTATTCTTGCAGATGAGAAAGAATACGATGGACAGTGCGGAATGTATAGGAGGTTAATAAAACCATTTGACGTTCTACAAATTTGCAGAAGGTTACGGTTTCTTCGCTTCATTGCTTTTAAGTAATTCATCTTAACAATTCATTTTGCAGCATAGGAATATTCACAGGAAGGAGCAAGAGATTATGGGATGAAATTTGTTTTAACCATAAGTATTTCATTGATACTGAAATTGCGAATATTCGAATGACATTGAATGTGAACTGTAAACCGCCTCTACAGAAGCTACCCTACCCTTGAGAACCCCCATTAAGGGCACCATAGCTGAAATTTGATCCGAAGTTTCAAAAAATTTAAAAATTAGTTTTTATGTCCTTTAGCTTTAATTACATACTGAGGCTTTTGTTCTCAGAGCCCTTTAACGATTCATTGCGTGATCATTTAAATGACCAAGAGCACACGGCCTAATGGTCTGTATTACTTGCAAGCCGTTTACTTTACGTTGATTTTCCTTACACTTTTGCGCATTAAAAGTGCTCCACACAATGTATTTGTAACCAATCTTGTTCATATTTTCAGCATAAATTCAGAAATAAATAACTCATAAACTTTGTATATGGTTTTTGATAAACTTTTAAATTGTTCAGATACGAAATAATACGATTTTGTATAGCAGAGCTTCGATCTATTTAAGAATAAAACCTAACTGGATGTGTTATTTTTGTAAACCAACTTGAAAAATGAATATGATTATCTCTATTATCACCGTCTACTACGGTTAATGTGGTGGAAAAACTCCCATTTCAGTCGTCGTCGTATTTTAAAATCCGCTGAAACTCTAATCTGGAGATGAAATATTTTCGCACCAAGATTAAAGGCTGGTGTAGAATTAATTGTTCTATGGCAAAGTAAACGAGAATCAGAACGGGAAGGAACGGAAATGTGAATACACTATGCACAATCAATCGAGAACGTGGACGGGAATCAGAAGCTCCAAACTCAATTTGATAGTTTGAATGAATTACTTTCTTAGGTAATTCCAAAATGTATCGGGAATTGCAACAAAGAGAAGACAAAGCTAAAGACTTCAACACTCTGGGCTTTTATTGATTTACAAAGAACTGAGAATGGAAACGGGAACCTATGTCGATTAGTATATGATAACATACAAAATCGATTTGGTACATTGGGATATCATCTGTTTATAGTCGATCAATAACATTTCTTTCATTTTGTTTTCAGGCTCGCTGAATTTGAAATTCAATAGGTAAAATTTCAAATGTGACAGCGTTATCATTTGTGTATCTTAAAGCAAAGATCACTATCTACAACAGAAACTAAGCTGAGAACGGAAGTATGTGCAGTCTCTGGATTTTCCAAGGCTGCTACTAGAGAGAACTCTGGTTGCAACATTTGCACATGAGGAAGCTTGCAGCGGATGGGTTCCGCGTTTGTCAACCATCAGTCAGAAGCACACCCGAATGAACATCTCACAGGAAACATGAATTCAACACACACGCCAGAGACCCATCAACAGTTCAAACAATGGGAGCAAAGGGATGAAAGCGCTCCAAAGAAGGCCAAGTGTGTTCCTTCAGCAGAAAAATTGATGTCTGTTTTCAGAAATGCCCTAGGTGTGACATTGAGAGACTCTGGGAAAGGGCAAAATCATCAACGAAGAGTACTATGCAGTTTTGCTGGACCAGCTGATGAGTTGTTTGAAGGCCAAACGTCCGCATTTGTTAAAAAGTTTTTTTTTTCCAAGACAATGCACCGGTGAATCTTCAATAGCGATCGCAGAGTTGCACGACTTGCGCTTTGAACTTCTGCCATGCACACATATTCACCAGTTTTGGTCTCCAGTGAATTTGTTTCTTGCAAGTTTGGAGAAATGGCTCGCGGACAGGGATTTGCTTCAGAGGTAGAGATTGCAACACAACAACAAACACAACACAAACTTTTGCTTTGTATAATTGAACGAATCATTTTATACTGAATCTATGAGGAGACTGTAGGTATTGTTAGTCCATGTGTATTGCGTTTAAATACAGTTGGCTATATAGAAAAAGAAATAGTTTAAAAATATTTTAGACAGCATGACCTAAAAGTAGAACTTTTAACATTGCACACGAACTAAAAGCTTTACATCATCACATTAGAGCGATAAAAATTTTATTCAACTGCATTGTGATCAACTTTCTTTTGAAGTAGATATTGTTCAACTGTTGTAGTTTATTGTTGTTGAAGGTTTGCCTCACGTTTGGGAAGCCAAATTTGAAGTAGATATTGTCTTTACGTTGTTTTGTTTGCACCACACGTTTGAATGTTAATTTGAAGAAATATTTTGTTACGTAATATGCTGCTACGTATGTAACACTGATTTGAAGATGTATTTTTGTTGTTACACTCCAAGTTTAAAAATATTTATTAACTTTTTTATTGAACTGCTTGTATAGATATTATTTATGTTTGTTTTTGCTTCGGCTGCGTCAGTATTACTTTAGAGACACGTTTCTCTTAATCAGGGTGTGGTGCGACAAGAATGTAGGCTTACACAGAATTTAAGTTTAAAAATAACTTCTTTTTATTAATCTTTGACACAGATTAATTAGCATTACACGAGCTGTGAGATTCTTTAATTTAATACTTACACTTTGTTAACGCGTATACATATTTTACGATTAATACGAATACGTAATATTTCTTTAGAGAACACATCTTCCATCCGGTCACTACCAAGGTCTGCAGGCAACTAAACATATTTCAACCGTCAAAACCCGTAAGCTTCTGTATTTTAAATCTCTGATTGGCTAATCCTAGTCCAATAGAATACCTGCATTTAATTAAAGCTTTTTCTAGCTGTTGATTGGCTGTTTTTAAACTGTCACAAAATTTACATTATTGTTGCTCTAATCATGACAAGTAGCATTCAAACTCTCAAACTCATTATTGCCTCAAGATTACCTCATTGTTACCTCATTGTTAGCAACGTTAAACTTATTATTCTCACAGCTTTTACACTATTAAATTACATAATGCATTCACATAACATTATTAAACATGTTTGCAATAATATAAGCATTTGCAATTACTGTTACATACATTTTTGTAAATTATTATATACATATTGCTTCACGATGGGCTGTTATTGAATTTACATATTATATAATTTAATTAAAATTATTCAAGTATTAAAAATACTGCCTCACGTTTAAATTACACTTGCCATTTGTATTTTTGCATGTTTAAAAATTCGACTTGGTTTGAATAGGTTTTACTTTTCATTTCGTCTTCTTAATTAATTTCTCATGGCGCTCGCATTATCTGTTCACAATACAAATCGTCATACTTCAATTTATCGAAATTCGTTGTGGAGTTAAAGCTTATATTGGGAACCTTGTGCTTTCTTTGATATAACACATTATTCTTTTATCTAGTATAACCTATATAAGTATTAAATGGCGGCAATTATGAATTAAGAGGAAACTGAAATGGAAGATGCAGATGAAATTACAGAAATAGCAGAGAGAGAGAGAGTAACTCTAAGACTACTTACCCCAAAAAATCCAGAAAACAAAGTGATATAGCATTTAATCGCTTCATTGCCTGGCGCAGACAAAACGTGTTCAAAATAATTTCACTGAAAATGACTGCTAGCGAATCAACAAAACATCTGACATCTCGCTGCGTACGAGAGTTGATCTCGTTTTTAAGTAATGTCTCTTGTTTCACGAATGTCGTACACGTGAGTTGATCTCTTTCTAAACGTGACTTCTCTTAGTTTCAGGAAACAGTATAATATTATTTTACAAATTCAAGCGCTGTTTAAAAAACAGTACATGCAACACGTGTTATAAATGTTTTAATTTTGCTCCTAGGATTGCAAAACAACCCTACTTTTAACGTATAGTCTACGTTAAAGGTTCATTCGAATCATTCTAGGATCGAGTAGATTCCGAACAATCCTCGTAGGTTACCGTCTCCTTGATTTTCTGCAATCTGGATAACTATGCACCAAACAGTATGATCTGATCGGGAATGTGAATGGGACTTAGCAGGTTTCCCTTTGGCATTCCTGAAAGTTTTTATGTAAAAACCAATGTTGATTTTTTAGCATCCTGGTTCTCGTTTCCTTTCTCACCGGAACTTTTAGCTAAATCCTCTTATCTGGCGGGAAAATGACTAATTGGCAATCCTAACACTTAGGGTGAAAACTATGACGCACTGGGTGATACTTCGAGAACCGAAAGTATTATTCCATAAATATTCCAGTAGATGCAACTTCAAGTAGATTTGTTTCTAATCCTAGTAGACTCCATACATCTTGCAAAAAAAGCTAGAGCTAGACAGAGATGCAATAACTCGGCAGTGTACATGATTGATTGGATATGGTGTTTGTATCCAGGATTCAGTCTGTAAACTATCTCACATTTTCATCTCTTGGTGGTTGTTCTGGCTTATCTTTTACGGAAATACGGAGGTGTGATAAAAATTAATGGCACCTTTTGAGTTATTTGTAGCACTGCTACGGCGTAGTCCAGTTTTGAAGCTATCTATAACGGCAAAGACATGATCTCCGGTAAAAGATACAGTCGGTGAATTATGGGTACACGCTTCAATGGGGAGTTAGAGAGATTACATTTCAATTGTAATACAGACCAGTAAACAACTGCGGTTGTCCGGCGGTTTTATAACTCCAGTCCTCTTAAAAGGAGAAAAAAATATTTTAAATTTATTTACCATTTACCAAAGGACAGAGAATACAAAAAATCTGATGCGTAATATTCACGTGCCTTTCTCCAGGCAATATGATTTATTTTTGTAACTTACTATAAACTATAAGCTTATTTCATTATCTAGTTCATGTTAATCGAGATAAAGGTTTGCAAAATGATTTTATTGCACATTTCGTGGTACGTACAAGAGGAATGTTGGAACAGCGTAACTCAAAACCGAAAGCTCGAATAAGTACAACATTTTGTGTGATGCGACACGAAGATTTTAAAGAAAATTCCTCCATCCCCAAGTATACTTTACTTGGAACATTTTCAAAATTTTGGATTTTTTCAAAAACGGCCCTAAGCATTTTAACTAAAACGCCATACATTAAGGGTATTTATATGTGAGAGGGTAGTTGCCCCACTCACGGAACAAAATTTCCGGTGGCCTTTCCGGTTTAAAAAAATCAACTTTGTATTTTAATGTTTATTTAAATATTATATATGTATGCCTCGGCTGCGTCAGTAGTAATTTTCAGAACACGTATCTCTTAGCAGGGCTGGTGTGGTTAAAGAACAAGGCTTACACAAATTATAATTGTATTGTACTTTGTTTATTAATCTTTCACCTGATTTAATAACACTTCACTGATGTATCCTACTATAGAGCTGAGAGATTGTTGTTTAATTGCACTTTTTAACACGTAAACTTTATATTATTCTCACCTCAATTAATTTTTTATGTCTCATGCTGAACACGTACCAAATTTAATCTGGACTGGTTTGGAAACGCTGTATTGTAGCGTCTCCCGCCTGAATTTGTGCTTTTTCTCTATTTCAAGTTTCTGATTGGCTAAGTCTACTCCAATAGAATACTTTTATTTAACTTAAAGCTTTTCTGGTTGTTGATTGGCTATTTTTAAAGTGTTTTAAATATTACATTATTGTTCCAATAATTATTAGTAGCATTATTAAACTTTCTAATTTATTGTTGTCTCAAGGTTACCTCATTATTACTTCATTGTTAGCAACTTTCGCCTTCTACTTTATAATTCTGTTTGCTACGAAAGGTAGCTTGCTTCAATTCTCACAGCTCCTACATTGTTAAACCACATAATACATTCACATAACATTATTATACATTTACATAATAATATAAACATAATACAATGACTGTAACATACATTTTATATATTATACACATACTGCTTTAAGGCGGGCTGTTATTATATTTTATATTATATAATTAGACCAATGTTACTTAAGTGTTAAAAATACTGCTTCAAGTGATAAACAAAAAGTGTATTTTGAACTTTCAGGAAATAGCCTGTAAAATCCTCTTCATTCGGAAGCAATTTTGTATAATCTTGTATAACCGGTATATGTTAAGCGATAGACGAAAACGTACCATACAAAAATATGTAGATATCTAAAGCATAAATTTATTTCAAATAATGTCATTTCCGGGATATCCGTTAATAATGGTTTAAATTGTTCAATACTTCGTATTTATTTTAAAGTCCTATCGATTTTCAGTTGTTTTTCGCGATTACATGGAAAGAGTACGGGACTTTAAGGCTAGCGTAGAGCGTCCACTTAAACATTTGAGTATTGTTGTTCCCTTTGTATCTATAACAAAATGCGTAATGTAGCTATTTCTGCAAAATTTCATATTAATTAAAACTAATTAAATAGTAAAATAAGCTTTCTTAGGTATAGTTTGTATAGCCACTAATAAACAATAAGGGGTAGAGAAAGTCATGTGAATGTAACACCTTAGACTTTTTATTCAGGGAGTCTCAAAACTTCTATTTCTGGTGAAATCTCGGTATCAGTTTTTGACAAAATGCAATACTTCCTCTACGTAGTACTGTAGGTAAGTGGTAGAGAAGGTAAAAGCGAATACGTGTAATTTTTTTCGTATTGAACAGGTCTTAAAACCTGCAGCAAAACCCCGAATGGATGTACTACTTGCATCCTCTACCGTAGGTGAAAGGCACAGAAAGTAAAGGGGAACAGCACTATGGCGCCAAAACTTCAGCACCTGCGGAGGAAACCTACGATCCATTTGACGTACATTTATAATGTATGCCTCTAACTCCGTGATGGAAAGAGGCGAGAGTGGTGTGCATTTTAACGCCTGGCAAAGAACCAAGTTTCCCTTCCAGCTACCGTTTCACCAGACTTCTGCAAGTGTAGCTAAATCGTTTAAGCTGCTCCCGGCAAGGTTTGGTCTTTTCGCGCCGGGTAGCAGTAGCTTGGTGAAAACGTTTTTCTGATTTGCAACGGACAATTTGCTTTTACACATTCACGCTACTGTTTTCAGAATATTTAACACGAGGTTAGAACGTTATTTAAACCTTCTTAATATTTACATAATACAAGGTGTCTCATGAAACGAAATTGCTAAACCGTAAAAAATACTTGTTAAATGTTAACTACAGAAAATAACGCATATCAAAAATTAATGTCGACAGTATGCCATTTTATATTATAAAGATTTTTTAATTTTTTTTAAGATTATGTCCTTCAAATGGCCTCCATTTCTTCGGCAACATTCCATCAGCTTCCTATGTAGATCGTGAAATGAATGTTGTAGCATTTCAAAAGCAGTAACAATAATTTCTCTGAGAATACTTTCCTTCAGTTCTTAAAGGTTTTCTACACAATTTGAATGTACCCTGCTCTACAGATGAAACAGTCGCACACAGACAGATCTCGGGATCTGGGAGGCCAGGCAATATCCACGTATTTAGAGATTACGTGTTTCCCGAAGTGTTGGTGCACAGCTAACGTTGATATTCTAGCTGTGTTTGCTGTAGCGCCGTCCTATTGGAACCATGTCGGGGTGAGAGAGATCTCAACACATGTGCACTGTTTAGAAGTCATTGTTGTTGTTTGCCTTTCCTCATCTCCAACAAATTAGAAGTTAATAACCATTTGTGAAGAGATTGTACACCGAACTGTTACACTACGTGTAGTAAGTAGGAGAAGTATTGTATTCCACCCAAAAATTCGATACCGAGATTTCACCGGAAATGCATGTTTTGAGACCCCCTGAATCCAAAAAAAGCATTTTTGGAAACATGTCCGAGTGTGTGTCTATGCATACCTCAGTAACCAACAGTCGGATAAACACCAAACTTGGTATTTAGGTTCAGTATCTTCCAGAGATGCGACACGAAGGTTTGCAAGAAAAAGCTCCCACCCCAGGTTACCCTTTACATGGAACATTGTTCAAAAATTTTAATTTTCTCAAAAATGGCTCTAACGATTTTGATTAAAATATCATATGTTTAAGATATTTTTATGACAAATGAAATGTATATCTCGAATTTTCTAGGAATGTCTCCAAAAGTATTCTTCATTGTGAACGACTTTTGCATAACTGGTAAACCATAAGAGATAGACAAAATTTTACTACACAAAAATCTAGATCGCGTTAAAATACACAATTTATGTCATATATTTTTTTTGTTGAGTGAACCATTTTCGAGATATTGCTTGTTACTACCTTAAATTTTCCATTAATTATATACTTTTTCTCAAATTCGTTATTCTTTTTTTTTTTATTTCCTGGACATGCAAAGAGAATGGAATGCTCCGCATAGCAACCAGCTCTTAATATATTTGACTATCGGTTAAAGCCTACCAATTCCCCTTGCATCTACAAGAAAATCAGCAATAAGATTAACATGAAGTAGATGGAGAATAAGCGTTTGTAAAAATAGTTTGTACAAGAGTAGAGAAAGTCATGTGAGTGTAACACATCAGTTTTTTTTGTTTATTTACAAAACCGCTTAGTTCAAATGGGCTTCTTCGAGCATTCATAATTTGCTTAGAAATTGCTTATCTTCATCAAATTTGGCTGAAAAATATTTATATATTTCAATCCAGTTAATTTTGTAAATTGATGTACAATCTTCAACTTGTGTGGATGAAAGCTCATCCCTTTCTAATATTTTATGAACACTGACACGGGATATGTTCAATAGCTTTGAAATGAACATTTAGAACAGCAGTTCTTACAGTCTCAATGTTTGCTTGTGTTCTAATGGTTCTCTGCTTAACTGGTTGCTTCTTTTTTGTGCTGAAGCAATTTGTTCAAAATTTCTCACTCATGTGAGAGATGGCATATGGTGACGGCAGTGCACCATGTCGTCCAAGATAGTATTGACGTCGGGCTGCTCTTCTTGCAGCAGTTAGACCGTCACTATTCTTATAAAGCAATTTTATAGTAGTGACATGTTGAGCTGTAGACCACATCTCCATATCAAAAGCAATGGTAAAAAATGGGCGAACAGTTGACATCGATTTTATATTTCTAACATTACCGACAAAATGTTCTAAAAGAATAAAAATTTTCGTTTCATTGAGAAAACCTATATTATAATGAACATATATTATTAAACACTACTGCAAGAAACGTTTAGCTTTGAATAATTGCCTAACTGCAGTGTTACACATTTCAGTGTGTTATTAAATATATTGTTACATGTTGGGATGAAGGCAAAAAAGGTTACCAGAAAATGATTAATTTAGGTCACCCTTACACGCACATGGGATGGGGGGGCTCAACTCGCTGGCAGCAAAAAGTCCGGGACCTTGGAGTGTAGAATTAAGGGGAAGGCATGTGATTTTATATAACATTGAAATATTACATAAAACACATTACCTGGGATTTATTCACAAAAACGTTTGGCTTCTCTCTACATAGTTAACAAAGGAAACAGGATGAAGGGAGATGCCACAAACCGAAGACCGGTTACACATGACTGGTTCCAACGACCACTTACTTTCGAGTGACGCTATTTTGCCCCCCTGTCTAGCCAAAGCCAGACAGGGCTAACGTCATACCAGACGATTTCAAACAGATCTTTCTCTTTGATGTGGTCCACGCCAAAAGGAAAGACCGTCAAGCCGAAATATAACTAAGGAGACCCAATAATGCTACATCTGGCAGCAACAATATGCACAACAGTGCGTCTGGTATTGACAATATTAATAATATGCCACAATATGGATATTAGTATCGGTTACAATACATAAAAATCTGAATCGGCACATTCAAGCAACTTCCCCTATCATTTCACAGGCATCACATATATAGATGATTCTGTTCATGCAAAAAGAGCTTTTCCTAATCACTTTACCGTAATCACGGTAAAATGTTTTGCTGAAAATTATTCCCAATTAGAATACAGAGACCGAGCGAAATAGCTCCGTGGTAGCAAATGAGGCTCGCATTCGAGAGGTCCCAGGTTCGATTCCCTTCAACTACCTACTCTGAATTTAGGTTTTTTGTGTTTTTTCCTGGTCGGTAGGCAATGCTAGGGTTTCCCTACCATTCCGTTTCTCTCATATTTCAGGTGCGCTTCTAGGTTTCGCGGCGTATGTCGGTGCCGGACGGATGGCACGGATGTTTCTCAAAGGAAAGATTATTCCCCGTGGACACTAGGGGCTGCTTGGTTAAGGGGTTGTTTATCGGCCTCACTGGGCAGCTCCATTAGTGGGACGGGTCTTCGAGCTTGGAACGTTAGGGACTTCCGCGCGTCTCTGGAGCCTGTAGTCTCCAGTGTTTCCTTCATTTCATCTCTTCCTTCTGGAGGTAGTAACCGCAATAGATCCCGCGCTGTTGGCAGTTCTCCAGGTGTCGCCCCCCTCATATCCTATATGATACTGGGGCTTAATGCAGATGTATTCCTGCTTTGTAGCATTCAAGGTGCGCAAACGAGAGTTACCTGATTATATCAAAAGCCAGTTTTTCTTTGTAATGCGTTCATGGGTAATAAAACAAGCCCAAATCGCTCAGTTTCAAAGGCTCATGTTTGATGATAAATCTAGACTTCAGTCTGGGAAAACCTAAGCATAAAACAACGAATGTTTCATAAAGGGCTAATGCTACGGAAAAAAATAACACAAACTGATAATGTGTGTCCTTACTTCAGTAAATATATAAAAATAAATCCTATTTATATAAATATCAATGAAAACGAAGAGATAATGTTTTAGTAGCATTATTTATAGCCATTAATTGAAAAAATAAAGAGTAACGCTATGTAGTGTTAAGTTTTGTTGGGGAAGGAGGAGATTTTCTTCATTTTCGCCTGGAGTCCTAAAACGATGTCTGACTTGAGTATTATCTTGTCTGTCTTGAAACTGCTGTGAATAGCTTGGGAAATTCTATTTATTTTATGGGGTTTTGCACAATTTATTATAACCGGTGAATCATAAGAGATAGACAAATACTTACTCCATGAAGATGGATACTTCGTTAAAACACATAATTTATATTGAATGTTTTGTGGCATTGTCATCTCCAACATATTTGTTTCCATTGACTTAATGTTCAAATATTCTTATCACATGTTTTTAGTAAGGTCGCAGTGGGATACTAACAGGATTTAAAATACCCAGCAAGAATATAATCTAAAAATCACATATTTTTACTTTCTCTAACACAAGCCTAATAGGTAGAGGAATTATTGCATTTCACCCAAAATTTCGAAATCGAGATTTCACAGAAATACATAATTAGAGGTACACTGAATGATAAATACATCTTCAGAAAAGGGTGTATGTGAACAGCACAACTTAAATGTGGGGTAAGTAACAAAGTTCGTATTTAAGTTCAGCATCTTCCAAGGATACAAAGATTAGATACATGAAGAAAATGCCCCCATCCCAAATTACTCTTTACATGTAAAATGCATCTTTATTTTTTATTTTCTAAAAAATTGCTCTAAATATTTTGGTTTAAATATAATATTATTTAAAATAGTTACACTTTAAATAAAATGTATACATTGAATTTTCCGGGAATAGCCTGTAAAGTGTTCTTTGTTTCGAATAAATTTTCTGTAATACTAATAACCGATAAACCATAAGAGAGAAACAAAGATAAATAAATAAATAAAAATGTAGATCACAACTTATTTCAAACAGTTTTTTTGTGACATCCGCTATTTTCGAGATAGTATCCGATGTTTTGGAGAGAATTTTTCAAGGATTTTGTCATTTTTTGAACTCCTTTCATCAATCAGTTGTTGCGATGTAGGAAAAGAGTAAGGAATTTCAATTGGACGACTCACTTTTTAAACATTAGTCTATATCTTCCTTCCACTTCTGTTTACCTACATAGAAATGTGCATTGGAATTGTATTTATCACGATTAACATGAAATAGATAGGAATATAATATTTTTTAAAAATTTGAAAAATCTATAAAAATAAACGTGAGTTAAGAAATAAATGCAACACCAGATAATTTTTACTTTCTCTACTACGTATAGTAAGTAGGGTAAGTATTGTATTCTACCCAAAAATTCGATACCAAGATATCACCGGAAACATATGTTTTGAGACCCCCTGAATCCAAAAAAAAAGCATTTTTGGAAACATTTCCGTGTGTGTGTCTGTGAACAGCATAACTCAGAAACGAACAGTCGGATAAACACCAAACTTAGTATTTAGGTTCAGTATCTTCCAGAGATGGGACACGAAGGTTTTCAAGAAAATATCCCCACCCCAGATTACCCTTTACATGGAAAAGTTTTCCAAAATTTTAATTTTCTCAAAAATGACTCTATCGATTTTGATTAAAATATCATATGTTTAAGATATTTTCATGACAAATAAAATGTATATTTTGAATTTTCTGGGAATGTCTCCAAAAGCATTCTTCATTGTGAATGACTTTTGCATAAGAGATAGACAATTTTATGTAATAAAAATGTAGATCGCGTTAAAATATACAATTTATGTCATATACATTTTTTTGTTGAGTGAACCATTTTCGAGATATTGCTTGTTATTCCCTTAAATTTTTCAGTACTTATTTTCTCAAATGGGAATTCGTTATTCATTTTTTTTGTTTTGGATATGCAAAGAGTATTAATCTGTGGCAAAGAGATTGGTGCTGCACATAGCAACCAACTATTAAGAGATATGTCCATGCTTAAAGGCTACTGTATTTCTATATTGCCCTTGCAAATACTAAATAAGGGGAACATAGTAGGCCTTAAGCGATAGTCAAATATTTTTGGAACTGGTCGCTATGTGTAAAATGTAATTCTCTTTGCATGTCAAAAGATCGTTTCTGCAAATGTTTATCTCGATTGATATGAAATAGATGCAGAATAAGAGTTAGTAACAATAGTTTGTACAAGAGTAGAGAAAGTCATGTGAATGTAACACATCAGAACTTTTTGTAGTGTTGTAGATATATACCTCATTCTATAACGGATTACCCTGCTCTTTGCAGGACTTATAACGCCAAGGACTTTAAAAGCGCATTATTTGGTCAGTAACCTATGGATGATTAGGCAAACTCCAGATCATATCCAGGATGGGCGATCAGAATAAGTAAATGACAGATAGGCAGGCAGATGTAGATAGATAGATTAAGGTATGTTTATTGCTTTCAAATTATTGAGGTTATTACACAAATATTTAGTGCATGGGTCATTGACCGTACATGCATATTTAAGATACAAGGTATAGTGACAAAATAAACAACAGAAAAAGAAAACAAAACAAAAAATCTGATGTGTTACACTCACATGACTTTCTCTACTCTTGTACAATCTAATTTTACAAACGCCTATTCTCCATATGCTTCATGTTAATCGAGATATCGAGATGTCAATCTTATTGCTAATTTTCTTGTAGATGCAAGGGAAATATGGTAGCTTTTAAGCGATAGTCAAATATTTTAACGCTGGTTGCTATGTGGCGCATTCCATTCTCTTTGATGTCCAGGACATAAAAAAAATGAATAAGGAATTTGAGAAAAAGTATAAGTATTGGAAAATTTAAGGAAATAACAAGGAATATCTCGAAAACGGTTCACTCAACAAAAGAAATGTATATGACATAAGTTGTGTATTTTAACGCGATCTACATTTTTTGTGTAGTAAAATTTTGTCTATCTCTTATGGTTTACCAGTTATGCCAAAGTCGTTCACAATGAAGAATACTTTTGGAGACATTCCCAGAAAATTCGAGATATACATTTCATTTCTCATAACATTATCTTAAACATATGATATTTTCATCAAAATCGTTAGAGCCATTTTTGAGAAAATAAAAATTGTCGAAAAATCTTCCATGTAAAGGGTAGTCTGGGGTGGGGGGATTTTCTTGAAAACCTTCGTGTCGCATCACTAGAAGATACTGAACCTAAATACCAAGTTTGGTGCTTATCCGACTGTTCGTTTTTGAGTTATGCTGTTCACAGACACACAGACACACACACACACACACACAAACAGACACACACACACACACACGGACATGTTTCCAAAAATGCGTTTTTTGGATTCAGGAGGTCTCAAAACATGTATTTCCGGTGAAATCTCGGTATCGAATTTTTGGGTGGAATGCAATACTTCCCCTATTTACTATACGTAGTAGAGAAAGTAGAAAGAACAACAAAAAGGAAAATACAGATAAATTACCTTTGACTAACTGAACAAATTTCACCCAGCTTCGCGCACTTTAGCCAAGAAATTGCCCATGTTTTGCCAGTTCCTCTGATCAGCCAGTAGCTCCCAACATGCCAATCTCTTTCTTGACGGACTTAAGAATTTTTCTTTGAGTTTAATTGTTCGCTAGTTCTCCCATTGTGCGCATTCCCCAAAATGTGGTGAAAGGGATGCTAGGAAAACTGGCAGATCAAATTATCCAACTCAGCATTCGCCTAGCGACTGAGGAACTCCGCGAAGAAACCTTCGGTCATATTTATCGGCCCTGAATGTGGGACCTCTCGAATGCGAGTCGCACACGTTACCATTGCGCCACCTTGCTCGGTAGGATAAATATCAAATGATTAAATTCTGATATAGCGAAATTGTCAAAGATATGGTTATCCAACATTATTCCACCCAGCTTTGCACAAAGATGTTGAGCAAATAACTTCATTTTCCCAAATTTCATCTTTCTCTAAAACCTTGTGCAAGATCTCTGCTTTATTTATTAATGCTATCTTAATTTTCCTGGGTTTGCAAATTTTAAAATGTTAGCAGATCGGTCTTCATTGTTGAGATTTTTTCAATACGCGAATAACAAAACAATGCTAGCTTTAAACAGGAATCTTCTTCTGATACATAAGATGAATTGATGAAGATTATAGTGTGGAGAACCGAGAGGAAAAAAGCCCGACTGGAGATGACGAGACAAGAGTAGGTATTTTGCAAGTCATATGTCGGATTTCATGGTTTAAGGACAGGTTGTAATACACAGAGCCTGAATGAAATGCTACTCCACCTACAGCCTGTGGGTGTTCATTGTATGAATTAAACATTTCCAAGAACCGGAAGGCGTGTCTTCAGTTTAGTGCAAATTAAACACTTCGCTGCCCGCGCTTCTGCTGTTTGCTGCGTGTATCCGGCTTGTTTACAAGAGGTAACAGTGAAAACTGGCAGTCTTCCTGGTGTTTGGGTCAGCGGAAAACGCTGGCTTCACTCTTCCCAGATGAAGGCGAAATAAGTCTGACGTTTATTCAACGCGTAAATCTTGAGTGCGCGGTTGGAGTGGAATTATTTTTCTTTAATAGGAAGCATTTACAGTACATTGTGCGTCCGGCTGAAGCGCAACTGAAGCAAGCGGTATCATACTCCATATAAGACAATAGCGCTATTAAAGAAACAATTTAAGATTTTTTTTAGCATTTTAAAATTGAAACCAAAATACTCGCAGCATTGCGCTTTTGTCCTAATCTAGGTAGGTTGAGAGGAAATACGTTTTAATATTAAAAGTATAATTAATTTATATAATAACAACAAAAAATAAGGAAATACTTTATTTATTCAATTACAAACATCTTTCTCTTCAGAAAATTAGACCTTAGGCTTGTTGCCACATGAAGTAGTTAGTGAATCATTCATCTGGAAAATGGACGGCCAACTTTTCTTTAGTCTCTGGGATTATAATTTAAAGCTGTACGAGATAATCTATCAGATCCTATTAGCCTTAAGCTATATAGTGGGATGCATCTCGAGTTAGCGTCTGCAGCTTGCATTCGAAAGGCCCCGGGTTCGATTTCTTTGGACCAGTCACGCTACCTTGGATTTTATCATGTTTCTTTTCCAAGTTCGAAGGCGAATGCTAGGAATGATTATACTGGATGTTCATTTCAAGGTGTGCCATGACATGACTTGTCTAGCCGTTGAATCTAGGCTTTAATCCCCTAATACTTCCTCAAAGACGTATGACTTGTGTCGGAGACGTTGCCTAGCAAGCAAGGCGTTCAGTCTGAAAGTGGGAACCTCCCATGTTCTATCAATAGACGCAAAACAACAAGGGGTGCAAGCCCCCTTCAGGAAAAACACGACCACACCATACCACCACCACCTCCGAATTTCACTGTTGGCACTACACACGCTGGCAGATGACGTTCACCGGGCATTCGCCATACCCACACCCTGTCATCGCATTGCCACATTGTCTACCGTGATTCGTCACTCCACATAACGTTTTGCCACTGTTCAATCGTGTAATGTTGACGCTCCTTACACCAAGCGAGGCGTCGTTTGGCATTTTCCTGCGTGACGTGTGGCTTATGAGCAGCCGCTCCACCATGGAATCCAAGGTTTCTCACCTTTCGCCTGTCATAGTACTTGGAGTGATCCTGATGCAGTTTGAATTCCTGTGTGATGGTCTGGATAGATGTCCTCCTATTACTCTTTACGACCCTCTTCAAATGTCGGCTGTCTCTGTCAGTGAACAGACGATGACGACCTGTACGCTTGTGTGCTGTACATGTCCCTTCATGTTTCCACTTCACTATCACATCAGAAACAGTGGACCTAGGGATGTTTAGGAGCGTGGAAATCTCGCGTTTAGACTTCTGACACAAGTGACACCCAACCACCTGACCACGTTCGAAGTCCGTGAGTTCCACGGAGCGTCCCATTCTGCTGTTTCAAGATGTCTAATGACTGAGTTCGCGGATAATGAGTACCAGGCAGTAGGTGGCAGCACAATGCACCTAAGATGAAAAACGTATGTTTGTGGGGGTGTCCGGTTACTTTTGATCACATAGTGTACATATACAAAGAGATATATGAAAATGCCACTTTAGCTTCAGGGTAAACCATTAGAGTCGTTAATATGCCATTATCCAAAACCCAACATTTTCATAACATTTAATTATAGTTACACTGGGTGTTCATTTTGGTTTGGTGCTACCGGAGTTCACTCGTACTTTAAGTCTCCTTCTTCTTCCTCGAAAGACTTGTTCCGGTCTCATGAATTGAGTTTTTCCTATGGCCATCTCTTACTCGGTCTGCAATGTTTCTGTTGACCATAGATTTATAACTTGGTGCCAATATGAGGATGCGGTATCCACATTCTATCCACATGTTCTTTCCAGTTGGTTCTGTATTGACGTATCTTTTCTATTAACTTAAAAATGGCGACTACTTTCTGATCCCATCACCTTTTTATCTAATAAACTGCAGCTTGCGACGCTCCTTAGGAATCGCATTTCTGCGGCTTCTATTTATTTCTTCATTTTTGCGAAATGTCAGTATTCTACGGCATACAAAAACATGGGCATTACTTTATGAAATTTTAGTTTAGTGGCTTTCCTAGTAATTTTAAGGTTTGGTTTTATTGCACTGCATATATACTTAAATTTACTATCTTATTTGTTACATCTTCATTTTTAATATACAAAACATTCCAGACTAAGTAGTTGAAATTATTCACCTGTTCTATCATTTTTCTTCTAAAAATGGGGTTTTCTCTAATTGTATGGGACCCTTAAAATGCAAAAATGTTTGTTCTAATAGCAGACATATTTAGTGAGTATTTTTACATAAATTATTTAATTGGTGTATGGCTTTCTCCTGAGTTACATATTGTAACTAGTTATCTACAAATAAAATTGTAACTAAAAACATATTCTTCAATTTAAAATCAAATCCTAAATGTAATCTGCAATTTGCCAATGACATTATCCATGTATATGATAAAAAGCAGTGGCAAAACAGGGAACCTTGTCTTACACCTTTATTAATTGTTGCAGTTATATCATTCCTTTATTCCTTTTGCTTCATTATGTTGTTTTACATGCATAAACTTGTTATTATTGTTATTAAATGTTTTGGTATACCTTTCTGTTCCATAATATGCCATAATTTATTTCAATTGATCTCTCAAAGGCTTTTTCAAAATCTATATGTTGGTATATTATATACGCTATGTTTTTCAATTATTTTATTAATGCTAAATATGCAGCCTATACAAGCTCTTCCTTTGCGGAATCCATGCTGAGCTTCTGTGGTTACGTTATCCATTATTACTTTCAGCAAATTGTTTACTAAAGGTGCATATAGTTTATAGCACGAGTTTAAAATGCTTATTCCTCTATAATTATTATATCTTCTCTTCTCCAATGTTTTTAATATAGTATATATTTTGTCTTATCTCCATTCCTCAGGTGCATGGCCGAACTTCAACAGACATTAAATAAATCTAATATGCATATTTCACAGACAATGGATTTCATCCGGAAACTGTAAGAAGAGGGAAGTGTGATGAGTATTTATCAGGAGTTTGTAATTGCTAGCATTGTTTCACGTGCATGGGGAACCTTCCAAACCACAGGCACTGCTGTCCCAAGGAGAGGTGTTGGTCGACCACGTTCAACTACAGCAGCAGATGACCGCTACATTGTGCAACAGGCAAAAAGGGATCCACGCCAAACAGTGAGTGCAATTGCAACCACATTTAACAGGCAGTTAGGCACGCAATCCCACGATACACAGTGGCCTGTCGACTACACAGAGCTGGTCTCTTTGCCCGACGGCCAGTATGTTGTGTTCCATTGACATCCGCACATCGGCGGCACCGTTTGCGATGGTCCCAAGAGCATCAAAATTGGACCAACGAGAAATAGGGTCGCGGATGAGAGCAGATTCAGTCTAAATAGTGATTCTCGACGTACCCTCATCTGGCGAGAGATGGAAACACGTAATGAACCCAGGAACATCCTTGAACATGATCTTTTGGTGGTCCGGGTGTTATGGTTTGGAGTGGTATAATGTTGCATGGGTGCACCGACCTCCAAATCTTTGAACACGGCACGCCCACTGGTCAACGTTATTGTGATACTGTATTCCTTCCCTATGTGCGTCTTTTCAGGTATGCAGTCGGCCCTGACGCTCGAAGGTGGCTGTTCCTCCTCAACATTCAACAGTAGTCGGCCATCATAGTTTCATACCATCTCCCCTGGTACCTCCTCTCCATTTCCTTAATATCTTGGTGAAAATGTTCACCCTGCTCTTCACTATATGTCCCAGATTTTCTGGAAAGCAGTCGATATGTGAATGCAGAAAATGCACCTTTACACTCATGTTACAACCCATCTTCTTGAAATTGTCTAACATTGTTTCAACAATGGCCTTGTAATTAGGATTTTTGTTATTGCCTAAGAAGTTTTCAGTAACTGATCGGAAGGCGGTCCATGCTTCTATTTCTCTCTCATTCATTGTCTTCTCAAAATCTTCATCCTTCATAAATTTCTTTATTTGAGGACCAACAAAAATTCCGACCTTTAATTTGTCTTGTGTAATGAAGGGAAATTTCTTGGAAAGGTACTTGAAGCAGGGTTCATCCTGATTCAAGAACACTTACTTTTAAGAGATCATTTGACAAAAAGTTTGAAAATGCAGACTAGTGTAATGTAATACCAAGCACAAGAGGAATACTAAACTATGTATAACGCAGTTTGTGACCCATTCTTTCCCTATCCTATCCTTAATTTGTTAATGGTAACAACTAAAACTCACTGGACGCCACTAGTGAAGTAGTGATTGACTCGTAGGCGTATATCTAGCCGACACAGACCAGTGATCTTTAGCACCGTACCCACATTACAGCTAAGGCGTGCTTGGGAGTTGGTTCACCTCTTTTACATGGGACATTTTTTCGGAAATTTTGGTTTTCTAAAAATGGCTCTAACGATTTTGATTAAAATACCGTATATTTAAGATATTTACATGGCAAATAAAATGTATTTCTTGAATATTCTGAGAAAACACTATGAAGTCCTCTTCATTCGGATGGACTTTTGTATAATATTATATAACTGGTACACGTTAACGATAGACGAAAACGTACTACACAACAAATATAGGTCTCTTTAAAACACACAATTTATTTCAAATAACTTTTCATGTGGAATCAGCCATGTCCGAGATATCCGTTGTTAATGATTGGATTTGTTCAATACTTTGTCATCCTTTTTAAGTCCCGTCGATTTTTAATTGTTTCTTGCGATTGCATGGAAGCAGCATGGAATTTTAAAGCCAGCATATAGCTTCCAATTCTTAAATATTTGACTATCCCTATTTGTGTTTGTATCCTAACGAAATGTGTAATATAACTACTTCTGCAAGGGTTTCTCTCGCCTAAAATGAAATAGATAGCAAAATAAATGTTTTAATAATAATAATAATAATAATAATTTGTATACTCAATAATAAGTGATAGAGGATAGAGAAGGTTATATGAATTTAACGCATTAGATTTTTTATGTTTATGCTTGGAACATGTTTTAGAATTTGAGAGTATTTCTATGTTTCTTATAAAAAAGTTAATTTACTATTAAAATCTGTAAAGAAATTAATTTAGTTATGTTCTCCGCCTATCACTCTGCAATTAAAGAAATTAATGCTTCAGAAAACCCAAATATATCATGTAATTAACCCTAAGTTTCGAACTCTTTTCCTCCCATCCTATAACCTATTCATGTAGCAGTTGCTGTTATGTGGCATATAGATTCATTAACATATGAAGACTATAGGATGGCCAATCAGTGCTGATGTCATATCTTGTCCAGTATGCTAGACAACAGACCAAAAAGGCTAATCACTCCTGTTTTAAACATAGATAACTTTAAAATGTAGGACCTGCATAAACCCTGGCTTAATTAAGCTGGCAGCCTCACTACATTAGCTTTTCGTGGTAGTCAGTAATCTCTGCTACACTTTAATGGTTAAGCTTCCGTTAGGTTCACCACGGTTACGTCACTGGATTCGCGCGCCACTTGCCGAGAAGGGTTTCGAAGAAAGCGGATCCCAGTTCATTCTGTCCATGAAAACAGCTCAATATATCACGTACAGCCTGTGGATTATAGCAAGTGTTTCGGTGTAACAAATATCCTTCTAAAGTATGTGTGTGAGACTGAAGAAAGATAGGATAATGGGAGGTTCTAACTTTCATAATATAGATGGTGTCAGTTTTTAACAAACTTAAATTTTATATCAACGAAATTGCACATGGCTTATGTAGAGTAAATTCTGGAAGGTAAAAGACAATTAAAGAAGCTTACCAAATTGTCAATCATTAAGAAGAAAGCTTTGACATGTATTCATTTAACTTCGTATTGTATTCTAATCATTAAGAGTCAAATGGATTGGTTTATTGCAATACTTTGTATTTGTTAATTTTTTATGACCTTTTCGATACTGTTAAATCTGATATTTTTCAGTTTCATTCCATATGTGTTATATATTTAATTAAATGTTATAAAACAATTGATATTTCAAATTTTGCTTTCCAGGTTAGGATCCGAAACGTTTCTTAAAATAATATCTACGGTGACCAATATAGGAAAAGGTCGCTGCATTTTGCTGAGACTTGCATGTTACCAACAACCTAGTATTTATTCTAACCGAAATAAGACAACAGCAGTACTACTTCCTGTTTGCTTTCAAGTAGGCCATGGAATGCAACAGAGCAGTAGATTCACTTGAGGTATTCAGATCCGTAAATGGTTTCCGACTGCTTGCAGTGCACTAACACCGTCTTCTTCATTCATTCCCGTATGAGAGTCGTTGGCCGACTAAATGCAATCCAGTAGCAGATCCACTTGAGATAATCACGTCTCTAAACGCTTTCCGACTGCCTGCGGTGCGGAATTGCCTTTTTCATTCACGTTCTTTGTGGACGTGGCAAAAAAGAACGACACAGTATTTGGACTTAAACAAATATAATTTGTACAGCGTGCTCTCGCGTGCTTCAGCTCCTGTCACGAAAGGGTTTCGGGAGAATAATGAGTGTTACTAAGAAGTTTTAGAAAGAAGCAACACACTGTCAGCGCAGTAATATATTCGTAAATAATTTCGGCACAAGTGCTGTATTATTAAGGAGATGCACCACGAGGCAGTATTTTCTTTATCACTTAAATGATATCAGTCTGATTATATAATATAAAATTAAATAACAGCCCGCCTTAAAGCAATTTGTGTATAATATAATAAATAAAATGTATATAACAGTCATTGTATTTTGTTTATTTAATGATGTACATATATAATAATGTTATGTGAATGTATTACGTAATTTAACAATATAGGAGCTGTGAGAATAGAAGCAAGCTACCTTTCGTAGCGAACAGAATTAGAAAGTAGAAGCCAAAAGTTGCTAACAATGAGGTAACCTTGAAACAACAATAAATTAGAAAGTTTAATAAAGGTTACTAATAATTCTAATCACAATGTAATATTTAAAACAGTTAAAAATAGCCAATCAAAAACTAGAAAAAGCTTAAGTTACATAAAAGTATTCTATTGGAGTAGGCTTAGCCAATCAGAGACTTGAAATAGAAAAAAAGTACAAATTCAGGCGGCAGGCGCTACAAGATTGCGTACCCGATCGGTACGGTACGTGTTCGATATGAGACGTAAAAATTTATTGCGGTGAGAATAATATAAAGTTTATGTGTTAAAAAGTGCAAATAACAATAATCTCACAGCTCTATAGTAGGACATATCAGTGAAGTGTTATTTAATCGTGTGAAGGATTAATAAACAAAGTACAATACAATTATAATTAGTGTAAGGCTTGTACTTTAGCCGTACCAGCTCTGCTAAGAGATACGGGTTAAAAAAATTACTACTGACGCAGCCGAGGTATACATATATAATATTTAAATAAACATAAAAATACAAAGTTGATTTTTTTAAACGTGGGGGCGAAGTCCACCGGAAAAGTGAACGTTGGGCGAAGGTCACTGGAAACGTAAATGTGGGGCTATAAACAACTACACGTTTTGTGCTCATACGTGGGGCTGCAACACCTTTAACCACTAAAAGTGCTATTTACAAAAGTTTTCAATCAATTTGGTTTAACATTTAACTAAGTAATACAAACTTATACATATGTAAACAATGAAGGGTTTTAAATTTCGTTTTGTTATTCTTTTTTGTTTTTAATTTATTGAGTTCCAAAATATTTTATTTCGATGTCTATGGCAAATGTTCCGAACGATCAAATTTTGAAAATAGTGTTCTTTTCAAACATGCAATCATTTATCTGATTACAGCGTACATATTTGCACATTGTAATTCAAAAGAAAATAGGTTTTTAATGCCTATGCTTATACAGTTCTATTTCTTCCAGTCGCTTTTCGCTTTAAAAATCAATAACTCTAATATTCTTTGCAACATTTATGAAAAAAGTTCACAAGAATTGAATGGCAACTCGATAATGTGGAGCATTTTGAAAGAGCCACCACCACTACTTAGCCCTTGACCCGTGTTTGTTTACTTGAAGGTTCCTTTATAAGGTGGAAAGAGAGGTTTCACATCTCATTTCGGCCAGGTTATTCCTGTTCCAGGAATGCATTTTATTTCTGGAGCGCTGCTTACCGACAACCCTGCCTCAATTAAGAGGACAAGATATGAATATTTTTATTTTTGTTTACGTAATTAGAAATTCTTGAGAGGACTAACATAGTTTGGCATTCTTGAAACTTGTATTTTAAATCCGCTGCTCCTCACAGCCACCATGGACATACCTTTGTTGTTTATTACAAGAATAAAGCAAATGCCTTACGATATTTGAGTAAAGACATTACTACAACCGTCAGCTTCGCATTACGTTATGGATGCAATAAATAACGGCGAGGGCAATCCAGGAAGTAAAGTCCGTTTGGCTTCAATAAGTTCAACTAAAATATTTGATTAAAAGAAGACATCACAAAATTGAAGCTTGTTTTATTTTCTACACAATCATCTCCATTATTTAAACTTCTGACTTATTTGTCTACGAGCTTTAAATTTCCCGGATCGTGGATTCGCATCCCCCCCAGGACGTACGATATCGCTTGGGGCAGAACCTAGACGGGGGCAGAGATCCTATGGATCAGAGAGTGAGAGACCAGGGTGGGTGATCTGCCACATGCCCGAATGAGAGCTAGAAAGTGAAGAGAGATGCAGATGAGAGATGAATGATACGAAAGATGGAGAACCGGTGGAATGAAACACGGCTGGGGAAACCGAAGAAAACCCACCCAGACGCCGCTTTGTCAACCACATTATATTTAATCCGAGTCGCCTTGTAGGCAAACGGTCTAAACACTCGGTCACGGCGCCGCCCAATCTTAAGGTCATGACAGATTATGATGTAATCTAACACGCAGAACGTTATGGAACGTAATTATCCTAAAATTATTCGAGTAAAGATTCTCATTCATCTAATATTTAAACATTACTTCTGTTAACATTAATTATTACAGTTATGACATCACTGTAATATAACAAACCCCTGTTGTCTTAATAGTACTTAGTGTGCACTGATTTGAAGTTTATAAGCTTTTATCCCTTTGGCGTATGTGAATAAGAACAGCGAGTATCTCGGAAGTGGTTAATGTTGCAAAAACTGACAAATTATATTTTTAAAAGTATCTATGCTATTTGAGTTGTAGGCTTTTGTGTATATTTTATGTTTTACCAATCACAGAAAATTATTCAAAATGCATTTCAAAGCAGGAATTTCACAAGCTATTTGCAGAAAATTCAAGATAGACATTTTATTTGTAGGCAAACATTGTAAGTATATGGTGTTTTAATCAAAATTGTTTGTGCCATTTTGAGAAAGTTAGAAAAAAAGATTATAGTTCTCGTAAAAGGTAGTTTGTACTGGTGTATATTGTTGAAAATGTGTCTCATAAATACGGAAGAGGCTAAACTAAATGTTAATTTTGTTATTTATTCGGCATTTTATATGTTCACAAACACACACACTTTTTTACTTTCCCTACTACGTATAGTAAGTAGGGGAAATATTGTATTCCACCCAAAAATTCGTTCTGGAGATTTCATCGTAAATCCCTTTTTTAAGGCATCTGAATAAAAAAAATCATTATTAGAAAAAGGACCGAATGTGTGTTTGTCTGTGTGCCTGTGAACAGCATAACTCAAAAAAGAAAAGTAGGATAAATACTAAGCTTGGTATTTAGGTCCAATACCTATCACAGATGCAACCAGAAGATCTTCAAGAAAATCCCCCCATCCCAGACTACCCTTTACATGGAAGATTTTTCTAAATTTTTTATTTTCTAAAAAATGGCTCTAACGATTTTCATTAAAATACTATACATTAAAGATATTTACATTACAAAGATGTATCTCCTGGAAATAGCCTGTGAAGTCCACTTCATTTGGAAGAAATTATGTATAATCTTATATAACTGGTAAATGTTTAGTGTATATCTGTCTTAAAACACACAATTTATTTCAAATATTTTGTAGCATCAGCCATTTCCGAGATATTCGTTATTAATGTTTTGATTTATTGAATACTTTCTCATTCTTTTTAAGTCCCGTCGATTTTCGATTGTTTTTCACGATTGCATGTAAACAGTATGGAATTTTAAGGTCCAGTTCTTAAGCATGTGACTATTTCTGTTCCTTTAGTATCTCTCGAATAACGATGTGTAATGAAGTTATTTCTGCAAAGGTTTATTTAGATTAAAATGAAGTAGATAGAAAAACAAAATTTAGTAAGAATAGATTATACACTCACTAATAGAGGATAGACGGTAGAAAAAATCATGTAAATGTATTACATCAGATTTTTAAACTTCTTTTTCTCAGCTTGGGGATCTCAAAAAGTATATTATCGATGAAATATATCAAATTTTAGAAGGTAAGTAAGTAATAGTGGAGAAGGTAATAATGACTGGAAGATTAATTTGGTGGATTTATCCTATCATAACATGGCAAAATGTTCAGACTTCTCCCCCCAGGCATTTGGAAACAACTAATGTTGGAATTTTACATTTGAATTCAGCACATGGTAATTTATTCAAAGTTGCGCATTTTGCTTGAGTACAAAACCAAACTTTGTAATTTACTATTCAAGTACAGTGACCGGGAGTAGTAATATTTAAGCTGGTTGTGCTGGTTTTTTCACACAATTGTGGAACAGCTCGATCCATTAGGTAGCAACTTGTTATGCTGATGTGCTCACTGTAATGGAACGATCTCCTTTTTCTTACACTTTAGCAATTACTGGCCCCAAGGCACCGCCGTATGACAAATATTGCAATAAATCGTTTCAAACAAGTGGAGCCCGAATCGGCTGAGCTGTAAATCAACTTGAGCTTTATTAACGTATCTCGGTTGGTGCGATCTTTTGAAAACCTATTCTTAACAGAGATCTTAATTTGTGTACTAAGTGCCTTTAATGGGCGGTAACAATTTGCAGCCTTTAAAACCTGTTTTTAACTGAATTCGCTAAAATTAATCACCTCGTCTTCTGCAGGAGAGGTTGTATGTGTGTTGTGCCATGCCATTTCCTCCGTTGGAAGATATAAATAATCTATAAAAATTTATTCTCGACGTGTATTTTAATATTTTTTACATTTCAACAACATTTTATTCTAATGAATTTGTGAACTCTTGAAGGTTATCTTTAGTTTAGATAAAAAAAGAAAAGTAATATATTTTCATGCACACAGCTTCCACTGAATAGATATTGTCATCATTTTAAGCAAGCCCATTGTAGCCTTTCTTGTCCCTTTCGCCATTATAATAAACGCTGGTAAGAAAACCAGTTTGGTTCATAACAAAATACAACATCAAAAAAAACTTAAACTTTGGATAATTCTCCATTCTTTCAGAGGGCTATAAGACAGCTTCTTATCTGAATTCCTAAATCATTAAGAGATCAAAAAGGATTTACAAAGCCTATGTACTAGAATATGAACACGTTGAAGTCCTGATGTGTTGCATCATTCACGTGACTTTCCCTACTCACTCTTCGACAAATTATTCATACAGAATATTATTTATCTACTTCTGTTAACAGAGACAGACTTCTTTACATGTTTACACATTTCGTTGAAGGTACAAGAAGAATACAGTAGGTTAAAGCGATAGTTATAGTTTGAAAAAAAGGGTCGCTTTGAAATTCCATGCTCTTTGCATCACCACGAGAAAAAACGAGTAGCGACTTATCACTTGAAAAAAGTCTCAGAATTTGAAAATTCAAACTAATAAAAAAAATATATAGGAAGTGGTTAATGTCAAAAAATATTATTTGGCATAACGTGTGCGCTTTAACACAAATACTTTTTTGTGTAGTAAGAGTTTTTCTCTCTCTTACGGTTTATCAATTATACAATTACGTACACTAACACTCATGCATCAAGATGATGACTTTATTAAGTATGATCAATACACATAAGGAGTAAGAATAAAGGTTGGATATAACATATTTTAAGACATTTATGTCAATTATTGCCACTTTTGTTCCTTACAATCATGCTACCTATCACAACACCCATTACACGCATCTCATCCGAGGCATTGTGGGAACGCTGCTTAGTTTCTCATGCTGCCAACATTGCCAATCCGAATATAAGCGGAAGGTAAGGCGTGCTACCAGCACGGAAATGGATCGTTTCTACTTATTTAGGGCTCTAGGGTAGCCCAGGATTGAGAGCCCTTAGCCGCAAAGCGTAGCCCAGGGATGTTATTATAACAAGAGTGCGGAGCGACAAGACGTACCCGTAGAATCTGTGAAGCTAAACTCTTACATGTAGGCGACATTCATTTAGCGACCTTTTGTCGTTCTGTTGGCAACTTATCATTACCTTCCACCTCTAAACGTCGCCAGTCTTTGCTATATAACTGGAGTCACTAGAAACGGTTGGGCCAAATGACCTCGTTGGAATAACATCTCTTACTTAAACACTTTCTTTCATTCATGATGGATTATTGTGAATATTCAGGCAGTATTTTTAACATTTAAATGATTTCAGTCAAATTATATAATATAAAATATAATAACAGCTCGCCTTAAAGCAATATGTGTATAATATAATATATAAAATGCATGTCAAAATTAGGTAGCCCTCAGAAAATAATGAATTAGAAGGTTTAATAATGCTACTAGTCATTCTTGGAAACAATAATGTGATTTTTGAGACAGTTTATAAAATAGCCAATCAACAACCAGAAAAAAAGCTTAAGTTAAATGAATGTATTCTATTGGAGTAGGACTAGCCAATCAGAAACTGAAATAGGGCAAATTGTACAAATTCAGAAGTCAGTTGCTTGTAGATAGTGTTCCTAACCGGACGCGAGACACGTCCTCGAGAAGTTTGATACGTATTCAGTGTGAGACGAAAATAGTGTACGTGTTAAAAAGTGCAAATAATGAATAAAAGAATCTCACAGCTCTCTATATCAGTGAAGTGTTATTTAAATCATGTCAAGAATTAATAAAAAGGAGTGAAGTAAAAATTATAATCTGTGTAAGTCTACATTCTTAGCCGCACTACACCCTGCAAAGAAATCCATGTCTCTAACAATAATACTGACGCAGCCGAGGCAAACATAAATATATAATATTTAAAGAAACAGCCAAATTACAAAGTTAATATTTTTAAACTTGGGGTGAAGGCTACCGGGTACCATACGTGCGGTTGCAACTAATTCAAGTTCGGCTCCCCAACAGTCGAAATACAATACAACACCACCATAAAATTAACCTCCTTCAAAATTGGCTTCCATACTTGGGGCAGAAGCTACCTTCCTCAATATTTTCTTCAACGATTTCGTTAAGTATTCCTACTAGTTTTCCCTTCTTGTTATTACGGTATTGAAACCGAAAAATAAAAAAATAACGAATATTGTTCTATGTAAATGGTAGTGTGGGTTGGGGGAGTTTCTTCAAACTCTTCGTTTCCTATTCTTGAGAGATGGTGCACCACTTAAATACCAAGGTTCGTATTTAATCGACGTGACCTTTCGTTTTAGACTTAGGCTCCATTCACAATGAAAATTAACCGTGAGAATAACGTAAACTTAAAAAGTAGACGTTACGTATTGTAATGAAACCATTCACAATGAATAACGTAAACTTAAAAAGTATACGCTACGTATTGTAATGGAACCATTCACAATGAATAACGTAAACTTAAAACGTATACGCTACGTATTGTAATGAAACCATTCACAATGAATCACGTAAACATAAAAATAAACATTGAATTAGACGTAAACCTAGAAGCTTGCAAGGTCCAAGCTTTTAAGTTTATGTTTATGTCAAACAAGAAACTAGGCAACTCTCATCACGTGATCATTCTGGCATCATCCATTAGGTTTTCCGCCGCCATGTGTTGGCTCTAACACACTGTGCAAGATCACTGACCAGGAGTCACTGAGGTATATATAAACATCGCAGCAAAATAAATAATTATAGGTGACGCTTTTTTGTAACTTTAACATCCTTTAACCGGGTAGCTATACTAGGCGCCAATCAAGAAGGTGATTGACATTTCGCGGAGAGAGAGAGAGAGGCGACGTTGCACTCATCGCGACCACGTGGAGAGCAGTTAGAACTGAGTCGAAGGCGACTGGATTGCGCCTGCGTTGTAGAGCGGGTATTATTTATATTTGTATACGAAGACAATTTTAAAATAATGAATCTACGTGCAGAAGTAGAACATGCAAGAGTATATCAGTGTAAATTTCTGCGTTAACAGAAGAGACATACCTGTGAAATATTGATGCTTATTCTAATGGAAAAATGCCACTGATTTCCGAATTGCTTGCACCGCTGTTGTTACCGCTGCTGCTGCTCGTTTGATAGACAATGTTGCCACCTCCACCGTCATCATCATCATCATCATCAGCATCATCTGAAGAGCTGCTAGAATTCCCCACGGAAATAAGCTGTTCTATAGTTTCTTCCAAATTCCTTCATTTTCCCAAGCTGCACTTATTACGCCCTTTGTATGAGTCACCGCTTTCTTCCAGTTTTCAACTTTTACTGCTGTTAGTGCCTCTTCTTTAAGCTTTATTACTGACGACACAGTGAAACCTTTATTGTTTCGCCCAACATAACCCTTTATGTCGGCCCAAATTAATTCAATCGGGTTAAAATGACAATGCAGCAATGCCATCGACTACATTACTTGGAAACCGCAGTCTGTTTGCTTCCACAAGTTCCAGTAGCTCACTTTTCTTCAGTCCCTCCTTCACCGGTATATTGCGGCGAACAAGCCACCGAATTATTTTCTTCTCAATTTCTCCTCTTCGGAATATTCTCTCACAGAGCATATTATTTCCCACGCCTGTCCTTTAATTGGGATACCTTTACCAAATACAGTTTTATTCGGTTCCCGAAAGCGCTCAGTTTTTGTTTGGCTGCGTTATCTTTGTCACAATTTTTGAACATTGTTAAATATCCATTTAACATGTTTACACAATTATAAATGCTCACACAACACACATACGCGCAAATACACGTAATAACACAAGGCAAATACCATAAAAATGGGACGATGCAAAAGAAATTTTCAGTACGCCGGCAATCTCTAAACTGATACAAAAACATAAGCAAGCTGGGGCTAAAAGAAGGACATTGTTTATAACTGCAGCGACAACAGAATATAAGACGTGCAGTTCATGTTTACTGCAACGGTCGCTCGCCCGGCACGTCATTTCAATCACGTGTTACAATATCGGCAACAAGGCATTTGCATCTATCATTGCTATAGAAACGTCTTAGTTCTAATTGGTCCTTCTAATGGTTGCTATGACGACCGCTGTGACGTATTCATCCCCTCCCATTCATTTAAAGCTTTCCGCCACGTGGTTAGTAACTGTCAATCACCTTCTTGATTGGCTCCGAGTATAGTTCCCGTCCAATTTGATACAAGTACATAACCCCTTTGACGGTGATCGCTTCCTAGGTCGCCATATTAGTTCAGCTGTTTGGAAAGTAAAAACGCAAACTTGCAAAATAGCGTTGACTTTTGTTGAAAACAGCATTGAGTAGAAAATATTCACTGTTATTATTACGCTACAGAAATTCACAGAAAAATAAGACAAAAAAACACGGATATTTCATTTCAGGCAATACACATAGCTGGTCAGAGTTAAGAAAATAGATATTTAAGCAGAAGATACAGCAAAACAAAATACAATCATATTATACTTATGTGGTAATATATGTATACACTATTTATTTAATTGGCATTTTATACCGTAGATGTGTGTAGAATTTAGAATTTATTCTAATGTATGTAATGCAGTTTCGGAATGCCAAAGTCTTTTAATAACACCTATATAAAAGTTTACCATGCATAATAAATTATATACTTAAGAGAGAAAATTGTGTCAGTGATCATCAATGTTTGTAATTAATAATTGAGAAGATATTTTTCTGGGTATTTACAGGCGATGTGTCATGTTCTGAAATGTTGAAACTGTTGGCTTTTGGAAAACGTGGGAAATCATATTCAGCAGCTTCCTCTCTATTTCGTCAGGGATTTCTGTACTATGTGAAAACTGTGAAACGTATAAGAGTTTAAAATTATTTCTACTGTGATTATCTAAAAGCTACTCGACCATTTCGGTAATTATTTCACCGCTGAAACATACTTATAGACTATACAACATTTCCAGAACTTGATTGTCGGAGGGAAGTTAAGAAAATAAAAAATTCGTACAACAAACACTGATCTTCTTATCCATTTCTGTGAATATCAAGGGATTTTTCGTCCGTTATTAGGTAATTGAGGGGATTTTAAGTTTGTAAGGGGTAAAGGGGAGGCATCATAAAAAACTTCCAGACCTTTGTATAATCATGCCATAACGAATACGGGGGAGGTTGGCAAATTAAATCAATAAAGTTGTCTTTGGAGGTTCATAAAGCCACCTGTTAAAAATTGGGTAAGCAAAAATTAGTTTTTTATTTAAATAAAAAGCAGATGTTTCACCTTAATACCACCGAAGTGTAAGTGTACGAATTTTTATCACCGTTTATTTTAGATGGATTCACCCCGTCCTTTAGCACACACTTGGTAGTACCGCAGCGACGATTCGAACATAGCTAACCTGCGACACTGAGCTATTAGAAAGTGATGTTCATTTCAGTAATGATATTGCTTATAAACCCATAAAATACGGTGTCATATAAAGTGTAATTAGTTCCTTCTTTTGGCATATTAAATATGAGAATTTTCTCTACATTAACTTGACTGCTATACTTTTTTTGAGTGACTGAACCTGCTGCCGTACATAACGTTCTTTAAAAATTACTGGTTTTATGCATAGTTTAAGGGGGAGGCACACTCAAATATTGATGAAAATTGTGAAAATGTTACATTTTTTATTTTGGTTAAAAGTATTGCTTTGTATATTGGAGACCTGGTATTAATCATTTACGTCTGATCAGTCAGCAAGTTTAACATACTTTATGTGTTAGTATCTCGACGGATTATTTCAAGTAAAGAGCTTTTTTCTCAGATATGTTTTTTTTAAACATTGCATCACGAAAATGGTTTCAACTTCAGCAACTATTAATTTATAAATACAATTTTATTTCTGCATATACTTAAAACATAATTATTGTTTACTACTACAAAGTAAGAAATGCAATTAGAGAAACGTATTAGTAATAATACATTGATAAACAATTTAATGCTTTCTGTGCCTCAATATTTTCGAATGTACGCGTGTTTAGTAATGAAATAGCAAATACCCTTTAAATAATACGTAGAGTTGAAATTGTATTTAATTATGAAAAACTGCGACTGCAACAATCTCATTTCGGCTGGTACTCAACGGTTTGTTAAACACACACACACACACACACACACAAAATTATTTATTGGACACTGATTTTCATCTGTGGAGGGGGGCACTTAATTGATGAACCCACTGAAGCCGTCATATTTCCCCAAATGTGCGTGCAACACGCGTAGCACAATCTAGCAGCATATAAAATATAGAGACAGACAGGAGACACCAGAAGTAAGCGTGAACCACATTTTCGCTCCCTTAAATAAAAATTCGAATTAAGGTCTTTCTTAAGGGCCTTAAATTCCGAATAGTCGGTTTTTTTTATGAAAAATAAGCATATCTAAACAGGTTAGATTTAACACTCCATTAGATACATTAGCCTTTTCGTTGTTAGCGCACAATTAACGCCTTTATCAAGAACGCTTGGTACTATAATAGTGTATAAACCGCGAAATTTGACTGAAGAGGGAGAACGAATTCTATAGATTCTGACATTTTGTTCGCTTATTCAAATCTTTTTTATTCTGAATAAATATGAAAGTGATGAAGCCTTTTCACTCATATAAGAAAAGCAAGGAATAATCGCTTTATTACAGCTTCACAGAATATGTGCACTGCGCACAGACAAAAGTTATGACTACCATTTCATTGTCCTTGCACCACGTGCACGGTGTAGATTTTCTAAGGGGATAAAATCATTAATATCTGACTTTATTCAAGAGCTGAATCGTAAGTTTACGGTCAGTCCTGCAGTGCTTTAGTTTTATGATCACGGACGCTACGTGACTTGGTGAAAAGGGTGGAAGAGAGTATTAAAAAGATATTAAAATCGTAGACCATTGTGGAAGCTTCAGTCTGATGGGGAGGGGTATTGTTTGACGTTTTATGAACGGACCTAATCCTTCGCCGGCATTGAAAGGAGAACGCAGCAGTGTAGAAGCTGAAAGTCTGTCGCTGGTCGAATCATAACATCCTTATAGTTATGATATGGAGTGCAGATGTTTGCTAGGGTACTGTAATGCAGTTATGTACTTAAAAATGACCGAAAAAATGTTTTAAAGTGCAAGATCTCGTTGGACATAGATTGAAACTGAACCTATCAATTAGAACAACTGAAATTCTCCAGTTTTAATGAATTAAACATTAATAACAATAATAATAACAACAAAGTACCTCAATGGACATTGCACTTTACAATCATTATTTAAACTACACTTACCACTTCGATAGCAACAAGGATTTCGTTATATTGACTAAGGTCTCAAGAGGAGGCTCTGTAATCATATCTGCTCTTGCACAAGTCAAAATAAACGCTTCCGGTTATGGATAATCATTTACCTCCCTTCAAATAAAATAAAACACTAACACACATTCAATGTTATACTTTTTTCAGCAATACGAGTACCGACAACTTTTCGGTATTTAATTGAAGTCAACTAATGCTTGTTGTCTAATGACAAGCTTAGTTTGAAAGCTCACTTAAATTACCTAAGACATATTGTGGCAGTAATTTGTATCACAACAATGTAAATGCCAGAGTGATTGTAGTGTAAATAAGCATTATTGTATGACATTGATTTGAGATGTTTGTTAATTATAAGCATTGTTAGGAAATAAGTTTACACGGCCTCACTGAAACTGACAATAAGAGCGGGTAACAATGAGCGAGGGGGTGAGTTATTTATCAATTATTAGAGACAAGCAAATGACGTCAGATTGGCGCGCTTTTCTTAGAAATAGCGGGAATTTCTTCCCTAGAGCATATGTTTTCGTAATTTTTGATTGGATATAAAAATAGACGCTAATGTTGGCGCGTTTTATTAACCAATAGCAGCTCGGTTATAATCTTTAGGCATATCGGGTGAGGGAGTATAAATTCCGTGCCAGAGAGAGATAACGCACAGTTCATCAGAATCGTTCGTGGGTTACCTACAGTCGCACAGTTCTACAAAATCTCTCGCGTCGTAAAGTTAGTTACAAAAAAAAGTTGAAGTACGCAAATTAATAATGTGCAGTAAATAAGTTATTATAGTAACAGAAAATATAACAGTTTCAGTCGGGCGTGTATCAATAGTCAATATGTGAAATTAAAGATGTGTGACGGCAATAAAAGTGTAAAAACAAATTATTTTATCAGTGTTATCTTTGAGTAACAACTCCTTTCCGTTTACACACCCTGTTCAAGAGATGTGCTCGACCGAGAAATAATAGCTAGCCGGAGGACATTGAACCCAAATTTAAAAATAGTAATACAATAACAGGCGCTCAGCAAAAAGATAACACGAAGTGACCGCGACAAATTGACTTCCATACGTGGGGCAGATAAACATGAAGCATCTTCCAACTACAAACAAATATTCCACTTCAATATTATAAACAAAAGGTAGATTCTGTAAGAAAATTGCAATGCGAGAACGATGTAATTTTTGTCCACTTTTAGTATAATTACTGAAGTGGCTTACCTATTTCATCTCGCATTATGCGGCGTTAAATCTTTAACCGCTTCTTCTATATTTTGAATTTGTAGATCATCAAATATAGTTGGTGCCAACCGTCAATAATCAAAAGAAAAATCCACGATAATACGCTTGCTAGATTTCTAGTCGACTAGAAGCAGAGACCGTAAGAATAACAAAACGGATGTAGGATAAAAACAGCTATCAGTTATTAGTTTTTGAGCAGAATGCTTTAAAACTATCGATTAAGTGCGATTCTGATTGGTGAATAAGGCATCAATAAGACCGTGCATCGACTGAAAGGCGCTCGAGTGTAGCTATTGCCGCGAAAATGTTTTAACAAAGTGGAGCGCAGAGTCCAAGCGACCGCCTGCCCAGCAGTGCTTGTGTGTCGAACTGCATAATGCGCAACGTGGCATTCAGGAAAGGATATGGAGGCCTTAGGAAATGAGGAGTCAAATAGCTGCCGAAAAAACAGAAGACAAAGCTGAAAACACAGATATAGAAAAAACTATCTCTGCACCTATAAACCGATCAGAATTAAACAAAATTAAGAAAAACCTTTTCTGATAGAACATCTACTTCCTAACATGCACCACAGATTTTGCGGCTTTCCACAGTGTTGTGGAATTCTAGAGAATAGTTTTGGTCTGAACTTGCAGGGAAAAAAAATTGTTAATGCGCTACATTCACAATATTTTCGGTACATTCTGTACTTTCTATATTTTTATGTCGCTTTTACGGACTATTCTTCCAAACGCTAATTTTTTCTTTTCTATTTCATGTTAATGGACATAAATGTTACAGAAATAGTTTCATTGCATATTTAGTTGTAGGTAAAAAGGAGCTTCAGGAGGCAGTAGCGGTAGTCAGGTGTTTGAAAAGCGGGTCACTATATGCTGGCTTTAAAATTCTATACTGTATGCATGGTATCGCGAGAAACAGCATCGTGGCAACATTTAAAAAGTGACCAAGTGTTGAAAACTTCAAACCAATAATAACGAATATCTCTGAAATGACTATTGTTGTGGGGACCTCACAACCTGTATGGTTAACGAGTTCTCAGTATCAAAAATTTGTTTAGAATGCAATAATGCAATATTTACAATACATAAGGGGTAGAGAAGGCAAAAATGTTCTATAGACTGTTTGGGAGGCAAGCGAGCTGGAGAGACTACAAAAGGCTCTTGGAACCACTGACCTAAAAGACAGAGGCAAAGAAAAGTGACAACAGGTTGACAAGATGGTGTAATGAATGGCGTCGTCCTGATACGACAAAGATGACGTCACAAGGTTGCTGAGGGAGACAGGGAGCGGAGAAGCATGTTTCGTTTCACGTTTCGGTGGCTATATAAGGGAAAGGCTGTTACATAATGACAAATAACGGCTCTGTAGGCGTTACTTCTCGTCTAGTGAGGGTGGTCAGAAAGTAATTAAAGTGCTCACCGAACAGCCGCATCATCTTTCTTTGTTTACGCTAATGTCTTGGGTTTTGTGTTCCGAACTCTTGCCTCCAGGGGATAATGAAACTCGTTTCTGAAATGATGCGCCCACATTCACTCCTTTTACAACACAAGCGAAAAGTTTATATAAAGAGTGTGATGTGTTATATTGACGTAATTTTCTTTACCCACTATTGTTAATTCCTCTTTTGCAAAACCTTCCTGGATGAGCCTGATTTTTCTATTTACTTCATGTTAATCGAGATAAGCATTTGGAGAAATTTTTCATTACACATTTCGTTGAGGTACAAGGGGACACAGAAAGCCGGAGCGATAATCACAGCTTTAAAAAATGGGTCCCTATATGCTGTCTTTGAAATTCTACTCTTTGCACCACATACGGTAAACAAAGGAAAATTCAAACCAAAAACAACGAATTACTTGGAATTGGTTATTGTGAAAAATATATTTCGCATAAATTGTGTGTGTTAACTAGATCTTTTTCTAGCTTATACTCCATCAGTTATACAAAATTATTTGAGAATGAAAAGTAATTCACAAGCTATTCGTTAAAACATTATCATATGCCTGTAGTTATTAGTGTCATCCATGGAATTGTAAACGTTTTCATTTTTTTGTCAAAATAGTGTCATGGAGGGATTTTCTTGAAAATTCTTGGAAGATGCTGAACCTAAAATATGTTTAACATTTATCCGAATTGTCTTGTTTTGTTATTGATGTTCTCTCTCTCTCTTTCTCTCACGCACACGCACACACGATTTTTTCTAAAAGTGTATTTCTTATTCAGAGGAATGTGTTTCTGATGAAATCTCAGCACCGAATTTTTGGGTGGAATACAATATTTCCGCTGCCTACTATAACTAGGTGCTGGAGTAATTAAAAACAAACATAATTCGTTTTATGAAGTTGTCTTGCTACTTGATTACTTTGAAGTTTTTCAAAAATGAATCCAAATAAGGAGAATTACCTTGTCTATCGATTTCTGCGCGAGTGTAATATTATTTTGACTTATTTTCTATTTGAAAGGTCTAATGAAGCACAATTTGTCCCAATCCATAATATAAATTTCTATGTTTTTGAAATTTAACTGAGTCAAGAATATACTTGCAGTGAGTATCTAATGATAAAATATCTCAATATCTATAAAGATAATTACCAAGATATTAATACAGTGATATAACACAGTCATGTCTTCAGAACGTCCTCTTCTTGCTCTAATGAAAATATTTTGATTTTGGTATAATTTTCGTATCAGAGTTTAGAATGTAGTGTTCTACGACATGTATGTGATTAAACCTTACTCTCCTAACATGCTTATAAATCCTGATTGTGATCTCAGTGCTTCATGTACAAATACAGGTATTGTCAAGGAATACTTCACCTCAGATCTCCCATCAGGACAGGACAACTCCCGCAATTACGCCAACGTTGTCGGAATTACCAATAATACGTGGGATGGTAATGTTCGATATCCAGATTTGATAGGTGTACATAAATAAATAAGATATACGATATTCTACGGCATTACTGGTCATAAAACGCTAATTGTCTGTGTGGTCATCCGTAGGCGTGCTGGAATAGGATGGTAATTTAACCTGGTTTCTGATACCCCTCGTTCTTCGCTTACGCAACGGTTATTAAAAGTAAATTTATTACGTTAGTTTTAGGTAGACATATCATTGACATTTATACGGCCGAAGGAACTCTGTATCAGGCAGTACTATAGTTTAATTTTCCGCTGTTGCATATCTCGACAACCAGAGATCGCTAACTGATTCGCGAGGATCTTATTCCCCTGTATTTTGCACAAGAGCGCAAATGCAGATCGCACCATTATACGGATTCTTAGCCTAAAAAACTTCTAATTTTGTCTGATACTTATAAGTAGAAGTAGTACTGTGTCTATGCGTGTTTTTAAAGTAGCCTTTTAATGTTTTGCCACAGCAGCGCTGCAGTCGCGATTTTGAGAATACGCGATCAGTTCCTCCATTTATTAGCAAGCCAGACGCACCTGTGGACATCGTCACTTTGTGTTTTCGTGTTAGAGGGTTTCGAAATGTTCAAAATAATCGAATGACCCGCCGACGGTGAAGTCAGATCAGTGATTCGGTTTTTGAATGCGAGAAATGTTACGCCAGCAGACATTCACCGTCAATTGTGTGAGGTTTATGGGGAAACAAGAATGAGTGACAATGTCCAGGCACCCACAGCCAAACAAACTCAAGATCTGATCACATCATTTGGTTGGAAACAATTCGACCATCCTCTCAACATTCCGGATTTGGCACCAAGTGATTTTCTTTGTTTCTTCATCTGAAGAAATTCATTGGCGGAAATCATTTCAACGACGATGATGTGAAACCAGAAGTGCAGACTTTCGTTTCAGGCGGCATCACTCTTTGACGAGGCATACAAGTACTGGTTTCCCGTTATATGTGCCTGAATAACGGCGGTGACTATGTGAAGATGCAGTGTAAGGTAATAAATGATAATAAAGTATTTGGATAATAATGTTCTGTTATGTAATAAAAATGTTATCAGAAACACGCCCCTTAATAAAATAATTGCATAAATACCAAACTTGGCATTTAAGTTCAACATCTTCAAAGGATACGATACGTAGATTTTCAAGAAACAATCCTTTACGTGGAAATTTGTTATTTTCTATTTTCCAAAAAAATGGGACTATTTTCTATATTCTATATAAATGTTGAACCGTAGGAGATAAATAAAAACTTACTGCATAGAAATGTAGATCTGCTTAAGATGATAACAACGTCATGTCAAGTACATTTTTACGGCATTAACCATTACCGAAATTCCCTTGTTTGGTTTGAATTTTCAAATATTAATTTTTTTCTTGTTCTAAGTCGACAGGTAGTACTAGTTTTATTATTCTTGTGTTTTTTACCCCATGGTTATGCAAAGATGGGAACTTCAAAGCTATCATACAGTGGCTCTCATTTTAAGGATTTGGTACGCTTCAGCCTCCTGTATCCATCTTGTAACTGAGCGAGGTGGCGCCGTGGTAAAGTGTGCCTCTTGCATTCGGGAGAACCCGGGTTCGATTCCCGGCGATCGTAGGTTTTTCGTGGTTTCCCCTCCGTGGAATAACCTATACTTATAACTATCCCTTTTGTACCTACAACGAAGTGTGCAGTAAAAGTATTTCTGCAAACCTTATCTGATTGACAAGAAGCTTTAAGAGTGGGTAGAAAAGTATATGTGAATGTAACAGCTTTACTTTAAACAGTGTTTAACACTCGTTCTTATACATAAGGCACCACAAATGGTGGACAGTGATCACCAGGTACAGAAACTTCTAAGCATTAAGGCCAGGATGGAAGGATGTCACTTGACTATAGTCAAGGACAGCGTACCCCTATCCCTGTATAATCCTTCGGCGTTTGCAGATAGCACTCAGACCGATTTTTACCTGCATGTGAGTGACCCCTGCCCTGTTGTTTTCATTCTTCGTAGTGATATGGTTTAAGTGAAGATAACTTTAAGCCAACTTTTTAAGAATTCCTATGCCTGCTGATGATACATGAGGCGAAATGCTAATTGGGAAAGGAAATTTGTGAAGGAAATGTCCCAGCCTAAGTTTAGAATACTTCTCTGGCATTTGCCGCTTAGAGGACTGGAGAAACCCTCAGCCCGGGAGAATAATCCTGGCAGTATTTGAAAGGAGGACCTATACGAGGGTTATCCAGAAAGTCTCAGATGTTTTGAAATAAACAATTAACAAAATGTAAATATCAACGTTTATTATCTACATTTGAAAGGTACACTCTTAAGCTATTTTTCTACATAATCGCCATTCAAACTGAGGCATTTATCATACCGTGGCACAAGTTTTTCAATACCCTCTCTTTAGAAATCTACCGCCTGCGACTTCAACCACTGGTTTACACCGGCATGTAGTTCAGCGTCAGTATCAAAGCGTTGTGTACCGAGCCATTTCTTCATCGCTGGGAAGAGGTGGTAGTTGCTCGGCGCCAAATCCGGGTTGTATGGTGGATAGTCAAACACCTCCTATTCAAAACCATCCAAGAGTGTTCAGGTACGATTGGCTGTGTGTGTGGGGGTGCCTTGTCGTGAAGAAACAACACCTTGGTGCTAAGTTTTCCCCGACGCTTATTTTGTATGGCACGCCTTAACTTTCTTAGTGTTTCACAACACCTCTCTGAGGTTATTGTTGTTCCACGTTCCAGAAACTCAGCGAGAAGCACTCCCTTAGAGTCCCAAAACACAGTAGCCATGACCTTTCTTGCTGACGGCGTTTGCAAACGCTTTCTTGGTTTCTTGGAGGAATGTGTGTGTACCCATTCCGTCGACTGCTGTTTTGTTTCACAATTGATATGCCTCACCCAAGTCTCATCCCCGGTTACGATACGATCGAGTAAAGCGTTACCATATTTTTTGAAATCTTGGAGGAAGGTCAGTGCTGCAGCCAGTCCTGTTTTTTATGGTCTTCCGTTAGGATTTTCGGAACCCACCTAGCACAAAATTTGTGGTAACCAAGCTTCTCTACCACAATTTGATGCACCAAACTCCGTGAAATTTGGGGAAAATGTTCCGAAAGTTCTGTAATCGATGATTTTTACAAATTTTGTCATTGATTTGTATTTACAGTTCATCAGTCATAAGACTAGGCCTACCACTGCGATCCTCGTCGTGAACATTGGTACGGCCCTTTTTAAAATCAATGCACCGTTGCCTGACTCGATTTTCACTCATTATTCCCTGCCCGTAAATATGACAAAGTTGACGATAAATTTCAATTGGTTTGTTCTTTTTAGCCAACAAAAACCTAATCACAGACCACACTTCACAAATGGCGTGATTTTCTATTGCAGCGCACATTTTAACAACTCACAGAGAGCACAGTAAGGAAGGCAGTCCTCATGCTACCACAACTGGATGCGTACTGAATGTAGGAACGTTCTGACACCATGATGGCGGCTCTAGCCCTACTCATAGGCAAAAACGGCTGGCACTTTCTGGACTGACCTCGTAGTTTACGAGTTCGTATCTTAACGATCTCGTTCGCCCTTTTCGAACAATAAGCATTCTTATAAATACAACAGAAATGCATCAAGCTTTAAACCGACACTTCCGTTTAAAGAATAATTAGGGATGGTGGGATTTTTCTTGAAAATCTTCTCATGTCTTCCTTGGAAGATGCTAACTGATATGCCAAGTTGACCCAAGTATATTTCTGGACGCTCTCTAACTGCTGTGGTCCTTAGCGTCCCATTCTATATTCGGCGTGAAAGACCGGAAATTTTGCTCAGAGGCCAGGGTTGAGGTTCTTTTACGTGCCGTAAATATAGGACACGGGACCACCGGCTTTACTTCCCTTCCGAAGGAAGCCATGCTAGAGATTTTTACTCCCGAAAAAATTCATCGTCCTCCTCCGGGTTTGAACCCGCGACCTTGGGAACTAGAGGCTAGCATGGTAACCACTGCATCACGGAGGACGACATGAAGCTTTATTTTTGGGTTATGCTGTTCATGCACACGGATTCAGAGGATCTCATAACTTGTATTTCATATAAAAACTATATCGGACTTTTTGATGGAAAGCAATTTCTCTGAGTAGGTGCTAGATAAAGTAATAAAATATTAAAAAGGTAATTCTTTATTATACTGTTCTCTTCCCCAATAGTTACAAAATTGTCAAGAATTAATTTGGTAATGCAAAACAATTCAAAGTGATTTTTATTACAAACGTTGTTCCATCTATCCTAAAAATTTGGTACAAACTTTGACACGAGTTTCTTCTCCTTCTCTGCATACTTCAGATGTAAATATAAGTAATACAGCCTTTTTTATGATATAAAATAAATGCTGGCAATGAAGAAAGGAAAAACATACTGCAAAAAGATGACTGTTTGCTTAGATTTACTTCCTAAAATACATTTAATGACTCATTATATGTTTTAAGAACTAAGGTACCTATTCTTGGAACGGATGTAATTCATAAATTCTCAAAAAGTTGCGATACTTTATCTAGTCTCGCGTATTGCTTAATTAGTCTACGTGATGTTACCATCATTTCTACATTTTTATGCGTTCGCTGTCATCTCATCTGCATGGTTTAGCGTCTAACTTTGGTTTAAATTAACCTGATTCTGATGCCCTATTTAGCCAAAATAGCAATAACAAAGCAGGTATTATTTATAGTAGTAGTCTTTTCGTTAGTGTAATTACGTGGCGGTTCCCAAAGTGTGGGACACCACTGATTATTAAGGAGGGAGGGTCACAGTCAAACAAACCTTTGGTATGATCAGTAGAGAAATAAATAACATAATATTCATTATAAAAGCTTTTATTCCAGTTCTTTTACTTTCTTTAAACCTTACTTAGAGCAAGTGCAAGCATTGCATTCCAACCAAAAATTCGATAGCGACGTTTCACCGGAAATACACGTTTTGAGACTTTCTGAATACAAACATAAAAAAATCTGATGTGTTACACTCACATGACTTTCTCTACTCTTGTACAATCTATTTTTACAAACGTCTATTCTCCATATGCTTCATATTAATCGAGATATCGAGATGTCAATCTTATTGGTAATTTTCTTGTAGATGCAAGGGGAATATGGTAGCTTTCAAGCGATAGTCAAATATTTTAACGCTGGTTGCTATGTGGAGTATTCCATTCTCTTTGCATGTCCAGGACATAAAAAAATGAATAACGAATTTGAGAAAAAGTATAAGTATTGGAAAATTTAAGGAAATAACAAGCAATATCTCGAAAACGGTTCACTCAACAAAAAAAATGTATATGATATAAGTTGTGTATTTTAACGTGATCTACATTTGTTGTGTAGTAAAATTTTGTCTATCTCTTATGGTTTACCAGTTATGCAAAAGTCGTTCATAATGAAGAATACTTTTGGAGACATTCCCAGAAATTTCGAGATATACATTTCATTTCGCATGACATTATCTTAAACATATGATATTTTCATCAAAATCGTTAGAGCCATTTTTGAGAAAATTAAAATTTTCGAAAAATGTTCCATGTTAAGGGTAGTCTGGGGTGGGGGGATTTTCTTGAAAATCTTCGTGTCGCATCTCTGGAAGATACTGAACGTAAATACCAAGTTTGGTGTTTATCCGACTGTTAGTTTTTGAGTTATGCTGTTCACAGACACACACACAGACACACACACACAGACACACACACGGACATGTTTCTAAAAATGCTTTTTTTGGATTCAGGAGGTCTCAAAACATGTATTTCCGGTGAAATCTCGGTATCGAATTTTTGGGTGGAATGCAATACTTCCCCTACTTACTATACGTAGTAGAGAAAGTAATAGAAAAATCTGATGTGTTACACTCACATAACTTTCTCTACTCTTGTACAACCTAATTTTACAAACGCCTATTCTCCATATGCTTCATGTTAATCGAGATATCGAGATGTCAATCTTATTGATAATTTTCTTGTAGATGCAAGGGGAATATGGTAGCTTTTAAGCGATAGTCAAATATTTTAACGCTGGTTGCTATGTGGGGCATTCCATTCTCTTTGCATGTCCAGAACATAAAAAAATGAAAAATCTGATGTGTTACACTCACATGACTTTCTCTACTCTTGTACAATCTATTTTTACAAACGCCTATTCTCCATATGCTTCATGTTAATCGAGATATCGAGATGTCAATCTTATTGGTAATTTTCATGTAGATGAAAGGGGAATATGGTAGCTTTTAAGCGATAGTCAAATATTTTAACGCTGGTTGCTATGCGGCGCATTCCATTCTCTTTGCAAGTCCAAGACATAAAAAAATGAATAACGAATTTGAGAAAAAGTATAAGTATTGGAAAATTTAAGGGAATAACAAGCAATATCTCGAAAACGGTTCACTCAACAAAAGAAATGTATATGACATAAGTTGTGTATTTTAAGGCGATCTACATTTTTTGTGTAGTAAAATTTTGTCTATCTCTTATGGTTTACCAGTTATGCAAAAGTCGTTCACAATGAAGAATACTTTTGGAGACATTCCCAGAAAATTCGAGATATACATTTCATTTCTCATGACATTATCTTAAACATATGATATTTTAATCAAAATCGTTAGAGCCATTTTTGAGAAAATTAAAATTTTCGAAAAATGTTCCATGTAAAGGGTAGTCTGGGGTGGGGGGATTTTCTTGAAAACCTTCGTGTCGCATCTCTGGAAGACACTGAACCTAAATATCAAGTTTGGTGTTTATCCGACTGTTCGTTTTTGAGTTATGCTGTTCACACACACACAGACACACACACAGACACACACACACACACACACACAGACACACAGACACACACACGGACATGTTTCCAAAAATGCTTTTTTTGGATTCAGGAGGTCTCAAAACATGTATTTCCGGTGAAATCTCGGTATCGAATTTTTGGGTGGAATGCAATACTTCCCCTACTTACTATACGTAGTAGAGAAAGTAAAAATATATGTTTGTTTGTGTGTGTGTGTGTTATTGAACAGCATAACTCAAAAACCAAAGTTGGTTAAACACTGAACTTGGTTTTCAAGTTCAACATGTTTCAACACGAGGATATTGGAGAAAATCTCCCAACAAAAAACACGGAAAAACTTTCGATATTTTTTATTTTTTTAAAAATGGTTATTTTGATTAAAATACTGAATTTAAGATATTTTCACAGTAAATAAAATGTGTATCACGAATTTTCTGGAAATAGTCCGTTAAGACCTGTTTAACTTCTATGATCATGTTGGAGGCATTGAATTGAGGAAAAATTGATGATATTGTTACTCCAAGTTTAGGTGTGTTTAAAGTTGGCTATTTCTTCGTTTTTATCGTTAAACACATTCACCGAGGTTCAGACTTCTAGACTCTGCCAAGGGTAGGGAATGATTCTAATTAAAGGTTTCCTCTGGCCCAGCCGCGAATCAAATCCGGGGGTTCTGGTTTCAGAAGCCAGAGTGCTTCTCACTCGATCACACAAAGGCAGTCCTGTACTAATATTACTTGTTTAAATAGCAATACGAGTATGAATTTCTTGTTTAATGTTTCCTTTCAGTTAGTCGAGACTTGTTACAAATTTATCATGATGGGTCATTCTAATAAACAGAGCGTTATTTAGAAGCCATAGAAAAGCTTAAGCAACGAGCGAGATGACTGAGGCAGTAAAATTAAGGCCCGCATTCGGGAGGTGCGGGTTCAAATCCTATGTAGATCTGATTGGAGTTTATGGTGGTTTCCATCAGTTGCTAGGTAAACAATGGATTGGATATTCAGCATCACGACCCAGGTTCCACCTACAAAGAAAATAATGGAATCGTACATGAAGGCGACCACGAAACTAATACCATCGATAAACAAGTTAGCAGGCAGATAGTAGAGGAACCAACTATGCAAATAAGGCCACGTGTCCAGAATCACATTGATATAGTAATAATAATAATAATAAAGAAAAATTATGGATAATATACAAGTGAATAATGTGATAATGTATATTATTTTATTTTGCATTTGTAAGTTAAGCAGATGTATCAGTCCGGCATTTATTTGGGAGCATAAGAGTAAACATTTTGACGTGGATGGGTTAACAGCCCTTTGCACAACTTCTAATCTAATCCAACTTCTAAATTCAAAAAGTTGTTAGACAAGGTTGCCCATTATCAACCACTCTTTTTAATCTATATTTTGACGACATGATTAGATCATGGAAGCAACAAACAGTAGGAGGGATTAATTTGGGGTCAAGAACAGTAAAGACAATGAATGATCTTCGCAGATGACCAGATATTAAGAGAGAAAAGTGAAGAGGAACTTCAAAGGATGACATATAAACTAAAATTAATATAAAAAACATACAGCATGGAAATTTCAATTGAAAAAACTAAAGTTATGGCATTTAAAGGTACTCACTTGGTCCGGTCTAAAATAATTATAGAAAATAAAAGCATAGAGCAAGTGTCAATATTTAATTTTCTAGGATGTGAAATAACTTGGGCCTGAAATAAACATTAATTGAAAGCTAAATAAATTTAATTACATAACGGGAACCATAAAGAGAACACTAAAATATAAAATAAGAAAAGACTCAAAAATAAAACTATATAAAGCAATGGCCATCCCCACAGTAACTTATGGGTCTGAAACATGGACAGTGACAGCAGAAAATAAAAGAAGGATACAGACAGCTGTAATGGAATTTCTCAGACCTATAGCAGGATACACAAGACTGGATAAAAAGCCAAACAACGAAGCAAGACAAAAGTTAAAAATAAAATAATAATAGAATATAGAACTAACTGGAAACAACACTTAGAAAGAATGTCATTAAATAGGATACCCCGAGCAACATATAGCTGCAGACCCCAAGGATACAGAAACCCAGGACGACCAAAAAAAGAGATGGTCACAACAAGATTTTGGAGCCGGAACAGCCTAAACGGTCTAAAACCGTGAAGTAGAAGAAACTTACGCAGATTTCTGGTTTATAAAACTCTGCTTATACCTCAAAACACTATTTTTGGAGGTGCAATACTCTAAAAGAGTTAATGAGTAATATAAACCTCTTTAATTGTCTTTAAGTTATTTAGATTTTTATAGTTAGGTTATGCATGTTCAGTTTTGTGAACACTGCATATGCCGAAAAAAAGCAGTAGAAGGGGGAGACGAGGGAGGACACAAGGTACTGCTGGTCTGCTACGATTAATTACCAACAGCATAATGCCATTGATTCCTTTAAATGAGCTCACATTCGTTTTAATGACGAAACTTTGTTTCGAAAGCATCATTTAGTGTGGTTGCTTTAAATTTTATTGTCACGCCACGACTGTGAATGAAAGTAATGAGAAAAGCAGGATGTTGCTTTTAATTGGGTTCCAGGCGAGTCATCAAATCGTGAAAGGGTGTTTCCAATGGCGGTAGAAGTGGAGGCATAATGCTGTTTCACAAGCAATATGGCTGCAGCTCGTCATTTAATTTCGCATTTTCTGGAGTCGTAATGGATTTCTAGACAGAGAGGAAAACAGCTACGCAGGAGATGCTCAAAGTAAGCGACATCGCCGAAATGAGGTCCCTATTCAAGTAATCATGAAGTCATAATACAGAAATCTAAATTATTTTTACGTCTAGTATGATACAGGAGTAGAGTTATTATCAGCTGTAATGCCACTCAGAATAATTGGGGTCCATTTGATAGCACTTTGTTTCAATATCCCAGGCAGAGATGAAAGAAGTTATTTTATTTCTTAAGAATGAAAGATGATGCAAACTTGGGACATCACAGAATAGGTATTTTAAATGCCATAGACATTTATGGTAACCTTATTCCATTTTCCATCCAAATAGTTTTGAGTTGTCTCTATATTTTATACTTGTGTTTCTACAAAATTATATATATTACGTTCTCTCTTTGTGTACTAGTCGGCCACGATGTGAGTGCTTGTGGTGAGAAGAGAAAACAAACACCTACGAAACAAGTGAGTGGGCATCGGAAGAACAGTCAGGTAAAGAAAACATTCGCAGTTTCGAGTTGCATTTATTAGCGAGGCTGAGGCCTGCAAATGCAGTACTGTTTTCAATGTGCAACTATACCAATATATTCCCCTATCGCCTTGCCCCTCACCTTTCTGATCTCCAGCCCTGATTGTCCAAAAACAATGGCGCGCTCCTCAAGTCCACTCATATCGTGGCCGACTAGTACTAATGCTATTAGTATTCTCTAGATATGTATAAAAGTAGGTACACATTACAAAAAATAATAAAATTAATTGCAAATATGAACAAATAACGAGAAATATAAATCAACCGATCGATGGGGAGCGTAATTCTACGCGTGATAAAATTATTGTTAGGATCAGAGCGGGACTAATCAAGTGTAACAATCTTTTGTATCTGAGAAATAACTGCTGAAATGCAGCAATCAAACAAAGTTTCTTACTCAAAAACAAATGAGGATCTCTTCTACAGGTTAATTAAAAATATAAGGTAGCATTTGTAGAATTTGTAGAATGTGTGTTTTGGATTTTGGTTTGCTATACAGTTTGATTTAATTTGTTGTATTGATTTTTCAATTTATCACTGACTTTGAAATGTCCCAATTCAAGTTATTTGCACAGGATATATTAAAAGAATTTAAAAAGCTTTTGGGGGACGGGTTCGTCACCTCAAAATAGGAAGCAAAGTCCATAAAAATGTTTCTGAAGATCCTTTTTTTTCAGCTCAGCTCATAAACTCGTAACAAATGTTCAAAATATCCTCCGCTTGCTTTTACACACGCATGCACTCGCCGAATTATTTTTGTCGCACCCTTTCAAATACTCTCTGTCGGTGTCTTAGCACTTTTGCAGGCCTCCATTACAGCACCCATGCATTAGCAACGTCTGCTACATTTAGGTAGCTCCATACAAACTCCAAAGGATTGAGGTCGGGAGAATATGTATGCCATAAAACTGGTCCTTCCCTGCCTATCGTTGAAGATATCACCTCGAACAATGTGCTGAAGTGCCATCATGCATAAACCTCGTGCTTTATATTTGCAAGAGGGGTACATGCTGTAGGAAATCTGGAAAGCGTCATCTCAATAAAGTCGTATAGACGTCGCGTGCTGGGGGAACACATGGACCTACAAGTTACCTATGCGCGCTCACACACACACACACACACACACACACACACACACACACACACACACACACAAGGCACTATAATATGAGTATATTGCGATATAAGAGTGATAGTGGTTTATAACAGAATTGAGGAAAAGTTTGAAAATACAAGATGAAGTCGAGATTTGCTATTTGCGAGATTCTTTTACACACTTAATGTATATTGCGTACTATTGTAGGGGCTCTAGGTGTAAACTGTGTTAATTTTAACGTTATCTTCTTATATGGTTGGTTATTAATAGCTGTTAAAACCAGTGACCATTACTATTAAAAATATTATTCCAACTTGATTATGACAAACTTGATTTTCAAATAAATGAAACGTCGATCGAAGTAGAAACACGAAAGTTCATTGCTATCAGTTACTATCGATTACCTTCTCTAGTATTAGGACAACGTTAAGAAGTTGCTACCAAAACTGTAAAGTCTTTGAGCAGAAATCGAAGAAACATCGCACATAGGATGTACTTGTTTGTTTCCTAATAAATCAAAATCAAGGTGATAAGACTCTCCCATTGTAAAACCTGTTTGTGGCGTGTCGGTAAGCCAAATGTACTTTTGTACAGTACTAGTTACAGTCTCTAGGTGTTTGTGATTCAATAACATATATGTGTTGTCTTGTCTTGTTCAGTACGAAGAATACAATACAGTCTGCGCAAATAATGGTTAGTTTCTCATTGTGTACCGGTAGTTATTAGTTGAGACAGTACGTACACACTTGTCGTTATAAAATCAGATTTCAATTATCTTCATGCACTGCTCGTATTATAATTCTGCATCTGCGACCCCATCCCCCAACTACAAAATGCTTAATTTGGTACTGCCTTCCTACTCCTCAATTTTCTGCACATTATTTTTCCGGCCATGTATATATTGTGGCGTGTATGTGTATGTATTGTCACGCCAGACACATTATTGTGCCGTTGGCGACAGTATTGTTGGGGTAATTCTTTCGGCTTTGGGTTTGAAGTTCGTTTGGCATGGCGACTCGCCAACTTTTGACTGGCAATCCTAGCCAGAGGTGGAGAGAGTGGGGGAGGTGAGCGTTACTTCTTTGTGTGTTGAGCGTTACTTTTGGTCGAGTGTTGAGTCTGAAAGGTTGAATGTGAAGTTGTGTAAATGTAACCTCGTGTGTGTACCACCTCCCCTCAATTTCTTCCTTTATCTTTTGTGTGCTTATACTGAGTAAACCATAGGTATTGTGATTAATGTAATGTAATGTTATTTTTATCCCATGCCCTGATTTGGAATGTGTAGTTTAAGATTCTGGTCCTCTTGCTGCCTTTGCAGCTATGCTTCCCAATGTGCATGCTGGGGTAACTACAATTTAATATCTAGCTGTAAACCTTTTGGCCTCACCCCAGGATATAACAATATGGGCTTGCAAAATGCACACGAGTACTTAATAAAACAATATTCGAATTTGTTGATATTTTTAGTTTCTCTACCATGTATCTAGTAGGTAGAGAGGGATTGCATTCCACCCAAAAATTATAAATCCAGATTTCACCGGGAATACACGTTTTGAGGGCCTCTGAATTCAAAAAGCTTTGTTAGAAAAGCGTGTGTGTGTTTGTGAGCAGCATAACTCAAAAACCGAAATCCGGATAAATATCAACTTAGTACTTAAGTTCAATACCTTTTAAAGTGTAACATGAGGATTTTCAAGAAAAGTCCCCCACCCCAAACTATCCTTTAGTTGGAATGTTTTTCGAATTTTTTTATTTTCTGATAAACTGGCTTTAACGATTTTGATCAAAATACCATATATTAAAGATACTTACATGGCAAATTATATATCTTTAATTTTTTGAGAATAGCCTGTGAAATCCTCTGTATTCGGAAGGAATTTTGTATAATCTTATATAATTGGTAAACGTTAAATCATAGACGGAAACGTAGATACTAAACAAAAAGTGTATATATCTTAAAAACATAATTTATTTGAAATAAACTTTTCTTGTGGCATAAGCCATTTCTGAGATATCCGTTATTAATGGTTCGGATTGTTCAATACTTTGCCATTCTCTTAAAATCCTGTTATATTCAGCTGTTTCTTGCGATTGCATGGAAATAATATGGAATTTTAAAACCAGTGCATAGCATCCAATCCTGCTTAACCATCGCTGTTCCCATTTTATCTATAACATAATGAGTAATGTAGCTATTTCTGCAAAGTTTATTTGGATTAAAAAACAACAGACAGAAAAATAAGCTTTAGTAAGAATAGTTTGTATACCCACTAATAAATGATTGAGGGTACAGAAAGTCATGTGAATGTCACAACAGATGTTTTATATGACGAGAAAGCAAGTGAAGTTGTTAAATAAAGAATGGTAACAAATGTTAAGCGAACATTCATGGATGAATTTATTTTATATCTATAGAAATTTAAGATTAGTTTACATAAAAGCCCCGTAAGAGTACGTAGCTTTTATAATTATTTGCTAAATGCTAGAAATACCAGAACGCAAATGCACAGTTACTGAAATGTAAGACTTGTGTACATTTACGATCTTGTTAATTTTCATAAAAGCTCAGAGATGCGTTTCTGATTTACACCATAGATCCTGTACACCGATTAAAGAATCCAGCAGCATCTTTGAGTTATAATAAAGGATGTCATGTATGAATTATGTGGTTTACAAGAAATTCCTCTATGCTTAATCATACCCAGCACTTTCATCAAGTTACAAGCCACAAAACCACAGGAATATATAAAGCCTAACCCGGAGCGAGCTGAATGACAAATATGTAGCAGAATTATGGACAAAGAACACATTTCAAAGGATAGTTTTGTGCAAAAATAACGGTTAATGCCACGTTTTCTTCTTATGGATGTTTCGATAATCTAAGAAGGAGCTTTATTGAAACCCGCAACTATAACAGAAGTACTAATTACTTTCTCTAATACGTATAGTAAGTAGGGGAAGTATTGCATTCCACCCAAAAATTCGATACCGAGATTTCACCGGAAATACATGTTTTGAGACCTCCTGAATCCAAAAAAATCTGATGTGTTACACTCACATGACTTTCTCTACTCTTGTACAATCTAATTTTACAAACGCCTATTCTCCATATGTTTCATGTTAATCGAGATATCGAGATGTCAATCTTATTGGTAATTTTCTTGTAGATGCAAGGGGAATATGGTAGCTTTTAAGCGATAGTCAAATATTTTAACGCTGGTTGCTATGTGGCGAATTCCATTCTCTTTGCATGTTCAGGACATAAAAAAAATGAATAACGAATTTGAGAAAAAGTATAAGTATTGGAAAATTTAAGGAAATAAAAAGCAATATCTCGAAAACGGTTCACTCAACAAAAGAAACGTATATGACATAAGTTGTGTATTTTAACGCGATCTACATTTTTTGTGTAGTAAAATTTTGTCTATCTCTTATGGTTTACCAGTTATGCAAAAGTCGTTCACAATGAAGAATATTTTTGGAGACATTCCCAGAAAATTCGAGATATACATTTTATTTGTCATGACAATATCTTAAACATATGATATTTTAATCAAAATCGTTAGAGCCGTTTTTGAGAAAATTAAAATTTTCGAAAAATGTTCCATGTAAAGGGTAGTCTGGGGTGGGGGGATTTTCTTGAAAACCTTCGTGTCGCATCTCTGGAAGATACTGAACCTAAATACCAAGTTTGGTGTTTATCCGACTGTTCGTTTTTGAGTTATGCTGTTCACAGACACACAGACAGACAGACACACAGACACACAGACACACAGACACACAGACAGACACACACACGGACATGTTTCCAAAAATGCTTTTTTTGGATTCAGTGATTCTCAAAACATGTATTTCCGGTGAAATCTCGGTATCGAATTTTTGGGTGGAATGCAATACTTCCCCTACTTACTATACGTAGTAGAGAAAGTAAAAAGCATTTTTGGAAACATGTCCGTGTGTGTGTCTGTGTGTGTGTGTGTCTGTGAACAGCATAACTCAAAAACTAACAGTCGGATAAACACCAAACTTGGTATTTACGTTCTGTATCTTCCAGAGATGCGACACGAAGATTTTCAAGAAAATCCCCCCACCCCAGACTACCCTTTACATGGAACATTTTTCGAAAATTTTAATTTTCTCAAAAATGGCTCTAACGATTTTGATGAAAATATCATATGTTTAAGATAATGTCATGAGAAATGAAATGTATATCTCGAAATTTCTGGGAATGACTCCAAAAGTATTCTTCATTGTGAACGACTTTTGCATAACTGGTAAACCATAAGAGATAGACAAAATTTTACTACACAAAAAATGTAGATCGCGTTAAAATACACAACTTATATCATATACATTTTTTTTTGTTGAGTGAACCGTTTTCGAGATATTGCTTGTTATTTCCTTAAATTTTCCAATATACTTATACTTTTTCTCAAATTCGTTATTCATTTTTACTTTCTCTACTACGTATAGTAAGTAGGGGAAGTATTGCATTCCACCCAAAAATTCGATACCGAGATTTCACCGGAAATACATGTTTTGAGACCTCCTGAATCCAAAAAAAGCATTTTTGGAAACATGTCCGTGTGTGTGTCTGTGTGTGTGTCTGTGTGTCTGTGTGTGTGTGTGTCTGTGAACAGCATAACTCAAAAACTAACAGTCGGATAAACACCAAACTTGGTATTTACGTTCAGTATCTTCCAGAGATGCGACACGAAGATTTTCAAGAAAATCCCCCCACCCCAGACTACCCTTTACATGGAACATTTTTCGAAAATTTTAATTTTCTCAAAAATGGCTCTAACGATTTTGATGAAAATATCATATGTTTAAGATAATGTCATGAGAAATGAAATGTATATCTCGAAATTTCTGGGAATGTCTCCAAAAGTATTCTTCATTATGAACGACTTTTGCATAACTGGTAAACCATAAGAGATAGACAAAATTTTACTACACAAAAAATGTAGATCGCGTTAAAATACATAACTTATATCATATACATTTTATTTGTTGAGTGAACCGTTTTCGAGATATTGCTTGTTATTTCCTTAAATTTTCCAATACTTATACTTTTTCTCAAATTCGTTATTCATTTTTTTATGTCCTGGACATGCAAAGAGAATGGAATGCGCCACATAGCAACCAGCGATAAAATATTTGACTATCGCTTAAAAGCTACCATATTGCCCTTGCATCTACAAGAAAATTACAAATAAGATTGACATCTCGATATCTCGATTAACATGAAGCATATGGAGAATATGCGTTTGTAAAAATAGTTTGTACAAGAGTAGAGAAAGTCATGTGAGTGTAACACATCAGATTTTTTATGTCCTGGACATGCAAAAATATATCGTAAATTAGCAAGGTGGATAGAAGTTTTTATATGAAAACTATAAACAAACAAAGAAAAACATATATATATATATATATATATATATATATATAGAAGTGTATGCGTGAGGTGGATGGATGAATAGATAGATCCCAAATAGGTACGAGAGTTCGTATCATATTTCTTAAATTTGGATCAAAGTCACCTCATCTTGGACTATACTGTATGTTCAAAATTACTTAATTTTATTTAAGCTTTAAATGAAGTAAAATAATACATTTTTAACTCAACCAGGAGCATCCTGATATACCAACCCCAACTTATTTATCAATTTGGCCGACATGACTGTAGAAATTCAGGAAATACAACCAAAAGCAGACTTAATCATAATGGGAGATTTTAATGACAGAATTGGGAGCGAAAATATTACGGTAGAAAGGGGAGAAGCAGATTGTAGGAGAGAAGTGCGGCGAAGTAAGGATACAGTGCTAAATTTAGATGGAAAAGAATTGCTAACCTTTTGTGAAGCGTTTAAATTAAACATCATTATATAGTCTTCAAAAGTATATAGGATAGAGAAAAAGTGTCCACCCTGCAGCACAGGATCTCTAGAATTTGCAGCTAATACTAATCCCCAGACACTGAAGGAAGTCTACAATGAATGTTTAACCCTCTTAGGATGAAAACTAAATCTGTTCATTAACCACATACTACGTGATTAACGAAATCATAATTTACATGCAGATGGACATTGAAATTAGTGTAAAAAATTCCTACTGAATGTCGTTACAGAGGAAGTAGGAGGTTTAATTTAGTTATTTCATTCTTTTTTTCCTGTTTCTTTCGATTTCCTATTACAAACAAAAAGTCTTTTAGATCCCCCAGGGCCTTGAGTCTATCAGCGCTAAATGTCCATGTACACCTTTAACAAGGAAAGGGTGTCTACTTAATTTTTCTTCTTAACTTTCCTTTTTTCTTCAGCCGTTACCTCAAACCCTCTTCTGAGTCCTCGCTCTCAATTGCTTCATTTAAGTAAAGGAGGACGTTTTCATTGAGAACGATTTACTTAATATGCAATATTCACAGAGTTACAACACCCGAAACCTATATTTTAAACGCTTTAAGTTGCTCCTCTTTTAAAAGGGTTTATTTTTTGTACCTCTAGATTAAGATCAAAGAGCCATTTCTGTCTTTAATAACCTACTAAATAGGCTCAGGTAAGCTGATTTTCACCATTCTTGTCCTACAGTCTTCTTGCCTACCTTCCTGAACGATTATATTGAATAAATGTTAGACACACTTGCAATTTCAAAATGACCAGAAAAATACAATTAATAAACTGCAAAAAATATCATACTTTGCAATAAGGAAGGAATTATACTTCCAAAACTGATGATAAGATACACGCTAGGTTGTCCAACATTGGTATACAACAGCTTTTCTACATTCCATAGATATTCAGAAAAATACTTCTCTGGAATACAGAGATGTTTGGCAACAACGCTCTTTCCCTTGCAGTTTAAGTTAAAAAAAAACGGTAATGCCACGCCCACCACACAGTAAAATGCATGCTTCTTTTCCGATGCAGTAGTTCCAACATCGCGGTGTTAAAATGCCAAACGAGTTTTTCGTATATATTCAGCGAAATGTTTAAGATTTAATGAGAGAAACCAAAATCAAAACGCATCTTTTAAATATGAGCGAAAAAGCAACAGAAAATGAATGTTTTAACTTAAACGTTTACTTATTATACGCTTAATGTAAGAAATAGGTATGGTACTTCAAAACCACAGATACAAAATTATTTCGACGCTTATAAAATCATTGAGAAAAACGCAGCAAAATGAGTATTTTTACTTAGCAATGTAAAACAATTTAGTAAAACAAAGCAAATTATTTTATTTTCAAAGGAAATAATCACGTATAATTTTGGCGATTATCCTTACAATGAACCCTTATTGTAAGCCGATGGATGGATGGATCATACATGCATATTTAAGGTACAAGTTAAAGGTGACAACAAGAAAAAACAGGAAAACATAAAAAGAAAAAATAGAGATAAATTGCCTCTGACTAACTGAAGAAATCTAAATCTGGCCTCGCATATTTAGTTAGGAAATTTCCCATGTTCTGGCAAATCATATGATCAGATAGTAGGTCCCAATATGCTAGTCTCTCCTTCTACAGAACTTAATTGTTCGCGATTCTCCCAATGTGAGCACTCCGCTAAAATATACACCCAGTGTTCATCCCAATCATAGAATGAATAAATTCTCCTGATAGAATCGTCGGTCATTTTCTGTGCCCTACAGCCTCCCAGAGTAAACCGTGTGATTTCCTGATCTTTCGTTTCTTCATTAGTTAATTATATATGCCTCTTTACGTTAATTTTATTTTATTTCGCTTGCTAGACTCAGAGAAAGTTTTATTTTACAATTCAATTCTATTTCCTGTCAGGTGATGTCTATTAGTATTCTTTTTACACCTTTCTATATATTTTGTCATTTATTTCACCTCTTTGCCATACTGATCCCATGCTTATTCTCCTCAAACCTTACCTAGTAGTTAGGAGACAAGTTTTATCACTTGTATTTATTACGTTTGAGCGTAGTGTGAAATTAGGTCCCTGCATATTTACTGTGTAAAATAAGAGCAGTGTAGTCTTTCCGAGTCTTCGTAACATCCCACCCCCCTCAAATCCCCAGTATTTGCCGAGTTTTGTGAAACTTCAAGACCTCTTTTCCAAAATGCTACGATCTGTGTTTTATTTACATGCTCTGCTATTTCCCATTCTTAAATTGTACTCCCGTATAGCAAAATGGGCCTTATGGCAGAGTGTGCTATTTTCTAATTCTCTACCAGCACCGCATCAGGTATACGGATGAGAGATTACATAAAAGTTCATTTAACTGCCCTCGTGCAGTATATAGTGACAGAGATGTTTATTCCACTCCTATTACACATTATTCCTAAATAGGAAATATTTTAACATTTTCTATTTTTAGGTTTTGTAATACCTTTTTCATCACTGCCATACACATAGCAAAATTTTTAAAGCCTTCGTTTTAGTAGTGATAATATTTACCTTCATTCCCCATCGTTTACAATATTATTCCAGCCTAATGACACCTTTCTGTAAGTGCTCTATCATCACTGACAGAATTGTCTGCATCCGCGTATAACATTATAGGAATGCAGACATCGTCTACTATCAAGGGGGCATTCATTTCCTCTGCTATGTCGGCGATGAATACACTGAACAACAGGGACGATAAAATGCATCCTTGGAGAACTCCTCTGTTAGCCGATTTAGATTCAATTATTCTATTTTGGTATATTTTAATACTCAAAAATTAACACCATTGTAAATTTGCATCAGAGCTTTCATCATTTTACTGGAGAGTCCTTTGTGATGAAGTTTCGCCCAAAAAGCCCCTGCAAGCTATCAAAAGCTATTTTAAAATCGACAAAAGCACAATAAGGTTTCCCCCTCTTTCTATTCAAATTTGAATAAATTAATGTTTCAATACGAAAATATTGTCTGTAGTAGAGAACCCTTCCCTGAAGCCCTCCTGAAACTTAGAAATTATAACAGACCTTCGGTTGAAACCCTTAATCGGTCATGGATAGTTTTGCAATATACCTTGTCTAGTATAGATAACAGTGCTATTACTTTATAATTTTCTGGTTGCTGAATGATACCATTGCCCTTAAATATGGGCTGATTAATTGCCATTGCCCAAGCTACAGGATAGTTCTCTCCACTAAACAATTTGTTAAAGAGGTCTAACTTTTCAGGAATTTCTAAGGAGGATTTAATAAATTCGCCCGGAATGGCTCTACTCCCGGTGCTATGCACTGTGTGAGATGGAATGAGTGATCAGTTATTCTGCCACTATTGCATCATTTAAATCTAGCGTAAATTTAGATTGGTGCAAAGGAAATATTCTACTTGTGGTGAAACGAGTCATTAAGATAGAAAGAGGGATCAAAATTATCACACTTCAAAAACACTTCCCTTAATGCTTCATATGTGAATTATGATGCACAGAAATTGTGGAAAGCATTTGTTTCTGCTGAAATAAGCGTTCAAATTTTGTTATTTGATGTCACAATCTCCTATATACAATTTTGGTTTTAAATTTTTATGGCAAAATGTATCGAATAAAAAATACTTTCAAATAAATTTCATTCATTCATTCATTATCTGTTTACCCTCCTCTTATGTAGGACTTACACCCCCCAGGACTTACAAGCGGGTGCCTGGAGTTAGAGGCCCGTCGAGGAGCAGACACTCATGGATCAGACAGAGCATCCAGGATGGGTGATCAGCCCGATGCCTGGTATGGGATGAAGGAAGTAGATGAAACGAAATGTTGGTGAAATGGATGAAAGGAAAGGTGATGATGGAGCAGCTGGTGGAATGAATGGCGGGGGAAACCGGAGAACCCGGAGAAAACCCGCCCAGACGCCGCTTCGTCCACCACAAATCCCACGTGCAGTTCCCTGGGATTGAACCCGGGCCGCCTCGGTGGAAGGCGAGCGGTCTAACCACTCGGCCACGGCGCCGCCCTACTTTCAAATAAATAAGGAAGTTAAAATTTTCAAAAGGCTACGGAAAACCTCACTGTAAAATAATATTATCAATATTAAGATTATGAAAAGAGAAAATTTGTAAACCACTTAACTGTGATAATGTTTTAACCACTGAAAAAGCCAATCCATTCTGACGGACATGAGACGATAAAACACCTAATTTCATTTCATATATTACTAAAAGATTAAACAGGATTTACAAAGCTCTTGTGCTCGAAAAAGAACACATTGGAGCTATAAACGAACATGCTTGTGAAAAAGCCTTGACTTTTAGTTGAGAATGCCATGGAGTACAAAATAGCTGTTACTCCACAGAATACGGATGTAAAAGAAAGACAAATTGCACCAATATTTAATTCCAAACAATGTATATGTAGGTAATCACAATTTAGCAACCAAGTGACAGCAAAAGAAAGAGAATAGAATCCATTTATAACATTACTATACGCCAATGCCAAAATATTTTAATAACTCTCACGTAACAAAGTTTTGCTAAATAATTGTACAAGGAGAGAACATTTATAACATTAAAAATCAATAAACGATATTCGTTCATTCACAACTGAGAAGATAGTTTTTCTTGATGGTTCGCAGAGTGTAGTCTTTTCCAGAGAAGTTAACTTGGTAGCCTGGGAGTGGAGCTTTCACTAGTTTTGCCTCTATGTCGAGTGTGTCCGTATTATGTGAACATTTTATTCCTATTATGTTATTAAATAACTACGGAACCAAAGAGAAGGTACAAAGCTTTAACATTTCACCTACTGTAATTATCTAACAAATTTCTCGAACATTCCGATCGATAATTGTTCCACAGCCATAGAATACTTATAGGCTATGCACCATTTCCAGATCTTGGAAGACTGTCGGGGGTAGGTTAAGGAAGTCAGTCGTTCTGCTAATATTTCACACCGTTTTACGTGAATGATGTGGCGTATTAATAATTTGGGAGGTTACATTGTCATTACCAACACATTGCTGTTTAGTAACTCCTGGCTGGTAGCTTTGCTAGCCACGAGTGTTGGGGGATATAAAGTTTGTCTTGGGATTCTCTAGAAGCGTATCACGTGTGCAAGCGGTTTTTGGATGGGTGGACATCTCCCCTCACCTTTCATATTTATTAATGTAGGAACCCCAAACGGTTGGGAAATAAATCTAGGAATATGTAAGCAGATTTTTGTTATGGATTTTATACGGTGAAAAACTGAAACGGCAACTCTAGGCCGATCTCGAGCTATGGCATTATTAACAATTTGGGTAATTACTTTTTAGTGAAATTAAATTATGCTATGTACAACTATTTTTCTTTTTACTGCCTATATAGCTTAAGAAGGGTGATTTAATGATATGTTTGTATTTATGTTACTAATATTAGAGGAGTAACAAATTGTTTAATGTAAATAATTTAAGCGCTATGTTAAAATACTGCCCACGACGATATATCTTAGATGCAGGAAAAGTGTCTCCGAAGGCAACAAGTGAGTTTTACGATTTCTCTCTGATAGCAAAAGTATTGTTCATACAGCGAGGCTGTACAGCCATTGTCCTTTTTTACAATAATTCGCCGTGACCGGAGTGAGTGAGACAACAAGCTTAACGATAAAATTAGGGAAAGCCGCGATTTTATGTTAAAATTGAACAAGAGGGGGTGGAATAGGACCAATGAGATCCAAGTAAATCGATATGAAATAGTGAGACGCTTTGAGCGGCGTGAAAAATGCACTAATAGGAAATTAAATAGCCTAAGAAGCCCGCGACCATAAATATATCTGCTAAGATCAAAGATCGGGGAGTTACTTCGAAACTACAGGCAGAGAATGATGCTGCTGGATACTTAAGAGATGTCGCGCCAAAAGTTAGTGAATTAAGACAGGTTTCGCTACACACATAAGAATCGCTACGAGTAAAGAAATTTGTTCAATATATAGGCTTCGCGTCATATCAGCGCCGTGTTTCAACAGCAGTGGACAGTGTTTTAACGGCGACAATATCAGTGTTTTGAACTTACAGAAGTAACGAAATAAAGAAAACGGTGGTGTTGTCTTTTTTTGTAACTGAAGCACGTGTATTTTCTCTCCGTTACCACACCTGAGATCTACGTTTCCTTTACCGAGGAAAAGTCCATGCTCTTACATATTTCAGTTATTACTTCAGCTAGCCGAGGATAGAAATGCAGAGAATCAGCCCACGACGAACATCCGGAGTCTACGCGGATACGGCAGAAAGGTAAGCCGCGAGCTACGGGCATTGCGAACCAGAACAACTTCTGACAGGAGGAGGTACTGCCGCAAAACCCACGCCTTCCTCTTAACCTCCACAACACGTTTCGGTCCTCCGCAGCCAAGTCAGTGTACATCCCCCCCAACGTATGTGCTGGGTACTAGAAATTCATTTAATTTTCATGTGAACTTTTAGGCCTTTACCCAGGATGTAAGAATATTACGGCAATTTTCATCCGTTATTAGGAAAAGCCGGGTCTGTACGAACTTAAAATTACAAGGGGTAACGGGGAGAATTCACGATACAAATCTTACAGATCATTGTACAACAAGTTCATAAACAGCGGAGGAGATAAATTAATTAAATATCAATTCGAGTTTAAAAAGCTACCCGTGCACGTCAGGTAGACAGCCAGTAGAAGATAAAAACCCCTTTTTGGGAGAAACTCCGTTTAGAGTCTTTTATATCGTTGGATATTTTCTGCGAAAAGGAATTATATTATCCCACAAAGCCCATGGCATAAAGATCGAAGTCAATACGTTTTCTAACAGTTGACTACAAACATAAAATGAGAAAATATTATTCATTACGTTTCTAGCATTAATAAGCTTTTTATGATCACTGAAATTTATACAGGTAGACTTTAGAAACTTGCTCCTTATTGTTAAAGCAGTGTTCTGCGGTTTCTGCACTGCCTTTCTTGCTTTGTAATGTTTCTTATTCAGTTCCAATTGCTGTCGATAGGGTACTTAACAACTATTTATTGTATGTGTTATTGTTACATCGCTTTTCCGAAGGGTTAAATAAAAACTTATAACATAAGGCGAGTAGCCTGTGAGCTGTTTATGTCCACTGAAGTCTGGTTAAGTACAATACACTGCTCGAGGAAGTAAATTACTATCTTGATACAGTGACTCAGCCCTAGAGAACGCCGTTAACTCAAGGCAATAAAATAGTGAAACACTACTGTTGTTTAACGTCTAATACAAACATGAAGTACTTATTTACGCTTATTTTTAGTATGGTTTCACTACTAGGGTGCAAGAAAGCTTGGAGTTCGATATGTGGCAAAGATGCGATTCCTTCTTAACCACAAAGTATACCTATGGAAGAGGTAGATATATAATTCTTTATGAAGCTGCTTGTGTATACAAAGACGAATAAAAACTTCTAATAATATTGTAGTGTGTGAACATTAATTTCATGTTTCGTGACATTATGATTCACATACGAACCATTGCATCGGTAGCCCACCAGGATGGGTGCAAACTTTACATCAAGTGTCATGTATGTGTTTTAATAATAAAGTTTGTGTAATAAACTTTTAATTTTATAATTATGATTAATATTTATTTATGCCTTGGCTGCGTCAGTAATATCTGGTAGACCAAATATCTCTAAATAGGGGTGGTACGGCTGTAGAATAATTTTACACACTTTACACCGATTATAGTTGTGAATTCTTACTTCTTTATTACTTCTTCACAGCAGTTGAATAATATATATATATATATATATATCAAATAACAATTTCCTGACGTATCTAAGTATGGAGCTGTGAGGTGTTCCTAACTACATTCTTAAAGATCAAAATTTAGCTTTTTTGCACTGCACTAAATTCTCAAATCTGCCCACTCTGAGCTACAACCACTGAGCTGAACTGCTTGGGTGCGCTACCTCTTACGTCCACAGCTTAAAATTTCAAATTTAATCTTCCTAGTTTCTGGTTGGCTTAGCCTATTCTAGCAGAACACCCTTATTTTGATTTTGATTGGCTTTTTGCACTCACGTGAATATTTACAAACTTTTGGACGTTACACCAGTATTTTTCAATCGTCTGGTGGTAACCTTCTTAGTTTTGTAAGTTATTGCTCTCTCTCAAGGTTATACATAATAAAAATGGATGTAACATACAGGTTATAGTAATTATTGATGCTTATAGGCAGGCTATTATTTTTATATTGCACAATTAAAATGTTATCAGTTAAACGATAAAAAATACTGCCTCCCCATTAAGCAAGTCTCATTGAAGTATATAATAACGCACCAACCAATCTATTTTTTTCACTTTCTTCTTTAAGTGGCAAGTTTCGCACAATTTAGATCTTTTGTTTTATAAAAATACTAATATACATTAAATTACGTTGAATCGTAATTGACTTTGCAACAATGGTCTAAATATCTGACCACACACACGCCTCAGACTCTTGTGGTATGTTGCGTTGCTCATATCACGCTTTCATATTTCAGCATACACATAGCATCAATATCGCACGTAATTTGTATTTCTTTTATTGAATATGTAAGAAAAATAAGGTAGTTTAGCAATTGGTCTTCTTCACCATAGGTCCACAGTGTTTACTGTGTTTTGTTTCATTTCCTTAAATCGCTAAATAAAATTGGTCATTTTCCTTTGGTTGTCCTCACTGAATAATTCGATTAGTAGCGGAAATTATTTTTATCTAGAGCAGACTAAAATATCTGATTGTACTTTCTTTAGCACCTACTCATATTCGGTATGCATAGAGGAAGTATTTCATTCCACCTAACAATTCGATAATCATATTTCAGCGAAAATGCATGTTTTGAGGTCATCTGAAACAAAAATAAATTAGAAAAAGGTCCGTGCGCGTGTTTGCCTGCAAAGACCATAACTCAAAAACGAAAAGTCGGATGGATACCAAAATTGGATACCAAAGTTCAATGTCTTCCAAGAATGTGGTAGAAACATTTTCGACAAAGGTCCTCCACCCAAAAATAAAATTTAGATTTTCTAAATAACGGCTGTAATAAATTTTATTAAAATGACATATCTTTAAGAGATTTACATGGAACACACCCACACACACACACACACACACACACACACTTACTTTTCTGAAAATAGATTGTAAAATCCTGTTCGTTTTACGTGAATTTTATATAATGTGTAACTGGTAAGCGATAAAAGTAGACGAAGGTTTACTCCAAAATATGTACTCTCTTTAAATCACACGATTTTAGTTAACGTTTTTCATTTTCAGAATATTAGTTGCTTTTAATTTGACTTTAATACTTTGCAATTTTTAGTTTCGCACCTAGTAAAGAAGGCATTGCATTTTACCCAAAATTTTGATACTGAGATTTCACCGGAAATATATGTTTTGAAGCCCCCTGAATACAAAAAATAAGCATTTTTAGGAAAATGCGTTTGTGCGCGCGTGTATGTGAGCGCGTGCGAACAGCATAATTAAAAAAGAAACTTTGATTTTATGAAAAATATCTTTAACAATTTTGATAAAAATACCATATTTTGAAGATATTTATGGCACAAAGGAAATGTATGTCTTGAATTTTCTGGTAATAACTAGTAAAGTCCTCTTCATTCGGGAGGAATTTTGTATAATCATGTATAACTGATAAATATTAAGCGGTAGAGGTAAACGTACTACACAAAAAATCTAATGTGATACATTCACATAACTTTCTCTACCTTCTATTCTTTATTAGTGGGTATACATACCATTCTTAACAAAGCTTTTTTTCTATCTACTACATTTTTATCCAAATGAACCTTTGCAGAAACAGCTGCATTACACATTTCGTTAGGGTACAAAGAGAATAGCGATAGTAAAATGTTTAAAAACTGAACGTTATATGCTGGTCTTAAAATAAATGGTTGATGCCGCGAAAAGTTATTTGAGATAAATTGTGTATTTTAAGGAAATCTACACTTTTTGCGTAGTAAGCATTTTGTCTATCTCTTATGGTTCACCAGTTATATACAATCATAAAAATTAACTCAGAATGAAGACTTCACAGTCTATTCTGGGAAACTGAAGACACACATTTTATAGCCTTGTAAATATCTTAAACTTATGACATTTTAATCAAAATCGCTGTAGCCATTTTTGAGAAAATAAAATACTTTTCCGTGTAAAGGCCGTTTGAGGGACTTTCTTCAAAATATTCGTATCACATTCCTGAAACTTACTGAACTTAAATGCACTATCGACCACGATATGAGTGCGTTCGGTGGAAAGAGGAACTAAACTGTTAAGAAAAAAATGTGGACGTGTCATCGAAAGGACAATTAGGAAAAGAGAACATCCGCAGTTCCGAGTTACATTTACAGTGAGGCTTGCAAATGTAGCACTGTTTTCTTGCATTTCACTCTCCTTTGGTCCCTTGGCTTGGTGACGTTACGCTTGTCAACAGAAACAATATTGTTCTCATATTGTGGCCGACTCGTTATAATAATAATAATAATAACAATAATAATAATAATAGTCGACCATCTTTTTATTGCACTTGACTTTCGGCAAACCTGCATGCAGGGGAATACAAAGGAAGCCAACACAACGAATGCAATACTATTGTTGTCGAGTTATGCATGTAGTTAGGAAAATTAAATTGAGTTTTATTTATGGACGCTCTTTAACTGCTGTGGTCCTTAGCGTCCCATTCCATATTGGGCGTGAAAGACCGGTAATTTTGCTCAGAGGCCTCTTTATCAGGCTTGAGGTTCTTTTACGTGCTGCAAATCTACGACACCGGACTACCGGCTTTGCTTCACTTTGAAGGAAGCCATGCTAAGGATTTTTACGTCCGAAAAAATCCATCGCCCTCCGCTGCCTTGAACCCGTGACTTTGGGAACTAAAGGCTAACATGGTAACATGTAGTTACAGCTTACCCAGTAAAATTGCTACTAGGCGTTCTGAACGAATTTCATACTTATCCGACTTTTAGTTTGTGACTTATGCTGTTCTCTCTCTCTCTCCTTCACACACACACACACACGCGCGCGCACGAGCGCGCGCGGGCGTTTTTCTAAAAACATTTTTATGATTCACGGTCATCAAATCCGTCTTTCCGATCAAATTTGAATATTGAATTTTTGGGTGGAATGCAATATATTCTCATATTATAAGTAGGTGTTAAAGAAACTAAAATATAATTATCTTGGCGTTGAAAAGCAGAAAACATATCCAATTGTCGGTTAGTTCCTACCCACTAGATTATTAACAATTCTTTCAGTTAGGAACCGACTAGTCAGCTACGGAAAGCAGGCTGTGACATGATTCCTCCAATATTTTTTGTTAGCTTGGAACCCTTCTTGATAAACAGTCGCGTTGTTTTCCCGACACCCTCAGTAAATTGTGTGTTCGGATCACACAATGTACTGTAATGACGGAAATAAGCATGTTTAAACACACAAGAGCCAGGCGGTCACCCATTTGCATTCATAGCATGGCTAGAAAGATGCCCATGTTTATACAACTACTGCCTGATTCAGATAAATCTCACTCTTTCGGGGCAAATACCTCGTCCATTGTATTGTATCGTCCTCATCGACTCTTCATGTCGATTCTGGGGGAGCTGAATGTGCTACAAATGAACTCGCTATACATCAGTTACCCCCTTTCAGAAGAGACGAACAACTCCGGAAAAGGAAAGAACATAAAACCTTCCGCTAGTTAGCGAGCGCCAATTTAGGGCCTGAGTCACTCTAATGGGAACACACCCACACGGCCAGGATTCTCTTCTTGACGATCCTACCATGGCTTCTCCAGAGATGCTTCTGAAAATTTATAGGACAGGCTTGTGCAAAAATCTTAGCAACGGTGAATTTAAACCTTTTTCTTGCAAATGTAATATGATATACATTACATAGTTTCTCTAGCACCTTATAGTAGATGGAGGAAGCATGGTATGCCATTCAAAAATTCGATATCGACATTTCAGGAAATACATAGCTTGAGGTATTTTTAGTAAAAACTTTGAGTATGTGTGTGTGACAACATAAAAAAACGAATCATTGGATAAACACCAAACTTGGTATTTTAGTTTAGCATCCTTCAAGGAAGATTTTTCAAGGAAACATCCCTATCGCAAATCACGGTTTGCATGTAAAATGGTTTAAATATTTGCAAAACAAATAAAATATATTTGTTAATTTTGTGCAAATAGACTGAATTTTTTATTTATTCGAATGAAATTTGTGTATCTACTTTTTCTATAACTGATAAACCACAAGATATCCTTTAAATAAATGCGTGTTCAACAAAACTGTGTACCTCGTTAAAACACACAATTTTTATCACAAAATTGTTGTGAAATTCACCATTTACAGGATATTTGTTATTTGTTTGAATTTTCAACCGTCCCTGAAGTTTCAAGTCGCCATTTGTTTGTTTTCTGTGGTCATGTAAAGAGTGTAATTTCAAAGTCAGCATATAGCAACCCGGTTTTTAAATATTTACTATCGATTGAGCCTCCCATACTCCCCTTGTAAGTAGCTACAACGAAGTGTGTAATTAAACCATTTCTGCAAATCTTTTATCCCTAACTTTAAGTAGATAGAAGAGTAGGCTTTTGTATGAATAGGTTGTGGAAGAATATAACAGAAATTCACGTGAATGTAACATTAAATTTTTCCTTTTGCAGGCCTCTAAAGGACAATTGGGAGAGGTTAGCCATTGGGAAATTGAGCTCTGAATGACGCACAAAAGCAGGGCGTTGCTAAGAGATGAATTTTGTGAGCATGTGACACTTGGATTGACCGGTTTCTACTCGTCATCACGTTCGCCAGATCTACCTGCTCCGGAATTACTTATTCGGGAGTACATCATAGAACGCATCTATGGTGATCATTTGATGCACACAACTAAATTTCCACATAGGTAAGCACATTAGTTTAATTTCGAGACAGAAATAGTTGCATTTATTTTCAAATGGATATGTAATACTTCATTCAAATCCATGCGCAATTTCTATACATGCAAATAAATGCACATGCAAAACTGAGGACCCTAGGTGAAAATATTTTAGCCTAAAAGCAGCTTTTAAGTTTTACTTTCTCTAACACGGACACAATAGGTAGAGAGGGTATTCCATTTCACCCAAAAATTCGATAAGAAAATTTCACAGGAAATACTAGTTTTTATGGCCCCTGAATCCAAATTATTATTTTTAGAAAAAGGTCATGTGTGTGTCTATGAACAGCATAACTCACGAAAGAAAAGTCCGATAAGCTCTAAAATTGGTACTTAAGCTCAGTACCTTACCAAGATGCGACACGAAGATTTTCAAAATATCGCACCCCAAATTAGACTTTACTTGCAGAATTTTTCGAAATTTGTTAGTTTCAAAACAATTTCACCAAAGAATTTGATTAAAATACCATACATTAAACATATTTACATAAAACAAAATTTATATCTTGAATTTTCTGGGAATAGACCTTGAAGTCCTCTTCATTTGGAAGGAATTTTGCATAATGTTGTTAAGCTTTAAAGATAGACGAAAGCGTACTACAAAGAATGTGGATATCTTTAAAACATACAATTTATTTCAAATACATTTTTTTGCATAATCCGTTTGAGATATGTGTTACTAATGGTTCGAATTGTTCTACACCTAGCCATTCATTTTAAGTCCTGTTGATTTTCAATTGTTTCTCGCGTTATCGTGGATAGAGTATGGAACTTTAAAGCCAGCATGTAGCGTCCAGTTCTAAAACATTTAATTATAGCTATTCCTTTTATCTCTATAATGAAATGAGTAATGCAGCTATCTCCGAGAAGGTTTATCTTGATTAAAATGAAAGAGATAGGAAAATATACTTCCCCAAAGATAATTTGTTTGCACTAATAAGCGATAGCGGGTAGAGAAAGTCATGTGAATGTAATACATTGGATTTTTAAAATAAACATTTTGCTTATAAAATACTTTACACGATGAACAATATAATACAATTCCCTGAAAGTTTAATTAAACGATTTTTTCTAAACTGAAGTGTTGATTTTTGTTTTTTCTTCAGATAAATTATTGTAGCTGCTCTGCACAGTGTTAGATGAAATTAATAAACCATCATTAGGTAACCAGAAAGATTGTTACCACAGACTGAGTATAAATTAGTTGTGATAAAACTTCAAGTGCTTTAAATAGAAAGCTCGATTAGAGAAAATTATAAACTGAAAATATGAGAATTCGTAAATGCTAAAACCTATTTTAAGGCTTAGATATACACTAAAGTATATAGCATTCAAGCATCAAAATTATGTACAGCCTAAGACAAAGTAAACGAGCGACATCCAGTGTTAAATTCGGAAAACATCGGAAGCATTCGCTGATAATGCGTTCACAATACACTATTTAGTATCACACTGCATTCATTTCAAAGCTATAACTGCCTTTCGATTTGGTTATATGCGTAGTAGCCAAGTGGCGAAACGCATGTATCTCGTAATTGGAACCAGCTGGGTTAGAACCTTTGGTGTGTGTTCTTTTTATTATTAAATTTTTAATTTGTTAAATATATCGTAATGCGTATATTTTTCATATGTAAGATATCTATTAATTTTAAGATATTCATACAAAAAAGCAAGCAAATTACTCCCTTGGTTTTCAAAATAAATACCATATCAGTAAGAATTATAAAGCGAAAAATTAAACCAAATATTAAATTGATTCAAAACTGGATGCGCAACTCTGTCTCATTCTTTAAATTATGAATGACACTGGTGTAATCACGCGCGCAAACCTCATAGCCTTGGAGTTCTGCATCATATGTTAGCCACCATACCGACTTTTGCTATAGCTGAGTGCACATACAAAGACGAAGCTACAAGGACTTAGCTAGTGAACGTTGCTATATATTGTTTCTCAGGCTTCAAGAGCATTTGAAGTTCCTATATCTACGGCTACGAAATGGGTGCGGTTTACGAGGGTAAGGATTGTTTGTCGATCTGGTTCGGGTCGAAAACTGTTGTCCATTCTTCAGCAGGACACTGCACTTCTAAAAGAGGCAGACAGCGATCCCTTACAGCATGTTTCTACAATTAGAAGTAATCCTAATTTCCCTGGGTCGAACCGCACACCCTTGCGTCGTTTGTTTATATTAGAGCTCTTTGCTCGATTGGAAGCTAAGAAGCAGCGTCTTGCAGAGGATGTTGCCTACATGTGCAGAAGAAAATGTCAACCATATCTAGAATAGGGTTATATTGACAAACAATGTGACATTTTATCTACACGAGGAAACGTTACGACGCAAAATACTGGCACAAGTGGATTACTAAGGTCGCGTATGTATGTGGTGTTGGGGTTGGATATCAAGAGATGGTCCAAATGTGCTGTAGCAGCTTTATGATACATTAAATAGCCACCAGTATAAAGACATCCGCAGAAGCATCATGGTTCCTTCTGTGATACTAGATATCCCGATGGAATAATTTAATTCCAGCAGGATAACTACCCTGTCCACAAAAGTGGCAGGTTTCAAACTGGTTCTCACAAAGGCTAGATATTACAGTGATTGATTGACCTCCTTGCTCACCAGATTTGAATTCTATTCAAAATGTGTGGTCAGAGTTTAAAAACGTTCTGTAGTTAAATTTCCTTGCAAGACAACGCAAAACAAACGAGGTTTTGTGGGATCAAATATAGGATGATTGGGAGGAAGTATCCTCTCGCGAAAATTTGACTAGGCCTTTGATATCATCCATGAGCCATAGAAGGAGGGAAGTAATAGAAGTAGAGGCTTTAAACATACGATATTAAGTCGATTTCAATTTTTATTTGCTGTTTCATTTAGGAATATAACATTTATATATTTCACATTTAGTTTGAAAATGAAAAAGTAATTCAATTTTTATGTGTGAGCATAAATACTTTAAAATGAAATAAGCCTTAGGAACTGGAAATTGTAATATGGGAAATAAACGTTGCGTTTTTCTGCACAAAAAAAATAAATAAAAATTATGATCGGGATACGAACCTCGCCAGATCTCATTGCTACATACGTGCTCATAACCGCACGGCTGTCAGCACATATTCAGTAGTTAAGACTCAATATAAAAGGTGACAATAGAAAAAAACTAAGGCGCGCGTCCCGAGACCTATTGTGAACCTGCCGCGGAAACGATTTGGACTTCGACAAACATACGCTTCGAGAGTCTGCTCATACTTATTTTTTGCCTTAGGGTGAGCATAATATGGAAATTAATACTCAAAATATTAAAAAAACTAAAAAAAAGTATTACTACTAATACTAATAATATAGCCACCATTTCAAAGTTTATTGGAATGATACATAAATCTTAACGATTCGGTATTTTTACCTGTTACAGGCTAGTTAAATATTTTGTGCTGTACAGATATCTCCACGGATTTCAGAACCCTAGTCTTTCTCTAACCATTACCGAGGGTAGAACAAGTGTTGCATTTTACCCTCTCTTTGGATGCCGTGATATAACAGGGTACATAAGTCATGATCTTTCTTGAATGCCAAGAAAAATTTAGAAAGATATTTGACCGTTACTTCAGACAACTTTCTCTAATCGTTAGCATTTCGCTTATCTATTATGATTGTACTATTTATGCAAAAAGATTTTTCTATACCCTTTGCCTTAAGGTATTTCAATTTAGGCTATACAGAGTTAATGGCATTTATTCCTTCATAGTTACACACAACACGCAGAAATGAGTCACCTTCTTATAATACATCAGTTTTTCTTTATCATGATGTGACCGATCTACGCTTCAGTCATGGAAAAATGAAAATATAAAGCAACAAATATTTTGAAAATGCGTAATGCTAGAGTGTTATCCACATACATATTTAAATACGCTCTATACTTCTTCGCGTAGCTAGCTTTGATCTGTGCTTTATCGTTTTTTAGCTACAAGAGGGATGCACGAGACCGAAGCGATAGTCAAATGTCTAAAATGTGAATCGGTACAGTTAACCTTGAAGTTCTATACTCTTTCCATGATATCGCGAGGAACAAATAAATAGCAATGGCACTTAAAAATGACAAAGTATTGTTACATGCTGGGGTGAGGGCCAAAAAGTTCCCAGCAAATACTAAATTTGGATCACCCCAACACGCACATGGGGGAGCGTAGCTACAGTAACTGCAAGAGGGCAGGACCTTGCTGTCTACATTCAGATAAAGGCGTGAGATTTTTGACAAAAATACACAAATATTACATCTCAAACATTACCTGTAATTTATTAATAACACATTTGGCGAATCTACATTGCACTCAGGGAAACAAAGGGACTGAGGAGAGATGCTAACACACAAAGAAGTAACGCTATCTATCCCCCCTCTCCAACCCTGGCTAGGCACGCTAGCCAGCGCTGGCGGTGTCGGCACCAAAGGAGAAGGCTCGTTCAGCCGAAAGAAATAATAAGTCACCCCAATAATACTATCGACAATGCGACGCAATAATGTAAGTATGACAATACTTACTAATACGCTACAGTATTCAGACACTCAAACCAGTAATAACGGACATCCTTGAAATGGTTGATGCTACCATTTGCCATTTTAAAAATAAGTTCTCTATTTTAAAGAGATCTACATTGTGCTATAGGTTTTTTTTCTACCTCTTGTGGTTTACGGTTCCTTCACATGAAGAGGACTTCCCGTCGCATGAAAATCCAAGATATAAATATCTTAAACGTTTGTATTTTAATAAAAAACATTACAACCATTTTAAGTATATCATAATTAAAGAAAAAATTCATATAAAGGCCAGTTTAAAGTATGGAGATATTCACAAACCTTCGTTCCGCATCTTTGGAAGATGCTGGACGGAAATACTAAGTTTGCTATTTATCAGGTATTGAGTTTTTGAGTTATACAATTCATATACAGTGTGTGTGGTTTCAGAGACCTCAAAATATTTATTTCCAGAAAAATTTCTAGACGTCAAATTTTTGGGTCGAAAATAATTTTTCCTCTACTTACCGTATGCATGTGGTGGAGAAAGTAAAAATAAAAATCTGGCCCTGTAGGAGCAATTAATTATATGCCGCTATTACAAAGTTGTGTGTGCATACATTTTAAGTTTAAATGGTAGAACGTTTTAGCTCAACGTGAGTATCGAAGTGTGCCAGGCGGCATTTCCTGCCACATTTTCATTTTAGTTAATGTAACTCTTTCCCACACGCTCCCTTTGAAAACTAATACACGCATGGGTTGAGGGAGAATTATTAATTGCTATCATACAGCTGCTTTGAGTAGCAAGTTTGCAGGGGAGTTCATTGGTTTTAGAGTTAAAATTGCTATTTAGACTGAAATTAAAATGCATGTATAAATAAAACCGACGTCCAAAGCAGTGTTTTAGAAACTGCAGTGAAACATGCCCTCTGATGCTGAGGTGTATTTTCTACTTTCTGAAAGTAATATTTGGGTTAGAAGCGATACAAATCGCACCATAATTATAGGCAACTTCCTTTTTTAGTTGTGCTGCACACAGACAGACGTAAGCACGCGCACATACGTCTTTCTCTACTATTTACCGATACTAAACAGAGGAGGTACTTTGGAAACTACCTATCCATGTAAAGGGTAGTTTCCAAAGTAAACTACTCTGCATAGAAATATTTTCTTTATTTTTGATTTCTCAAAAATGGCTGACGATTTTGGATAAAATATCATATGCTTAAGATACTTGGCTGACAAAATATCTTGACTTTTCTGGGACTAGCCTTAAAATTCTCTTCATGGAAGGACTTGTGTAATTGGTAAACCGTAAGAGATAGAACAAATCTTATTACATAAGTGTACATCACATGAAAACAATTTTTTTGTGGCGTTAACCTTTCGAGATATACTTTGTTATGGGTTGAATTTTGAAACGCATAAATTGTGTTACACTTTATTTCAAGCGATAAGTGACATTTGTTTCTCGTAGTCATGCAAAGAGCATGGAATTACAAAGCCATTACATAGTCACTGCATTTTAAAATCTGACTATTGCATTAGCGTACTCTATATACATGAATCGAATGCGTAAATGCATTATGAAATTTTATCTCAATTAACAAGAAGAATTGAAGAGTAAGCTTTTGTAAGAATATTTCATAGGAGAGTGTGTAGAGAAAGTCATGTGAATAGCCTTATTGTACCTAAAATGTAATGAGTAAATATGTAATGAAAGCTTATCTCGATTAAGAAGAAATAGAAGAGAAAGCTTTTGTATGAATAGTTAGGTTCTAGAAGAGTAGAGAAAGTGATGTGAATACACCTCAGAATTTTTAAAACGGTTTTTATTCATGGGACCCCTAAAAGTGTATTTTCTTAGTCTCGATGTCGAATTTTTGGGTAAAATACACTACTTCTACTTACTATAGTTAAGTAATTAGCTATTCAGTACGAATCTAATTCAGAAGAATAAAAACGCACAAAGATCCCATTATTGAGTTAAAAAGACTTTATTAAAATTTTCCGTTCAAGTCAATAACTATACGGTAAAGGTAAAACTACATATTATGGAGGGACCTCCGAAACTGGGGCAGAGTATTGTAAATAGGCCGTAAAGGCCCTTTTTGATTTTAACGTGAGCCCTGGAAGGTAGGGATGAGGGAGAGATTCGAAGGGCGACCAGATCCGATAACGACGGGCGCAAGAATGGGCGGGGTCCCTAACGTTTCCAGATAGAACGCATCCGCCGCCAACCTACAAGCCCCTAACTACCGGCGATTTTCCGGCAGGGCTCACTTTGGAGGCGGGTCCCAACTAGGCCGTCCCGACCAATGCCAGGGAAGGAACGTTACAAAGCGTACATCCACCGGGCAGCCGCAACCAGCCGAACACCGTCGCCTGGTCCTACAACCCTGAAACGTAAGACAATGAAGGAAGTGATGGGTACAGGAAATGAGGGACAGGAAAATCGTGGTAGCATTCGCCTGCCGACCTGGCGGAAACCATGAAAAACCCATGGGCCAGAGTTAATGGTAGCGGGGATCGAACCCGGACCTCCCAAAAGTACTCTCAGACGTTACTGCGGCGCCACCTCGCACGGTAACTATATTCAGTTTGACATCCAACGGAGCGCCACATTTCCAGCCGTCCATCCATCTGCTAAATACCTGCTTCACGGACAAGCCTAAGCAAGCTGGCACCTTGAGCAGAATGATAAGTTCATGGCCCCAATCAATGATGCGGACATATCTATTATTCCTCTCGGATACTAATCGATTTCGGCTAAGTTTAGAGTGTCGAAAATTTAAGGCTGGTTCACAACCGCCAGAGAACGGTAACTAGAACGGAAACGAGAACAGGAAGCAATGCACCATACAAGATATTATTGGTTCACAACAGCTCGGTAACGAGAACGGGAATGCGTATCGGTGATCATATCGATCACATAGTGAAAGTCGATTTTAAGCATTGGGATTTCATTTGTTTTTACTTACCAATGATATTTTTTCACCTACTTCCAATTTAGCCAACATAACCAACGTTAAATTCGATAAAGTAAAGATTATCTAAATGCATATCCATTACATTTCTGATCTCTCTAGTTGTGGCAAGTTTTCATTCGTTTATTTAATGGATAAATTAGAGTTGTTTATTATTCTTTTTTAATTTCCACCGGCTTTTGCTGTTCTTTTTAGCTTTTGTCATTGTTTTGAGTTCTATATAAATAAACTACAAATGACCATTTCACCAGAGGAACCAACACTTATTGGATTTGCGGATGTCGGAATAATGTTAGGAAGCAATTTTTTATTACTAATTTCTTCCAGTTTCATGTTTCCAGTTCGTGACTAAAGAGAGCGCTAACGACTGCTTCATGTCACGGCCGCCTAGAATAATCTCTAGACTGAAGAGTCTAATATGCACAATATGGATCTCATATGCCGTGCCCGGGAACGAGAACGAGAAAGTTAAAAGTTGGGCAACTCTTCTTTCCCGTTCCCGGGGCCCGGAAAAGCTACCCGTCGATTGTGAACGCTCCCATTTGAATACATATATTTCAACTTTCTCGTTCTGGTTACCGTTCTCATTGGTTGTGAACCTGCCTTTATAGTTCGAGTCCTGATCATGGCACTACATTTTTTTGCATAGTACCTACGTCTAGGTAGAGAGGGTATTCCATTTCACCAGAAAATTCGATATAAAGATTTCACCAGAAATACATATTTCGAAGACTAGAATTCAAATACAGCATTTTTAGAAAACAAATCCCGTATGTGTTTGGTGTGTAAACAACATACTCAATTCTTCTTTCTCATTTAACCTCCTCGTATGTAGGACTTACACCCCCAGGACTTATAAGCGGGTCCCTAGTGTCAGAGGTTTGTCGAGGAGCAGACACGTTGGATAAGATGAATATTCAGGACGGGTGATCTGCCCGATTCCTGGTATGAGAGTGAGGAAGTAAATATAAAATTATAGTGAAATGGATGAAAGGAAAAGTGATGGAGCATTGGTGTAATGGATGGTTGGGGAAACGGGAGAATCCACAGAAAACCCACTCAGACGCCGCTTTGTCCGCCGCCCCAAATCCCACCTGCGGGTCCTGGGATTGAACCCGGGACGTCCTGGTGGGAGGCGAGCGTCCAACCGCTCGGCCATGACGACGCCTCATTCCCAACGCAAAAACCAAAAAATAAACTTGGTTTCTAAATTTAACATTTTACCACGGACACAAAATTTTTCGAAAAATTCCCCTAACCTAAAATATCCACACATGGAACTATTTTTTTTTTGTCGTTTCTGATTATAGTAAAATGGTCATAACGGTTTTGATTATAGTTCCATGTGTTTAAGATATTTGTATAACCCATAAAATGTATATCTTGAGTTTTCTGCGAATAGCCCGTTAAGCCCACAGAATGTGTTTTGTATAATTCTGTATAACTGGGAAACCATAACTGATAAACTTAGCATAGAAAAAATGCATATCTCGTTAAAACACAGAATTATGTAAAATAATTTCTATTGCATTAGCCATTTCAGAGATATTCGTTGCCATGAATTTGAATTTGCCAGTACTTTATGCTTTTGAAGTGTTTGGTCAATATTAATTTGTTTCGTGCAACGTCATTCAAGTATGGACATTCAATCCAGCTTTCTTTTAAGATTTGCCTATCACTTCAGCCTACTCTATCGCCACAGTACGTATATCAGCGTGTATAAAATGTGGTCCATAATGGAATGGAGCTATTTATGTTGGTACTTATAAAATCTAGCCCCAAATGACCCAACCCTTACCAGCGTGAATACTGTTTTTCAAGCATAATTCTAGCCGCTGGATTGGCAAGGTACTTTACCTTCCCCAAGGTACGGCCGAACTGCCAAAGGGTAATATTACAGTTTAAATCTTTTATTTTCATGCTACACTACCGTTTTGCTACTGCCGGTTTTCTTAGAGAACCTTCGTCTCCATGTCACTAATGAAAGCTCTCATGTATGTAAATGTTGCTGTCGTTCACTTTAACCACACATACATATGATTTCTTCACCCCTTCCTCTAGAAGGTCAAATTATGTTGTATTGGTTTAGCCTTTCCTTGCGTACCAATCGTAGAATTCTTTCATAGAAATGGTATTGCAAATTATACGCATAGTTCATTGGTTAGTTTGTATGCCACATTATTGTTTTTCAGGCCAGTCACACACAGAACAGATACCGGCTGGATGGAGTCAAAATTTGATTATCTGAAGGTGGAAACAGGAGGGTCAACATCACGTCGATCTAGGGGACGGGTCACTTTTTATGCATAACAGTGTACAACGAAGTGAATAATGAAAATATTTCCGCAGTTTCATCTCGATAACATGAAGTAGATAAAAGAATAAGCTTTTGTAAGAATGTTTCATAGGAAAGTTATGTGAATGTAACACACTAGAAATGTTGGTGTATATCAGAAGACTGGGGGGGGGATCAATGATCACAGTGTTAGAAATGTCAGGAAGGATGGTTCTAACACCTATCAAGAATGCCACCTGCACGTCACCGTCCCTCGGAAGGCCAAAGAAAGGAGGCTAATAACCCTTGGAGAGACTTAGCATCACCAAATATGGCTCCTCAGATTTCTCTAAATATCAAAACAGATTCTTGTTACATTATTTATGTTTCATGTAAAATGACGTTTTCTTGTGTTATTTGACTTGAAATGCCAAAGTACAGAGGAATGTTTCCAGTGAGGAGCGCGAGGACGAGCCACGTGCCTCTGGAATATCTTTTTGTTACATAAGCTTCGCTTGAGCTACTTGTCGCCTCGCAGAATCCGCCGGCTGTTGAAGTCGCGGCGCGTGCAAGTTCCCGAACACCTCTGCCAAAGTGCTGCCACATTAACAACGATCCTCAGTTTCAGCATGTTTTATAAGTACCTGGACGTCCGAATTTTGCTTGATCGTTTCGCACAAATTGAATTTGTAAAATGAAAATTTATGCGCTGCCGAGTAAAAATCATGAGCAACTGTCATGAATCGGAATAAATAAATGCACGCTTATTTAAGTTCTTTTTCTATTTCAAAATTGTACTCGGAATAGTTTTTACTCTCTCTACCATGTAGACTTACCTATAGTAGGTAAGAGGAAGTGTGGTATTTACCCAAAAATTCTATATCTAGATTTCACTTTAAATTCAGGTTTAGAGACTTCCTAAATTAAAAAAATGCATTTTTAGAATAAGGCCCATGTACGTTTGTGTCTGAACAAAAAGGAAAAGTCGGATAATTACCAAATGTCACGCTTAAGTTCAGAATTCTCTAAGGATGCGACACTAAAACTTTCAAGAAAATCCCTCCAGCCCGAACTACTCTTGACATGGATGACTTTTAGAACATATGACAAAATATATAGCTTGAATTTTCTAGGAATAGCTTGTGAAGCCTTCTTCATTTGGAAGGAACTTTGTAGATATAATTTTTTATAACGGGTTGAGCAGTTTCGAAATTCACACACACGCACGCACGCACACACACACAAAAGTTTCTTCTTTCTTAATATTAATATAGACAATACAGATAGTAATAAATTTGCACACAAAAAGCGAATATTTAGCGCAGAAAATGGACACAAATGTTATAGTTAGGTGTAATATAAAACATATTTTATAAAATCATTTGGTTAATCTGTTGTGGAAGAGAATACATTTCAGAAAACATACACAATAATAATAATAATCATCATCACGCTGGGAAAGATGAATAACAAAACAACCTAGAGAAAACAAATGAAGCTGTAACCCCAAGAGAATCTTGATAGCTTGTAGAGGAATAACTATGATCAAGTGGATGCAGATTGACTGGTTCTTATTGTTGAAGAAAAAGGAAGGAAAAGTTTGAGGAACGTGTAAACTCTTATGCTTCTTACACCATGTCTGTCCTGAGGACCTCCAGAGAAGGAATCGAAAACACTAAAATGCATCGTTCGCTGCACAAAATAATCTTAAAGTTTCCCTTAATTATAGCAAACAGTAACATTACTAACATCTGATAAGCCTCCAAAGAGATTTTATGATACTTATTACCCAAAAGAAAATGGTAGGTCTCAAAAGCTTTAAGAATTTAAAATTTAGCTGCAACATTTTAAGTGGTGTATATGGGGATGTTTTATTTTGCATATTTGTGTATTTTTCTCTGAATATAAATGAAATTTAATACGTATTTCAGAAAATAGCCCTTTAATAGGTTATTGGGGATAATAAAGTTTCCTATGGAAAAGATCTGGTTAAGGAAGAAATATCAAATGTGAGAAAGAAATGCAGTTAAACGATTTCTTAGTAAAACTATGAATAATAAAAATGTCAAAATATTTAATAAATAGATAAGAAACCTGGTATTTTATAATGACGTGTAGAACCAATGATTTAACGTTTAGATAGAAAAATCTGCTACGAAATGGGTAAATAATTATTTAAGGTGTCGATTTGTAGAATACCAAGTTTGGTATTCATTCAAAGTTTCATTTTCAATTGTGCTGCTTCTCCCTCTCTCTCCTTCTCTCCCACTTTCCCCCTCTCTCTCTCTCACTCACTACCTCTACCCATTATCTATCCTCCCCACACATACAGAGTTTTCTATAAATGTCTTTTTATTCACGGAACTCGGAACACGTATTTCCGGTAAATCTAGATTCCAATTTTTGAATAGAGTGCAATATTTCCTCTACCTATCAGTTATGTGGCAGGAAAAGTAAAAAGGCTTTCTTTTTGGGTTCAACGGATATCAAAACCGGAGTTTTCTTTGGAATATCGATATTGAATATTTGAATGAAATGCAGCACCTTCATAGGTTAGCGACAGTGAAAATAAAAGTCAAATATTCTATATAAAGGAAATATATTTTACAATATGGTATGTTCTGTTAATCTCTTTCTTGCATCCCTAAAGGATTAAATGCAAAAGTATAAATTATTCATTGCTTGGTGGAATTTCGTTTTAGAAATTCTTTGTTATATTAAAGCAGATATTCGATGAAATCTCGGTATCCGCCAGAGTTAAACGGTAGAGAACGTAAAATTCGATAGACAAGCCAGTGCTATATGCACTGACAATGGAGAGACTGGTATAAATAAAGTAAAATACCTTCCTAATACCATCGCAATATTTCCACTTGCAATGCTAGTGAGGATAGAAACCCTTTTAACTCAGAAATGTTTCGTTTTAAAGCTTTTTCAAAGGTCACGGACTCCATCTCGGCTAACTTTTACGACTCCTCAACGTTTTCACTTTGTAGCATTAAAGTTCAGGAAGACTGCATCTCCAACATTCCCGCTACAGACAGTAGGCGTTCTGAAATGTCATTTTCAGGAACTTTTTATAACTAGTTTTAACTCGCAACGAAGTTTGCAGCTTTTTTCACGACGTGAATTATATTTCTGTCAATAAATCTATTTTATGCAATTTGGATATTACTTTCTGTTTTCAACGTCTGAAACCTATAAGATATTCAGAAAATGTTTTATTGTTCTTTATTTTTTGTTTCGTTCTCTAATTCTGGTTTGGGCAGTAACATATTCCAGTTTGAGTTGCATCTTCCAGTTTGGAACGTAAACTGAATTGGTATTTAATGGACCCTTGAGTTCATATAAGAAATTCTATGAGATGCATTTTCTATGAGTATTTATAAACCTATCTAAAACTGGTTTTAAGGGCGCCTATTGGAAAATAACTTCAAGTATTTCTGGTGACCACATTTACGTCACTTGCGATAGCACTAAAATGTTCCCTTTAGACTCATAATGTGTTTGTGCTAGTATGCTACTAATAAACTCTGAACATTTCTTAATTTTACTTTCTCTACCATGTACCTAGTACGTAGAGGAAGCATTGCATTCCACCAAAAAATGTCAAGATCGATTTCAAGATTGCACTAGTAATACATGTTTTGAGACCTCCCAAGTATATAAAAATGCATTTTTAAAAACATTCGCACGTGTGTGTGAATGTCATAACTGAAAAGCAAAAAGTCTGGTAGATACCAAACTTGATACAACACAAAGATTTTCACGAAAATCTCTCCATCTCCAGGAGAGGAAACATTTTCGATACTTCGGTATTTAATTTCAATATATGCAAAAGATACCACACGAAATTTTTCAAGAAAAATCTCTCCAGCCTCAATCACCACCAAGGTGAAAAAATGCTCGATTTTTATTTTCTTAAAAATTGTTCAACGATTTCTATTAAAATTCCATATATTTAAGATATTTACATACAAAATACATATCTGGAATTTTCTGGAAACAACCTGCGAAGTTTCCATTTGAGAGGAATTTTTATAACAGATAAATTATAAAAAATTGATAAAATTATACTAAATATTTGACGCGATACACATCACTTTCTCTACTCTCTATCATTTATTAGTGGGTATACAAACGATTCTTACTAAAGCTTTTTTCTGTCCTCTATATTATAATCCAAATAAGTCTTTTCAGAAATAACTACATTAAACATTTAGTTATAGATACAAATAGAAGAGCGATAATCAAATGTTTAAGACGCTAGCCTTAAAATTCCATACTGCTTCCAAGCAATCTCGAAAAAACAACTGAATATTGACAGGATTTTAAAGAATGGCCAAGAAATGAACAATTCGAACCATCAATAGTGGATATCTCAGAAATGGATTATGCCACAAAAAACTTATTTGAAATATATTATGTGCTTTAAAGAGATCTACATTTTTGTGTAGTACGTTTTCGTCTATCGCTTAACGCTTACAAGATTATACAATATTCCTCCTGAATGAAGAGGACTTCATAGGCTATTCCCAGAAAATTCAAGATATACATTTTGTTTGTCATGTAAATATGTTTATTATATGGTATTTTAATCAAAATCGTTAAAGCCATTTTTTGAAAATCAAAATTTTCTGAAAATGTTCCATGTAAAAGGTAATTTGCGGTGGGGGGACTTTTCTTGAAAGTCTTCATGTCGCATCCTTGGAAGATACTGAACTTGAATGCCAAGTTTGGTGTTGATCCGACTTTTTTTTGAGTATGCTGTTCACAGACACACACGCACGGACCTTTTTCTAAAAATGCTTCTTTTTTTATTCGGGGGGGCTCAAAACATGCATTTCCAGTGAAACCTTGGTATCGAATTTTTGGATGGAATGCATACCTTGTCTACCTGCTATTTATCTGGTAGAGGAAGTAAAAAAAGAAACGTAGTTGCCTTTAAAACACAATTTATTTCAAATAACTTCCCCGAGAGGTAAGTGTTATTGGTTTATATTGTTCAGTATTTGTCATGTTTTGAAGTGCTGTCGCCATTCAACTGTTATTTGCGATGTTATGGAAAGAGCAACCTGCATTTAAACATTTGACTATCGCTTTGATTTCCTTTGTAACTACAGAGAGAACCAATAAACTACGAACCGGCTGCGCGGTGTTTTTCCTGCCCGCGTCCTCGGCGCTCGTTGCCTTCTGTCGATATCATAACATGGCGCGGATGAAACCATACAGCATTTTTAAAACTACTTTTAAAGGTTTTACTTACCAGCTTTATGAAAGGAGATGCTGAAATTGGCCACCGTCGTTGTCCACACAGTTTTGGCACCTGTTTAGAAAACTATTAATCACTCACCGTAGTTCACGTTGAGAAATGCTGGCAATTTACTGGCGGATATTTTGTTTTAATTTTTCCAGGGTGTGTGGGTTTGTCTTGTACACTTTATGTTTTAAGTTACCCCAGAGATAGAAATCGCAGGGGGTTGGGTCGGAGGACCGAGAAGGCCACACATCTCTACTAATAATTCTGTTCCCAAACACACTTTCAATTGTTCTCATCGAAATATTGGCCATATGAGCTGTTGCAGAGTTTTGTTGAAAAAAGGCAAAATCACGCTCTCTATCTGTTAATTCTCTAAAGAAAATGGGCAAAATTGTATTCACGTATGTACGGGCGTCAACTGTTGACACGAAAAAAATGGCCCTATAACTCTTTATCCACTCGTGCTGCACCATATACCAGAAGCAGCTTGGTCTGTTTCAAGGTTGAAAGTGTCGGCGGTAGTCTCGGCATTATATGGCAGGGGAAAAGGATGCTCTATGTAACCCTTCATCTCCGGAATGGGGATGGTCTCCGAGTCTAGGGCCTCCAGTGGGATGTGCAAGCCTGCAGGGGGGGAGCGGAGACGGTTGCACCAGCTGCCATCCGGGAGTTTCAAACTGTAAAAGGTGCCCTGTCGTACCTTCTATTCCGGCCGAGCTCTGTCTCCTCTCAGCTCACTCCTCCCTCCCGGGAGCACCTCGTCAGGGGCTTAGGTACAAAAGATATTTTGGTCGAGGTGCTAAGTTCCCCTCCGTACCTAGTCCTAGTCCTACTCCTACTCCTCATATGTGCATTACAGAAAAACTTAATATTTTGCACCCCCTAGAGCATTTTACTTCATCTAAAGGGTAGAAAATGAGTAGCTTTGAAGTTTCAAAAGGTAGAGACCCTTCTATGCATCAGTGATACTAAGGGATTAAAAACAAGAGCAAGGAGTAGCCTAAAGTAAGCATCCAATGTTTTGTCCGGATTCGTCAAAAGGTGAAAGTTTTCATATAAGGAGTTGAAAATATGAGTAAGAGTAGCTTTTGAGTTGCGAGATATTTTATAATTTTCGCTAAACTCACTTGAGCATTCACGCTCAAATGCATGAATTTATGGCCTATCTGCAAGCAGTGTAGTTTTGTCAATAAAGGGCAGAAAATAAAGCATAAAGGTAGTTTTTAAAAAATCGAGGTGATTGAAAATAAAAGTTGGGTGGTTTGAAAGTATAAAGTAAGCCATAATTTTAGAGAGGCATAGTAATTTTATCAGATAGGTTAAACGGTGCAGATTTCTATATAAGGGGTTGAAAATATTGTAGGGGTAGATTGAAGTTGTGAAGTATTCTATAATTTTACTACGGTCTTGAAATAAAAGTGGATAAAATTTGTCTAAATAGGACAAATAGTGTTGATTTGTATGTCAGGGGTTGAAGGTGGTGATTGAAAATGAGGATAGTGGAAGTTTTTGAAAACTGTAGGATAGCTTATCATTTTGCCGGATTCTAAAGCACAGGTGCACTAGGTTTTATCAAACTCATAGTGCACCTACTCCTTGATAAACTTCCGCAAAATCAAAGGGAAATTTGGTGATATGAACGCGATATGACATCCCCCCAACAAGAATTTAAAGCTAAAGGTTTTAAGCCTTGAGCGGAAATTAATTAAGAATGGGTCATATTCGCAATGAAATGTCAACAAATATCCTGTTATTCATTTTCAGTTAAATGAGATTAAAATTCGGTAGCTTGAATATGTAACCCCTTAATCCTTCCTCATACAGTTTTAAGATTTGGAAATATTTTATAGCCTATGTCCGTCGGGAAGAATAGTACTCTTCAGGGGTGGAATAATTATAAAAATTCGATTCAGTGTGTTCCAAGCTTAACAGACGCACAAATACATTCATTTTCCACTCTCTCAGTTGTTACATATTAGTTTTTTTTAATTGAATGTGTAATTTCGCATTAGCTACAATGTCATGCCCTGTAAATGTTCTTTGATGCACATGAATCTGGTGTGCCATACAGGTGGAAAACTAAATCAGATTTGAAACACTCAGCGTCAAGTTCGCGACCTTCTCTGCTATCCCATAGTTGAAACGCATTTCGCATATTTTGCAGGTAAATAAAATAATTTTGTTTCAGGAGACCGATTGATAAATTCTAATAACCATTCGTAACGTCTTAATTTGATTTTTACTTTCTCTACTACGTATAGTAAGTACGGGAAGTATTGCATTCCACCCAAAAATTCGATACCGAGATTTCACCGGAAATATATGTTTTGAGATCCCCTGAATCCAAAAAAAAAGCATTTTTGGAAACATGCCCGTGTGTGTGCCTGTGTGTGTGTCTGTGAACAACATAACTCAGAAACGAACAGTCGGATAAACCCAAACTTGGTAGGTATTTAGGTTCAGTATCTTCCAGAGATGCGACACGAAGGTTTTCAAGAAAATCCCCCTACCCCAGATTACCCTTTATATGGAACATTTTTCGAAAATTTTAATTTTCTCAAAATGGCGCTAACAATTTTGATTAAAATATCATATGTTTAAGATATTTTCATGACAAATAAAATCTATATCTTGAATTTTCTGGGAAGGTATTCTTCATTGTGTACTACTTTTGCATAACTGGTAAACCATAAGAGATAGGCAAAATGTTACTACACAAAAATGTAGATCGCGTTAAAATACACAATTTATGTCATATACATTTTTGTTCTTGAGTGAACCATTTTCGAGATATTTCTTATTATTCCCTTAAATTTTTCAATACTTATTTTCTCAAATGCGAATTCGTTATTCATTTTTTTTGTCTTGGATATGCTAAGAGTATTAATTTGTGGCAAAGTGAATGGTGCTGCACATAGCAACCAGCTATTAAGAGATATGTCTATGCTTAAAGGCTACTGTATTTCTATATTGCCGTTGCAAATACAAAAAAAGGGGAACATAGTACGCCTTAAGCAATAGTGAAATAGTTTTAGAACTAGTCGCCATGTGTAAAATGTAATTATCTTTGCATGTCAAAAAATTGTTTCTGTAAATGTTTATCTCGGTTAATATGAAATAAATGGAGAATAAGAGTTTCTAAAAATAGTTTGTACAAGAGTAGAGAACGTTATGTGAGTGTAACACATCAGATTTTTTTATCTTGATTTACATATGTTTATTGGGGAGCTGGTATAGTTTTTATCGAAAAAATGTCAAGGTGCTTATGCTTTCACGGTCGGTTTCAATGTGGTTCGATGCGGCCTCTGGGCTTGTGGTCCATGGTCTAGCGGTATAAGGTCTTCCAGGTGTTTCGGGTGCAGCTGCGGCATCCACCTTCAGTGGCTCGTTCGTAGGCTCCTTCTAGGGAGTTGAGAGGTGACTGCTGCTGTGCCAGAAGCAGGAGTGAGGAGCAAGCACAGGTTGCTCGAGTTCCCTCGGGCGGAAAGTAGATCGTCAGGATACCTATCCGTTTAGTTACGGATTTACCCGTGCGATATGATAGATAAACTCTTTTAGTAAGCGTTGTCTCTTGTTTGGCTTATTGAGGGCGGTTGTTGGCTTCTCGCAATGCTGTTGGCGTGGGTCGGTGACATCTCCGTGTGTCATATATCCACCGGGGGTTCATGACATGCGTCCAAGCGGTGACCAAGCCGAAGCTGCTTAAATTAGCCGGCTGCTTGCTGGACCTTTAAGTAAAGTAGTTTGCTAAGGAAAGCAGCGGTGGTGTACAGCTGAGTGGTCATCCACCCAGCCGTGACCTGGCCCAATGCTGTTTAACTTGGGGGTGTGAGGTGCAGATGGAGGATGTGGTAATGTTTACCAGCCCAGGGCATCCTTCGTCAGGCGGTAGCTTTTGCGCGTCTAGGCAGCCGATAGTCGTAATGCCCAGCGTGTTAACCAGCCGGTTAGGAGAGGAGCAAGTTTGGTGTACATTGTACGAGCTATCTCTCGCGTTACATCCATTATGTAAGGGAGACCTGAGTGAATGTAAGATATATGATTGGAATCTATAGTCTTTAACGTAGATCATCCGAAGTGCCCTATTCCGCATGGTCTTCAGGCTACGAATGGTGGTCGAAGCCACCTCGCAGTCGTATAGTATCAGAGGCGGAATGATCGCGCGGTACAGTAAGTGGGCTTGGTTAAGCGGAACACGGGATACAACTGCCGAAGTGCAGCGTGGCCCAAGACGACCTTAGTCTTGGCATGGGGAGTGAATGTGAGGCCGCGGTCGAGCAGGATCCCGAGATACTTGACGGAGTGCCCGTTTACTCCGCTGGTTTATATATGTGCAGTGCGGGCATGGCTATGCCTTCTGATTGGTCTGGCTGGAAATGTGGGAGAACGCACTATTGAGGATGGATGTCACATCTGCATCGAAACGTCTGAAAGAATTTTCTCTGCTAGGGCCTAAAGCCTGGAAACCTGATCGAGCTAAAATGTTCAAGGATTTTCTTACGATGCAAAATTCAGTTACCATGAAGTTTAATATTTAGAATTGTTATTTAGTGACTAAAGAAATGTACTATAAATAAATTTCGCATAGCCAAAAAGCATTTTCATATTTTTACTTTATTTTCGTATATTTTTAGTTTGTATATGTATATGTATATTTGAACTTACCAGCTCAGTGAAATATGTTACGCGTTACAAAGTTGGTTTGAATTAGCTAGCATATATGGAGAGACTGTCTCCAAAGTTTCACAGCAATAACTTAAAAAGTTGCATAGAGGAGAAGAAAAATGGCGTATAGTGAAATGTTCAACAATTTCGAAGTAAAAATAAGCATCGAAATTTACAATTTTTAATATTCTGCAATATTCAACAGAGAAGACGCGTGGTTCTAAGTATGGGAAATAAACACTGAAAATGATTTGATAAAAATTGGTAAAAGAAAATATCTTTTATAAACTACAACATTTTGTTCATCAAGGAAATAGACATATAGAATAAAAAATACGTAATAATTTAATATCAGTGGTAACAGAAGTAAAGCTAAAGTGTTTATTTTTAAAGCAGATATAATTATAGAAATTGAAGTGAAGTTTTATAAAGTAGGAAGTTATAAACCCATGAAACAAGTGACATCTCTAACAAATAATATATAGCATTCTTTCAACAGAAGAATAACACTTAGATTGGATTAACATTTCGTAATATAAATGAAGAAAAAGAAGAAGAAAAATACTGATTAACGTATAATGAGAAATATATTGTATAATTAAAACATAAAACATTTAATGCATTGTATAATTAAATATGGCTGAATAAGAGACGGCATTAAAGAGAACTCAGTTATCTCAGATGTCATAAAATAAAATACCTATTCAAAAAATAAAAAAGTTGCATAGTAAGGAACCGTTTAAGAATTACAAAGACTCCAATGTGATACGTTCACATGACTTTCTCTACCCTCTATCGTTTATTAGAGGGCATGCAAATTATTCTTATGAAAGCTCATTTTTCTATTCACTACATTTTAAACCAAACAAACCTTGGCAGATATAGCTGCATTACACATTTCGTTATAGATACAACGGGAATAGCATAGTCAATTGTTTAATAACTGGATGCTATATGCTGGCCTTAAAATGCCATACTGTTTCTATGCAATCGTTATAAACAAATAAATATGGACAGACTCCAAGAGAATGACCAAGACATGAACAATTCGAGCCTTTAATAAGGGATATCTCAGAAATGGCTTGTACCCCAAAAAGAGATCTACTTTTTTGTGCAGTACGTTTTCGTCTATCGTTTAACGTTTACCAGTTTGTATAAAAGGTATATAAAATGCCTTCCGAATAAAGAGAACTTCACAGGCTATTCCCAGAGAATTCAAGATATACATTTTATTTATGATGTAAATACCCTTAATCTACGGTAGGATGTATTACCAGAGGGGGACACCTCGCCACTGCGACCAACTAGATCTATTGTGGCTACACCCCCCCCCCCCCGCGAGAAGGGATGAAGTGAAGGAACCGCAGGAGGTCACAGCTCCGCAGGCAGACGGGATCACAGAGACGCACAGAAGTCCTTATAATTTCAGTACAAAACATCCGCTCTCGCCAGTAGAGGCGAGGAGTCCGCGAGAGGGCGACGAAGCGGCCCTTGCAAGCAGGTCAACGCACCCTGGGAAAAATCTTTCCAAAGCGCAGCAAAAATGACATCTGTTCATCACCAGACGCACTATGGAACCTGGAGACACTGTCTGAAAGATGAAAGGCAGAAAGATGAAATGGTAGGAAATGAGGGAAAGGGGAATCGTGGTAGAATACACCACCGCAGGTTTAATATCGGTATTTTAATCAAAACCGTTTGAACCATTTTTTAGAAAATCAAAAATTTCGAAAATTTTTCCATATCAAGGTTAGTTTGGGTAGGGAAGATTGTATTTAAAATCTTCATGTCGCATCTTTGAAAGCTACTGAACCTAAATACCAAGTTTGGTATTTACCCGACTTTTCGTTTTTGGGTTATGCTGTTCATAAGCGCGCGCACAACACACATGGTCGGACTTCTTTCCAAAAATGCTTTGTTTTTAATCAGTGGTCCTCAAAACATGTAAAATCTCGGAATCGAATTTTTGGGTGGAATGCAATACCTTATGTACCTACTATGAAGCGTGGAGAAAGTAACTAGTAAAATCAGTTTAAGGTTAGAGAACTAACACTTTCCATGGTAAGAGGTAAATGTGACCTCACTAGCTCAGTTCCGCACATATAAAAGTAGCTATATCTAAATATTTCTAAGGAATCGCGGTAATTAGTGGATAGAAAAGCCAAGATTACCTTTTTTAATTATTAATTGTCATTTTTCACCGATTGGCTGCATTGACCTTCTCATAAATATTATTCAGCGTTTTTTTCTGTATGTTTTCGGTATTTTAGAGATTTCGTATACAAGTTTTATTTATGTATTGCATTGCATTGTTTTATCATTAAAATTTAGATTAATTGATTTTTTATCTTAGTTTATTCTTTACCTCCTAGGTATGCGTATATCATATGCAGCACAATAGTATGTATATAACATAAACAGATATCTGTGAGCAGAAACAGAGCAATTGCAGGAAACGGACTGAAACGTTTTTCAGCAAGGAAGAGGTTGTCTATAGCAACGGCTTGATATTTGCAGAGGCAGCAGATATTTTTGCTAGAGTGGCTATTGGTGATTATGAAGTCCATTTAAGCAATAAAAACTGGGAGCGGGCTAAACGCGGTCGCATACCAAATTTAATTAAAAGCGCTCATTGGAGAGATGAGGCGCCCTGCAACAGCTGTTCTTGGTGCCTGCGTCTGCTTCTCTTGATAAAAATAGTGGTTGCCTTCCTCAATAAAAACGCAAACTTCTTCACGCTGCATGATCATTTCCAGAACTTAACTTTAAGCACCATCATTTCCCTGGCAACACTATTATGTTTCTTTCAAATTATTTCTGAATATGCCTTATGAATATTTTATTTCAAATTTTCAAAAATGCACTCCTGTTTCTTTAATTGCATTCAAAACTCGGCTTACTTAAAATATCAGTTTTCCAAGTATTGGAAAGTTAGAATTAGACTGAAAAATTCAATACAATGGACGGTATTTGAGCCACGGATCTTCCAGTTTCCGTCCAGTTGCTCTAACTAACTGAGCTACCATGGCAACATGCCGGCACGAAATTAAATTCCCCACTGGCTCGCATTTATTCCGGTAAACCACAAGGATATCTCAAATTCATTTTGAGGTGACAGATCCCAATGGAGACTTACAATGTTGTAAGGACTTTAAGCCCTGGACATCACAATTTAATCAACTGTTTAACCAATTGTTTATTCACAGTTAAATTAATTAAGCAACGACAACATTGCTAATATTCAATTCGTTTTATTTGCCAACTTTTCCATTTGTACTGAAAATGCTCCCAATTTACTCCCATCCAACATTTTTCACATCCTTCGGGGTGTTCATTTATAATTTATTTATTTATTTTTAATTAATAACCCCAAAGGTTTATTATTGAGAAAACAGGACCATCCGTGCTGTATATCCCTAAAGTTGTCTCCACCAACTCTCTCCCCCATTGATAGTGATATTTTCTTATACTATCCCAAAAGAATAAAGAGAGCATGATTTATATTTTTAGTTTGCAAAAGTATTGAGGTTAATAAGCCCGTTCATGCTTAAAAAAACTACAAAATTGCTTCCCGCCGTACACTTTCCGCCCCCTCTTCCGTTAGGGGTGATGTTTGTAGTAGCAACCCCAAGTATTTTTAGCTAAAGAATGTCTGTGTCAATTTTTCCATTCATGCTGAGAATCCTCCCATCGAACAATTTTCAAACTCATCTCCTATTAAGGGTGGGTTTTTGAAGGAAGCAGCATTTATACCTTTACTTAACAAAATTATTGAGAAAACACGCCCATTCTTGCTGGGAATCCTCCCGGCGAACGCATTTACCTCAACAGTATTCTAATTAAGAATGAATAATCATAGGCGATCATTTAAGACAAAGCCTCCCTTACCAGGTGCCCTCCATAGCCTCATCTGATGGCGAAAGCTTTGACGATTGCTTTGACCTTATACTTTAGATCCTCTCCTGCCTAAGCTTCAGAAGCATCCTTAAAGATAAGGACATGGCCGTCATAGCAATATACGGAGTTCCTGTTCTTAATTTAACGCTGTAAATCATGAACTACTCAGTGTACTTCAGTTTTAACTACTTGAATATTTATTTTAAATACTATTCAAAAGGATTTTTATTGTATCATTAACTACAAGGTTTCTGCCAGCACACGCTCTACTAACAATTCGGTTTGCCCAGGCTTTCCACCCAGCTACACATCTATACTCATAAATGTTGTTCATACTGCATTTCGTAAAACATTCGGACTCCCCTAATTTCTTTGACTTCTTGTTGTTGTTCTTCTGCTTATTATTTCCTGTCTTCTTTCCCTTGTTTCAAAAACAAATAATAATAATAATAATAATAATATTAATAATAACAATAATAACAATTCTCTTTTCGTGTGCTATCATGGGACAGTTAACATGGGTGAACACATGCACCCCTTCTTCCGGCCACCAGATACTAGTTTTTCATTTGCTTTTTAATAATAAATTAACTTAATAATTGTTCTTGAATTTGTGTTGACTTCTTGATGGCATATTTCCCTACCATTCATGTTTACGTAGGAATTAGGAAATGTGTACTGTTAATGCGTGAATAGTTAGTCCACGCTCCCATGTTTGGTCCTGTAATTAATAAATGTTTGCGGTAACCCTTTGCTCTATTCTAAATTTGTTTGAGATCCCAAAAATATTACACCGGGCATTTAGGAATAGCGCTGGTTTGGTGATCATGTGCTCCCTATACATAACAGGGATAGTTCTGCTTTGGCCACAAGTAAATAACAATATATATAGTTGTACAACCAATACAGTACAGTTTGCGGATCTCAACCTCGCTATTAAGTGCAACTCGGAACTGCGCATGTTTTCTTTACCTAACTCTCCTGTCAATACCCCGCCCACTTGTTCCGTAACTGCTTAGTTACTCTTCCCACCGCATGCAGTCAAATCGTGGCCGACTAGGTACCGTCAGGTACACAATGAACTAACCACTACGTGCCCGTACTTACTGTATAACATGTCTTAAAAAATTTTAATAGAGAAAATAAAATGCACATTACATCATGTTACAACATGTAAAAAGTTAAGACTGAAAAATCAAATGTTTTTGCTTCTTAATGTTTAGTTGCAGAAAAATGTCAAAACGTAAATAAACTTCTACAATTCTTATTGTTTAATTAATGTCTGCTTTCCGTAGCAAATGTACGTTATGGCACAATTTTTATGCTGTAAAACAATAAAGAAAAATCGGCATGTTCTCTGAAATATCAGACGCAGCTAGCGACAATAGTGACTAGTATTGTACAAGAGAGCGTTTTGTTTACATTTGACGCTACAATAAGTCTTCACAAACGGAGACTCTAACGTGATGGATTTCAATATTTTTACATATGTAGTGCAATAAATAATCCTCTGCGACCCCTTGCTTATTTTGGTACTGCCCCTCTATTGTTTCTCCGCACACAGCGAGGTCGCTTCCAATAATGTTACCTGCAGACTTTTCCATACATGAGAATGGCAGAAAGCCAAGACATTTTAAATCCTCATTGTTCGCAGTTTCTGCAGGCCTTTGTAAAATTACAGTGAGGAAGTGGACAAAAGAAAGTGTATGCTAAGCTTAACAATGCAGTAGAACTCCGCTTTACCGAACTAAAGTGAGAGAGCCGTTTTGGATTTCGAGAGACGATTTTTCAAATAATTGATGGTTACGATTTTAAGCAATGAGAGTAAGAGAATAATTATATTACTAAAGTTTAATAAAAGCACTACTATATACAGTATTAAAATATGCATTAATGTATTTACAAAGACTGTCTCATAAAAGCAGTAATTCTTTTCTGAACTTTCTTTCTTGCAACACTTGCGAGCAGTTATATCACGCCACCGTTTGATAGTCATTATACATCTATTGGTGTTGATCCACTGCTTTGTTCCACAAAACACAAGGTAACCTAAGAACAACAAGTGCCGTATTGAGGCAGTATTTTTAACACTTGAATAATTACAATTAAATTATATTATTTGTAATTTCAATAACAGCCCGCCTTAACACAATATGTATGTAATAATTTGTAAAAATGTATGTAACAGTCATTAAATATGCTTATATTATTGTAAACATGTTCAATAATGTTATGTGAATGCATTACGTAATTTTATAATGTAAGAGCTGTGAGAATAATAAGTTTAAGGTTGCTAACAATGAGGTAACAATGAGGTAACCTTGAGGCAATAAGCGTTTGAGAGTTTGAATGCTACTAGTCATGATTAGGGAAGCAATAACGTAAATATTGTGACAGTTTAAAAATAGCCAATCAACAGCCAGAAAAATCTTTAGTAAAATGCAGGTATTCTATTGGACTAGGATTAGCCAATCAGAGACTTGAAATACAGAAAGTTAAAAGTTTATACGGTTGAAATATGTTCAGTTGCCTGCAGACCTTCGTAGTAACCGGATGGAAGATGTGTTCTCTAGAGAAATATTACGTGTTCGTGTGAAACGAAAATTAAATATACGCGTTAACAAAGTGCAAGTATTAAATAAAACAATCTCACAGCTCTTAATATCAGTGTAGTGCTATTTAATTTGTGTCAAGAATTAATAAAAACAAGTGAATTTAAACTTAAATCTGTGAAATCATACATTCTTGTTGCATCACGCCCTGATTAAGAGAAACGTGTCTCTAAAACAATACTGACGCAGCCTAGGCAAACATAAACATAAATAATATCTATAGAAGCAGTTTAATAACAAAGTTAATATTTATTTTTAAACTTGGAGCGTAACAACAAAATACATCTTTAAATAGGCTTTACATACGTAGTAGCATATTACGTAACAATCTACTTGAAATTGACGTCCATACGTGGAGCTAAACAAAACAATTTAACAACAAAACACTATCTCAAATTGCCTTCCCAAGCGTGAGGCTAATAAACTACATAAACAATAATACTTCTTCAGTATTCAGTATTTCCCGTTGAGATTTGAATATAAATTTGTAGTCTTTCTTACCTCTAATGCTTTGAATATTTCGTGGGCTGAAGCTCTGTCGCCAAGGGCTTCAAATTTCTGTTGAATACTTACGACACGCTTTCTTTTCGCCAATATCTTAAACACAAGTAAACCACACTGACCAACACCAACAGTTTGCGCAATTCCGTTAAGTGGAGTTTTACTGTACACAGTAGCCATTTATTTGGAAAGCTAGAGCTTGAATTTTGGAAACAGAATGAAACAGATTAATTATTATAATCGTATCTAATTTTCATATGTAAATCATTGTTGGCTCCTGCATGACACTATCGGCGAGTTCATGTTGTGGCCACCATTGATTTTTACACTGTTCGGAAAGCACTCCTGAATTTGGAGAAATTAAAAAAAAACAATAGCACACTATTCTGTTTATCCCCTTACAACTATGTCCATAAGCATAATAGAGGAAACTGCATAAAATAAAAAAGTGGAGTACAGCTGCAATATTTCATACTATTTCCGAAAGAGTGCGTTATTTTTTGCATTGAAATTGCTTTATTTCCTTCTTTCGGTCTTTTATTTCCTCCGTAGCCAGCTAAAAATGGCGGTGACGTACATATAGCAAAATTAAATGGATCTCATGTTTACGGTTATACAAAAATATAATATTTTATTTAAGTTTGAACACAACGATCGCAAATAGGGGGAGCATTTCTGAGGGCCTGACTCCATAACCCGAAGCTTCAAGTTTAAAGTACAGCCTAAAGCATGTCATCTAACGTATGTTATTTCTAAGTTATATCCATATTAGATATCGTGGATCCAGAGAACTACTGAAGTTGCTATTTGATAGCATTCAGAATATATAAGTATTTATTTAAATAAAATATACATACATTGATCCCTACACACGGATATATAGACCGTGCGTGCTTTCATAATACACAAAATAATATCTAAGATTAATAAAAAAAATAAGAAAAAAAAGAAGGGAAAAAATCACTGCAAGAAAGCGCCACTGTACAAAATAAAAAGACAAATATATACAAATACCCACAAAACAACTAAACTGCATTACGATGTGAGGCAGTATTTTTAACATTTAAATGATTTCAGTCTAATATAATATATAAATTCAATAACAGCCCGCCTTAAAGCAATATGTGTGTGTAACAATATATAAAAAGTGTATATTACAGTCATTGTAAATGTTTATATTGTATACATGTGTAATAATGTTATGTGAATGTATTACATAATTTAATCATTTAGGAGCTGTGAGAAATAGGTCAAAAGTTGCTAACAATGAGGTAACCTTGAGGCAATAATGAGTTTGAGAGTTTAATAATGTTACTTGTGATTCTTGGAAGCAATAATATAAATTTTAGACAGTTTAAAAATAGCCAATCAACAACCAGAAAAAAGCTTTAGTTAAATGAAGGTATTCTATTGGATTAGGAATAGCCAATAAGAGACTTGGAATATAGAAATTTATAATTTTAGGGGGTTGAAATCAGTTCAGTTGGTTGCAGACAGCGTTACTAACCAGACGCGAAAATTGTCCTCAAGAAATTTAATACGTATTCGTGCGAGACGAAAAATAGTTTACGTGTTAAAAAGTGCAATTAATTAACAAAAGAATCTCACAGCTCTCTAAATCAATGAAATGTTATTTAAATTGTATCAAATATTAATAAAAAGAGTGAAGTAAAATTATAATCTGTGTAAGCCTACATTCTTAGTCGAACCACAACCCTGCCAAGAGAAACGTCTCTCTAAAAATAATACTGACGCAGCCGAGGCAAACATAAATATATAATAATTTAAAGAAACAGTTAAATTATAAAGTTAATATTTTGTTAAACGTGGGGCAAAGGCCACCTGAAAGTACATTTGTGGCGAAGGCTACCGGAAACTGTTTACTATACGTGCGGTTGCAACTACTACAAGTTCGGCTTCCCAACACTTGAAATACGATACAACTCCTTCTAACAAACTACCTTTCTCAGATGCATTATTATGCTCTTCTATAGTAAAGAAAGAATAGCTAAGAAAAATAAACACAGCACACTGACAATAAGTGAAAATTTGCATACATACACACACACGCACACACACACACACACACACACACATATAGCACTAACACCAATTATTACACCCTCTTCCCTTACTATCAGCCTTCTCAGATCTCGCTGTCTCGCCTTTAGTGGAATTTTACCTATCCCTTCCAGGTCTTCCTTGCCTGCCAGTAGCGCCCAACAAGGCCTTAAATCTGCGTTTGAGGTGGTAAAGGATCCCATAATTTCCCTCCACTCCTCCGTACCCCTACACCTTGCCAAGATATGTACTTGCGATCTTCCTCCTCGCAAGTGGGCAGATTCTCCTAACATTTTTATCAGTAATTTTTAGCTCATAACGGCACATGTACGTTGTTCTAGAGCAGACCTACTAATTTTCCTTAAATTAATTTTTCATATGATCATATTGATGTTGAATGTACGTCGTTATACATCTGCCTGCACAAGAAAATACCACATGGCAATACATACAACACGTTTAAATTTCTTGGAGCTAGTTAATTTGCAGAAAAAGTGAGATGCAAGATATATCTCCTATTAGCTTGTTTATATAAATATTAACTTAAAATAAAGTAAAACAAAAAAAAAGATGAACAAAGTCCAATATGATTTACTGTATATATTATTGCGTATGTAAGCCACCACTTCTGTTTATATTTTCAATAAGCTTTTGTGCCTCCCACTATACTTACAGAAGTTAGCAGTAGTAATATCAAAACAGCTTCAGTTTTTGCTGTCATATTTTACACTTGTATGTAACGATTCTGAATAATACCTAATAATTTCTCACATAATTCCATTATACCAAAGAGTAGAGCTTCCAATAAAATCGATACAATAAACATGATGATCTGGAAGGCGATTACGCAATCAACACCATCTGTAAGATATCAATTATCAATGGAATATTAAGAATTTGTATATCACATGGAAGATTTCACGAATCCACAACGATAGGGAATCTATCCAAACAAGATGAAATCGTGATCTTTGATTTTTTTATTTATTTATATATGTTTATTATTATTATTATTATTATTATTTTGCAGTGTATCTACCAAAGAGATCACACTTTTTAAGCGTGTGGGCTACATGAGGGTGAATGTGTTCAAAGCACACATTGCATTCAGTTGTCTCGCTTACGCGAGGAAAAGCCTTTTTAGGGGAAATTTTGACAAAAATTACGAACATTTAGATTTTTGTTTATCAACATTATTATTCGTTCTAAATACCAACCATTTTCAATACTCAAAACGAGTCATTCAGAGTTTTCAGCGTTAAGCTTCGAAGCCCAATTTTACTCGGCCCACTTCTTTTACTTGGCATATTTTACTGTTGCTCTGCGCACACACAGTTTTTGTTTTATATGCCTAAAACGTTTATCAGAACTTTAGATATTAACGATTTAAAATTGCGTGCAACTAGTTTTTAAAATATTGAGTAGTTCATTCGAAATTAAATATTTCCTATAACTCGTATTCGTAAATGGAAAAATTTGAAGAAAAAAACCGCACACACAAGAAATTCTATTCTAGTAGACTAATTAAAATTAATAATGTCCATTCAGCCATCATTTATGTCGGTTTTCCTAACTTCCAAAAGTAATACTGGGCCCGGTTAAACCAATGTGCAGAGAATTGTAGAGCGGAAAGGCAGTGCCAAAATAAGCATTTTGAGAACAGAAACAAGGGGTCACAGAAGCGTTTTTACTGCACTACTTGTGTTAACATTGAATCCGTCATGTTAGAGTCTCCGATTGTGAAACACTTTTATGGCGTGTGAGATGTAAACGAAGCGCCTTTGTACCGTACTAGTCACTGTCGCTAGGTGTGTGATGTTCAATACCACATTTGTGATGTGAAGCCTACTGAATAGTACGGTAATACCGAACGCTCGTCTTGTTCAGTGCAAAGAGTGCAGTAAGCACACACCGAGCGAGGTGGCGCCGCGGTAGCGTGTGCGACTCCCATTCGTGCTGTCTCGCGTTCAATTCCCGGAGACCGCCCACTCTGACCCATGGGTTTTTCGTGGTTTCCGCGGTACAGCGGACGAATCCTGGGATAGTTATCTTCTATCTCGGCTCTCCCCTCTCTCATTTCCTGTACCCTCGTTCTCCTTGTCAACTGTTTCAGGTTGTAGGATCAGGCGACAGGTTAATACTGGAAGCTGGCGTGCACTCGTGGAGGTTTCTTCCTGGCATCATCCAGGGACTGCTCGGTTGGTTATCGCCTCTGGGTGCTTTTGGGCAGGCGTTCCTTCGGAGAACCCCACGGAGGCTCAGGGCCAAAGGGTAGGCTCGAGCGGCGTTGGAGGCGCTTTATCTGGAAACATTACGGACCCCGTCCGTGCTTGCACCCGTCGTTATCCGAATCTGGTCCCTTTGGTTCTCTCCTCTCACCATTTCCAGGTGTCACGGCAGAAGCACAAGGGCCGGATGGCCTGTGTGTGGTGCTCTGCTTACGAGGATCATAAGTAGACTAGGTAAGTAAGTAAGCATAAGACCGGTGCTCACTCAGAATCGTGAGGAAAATGAGGAGGTGCGATAGGCAGCGATCCCGGCCACGGAGGCCTATATTTTTTTCGGGAGCTGCGTGATGCTTGGCACATCACCTTCCCGTATCGGTTAGTTGATCGCCCACCTCTGCCGTGTGTACATGGGCGTGAGGCCAGCAGTCGGGTGGGTTGTAGTGCCACGGGATGATGATGATGATGATGATTATTATTATTATTATTATTATTATTATTATTATTATTATTATTACAGTGAAGTTTCAAAATAATCGAAAGAAAACCGTAGAAATTGTTTTATGGATGCTTTGTCGCATTCCATTTCTGGCGTTTAGTAGAACTTACACAATCCTAATTATAAATGTTAGCAGTGGTTTAGCATTGATTTTTCTACCGTATGGAGACAGTTTTCGGATCCAGCCTCTATATAATTCTGTTTTACTTATGTTTTCGTACACTCAAAATTTCAGCAGATTGGATAAGTGAAAGCTACACTGCAGTTTCAGCTTAATAAATATATTCACAGTAGAAAAATTATTCCATTAGGAGTCCGTATATCAAATGAAGTAAAACCATCAATCAACTTTCTTGCCGTTTCCCACGCGCGTTTTTGTGCGAAATAAGGTGTACACCTACGATATTATGGGTAAATAAAAAGGTGCTGAACAAGTACATCTGTGTAGGATTGACAAGATAATTTCATAGTTACATAGTCTAATTAAATTACAAGTCAAATTGATGCTAATTTAAACTGCACGGTAAACTTGTACTTAACAAGGAGGCAACACCTTAATGTTCTTCTGTTTATAAACAAATTGTCTCCTGCTAAGACTTTGGCAATTTAAACAAAGCAATGTATTTGAAGATCGTTAATGGGTTTTCAGCTCTGCAAAAGATGTAATCCATGTAGTATAGTTAAGAAAATAAGAAATATTATATGTAAATAATAAGGCTAATCCGACGGGTATAAATGTATTAGTGCTTAAAGGTTTACGATACTAAATCTCTGCTACTACGTTTATTGTAAGATATTAACAATAATTGTTTTTGACCTCTTTAACCGGTTTGTTTCATTGCATGTCTGTCAATTTCATTCAGATACGTAAAAACTTGCTTTAAAAGCATTAGAATATAAATGATAATGTATTACTGAGAAATAAAACTACTTGCTCAATGTAAAATATAATGAACTTTTTAATAGCTTATAATATACTCAATAGCCTATTCTATGAAATTGTAAGCTTGTTTTAGTGATGTTTTAATGGTTCAGGTTTAAATAAAGTATTAATTCTGAATCTTAAGGTTCTTTTTTCTAATGTGAGGTAAAAACACGTTTTAAACTTATATTCTTAAATAGAGTAAACTTAACGCAATGCATCTATATAAAATGGTATAAAATAAAGGCACTTACATGCCTGAAACGTTAAAAACATTTAACTTAGTGGGTAATTTAACTAAGTTACGCACTCAGTAACTAAAGGGTTATTGAATGCGTAACCCTTGCTTTTAGAAAGTAGCAAAATAGAGCCACCTCCAGTCTAATAGTTGAATCTGCTTTCTACCATTACTTTCTTCGTAGATTTAGATTAATGGCAATATACTGACATATTTCTGTAGCGCATACCCATAAAGACATACGTTTCCAGGTAAAAAATATTCATTGAATTCTTTTGGAGTGTGCATTTCATTGAATGGCCTTGTTAGTGTATTTCGACGCAGCGGCTATGGCCCAAGGTTATCGGGATGTCGACGCCGGGCAGTCGGAGCAAACAACGATAAGTACCACTCGCCAGCGTAAACACAGGGACGCTATCGGCAGATATCCAGAACCATCTGGAAGTTTCCTCCCCTTTCCTAAGAACGTGTGTCGAAACAGTTTTAGAATGTTCTGTAGGATATTTCACTATCGCGATCATTCTCGCGAAAGCAGTCAGTTGGCGAATTGAATTGAGTCAGTCAGTGAGTGAGTGTGCGAGCGAGTTAGCGACTGCGTTTCTGCTGTGACAGCAAGAGCGATTCTCCGAGCAAGCTGTGACGACTGTGGCGTGCAGAGGCTGCTCATGTAGAGCAAGGGATTGTGGAGGTCTTTGTTCAACTTTCCCAGCGAGTGAACCATCCGGAGGAGGCTACGTCACGAAGGACATGAAGTGACCGAAAACTGAACTAGTTCACCTTAGTGAAGTGACAGTGAACGTTCTAAGTGAACTCCCAGTTAAGTTGAACTAAATAAGAGCTAGAATAGTGACAGTGAGAACTTAGAAAGTGATAGTTGAAAAACTGGACAAAGTCGCACTGGAAAAGTCACATTTATTCCTAAATATAATAGTAAAATTTAGGTTAGAGATGTGAATATGGATGATATTGCAACTAAGGGGGTCGACTGCCCACTATACATTAGCTTGTGAGTATTTCGCAGATGGAACCAATAACTGAACGATGCGGACTTTCCGTAGCATCAAATACAATAAAGAGAACGAAGACCGAACAAATCTTAGTTTAAAAAGTGTTCTGGTAATAAGGTGATATTGACTCCAGCAACTAATTAAGTAATCGTCGTTACTATTGAATTTGTGAATTTCTATATGAAAATGGCGAAGACAGAGATGTACAGTTCTTTCAGTGTTTGTCTGGACTGAAGACCCTGAAAAAGACTGCCACAAATGTAGCATTTAGCTCTTCCTAAACATGCCAGCCATAATTTTCGTTGTTATCCTTTACAGATATAAAAAAAATCAATTGCGCGTTTCCATCTAACTTTTGGCAGTATACCTTAAGAAATCACGCATTATTTCTCTGTACAAAGGATGAAAAGTCCTTTTGCAAGAATTTATAGTAGGTACGGGAAGCATATTATCCACCCAAAAGTTCGATATCGAGATTTCACTATACAGGTTTTGAGGGCTACTGAACCCAAGGAAGCATTTTTAGGAAAAGGGCTTGTCGTGTTTGTGTTTGTGAACAGCATAACACAGCATAAGTCGGAAAAATACCAATTGAAGTTTTGGTATTGAAGTTTAATATTTTCCAAGGAGGCGACATGAAAATTTAAAAAATAATTCCTCACCCCAAATTACAGTTTACATGGACAATATTCAACTTTTTTATTTTCTTAAAATTCTTCTAACAGTTTTAATTAAAATTTAATATTTTAATGGTACTTGCATGAATTGTAGTGTCTTATATCTTTTGTGAATAGCCTGTGAAGACTCCATCATTCAGAAGGAATTTTGTATAACCTTTAACCCATATAATTAACATAGGCAACAGGTACTGCACAGGAAATGTAGATCTAATTAAAACATAGAATCGTGCCAAATAAAGCTATTTATAGCACTGACCACTTCCGAGATAATCGTTGCAATTGGTTTGAATTTTCCAGTATTTTATTATATATTTTTTGGTGCTAAAGGTTATATATTGTGCAATAGAGGGGTTCTGCGACCTACATAGATCTATTGTTGCTAATACCCCCCAGGAGAAAGAGATGAAGTGAAGGAATTAGAGGAGATCTCAGGCAGACAGGCCATAGAGACGCCCGGAAGTCTGTAACAGTTCCCGGCTCGAAGACCCGCCACTGCTGGAGCTAGAGAGGGCAATGAACGACTCGTCGACCAAGCAGCCCTCTAGTCTCCATAGAGAGTACTCTTTCCTTTGAGCAAATATCCGCTCCATCTGCTCGACACCGCCATACGTCAGAAAACCTAGAAGCACATCTGAAAGATGATAAGGAAACGGATGAAAGGAAAATGGTGGAAAGGAAATCGTGTTGGATGAGAAACCACCTCAGCATTTGCCTACCAATCAGGAAAACCACGAAAAACCCAAGGTTAGACAGAATCAAACCCGGGATCTCCCGAATGCGAGCCTCACACGTTATAGTGGAGCCACCTCGCTCGGTTTTTCAAGTGCTATGCCACCATTCTTTTGTTTCCATCAATGTAGTAGAGTTTTGTAAGCCCACATAATGATCTGACTGTGGCTTCAGTCTATTGTATTCTTCTTGTACCTATAAGAAATGTGTTGTGAAACTATTTCTGTAAATATTTATCTGCAATAACATGAAGTATGTAGAAAAATAACCTTATGTAAAAATGGTTTGCAGAATTATACAAATTAATGATTTTGATGTTAACTCCGTACACATGAATAGAAAACAGCATTCCCCTAGAAAGTCGGTTAAACAAAGTCCAATAAGCAATTAGGATAAGAATATGCACCAAACCTTATTTTTAACTGAACTATTCTCATTTTAACACTTCCAAGACTAGCACAAGATGAGGGATGACCTCGAGTTAACCCGAAATAATGCGCCTCGGCTTTACGAATGATAAAATGAGAGGTTTGTTGCCGTAATGTCCGTTTTATGAAGTGGTTCCTAAATGACTGCTTGTTTTGCAATGTATATAGTAAACTTCTGCATTCCTCGCATCCTTTATTTTCAATGTGCTTTAGGAAGTAAGTATAACACGCACAAATAACACTAAACTTAAAACATTTATCTTACTGTACATTACATGCACTCAGTTCTTAAAATCTGCAATTCAGATCAAGACTTAAACTTTCTAAAAGAAACTTAGCACACGGAAAATATAGAAGACTATAATGACTACGAAAATAAAAGGTTATTTTACACAAATTGCCATTTAAACGAACTCTGCATTTTTCTTGTGGTATGTTTTTGTATCAGTTACACATCATGGAAAAATTATCAAAATATAATCAGAATGAAGAAGACTTCACAAGCTATTTACAGAAAATTCAAGACAGAGGTTTTATGTTTCATGTAAATGTCTCAAACATATGTATTAATACAGTTTTCCTTAGCCAATTTTTAGAAAATAAAAAATAACGATACTAAATACATGGGAATATTGCATCTTTGAAGGATACCTGTATGCGCCTTTTGGTAGTCATCCATTGAATAGGTTTTCTTTTTAACTTATGCACTCCACAGATAGATACACAGGGACGTTTTTGGTTCATGAGGGTTTCCAAATCTGTATTTTCGGTGAAATTTTTATTTTGAACTTATTGGTGGAATACTACTTCTACCTGCCATAAGAGAGGATTTTAAATGTATATGCAGTAGAATAGGATTAAAATGTTATGGACACAATCTGAAAAACTTTTGCGATGCAAGAGGCAAGATCGCATAATTGAATGAATAGTAACTCATACATTTATGTACACAAATCGCAATATGATAAACTTCTATCTCTACATTTATTCTCCATTTTTCCTGCTACCTGCATGATACACGTATACGCGACTTAGCAGCGCCACTTAAGGGGTTTTCGAAAAGAACTTCCAATATTTTGTACGAGCTATGACAACCTTACGCAAGCACAGAACGCCACTTGTAGACTTTGGACTCCGTGTTGATAAAGAACTATTTCTGCTGAATAAGGATATGAAGTGGGTAGAAGGAAGGTTTTAATGTTGGTATCACAGAATACCATAGAGGTCGCTTTCTGTGTCTAGTATCGCGGCCTTTTCTAAACAGCGCAAAACAATAATGAGTTTTCGGCATATCACGGAAAGGATAGAGATGAGGTGGACAGTTTTTCTAAATCTTCTTTTTATGTAGAGGGAGAAGAAGAATAAAATAAAACATTACATCATTTGTAAGAATTCAGCAAAAATGCACATACTCTGATAGCTGAAACACAGATACAGTGATAAGAAAAGCGAAGAAAGAGAGAAAGAAAGAAAGAAAGAAAGAAAGTAAGTAAGAAAGAAAGAAACGAAATCTAATTTTAAAATCGTTTGAATGTCGGATTCTACAACTTACTCTTTTTCAGCACTCTGGCAATCCCTGATCTGGGAAGCAACTCCTCCCCCGCATGTCCTGGAACACGCACTCCATCTGGACCACGCTGACCAGGAACCAATTTTTGTGGAGAGTCTTCCGTTCATCATTTTCTGGAACATTTCGTGCACCTGCAAATAAAATGATTTAATTCACTTCCTCATAGTGTATCTAGGGGTGATTACGGTTATAGAAGGTATATTGTGATGTAAGGGTGGTAGGTGGTTTATAGCAGCACCGAGGGAAACATTGAAAATACGAGTCAAACTCGAATATTTTCTATTTAAAGATACTATTACACACTTATCACATGATATAATGCACACTATTTTTTTCACGAACGATAATTTCCTTAATTGTAACATTATTTACTTAGTTGCTCATAAAAGCTAATTGATGTATGAAGTAGAATATTTTTTTGTAGTTGGAAGATGCTTCATGTTTATCTGTCCCACGTATGGGAGCCAATTTGTCGCGATCACTTCGTGTCATCTTATTGCTGAGCGCCTGTTGTTGTATACTAGTTTAAATTTTGGGTTCTTTGTCCTCCGGCTAGCTATTATTACTACTCAGTCGAGCATATCTCTTGAACAGGGTGTGTATACGGAAAGGATTTGTTACTGAAAGATAACACTTATAAAAGAATTTGTATTTACACTTTTATTGCCGTCACAATTAATTAATTTCACAATTTCTTGATACACGCCCGACTGAAACTGTTATATTTTAGAATGTAACTATAATCACTTATTTGCCGCACATTATTAATTCGCGTATTTCTCATCTTTTAACTAACTTTACGACGCGAGAGATTTTGTAGAACTGCACGACGTATAACCTTTGTATGATTCTGTTGGACTGCACGACGTATTACCCGCGAGTGCTTCTGTTGGACTGAACGACGTTTGCCTTGTGAATTATTCTCTGCGCGTTACCCGTCTCTGGCACGGAATTTATACTCCCTCACCCCAATATGCCTAAACATTATAACAGAGCTGCTATTGGTTAATAAAACGCGCCAACATTAGCGTCTATTTTTATATCCAATCAAAATTACGAACACATATGCTCTAGGGAAAATATTCCCTCCATTTCTAAAGAAACGCGCGCTACTCTGACGTCATTTGCTTGTCTCTAATAATTGATAAACAACTCACCCCCTCGCTCATTGTTGCCCGCTCTTATTGTCAGTTTCAGTGAGGCCGTGTAAACTTATTTCCTAACAATGCTTATAATTAACAAACATCTCAAATCATTGTCATACAATAATGTTAATTTACACTACAATCATTCTGGCATTTACATTGTTGTGATATAAAATACTGCCACATGTATCAAAATGGCTAGCCAATGCCAACCTCAAAATACTGGCTGTTTCATGACAAGCTTCATCTACAAATAAACGCTAAATAGATTGAACTCGAGACACAAAAGTTCATTGTCATGATCTCTTTCGTTTGATACTAGGAAAATCTTAAGAAGTTATTATCATTGCAGAATACTTCAAGAATGAGAAGAAGTAAAAGTCATTCGGCTAGTTTTGCCTGGTATGCTGATGAGAATCAACATGATGCGCGAATTAAATGCATATTAAGAAATAAAAAACATAATAAAGGCGGAATATTTATTATCTCATGATCTCATCTAAAATGATGAATATATTCAATTCCATGTCTACAAAAATAATAAAAATCTAAAACGTTTATGGATCTGATACGAATCGCCCCTATAGGCTTCAAAAATGGCAAAACATGCGGGTAGGATTGGTTAGGTTGACTGGAACAAATTTGTATGGATAATATCATGATGGATAGTAAGTTCATGAAAAAAACACGATCGCCACAAAAAGCATAAAAACTCTGCAAGGAATTAACTTAAACCATTAATAAGCATCACATGAGAATTGCAATCGCTGGTTTTTCAATGGTCAGTTACGAGCAGTTGGCAAAACATATATATCTCTAGAGAAATTAGCTGAATGAATACACCGTTACATAACTATGAAAATGAATGCAAACACAGTTTCGTTTCTTAGCGCGCTTATGATTTTTCAGTGAGCGTTGGAATTAAAAGTTATTTATGTAATTGATATGAATTCAAGTTCAGTCACATATGAGCATTACTATGCCCATTTAATCCGTATTTAAGTGATTATTTCTACCCAAATTACAAACCCTGAATGGACAGTCGGATACATTATACTGGGTAGACCATTTAAGTTGAGACTGTACAATATCTCCAAAACTAAGCGTTGTAAAAGAAATGTCTTGAATAAAAGTTGCTTGATATGGGAGAAAGTAAATGCCATTAGTCGTGTTTTATTTGGAGAACGTTGTGATGGTCACTTGGGGGTCGATTTAAATTGACCTAATTGTAATTGTAGGTTCCCATTACAAAAAATTAAGTTGAGCCTAACATCATAACATCCTCCAAACAGAATACGACTAAAGGCATTTACTTTCTCCCATAATATCAAGCAACTTTTATTCAAGACATTTCATTCTACAGCGTTTAGTTTTGGAGATATTGCACAGTCTCAACTTAAATGGTCTATCGTGCGTGCGTGCGCGCCTGCGGGTGTGTGTGAGTGTGAGGGTGTGCGCGCGAGTGGGTGTGTGAGATTCGGAAAAATTACGTGCACAAAATTTAGAATGAAAAAGTATTTCAAAATGAAGTGTATTAAGGATAGGAACCAGGGGGTCGCAGAAGCTTAGTTATGGCACTGCAGGAGAAATTTGATGTCGGTAATCTAATAGAACGAAAAGTCCCTTCACAGTCACTGACACCACATAATGTATTATTATTATTATTATTATTATTATTATTATTATAATAACATTTTGTTTAAACTGCTTTGCAATAATGTTTACAAACAAAACATTAGGCGCGAGGTAGAATGGACGTGATGAACCAGTAACATGGCCTCCACGCTCATCCGACCCGACACCTAGTGATTTTTGTCTTCTGCCATGTAAGAAGAGTTTACGACACGCCAGTTGAAAATGATCGCATGCAAATACATTGCATAGGGTTGCAGCAGAAATTATTTAAATTAATCCTGGGATCTTACAAAGAACGCGCATAATATTTGCTACAAGCCCAACTCTGTGTTGTGGGGGTAGTGGCTCTGCCTTGCATTCAAAAGGTTCCTAGTTCGAATCTCGGTTAGAATGCGTTACCGGATAAGGTTTTACCTTATCCTGAAAGGTAAGCCAAATCGGGGTAAATTTAAGCTCTATGGGCTCCGGGTTTATTTAAACATCATTTCGCCCATTTCCTACCAGGTTAAAGGAGGCTTAACTTAAAAAAAAATTGCTGCGCTGCTGTAGTTACTTATCACAATGTCAACATTGCAGGTTGAACTATTGTTAAGACATGGTGCGCATTAATCTGTACATGGATATAATGATATTAATAATAATAATAATAATAATAATAATAATAAGAATATCTTGTAATTTCACAAAGAAATGCTATTTTGTAGCGCCGTAATTAAGTTTCTTCGGCCCCGGATATGTATTGTTACATGTTGGGGCTAAGGGCAAAAGGTTACCAGAAAATTATTAATTTAGGTCAGCCCAATACGCACATGAGGGGGGGTGCAAGTCGCTGCCAGCAAAAAGTCCTGGACCTTGGTGTGTAATTTCAGGGCAAGGCGTGTGTTCTATATTACACTGAAACATTACATAACAAACATTGCCATTCACAAACGTTTGGCGACTCTACATAATGCATAAAGGAAACAGGATGGAGGGAGGTACCACAGAACCGTGGACTGGCCCCAACGACCACTTTCACTCGAGTGACGCTATCTTTTCCTCCCCAACCGTGTCTAGCCAAAGACAGAAGGGCTGACGTCATACCAGACAGTTTCAAACAGATCTCCCCCTTTGGCGTGATCCGCACCGAAAGGAGAGACCGTTAAGCCGAAATATAACTTAGGAGACCCAATAATGTTAAGTCTGGTAGCAACAATAGCGGTCAATAAAATCTGAACTGTTTCTAGATATTTTCTTCAAACTTTAGAAATTTGAACTCGAAAGGGCAGCATTATTTTTTCATGTGTGGCGATGGGTAGACAGAAGGAAAAATCGGGTTAGTAGGTACTTCGCATTATCGAACGCACCTAAACAGACAAGTATTGGAGAATATGGGAAGTTACTGCATATGACAACCGAGTTACTTACTGGAATAACAGCTCCTTCCCCGTCACTAATTCCCACCTGATGTTTCGTAGGAATTATTCCCCCTCCCTGGTTACACTCACGCTACGTAAGTTTAAGCAACCGTAAACTGAAATTCAGATTAATGGTTCTTGTTCACTTCCTCTGGAGTTTGTCACCATAAACTCACTTAAGGTTGATGCAGTTTTTTAGAATATAAATAGTCAGCCTAAACTTGTCGGCCAAAGAACGGGTGAAAAATGTAAAATAACGCTTAGCGGAAGGTACATTAGGAACTGGAATTTGCAATACTTACTGGTTATTCAAAAGCTATGCCAAACAAAAGACAATGAAATCCAAAAAGGAAGAAATGAAAAAAGGAAAAAGAAACCTTGTGTTTACCGAACGAAATGGCTCAGGTGGTAGAGTCTGAGGTTTGCATTCGGGAGATTCTAGATTCAAACCCCGAGGTATCCGACATCCTGATCAAATGCTGGGATGTGTTATCATAACCACGAGTTTTCCCGCTCCTCCTTACCATGATTTCATTTCCTTCTTCGATTCTTACTGATTTTAAGAAAGATTGAGTGTATAATCTCGTACTTTCTGAGAGTAAATCAAATGACATTATAATGCTGAAGCAGTTATTTAGACACTCTTATATCTTTGAATATATTTATAAAAACTGAAATTGTATCTTTATAATGAAAATGCACTGTAATGCTTTACACTACATAGATTTAATATAAGATGTAAGCGGATTTTTCATTTTTTAGAATAACAAGTCCAGACACGCTGACAGTGATGTGAGGCGTACCTACAGCGGTAGACGTGCTTAAGGAAAGGTTTTTCTCCTGTCTTTTGGCATAGAAGCCTCTACCCGAACCTGTCCGTGCCTTTGGGGGTGTTGAAAAGTGGGCGAAGAAGAGATGCTACATTTATAAACGTTAGTGACCCCGCCTGAGTTCGTTTTTGCCACATCCTTCCCATTCTGGAAGCCACATAGGTACAATAGACCTCCTAATGGCAACTGAGCTTAGCGCTTCCTCCTTTCTGAACTTGTTCCTATAACCCTTATGCTCCCATAATATAATTTTATCAACTTTCAACACCGAAACCTAGAGGCTGTCGCTATGGAGGAGTGCTGAGGCAGTGCAGGACCCTCTTTTTTATAGAATACTGAACCAAAGTTCAATTGTAAAACGAAGCATACATAGTATTAGCTTTATGCTTATATTATTAGTTGTACAACTTTATTTTTAATCGCAAATACCTTTATTGAAATATAAGATAATATTAATAAAGTGGATATATCTGAAGATATACCTAGAAATTTATCAAGTCAATTACACAAAAATTATTTAATAGGTAGTAGTTTTAAAATAAAGATTGCGCCAATAAAATAGGTAAATTTAAACATACGAGACCAGTCCCAGAAGTACCCGACCTGACGTATATACAGTGCTTGTTGTTTCAAACAAATTACTATGGTAGAAAGTACCAACCTTATAAAGCTTAAGTTTGAAGTTTGACGTTGTATAGTAATTGTTTGGCAGCCATCAACAGTGAACGCTCTCAGCGAATTTATAAACATGGATAAAACTGGTCCTCATTACGTGATACAATACTTTCATTGCAAAGGTCTTAGTCCAACTAATATTAAAGCTGAGCTAGATTCTAGTCTGAGAGAGTCTGATCCTTGGTTTTCAACAGCAAAATATTGGGTGGCAGAGTTTAAGCAAGAACGTACGAGTTGCCAAGATGAACATAGCAGTGGTCGACCAAATGAGGTGACTGCTAGAAATTGTCAAGAAAATCCACAAAATGTATTGGATGACCGTCGGCTGAAAGTGCGCCAGCTAACAGACATTATAGGCATTTCAAAAAGTGCTGTACATCGCAAACTAACTGAAAATTTAGACGCGAGAAAGCTGTGCGCAAGATGGGTGCCGCCTTTACTCACAATGGAAGAATAACAGCGTCATGAGGATGCTTCAGTCGAGTGTTTGGCGATGTTTCGCTGCAATAAAGCAGAACTTTTGCGTCGATTCATAACCTTGGAGGAAACATGGTCCATCACTTCACACATGAGATGAAGGAGCAGTCAAAACAGTGGATTGAAAGGGGAGAATCGGCTCCAAAGAAGGCGAAGGAAATTCCATCTGCAGGCAAGGTCATGGCATCGGTTTTATGGGATGCGCGGAGGATAATTTTCATCGATTATCTTCAAAAAGGAAAAGCAATCCATGGCTGGTATATGCAAACTTATTGCAACGTTTGAATGATGAAATCGCAAAAACGGCTGCATTTAGCGAAAAAGAAAGTTCTGCTTCATCAAGACAATACATCAGTTCACACATCCATTATCGCCATGGCCAAAACCAATGAGTTAAAGTTCAAATTGCTTCCTCATGCACCCTGTTCGCCAGATTTAGCCTCCTCTGGTTATTTTCTGTTTCCAAAGTTGAAGAAAAGCCTTGGTGGTAAAAGATTTGCCAACAATGAAGAGGAGGAGTTTTCAGTTGGATATTTTGCAGAACTCGACGGTTCTCACTATAAACAGGGTATCGAAGATATTGAACATCGCTGGGAAAAGTTTATCGAGCTGAAAGGAGACTATGTAGAGAAATAAATATATTTTTCCCAAAATTTTTTTGTTTTCTTTATTAGTTCGGGTACTTCTGGGACAGCCCTCGTACATAACTTGAAAACCAGTAAAGTTAAATATGTGATATGGATTTCTAGTAAAAATAGAAGGGTTATCCATTTACAATAACAGTGTCTACATGACCCCGACTTAAAAGTATGCCAAAGTGTTGAGACAGTATTTACCCCTCTCTTACGATTCAATTACGTTTGTACGTTTATTGTCTCATTTGTGCTATCATTTTATTTTATAACAGGATTCATTCATATTTGCAATGCAAAGAAATATGTCTATACCTACATTTTATGTTTTAGTAACTTTAGATTTCCGCACCAGTAGAAATGTAACAAGCGTTGAAAAGGAACAAGAGTGAAGGTTATTGCACTGTGTGTTAAATGTTCATAAAAGTCGTTGTTAGTTGGCGTGCAAATAGGACACAAATAACTAACACTAAGGACAGTCGAAATATTTCACAAACAGGACATTTTTCTCTGTATTCTATCATGTGACTCCGAGTTGGCCAATCGGGTTAACAGAAATTTGTTAGTGTTTAAACGTAAAGTAAATTCACGCCAGCTCGAAGACCAATAGAATTAGTTAGCAAGCTTCACAGTCGCACCTCTCAGAAACGCATATATTTGAGGTGCTTGTCAAAATTTCACACAGTTTTACTTCAAAAGCAGAAGGAACCTGAGCTCCTCATTTTCGCGCTAAAATTACTTTAAGGATGTAACTCAGTTTTGAACATAACAGCGCGAGTAATATGTATTAAAAGTGACAAGAAATTCGCGGACAGAGTAACTAAACATGCAGAATTCTTGTTACACGCTGTTAAACAAGTGATTAAGTTATGCGCTGGTGGAAGTAGAAGTGTGATCATGTATTTTGTTTAACGTACAACCTGAAGGGTTGGTTGTGGGTTTCCTGTTACCACTCAAAACAATAGAAAGAAAATGTGGTTGAATTTCATATGCTGTGTCGTCTACGGTTATTTTTTTAGTCATTTAAGCCTTTACCTATCACACCCTGCAGATCAACGGAACAAGTTTCTACGACAAAAATAATTACAACAGGTATTCAAACCCAGACAACAGGATCTTCAATGAATATCTGAGGTGATGAGCAACACGTCATCAGAAGGTAACGGGCTGCATTCTCCATGTAAACATAAGCAAAAGGGAAAGGACGTCGCAATGTTCTATCACATACAAATCTCTACGGAAATTGAGCGGACGAAGAAACAACTCAACTGTTTTATTGAGCTGGAAAAGTGACGTAGTTTCCTTTCTTATGTTTAGTCGTTTTCACGTAGTCCCAAAAGAAAACCAAATGAATGAAGAGCCCAAGAGAAGCAGTTTCGGAGCTCTCGCACGTCTTCGGTATCCTTTTTGAGCTGTGATTGACTGGAAGCCATACAACCTATGTATTTTGTGTTCTTGCTTTTCTCGTCTTTTCTGAACTTCCTTATACGGTTAAGCGACGTCCCTTACACACCTTATTTCCTTTTCTAAACGCACTACTGTTTTTTTTTAATTTGGTGCTAATCCACAATTAGTGACTATTTATAAAGAAATTATAGCTAATTTAATTCTCTCGGGCATGGTGAAAACTATTCGGAAATATTTTCCTAATTTGGCACATTTCTTGCTTCTTAATTCAATGGTTGCTACCGATTCCTATCTGTCATAGTGATCTATCGTTCCAGTGTCCGTCTTTTAGGCAAAATTTAGTCATAGCTGTTTTACCCACGGCAACAACTTAAACAAGTCCTTCCTCTTTTCCTTCTTCCTGTGGGAGACCAATTAATTATTCGTCTGGGCCATCTTTCCTCCTCCATTCTTTGTACATGTCCGCACCACTGCAATATCTCTCTTCAATTTTATTTATCGCTGTATCTTCTGCCTTATTCCGTTTTCTAATAACATCATTCCTTTAGATACCCTCATGATTCTGCGTAACCCATCCACTACGGTACTCTCCAAATTTGTCTTCCATTTATCAATCAGACTCCAACACTGTAACGCATACACAAGGATTCCAACATTGTTTCCAAGATACTTTACTTGGTTGTTTTTGTCATTTTGTCTACTCCATAGGATATCATTTCAAAGACTTTGTAACTTCGCTAGCTTGGTTGATTCTATTGTCTATTTCCTTTTCATAGGTACCAGAACTGTCTATGATTGCACTTACAAGCGTGTTTTTAAACTATCAATAATTTTTTAAAAAATAACACAACATTATTTTCCAAATACTTTCTTATCATTCAGTACCTCGCATCTTATACTATTTCTCCACATTATTCAGGCATTTGTACTAACGGAAAACCAGTTTTCGTATGCCTTCCTCAAAGAATGATGCCGTCGTGATGAAAGTCATGTCTCACTTCTTGTTTTTCAACATCATCGTCGTTGAAACGTTTTCCACCAAGGAATTCCTGCAGATGAAGAAACAGATGAAAATCGTTTGGTGCTACATCCGGACTATAGGGAGGGTGATCGAATTGTTCCCAATCAAATGATGCGATCATATCTTGAGTTTGTTTGACTGTGTGCGTCCGGGAATTGTCACTCATTATTGTTTTCCCATAAACCTCAGACAATTGACATGAATGTTTGCTGGCGTACATTTCTTACATTCAAAAATCGAATCACTGGTCTGACTTTACAGTCGGCGACTCTTTTATTGTTTCAAAACGCTCTAACAGGAAAACATAAAACGACAATTCCTTACAGCTACGTCTGGCTTCCGAATGAATGAAGGAAGTGATTGAGCATGCACAAAATCGCGACTGCAGCGCTGTAGCGGCAAAATATTAAAACCGTACTTACTTTAAAAACACGCCTTGTAAACATTTAAACCGGTTGCACTATAATTAACAAAAGAGAATGTTCTACCAACTTAGAGAAATAACAAACACTAACAAGGGGAATGGCGTACCTAATATATGCAGAGAGCTAATGCTTTGATTTAACTTACCTCTTCGATATGCAGTTAAGTAGATTAAGTGACTGATAACAATAAAATTCTACTATTAAATAGTGACGTCAGAAGTGGAACAATTTACGAACGTACACAGCGACCTGTACGCTAGCAGATCATTTGATTCCCCCATTTCCAAAAACCCACTCAAAATCGAAATTGGGTTAGATGAGTGGATTTGGGGATAACGTCCAACCACTTTTCCTTTTTCTATAACGTGTCCACAATTCTCCATCCGCTACACACGAAATGAATAAGGAAAACGCTGTTATGTTTGAGGTTTATGAAATCTATGGTTACACAAGTGTTTTGTAACTTTATTTATAAAAAATATATAGATTTTGTAGATTTTATGTTTATAAAAATATTACTACTCTACTGCAGTGGGTTTAACACCCCATTAGCTCGTTTTTCTGGGCATATTTATAATTAACTACCTTTAATTTTCTGTCCTACAGTCTTTATAAAATAACACTTAAGGCGCTTTTCATTTGCACAAATCATAATAAATGAATCACGACATCCGTAGAAGTATTGCTCATTTCGAAGCATAGTTTGCATCCGCCTACTTTCTGAAAATGAGTTAGACAAATGGACAACTCCTTTGCAAATGCAATTGTGTGCCTGCTTTTTTAGGATCCAAGAGTAAAGAATCGTTCGTTTAATCGCAGATGATTTCTTAGCTACAACCACTGCATATAAGTTCGTAATCTTTTAATATAAATTTAGAATCAGGCAACTGAAAAATTCAATGCCATAGTCAGGGTTTTAACCAAGGATCTCCCGGTCTCCGTCCGGGTGCTCTAACCACTGAGGTACCATAGCAGCATGGCAGTACGACATTAAACCCCCCAACTCATTTGCATTTTTTCCCGGTAAACCACAAGGATATCTCAAATTGTATTGCGATGATATACCCCAATGGCGACTTACAATGCTGTAAGTACTTTAAGCCCTGGATTCGACCACTATTAGGTCAATTAATGGATCTCCCGGTCACCTTCCGGTTGCTCTAAACATTGAGCTACCATGGCAACATGCCAGTAGGACATTAAATCCCCCAACTGATTCCCATGTCATTCGCATGTTATGACATTACACACACTTAATTGTAAACGAGCGACAGGGAATACATACGCTGCTAGTTTAGTTTTTATAGCCATTCGAAGCAGAATATAACCATAATGGAATCTAGGGCAGTGATCAAACCTTTTTAACGTGTTTATAGACTCCCAATCCAAAATTTGTGGTCACGCCTGTCGTACAAGAGACCAGGTTATTGAATCACCATCGGATATTGGAATTTTAATCTAGCTTATTAAGAACAATTAAACGTATTTTTAATTATGTGCATCTCAATCAAAGGATTTAAACACACTTTTTATTTTAAATTTATTGCCATAACTTATTGCTTCTTAACCCATCTTAGATTTATTTAGTAATGCCAGGTTTGCGTGGGCACTTAATGAGATATCTTCACAGATTAAACGTATGCAAAGGTTACCATTAAAATTAAATAAAGACTTTGTATTTACAAAACCCCATCATACAACGCAGCGGTAAAACCCCATTCATGGGGTAGGCTTACAGAAAAGCAAACTGCACAGTGATACGTTAATAAAATGACATCATATCCGATATTTTGGTAGTTTTTAAGTAATTACAAAACAAGTGATATGAAATAAACAATACTAATGTATAATATTCAAATATTCATGGATGTAATATGTTTCTAATGGATAAAATTTAAGAGTAATTTGCATGAGCAGACGGCTGAAAATGTGTCATCCTCCGTAGTCAAGGGGTACCATGCTAGCCTGTAGTTCCCGAGGTTGCGGGTTAAACCCCGACGAAGGGCTATGAGATTTTTTTGAGGGTAAAAAAACCTTAGCATGGTTTCCTTCGTAAGGGAAGCAAAGCCGGTGGTCCCATGTCGTAGTTTTACGGCACGTAAAAGAACCTCAAGCCGGATAAAAGGCCTCTGAGAACCAAAGTAGTTAAAGAGGGTCTATAAATATAACTCAATTTAATTTTGCTAAAAATGTACAAATTTTAGGATTGTTTCCTAAAATGCTACTAAATACCGGAACATAAAATGCTGTGACGCTCCTACAAAGTAGCACTATGAGTAAATTTACTATATTGTACTTTTTAGAAAGTTTTGTAATGCTGTGATAAAAATTTGTAACCATTTGTATACAAGCAAATTTTCGTGGATTGCAGAGCGTTACACCTTTGTGTTGTTTTCTCTTTAATAAGCAGCCTCTCTCTTCAACATTCCAATTCACTTTCGGATTACGTTTACTAAGTTCTGTGCCTGTGGACGGTCCACAGGCAAATCGAGCACTTAAAACTGTTCTGCTACCTAACAACAATATTCCCGGGTGGAATTTCATTCTGTCTGCTCCCCTCGAACAGGTATTCTGTTGTTTTAAATTAAATTCTGCGTTCCGTTATGAGGTAGAAACTGCGGAACCGCGTTTTCCACGCTCGGCATAATATCCCCATATAAAAGATACATAGGGATTCTTTAATGTCCTGCATTCTCCCCCTGAATGCGTTGTTAAAACAAAAGAAAGAGCCTTTTATTTAACTTTCTGCTATTGTAGATTTTTAATATGATACAAATCTGAACTTTTGAATTCATACGACTTTCTCTATTCACACTTCTACAATTTTTTTACAAAAGCTTACCCTTCTTTCTACTTCTTGTTAATCAGGATAAACTTTCACTACACATATTCATATTTCGTTGTAAATGTAAGGATACAGTAAGTAAAGCGATAGGCAGATTCTCCAAAAGATTCTCTCGCTATATGATGGCTTTGAAATTCTATGATCATGGAATTAAGAAATAAGATCATGGAACGAACAGGGACTTTGCGCTTGAGAAAAGTATTTACAAATTCAAACCAACAAAGAACATCTTGGAAGTAGTTAACGCCACACAACAATTATTTCACATAAATTGTGTGCTTTAACGAGATCTGCATTTTTGTATAGTAATATTTTGTGTATTTCTTATTGTTAACCACTTTTAAAAAAGTCTTTCAGAATGAGGGGATCTCACAGGCCATTCCCAGAAACTTCAAGGTATACATTATATTTGCCATGCATATATCTTAACCATATTGTGGCGCAGCGGCTATGGCCCAAGGTTATCGTGAGGTCGGCTCCGGGCGTTCGGAGTAAACAACGATAATGACCGCTCGCTAGTGTAAACACGGGGCTCGCTATCGGCAGATAACCACTCGTAGAAGCCTCTTCTCTCCCCTCCACCAGGATGTGTGCTTAAATAGTTATACAACGTTCGAGAACCTTATGGAAAGATTCCACTGCCTATATAAGCGAGCGCTCTCGCGGGAGGCAGTCAGTGCTAGGCGAGTAGAGTTGTTGAGTCAGTGAGCGAGTGAGTGGGTGAGTTTCTCGTGCGATGGAGAATGTGATTCTCCGAGCGAGTTGGTGCCGGCTGTTGTAATGTAAAGCGAGTGCTACTGCGAAGCGACGGGTTGTGGAGGTTTGTGTTCGACTCCCGAGTGAAGTGAATGGTCCGACGTGAAGAGGCTACGTCACGAAGGAAGCAAAATGACGGACGTTTGAGCTAGTTCAGCTTAGTGAAGTGATCAGTGAAATTGAACTAGAGAAAAATTATACAGTGACATTGAGAACTGAGAGAGTAACAGTTGAAAAAAGCTGAACAAAGTCACAAAATGGTACTTTTAATCAAAATTGTTATAGCCGTTTTGAGAAATTAATAAATAAAGAAACATTTTGCATGTAAATAAACGGTAATTTGGGGTAAGGGGAATTTTCTTAAAAATCTTCGTGTCGCATCGTTGCAAAATTCTGAACTTACATATCAAGGTTGGTTTTTAACCAACTTTTCGTTGTTGAGTTGTATTGTTCACAGACAAACACAAGGACCTCTTTCTAAAAATGCATTTTATGGACTGAATGTGTGTTTACAGCAATCTCGTATTAAAATTTTGGATGGAATGCAATACTTCCTCTACTTACTATAGGTAAGCATAGATAAATTAAAAAGAAACGAACACTCTAGACCTAAAATCTAATAAAATATGTAGTAAGATTGTAAACCAATATAAAATATTTTATTGCTTAATTATTTTGAAGTTTAGCAGGAAGGAATCAATATTCACTACAAATTCAGGATTGGTAAACTCTGTAAGAAAAATTCCACAATGCAAACATGTTTACGGTTCATTTATTACAGTGATGAAATATGTTCAAAGTCTCCGTGAATTCAGTGTAAAATGTGAACAGATTAGTTCTCTTCAGTTTGACTGGATGCGAATGTCATAGTTTGTTTAATTTATTTTGAAATGCGATATTATTGGTGAAGTTTTGTTAAATCTCCTACCGTTTTGTTACGGGCGATATAGGTTGTAATAAAATGTGTTTCTCACCCTTCAACATCCCCACTTGCATAATTCTAGACGTTGGAGTGATAAGTTACTTACCTCGTCTCAAAAGGGGGGGGAGAAATTCTTGTAAATGAATTATTTAATTGAATACTGTTAACTTAATAATAATCATGATAAGGAATTAAATGTCCTATACCAGCGGTGTAATTTGCTAACTTAATGATCCATTGTCTCAAAATATTTAAGATATTATACTGATATTCTTATAAGATGTAGATGTCTGCCTTCAACTTTTATACAATAATTTGGTTTATTAAAGAAGATAGGATTCTTTGTTTATTTGGCATTTTTATAAAAATTGATCAGCAATTAATTGTTTAAAAATTAACCAACTGTTTTATTAAGACCGAGATACAACCACAATAGCATTAATATCACCTTAAAATTTCATTTAAATATTCTCAATTGTTTATGAGAAAAGGGCCTTATACTGGAAAATGTCTTTCACAGAAAAAGCTGCTGAAGGTACACATTGAGCAAAAAATCATATAACATATTTGTAAAGAAAGGAACCATATTGCTCAAAACCACATAAGCTGGCGTATTTATCAATCACACTAGTTTGTAGGCTAGAACTTCGTTATAAAGATGAACTGAAATTTCTCTCTCTGCTCTAAGTAGTGTAGAAGTTATGACTTTTTTCTGTAAAGTGAAGCAGAATGTAGAGTGCAACATGTCAGATGCAATACCACATTTTAGGAGGCAACTACTGTACCTACTGTGATTATATATGTATATATATAATTAAATAGCATATTGTAATTTGTAAGACTCAAAAAAAATTAAAAGTGTAAGCTTTTAGCATTTTTCTGTATTTAATCTCCAGCTAATAAGGCTGCAATATTAGTCAATTCATTTAACCACGCTTTTTGACTACCAAGATCATATGAGTAATACAATTATGATATATTATTATTATTATTATTATTATTATTATTATTATTATTATTATTATTATTATTCCAAAGTAGCTATTGAAACTGACATAAACCTACATCGAAATAATAGCCTCTTACTTCCGTGGAATAACTATAAAGGTGATGCAATTGCTAAATAATATCTTTGAGAATACGTTTCACTAGATATTTTATGGCTTAAGGCGAGTTAGATATGACCTGAAAAACGCAAGCTCGCTGATTTACTCAGGCGCTGTTTACTAAAGAAGGGTAACAGTTTGGCCCAATATTTATACAACTGGCTGCGGCCGATAGTGTGACGCTGGCGTCCCCAGCACAAATCTTCCAAGTTATCTCGGCCCACCAAACTCTTTTAATAATTTGTATGCACAGCTTGAAACATCCATGATACGTTTACAGAAACATTTATTAATATCTCGGCGTTTACTTTTACTACAAGTCCATTATTTTGTATAGACCTGCTTTTGTCCCATTTCCTGCAGAAAGAAGATTTAAATTATATGGTATTCCTTGCAAGCTTGTAAAGTTATCCCACCCACTTGCTTGAAAATATGCATGCAGTTGTCTTCCTCAACAACTACCGAGCGAGATGGCTCCACGGTAACGTGCGAGGCTCGCATTCGGGATGTCCGGGTTCGATTCCCGTTGGACCAGCCGAATATTTGGGAGGTTCTGCTTCTACCACGAATTTCTTAGCCATAATTTCCTTTCATCTGTTTCACTTCATCTGCTTCAGGGTGGTAGGATCAGGCGACGTGGTTGATGTGTTGCGGCAGGATGGTGGAATTTGCTCTTTAGAGAGAGTTCTCCCTGGAGTTTGGTGGAACTATTGGGGCCTCCTTTCTCTTGGGAGCTGTCTCGTTTGCTGTGGGACTCCCGGGTTGAGGGTGACTAGCTGGTGTCAGGATTGGTGCCATGTTGGAATCGTTAGGGACCACATCGCGGTCCGGATCTTGTCGTTCTTCGGAACCCCTTTATCAGTTCCTCTCAATGGTCCGTTGGAAGCCATGACCTACTCCTCAACAATTTATTAATGTAAACCAATCCCTCTGCGCAAATAATAAAATCTGGCCTGACGTGCCCCTGACTGCAGGAAGTAGCAAAACAGCATCAATAAATCTTGTCTCCTGCCATTTCACTTCTTAACTCGTAGAGTGGGACACTGAATACTTGGAATGCTGTTCTCCACTGTACACTAACGACATTTCCCACAATGGGCAAATAAACTATCTAGATAATTTTAATATAATCGGATTACCTTTGGTGATGATCAATATTGATGTTGGCACTCACATTACAAATTTTAAGGGGAGTTATACGACCGAACGGGCAACACGGGCTTTTTGTTTGTTTGTTTCTTTCTTTCCTTTTTCTTTTGCACTACCCTATATAAGTTGAATAACTCGGTGAATATCTGAGGTATAGAAAATACAATTTGCAGACAAAATCTACAATATCATGCAAATGTCGAGTACAAGTAACAGAAAATTTTCATTAATGTTTGTTCAAATGTTAACATTTACATCACAATAATACTTCAGTTTGACATGGGAAATTATGGCAATGTTTATATGCCTTTTTCTTAGAAACTTGGCGCATGTAATCATTATTCTAGTGTTGTTTAAAAAGTGTTAAAATGTACTTACCCGTAATAGAATAGAATAAGTATTTTGTATACACCGCTGAAAAATATCGATATCTGACCGGAAGAATAAAAAACGGTTTTGAAGTTCTTGAAGACAGGTATTCTAGGAAAAGGTCTCTGTCTTTGTGTGTGTATTTATATATAGCATAACTCAATAGCAAAAACCGGGAAAAATACCAATTTTATATTCGAGTTAAGACATTGTTTAAGAATGCCAAGCAAAGAGTTGCAAGAAAATTCACTCAGTCAAAATTACCGTTTATTTGGGAAAAAAATTGGTTATTTTTCGTTTCCTAAAAAATAGTTCTAACAATTTTGATTATAATGTAATATATTTGAGATATTGTGACCGCGCGCTTGAGGCTACCTGCGCGCCGCCGATAAGCGCCTCTCGAACCGACATCTGGTAAGGGGCTTCGATCGGCCGCGGAACAATAGCCAGTGCAGAACAATAGCTAGTGAGGAACAATAGCCATTGTGTGCCGCTCACTTGTTCCAGAACAACTCTTACAGCATGTTCTAGCAGGTTCTCTTTCTAGAAATTCCTGCTTTGTATGCGAGACCTTTATAAGAGGATGATCTTTTCGGAAGTTGAATTCAGTTTTTAAATTTCAAATTTATTGTTTTCAACTATTACTCATATACAGTATGAAATAGTTATAGCCCAGTAGCAACAAATAGAACAATACATGTATAAACTTGGATACTAACATCAAAGCAACTCTATATGTGTATGTGTCTATGTGTATGAGATGCTTATCCAGTCTGTTAAATTTTAACGAAGCGATGACGAATTTTCTCCACTAATCCACGCTGTAGAGTTATCCAGAGGCAGGACCGAAGGAAAGCAACAGAAGCCGTTAACTCCATCTTCGCAATATCAAGGTTCACCTCCAGTATCCAACAAAATGTAGCAAATATGAGCCAGGTACAACTATCTCGTAATGCAGGTGGTTTTCCGGGAATCTGTAGCAAGCATAACTCCAACGGGCAATAGGTGTACCCTCTTCCCCCATTACTGTCATTCGGTGCGCTGCCACATCTGGTCCACATTCTTACAATACAACAAACGGTGTTTTAGACCGTCTGGTCTCGTGCAAAACTCACAGTCGTCATGTGTGTGAATCCATGTCGCCACTGTTTTTCTCCTATAGGAAAAAAAAGGCTTACGAATTTACGAAGTGAAAAGTGGACAGTGAAAATGGACAGTGCCACTGCAGTTCAGTTGTGATTTGATTCGTCGGATCAGTTGTGTTGTGCTCCGAGTCTGTGCCAAAAGCGACTCAAGTGTAAGTTTGTGCTACGCAGAGTGCCTAAGTGATAAATAAAGTGTGTTTTGCAGTAACTGGTTTTTTCATTTGATACAATATTAATGTTACAAATTGAATGTATACCTGGAAATTTTTAGCGAATAGTCTCTGAAGTCTTCTTCATACTGATTGAATTTTGTATGCTTTTGTATAGCTGGTACATATAAAAACCTTTACGAATAATGAATAGGCTCCTTGAAATATACAATTTTTGTCAAATAGCTTTATGTCATAGCATTAGCAGTTTTCGAAATATTCTTATAACGTTTTAGTCTTTGCAAGTTGAACTATCATGCACCTTAAGCGATTCTTATTTTTTCTCGCATGGATTCATTAGTAACAAACATTAACTTAAAATATTCTAACAGCTATTACTATTTTCGAGTATCAGGACTGAAATTTGGAGCAGTACCAACTTAAAAGTTCGGCCTTTCATACTCTCTTTTCTATCGTTAAAAATGCATTTGGCATAGGAGCTTGTATTGCAATCGAAACTAGCCATGAATGTTAAGCTTATGATAAGGCAAATAATAGCTTAGGTTCCACTTCTAGATGAGTTCGCTATTGCAAAGCCACAGTGAGCTTCAGCATTATTTCTGCAGCTATATACAGTACTGAAATTATATAAGAGCTTGAAGAAAACTTGTTGCTGCGTTTCAGATTTAGTTTAAATCGGTTCAAGTAAAGGCTGAAAACTACGTCTTATATATATAATATATACACATACATATACATAATTTAATTAAGAGTGCAATTCAGATGTTCAGAAAACAATAATATGAAAGTGCATATGTTTCAAGTTTTCTAACATGAAATATGCATGCCAGCATTCATAACTGTTCTAATTAATTTAAATGCTAACGTGTTTACGCTCCTTAAATTAAAGAGAATGAAGATCTGCAATTTTTAATCACTTCACGCATAGAGTCCATGAATAATACATTAGTAGCATGTCAGCTTGCAGTTTTAAGTACTAAGTTTAATAAACATAAACTTAAGCATGATATACAGGATGAACAATCCTTGGCGGGACCGGTTTCGCGGCCTGCGGCCGGCCAGTACGGCTGGTTGCTATGTGAGCGGTGCGGGTGACAGGAAGTCCACGGTAAATATAGTACGGTTTGTCGCGTAAGTTATTCCTAACATACATAATATAAATACTTAAAAATAAAAGTAAATTACTCATGTATAACAAGAAAGGGAATATTAGAACTGCCTTCTCTCGTTGTTTAAGCATTTTAGGCACCTGCTTAGGAATTTGCCCATTTCACTCTAAAGCTCCCTCTGAGAAATGGCAACAATTTCTTCTCGAATGTTATTTTTAAGTTCATCTTATGTGTGAGGATTTGTTTTGTAAACTATCTCTTTTAATACCTCCCCAGAGATAAAAATCGCAGGGGGTTAAATCAGGGAAACGAGGCAAATGCTGACATAGCAACCAGCCTCGCCAGCCCGCCGCACGGTCCCACCAAGAATTGCTTACCCAGAACATATTTGACGCAAAGTGAATCATGTGCTCAGTTTTCATTGGAAGCTTCGGGCATTTGTTATTAAATGGAGAACATGTGTATGCGTTTTTTCCCCCTAAACATCTTTCAAAGATAAAATTTTTACCTATTTATAGAGCAGCAGTAATTCTTGTATTTTCGAATAGGCAATATCTTATTTTACTCTTAATCTACTGGTACATACATTTACATATAAAAGGGGAGACACTTAAAAATACCAACTTGAATATGAACTAAACATATTAATGATATAGAAGAACTGACTACTTGTTTAGAAAAATATTGTTTTGGGTAAGAGCGCTTTCCAAGATGCTCACACTGATTTCTTAGCATCCGTATGAAGAAGGGGGAGAGATTGCGTGTGACCATAATATATTTAGCTTCCCGCTAATGTGGCGGGGTAACGGGAAGGGAATTATGAATACGGGTAAAAGATGCAAAACAAGCAATTAATGTAAAATAATTTGGCTTGCGCTTTCATACTTTTGCAACCGAAATAAAATCAAGCTAATAACCAAATAACCTACCCACTCTGAGAAAAGGGTCCATAGCGAATACGTTTGATTTACAGTATCTTCAAGTACAAGAGATCAGCGGGCAGGACATCCACCCTGAGACTTCAAGATGGCAAGGACTTCAAGATACCTACGCTATATCAAGAGTAACTCAGAGCGCCAGACTGTCCCCGTTACACTGTGTCGCCTTAAATAGAATTTTACTTATCCCATCTACGTCTTCTCTGCTCGCCAGTGACGTTCAGCATTCCCTTACTCTCCATTCTGGGTGATAAGGGATCGTGGTAAATACTTTTTCTCCCGTTCTTCCGTACCCCTACAAACTGCCAAGATATGCACCTAAAAATCTTCCCTCTTGCAAATAGGGCAGGTTCTCCTACCATTTTCATCAGTAATTTTTATCATCCGCCATGCCCCCAGTCTAAGCCACGCGAGCTCCTTTTTAATTATTTTAGTGCCTGTTTTGTTGTATTGCTCCACATCCTACTCAAATTTTAGCCCAGTTTGTATTTTCAACGAAATCCTCTCCGTGCATTGCGAATGTGTTTGTTGCCTGACAATTTCACAAATGCGGTTATTAATCTTTATCCATCTATTTCCCTGACCCGCCATGAAATGTAGCCCATCCCTATGATTTCCATATTTTTCTTTCATTTTGATGCCCATGTCCAATTTTCTTTCATTCTTAGCTGTGCACGTTAACAGATTTCCCTAATTAGAGATTCGTCTCTATTAACATTTCTCAACCAATATTTAACTGCTCTGATTTTGTAGTCTATTGCCTCGTTTTGCGTCCCGAATTCCCTTATAAGTGTGCAGTTGGCCGTATCCCTCCCTACAGCTAGAAACCCTTTCAAAAGTCGGGTCAATAAATGTAATGTACACGCTATGACCATATATTGATAGACATGCCATTTTTTTAATTTATACATATTCCAAAAATTAATTTAAAATATCTAACATATAAATTTAAATTTCGCATATAATTTAGAGAGCTTTTATAAAAACTTTTGCATGCACCAAATATGCAAAGCTTTAATGGTCTTACTCTGTATTCTAGACTCGGTTTATGCCGCGACGGAAGCACTGAATGCGTCCGTTAAAGCCTTATTTTACACATTTGATCTATAAATAGGTATTATATTTTTGCATTTCGGATTTTTGAAACCAGTGGTGGCTTAGGTGGGTGAACGAAAACACAAGCTTTGAAAGGTATGTTGTAATTAATTCTGAATTTTTTGAACGCTATCCTTCAACCAAAAACTTTCCTAAAGCTGTGATGTGTGATATTGTTTCGAAATGTCACGCTATTTTAATTCATGGTCTATTACGAAACCTACAATTAAATATCTGCTGTCAAGGGAAATAATTTTCCCCTCTAATTTGACATCCGTCGTCAGGGGTGTGGGAGTTACCATTGTAAACGCGGGACGCCACCGCGTCGTCTTTCTTGCTTGACCGGCGAACCGAAGAGAGCTGCTCCGCTGTACCACGAGGTAGCGTTTTTGAATTCCCGCTCCACTGCACTCTGTCACTGTTACCACCCACCACTTAGCTAGAAGCGTGCCTTATTCAACCTTGGGACAATTTTACGTTATACAACCGTTCCTCAAAAAATGTGCATCAAAGGACACGTGGTTCACTATCCACACAATCAACAGTCATAGCGCCAAAACAGGTTGATTCGATTAAGGCTAGCAGAACCGGCAGCTTCGTTTGCATTATCCCACTAAGCAATGCACCACTGAAATTTGATAAAAAAATCTGTGAAGGATGAGCTTAAGGACTGCACGTTCACAATTAGTATTCAAGTGCTATGATTTCAAAACGTATTTCCCTCTTTGATATTGGGAAAGTTTGCCCTTATAGGCAAAAATCTGTCAATATACAATTAGCATTTTCCTCTTAAAATTAGAATTTCTATAATATATTTTCTCTGCACTTTTGCTTATCAAAATGTTACACACAATAAGGTTTTCTTAGAATTCTTGTGGAATTTTTCATCCACATTCTGATACATTTGAAAATGTCATAAAAACGTTTAGTTATTGTGAGGGGTTTATTAAACCCAGAAAGAACTGAAAAAAATTGTAATGGTTATATTCCACTCATACGCTGCATATTTAATAATGAACAATAAAGTTTATCAAAACCTCGAATATTAACCAACTACATTCGTTTATCTTATAATAAGCTTGCAAGCATTTTATTGGCTAAAAAGTCAGCTCGTCGCCGAACTGTAATTGAATCAGTATGCAGTGACTAATAGGCTACGTCATCAATCACGACGGTATCAAACACAATTCAGATTCAGGACAGGAGTTGGAATCTATCGACTCGTAACCTATCGTGGGGTTACCTATGGTAACTTTTTAAAAATTGTTTTCTAGTGGAATAAGACTGTCATACAAAAGTAATATGACACATATTTGCCCTATGATCAGATAAATGGCATGAATATACAAATACATGTTATTTTTAAATTTTCACATACAGAACATTTTGCAAATGGTATTAAAATTCTTTTTTAAATCGGTAACTTTAAGATTCAAAAGGATATCTAAACAAAAGTTAAAACCGTTCATTGTTTATGCAAGACAACTTAAGGTTAAATATTCAGTCAAATTTATTGCAAACTTTGAAAAAAGCATTTACAATGGTGCACCCCCTTAAACAGATTCTGTGTTGAATTTAAGTGAAATAGAAAGGTCCAATCTGTCAAATCCTCTCTCCACATTTTCATCCCATAAGGTCTATAAGTTCCAAAGGGAAACTATTGGATTCATTTCTTCCTAGCAAACTGCAGAACTGGCATGGTGGGTCTTTCTGTATTAAAAAACAATGGTATATGTGAAGTTGACAAATAAGGTAAGTAATAAAGTTATTCTATGAAACGTTTAGTGGTTGTCACCTACAGCCTAGCCTAAGGAAGTCAAACCTGAACAACATTTTAAATATAAGAAATGTTTTGTTAAAATATTTCAGTAATTCCAAGTGTGATTTAGATAAATTACTTTAAACCATGATGAGTTTGAAAATAAAATATAAAAAACAACCTATTCTTCTGAGAATACTTAAACCATCCGCTTTAGGAAATGCTGAAAACAAAGAAAAAATATATGCTCTCTAATTTATTTATTTATGTATAATTAAAATATATATCTGAAGTCTTTTAGCTTCTCATCACGTAATGCTGGGAGCAGTAACACCTGTGTTACTTGTAATCGCAAGGCAGTAAGAATTGTGTGTCCACGACGTCAAGGTTGAAAGCGAAGAGTACAACGTTATTTAATTTCCACCACGTGACAGCTGAACTACCCACTTCCGAAAATAGCGGACAGGATGGTGGACACTGCAACAAAGGCCAGCTGGTTCCAAACTTACATAATATTGCAACCTTAACGTGGGCCGTTTACATTTACATACAACATTCAGGAACGTGAAAAATTGTTTATGTCATCTTAGCTAAATCCTCACTCCACCGTCATTTGTCTTCTACTGTGGGTAGTACCGCTCATGCCGTTTGGATAGGCTTCCAAAAAGGAACACTAAGATTTACTATTGAGTTCTTTCGGAGGTTAGAATGTCTGCTTCATCGTAAAGCGATCTGCATTCGTTGAAGCCTGTGTAATAAGGTATCAAAATGGTTAGTAGGTATTTAAGCAAGAATTTTAGAAGGCCACTTTTTAGAAGGCCACTTTCATCCAAGTGAACACTCGGATATAAAGAAAATGATATTTTTAGTGTTCTTTAAAATGGAAACAAACTACAATGTGCCTCATATAGAATGTAAAAACGATTTTATTTAGTAATCTCTGAATACAAATGTGCAAATATTCAGCATCTCTGCGATTTCTGCTTGTTCTTGTAGCAATAAAATATTTCTCCGACTAGGCAAACGATTTTCTTTTATTTATTTTTTAAACCGATACTGTTCCCATCAGTTAAATATTTTAGGCACTACCATGGGGTGGATTTGAACAATGTTGGTATGTTTTCATTTCATCTCTAACTATTTTAATAATTTGCATATTCTAGATCTCATAAAGCCATTAATAATAAGTGATTTAGTTGAACTACCTCTTTAATGCCCCGGTTTTCATGAATTTCGGTACTTCGAAAAACAATTGTGATACATAGTGCACGTAAGCAGAGAAACTGCGAGGATAGTACCCTCGTGTCATTCCACTAGTTAAATAACAGAAACGCATGTTTTAAAATAAAATACTGTTATTTTCCTATACATTTACAACAAATATACAGCAATATTTCGCAATGAAGAATGCAATGAATCGCATAAAGGTAACCCAAGAGGAAGTTGCAATGCAATATTATTATTCTATGCATTCGTACATGGGTAGCAGCGCCACGTTTCGGACATGCACAGAAGAGTTCAAAGCGTCCCCTCTCGAACTTTCGCGGGCGTCGAGGGATAAATGGAAAATACAATATATCCGGACCAATTAGTACCTGCTGTGGTTCCGCACGTGCAAGTAGATGTGCAAAAATTACGTTATACGCAACAATTTGGTACAATGTGAATTAAGATGATTTTGAATGTAAAAGTTATCGCAAAATCGTATTTTATTTCACAATTTACAAGTGCTCTACTATCTCCTTAATTATATTTAAAATTAAACAGTGAAGTCGTTTCCAAAGAGTTTTCCAAAGGTGGGAATAGGGATAAACCAAGAAGATTTAAATAATTAGTCCTCGCGATCTCTACAAGCCTTAATAGAAGCACAGCGAGGAATTACAAAAGGAAATATATGCTAAATTTAAAAAGAAAATGTATGCATTTATCTGAAAAGACAGAGATTGTAGAAATATAATGCAATCCGATCACTCTTATAATCGTGTGCATGCAAATCATTGTTGACACCCGACTGACGTTCTTGTTTTGACCGACACTGCATGTAAGTTAATTTCAAAAATAAAACATAAAAATGCCCAATTGAAGTCAAAATTACAACAACTTCTGGTACAATGAAAGGTACTGAAAGTCACCAGAACACATAAATTATATTACTGCTTGTTTTTTGTACAGATTTGGCTATTATAATTGTGCATACAGTAGATAGAGGAAGTATTGCATGGCATCCAAAAAATTATCTATGGATATTTTACCGTAAATATGTTTTGAGGTCCTCTGATCTAAAGAAACTTTAGAAAAACTTCAGCGTGCGCACGCGTGCATATGTCTGTCTGTAAACAGCGTAACTCAAAAGCGAAAGGTGGATAAATACCACGGTATTTGTTATTAGTATATTCCGAAGATATGGCATGAGGGATTTCAAGAAAATCCTCCAACACAAAATACCGTTTACATGAAAAAATGTTCCTTGTCTCTAATATTTCAATAATGTCTCCAACGATGTTGCAATAAAACGCTTATCTTGAATTTTCTGCGAAAAACTTGAGAGGTTCTCTTGATCCCGAATAAATTTTGCATAATTTTGTATAACTGGTAAACCATTAGAAATAGGCAAAAACCTTTCTGCACATATGTGTCAAATCCTTACTTGTGAAATCAGTCATATCCGTGATTTTCTAACACCCCTAACAAATTTTTAAGTACTCTCGGCATTCATTTGATTCTCGCGATATCGTGGAGAGAGTACTTCATTTCAAAGCCATCATACGGCGAATCGTTCTATTATTTTTAAGATGTGACTATCACTTAAGCCTGTTTATATCTCCCTTGTGCCTACAACGACATGTGTAATAAAATATTTTTACAAAGGTTTATCTCGGTTAGCACGAAGTGTATAGAAAAATAAGCTTTTGCAAGAATAGGGTGTAGAGGGCATATAAAAATAAACAATAGTGGGTAGAGAAAATCATATGAATGTAACACATAATTTTAAAGGTGGTGACCAAATAATCTCTGTTTATTTTGTTCCATTCTACCATACTGTTCCAGGTATTTTTGAATATAAGCAGTTTCTTTCAAAACGCTGAAATTTGAATCCTGAAGGAGCAGGATTCATTATCACCTTTGACATTCGTTTTCCATTGTCTTCTTATTGTCCTTAGCACACCTAGCACAAAGGCACAACAAACGAAACCTGCAAATTGATGATTATGGCCCTTGACACCTCACTGCCTACGCTTTTTGTTTGTTTTCAAAAGCTACACGAAGGTAAATTTAAATAAATTTCTAGTTTTCGTCGTTATTTACATTTTACTCTTTGGCATTCTGTAAGTCATATTGACCCTGAGGTTCCCCCACAAGTCTGTAAATGTGAAGGTCAGTGATGTTGCTGGTATATTCATAGTGCCGTTTCCTCTCATGTCAGAGCGTGTCCAGCGAAACATTTAACTTAATATTTATCTCACCTTCAAAACCGTTGCAGTTGAGAAAATGCATAGTAAACTGAAAGCAATGTGTTCGGTATTCATGTACACTAAGAGAATAAAGTAATGCGCCGACTCTTGGAGCTGCTTACGAGTATTCCTCTCTTCGGAATGGACCCTCGACTCGAAATAGCATATCGAGATAGGCATGTGTGTTAAAGTCATTACTGCAAATCCAGTTATTAACGGGAAGTTTAAAAATCTGTCATTTGTGATGCACCTGCCACAACTCCACGTGCTTCTTTTTCATCAATACGATTAAAACTGATTTGTTTCAGAGAACTAGGCCTAATTTTTAATCGATTAAAAAGTGTATTCTGATGTACGAATTTATCTACCAATTGTAAATTTACATTCATTGTGGCGTATTAGGTAATTAGTAGCTATTGTCATGCCAGACCCATTATTGCGTCGTATTGACGACAGCATTGTTGGGGTAATTCGTTCGGCTTTGGGTTTTGAAGTTCGTTTTGGCATGACGCTCTCCAGTCCGACCTGGCAGGTCTAGAGAGGGTTGGAAAGGGGGAATAGGTTAGCGTTACGTTTCTTTGTGTTGTGTTAGCGTCACTTTGGTTTGAGAGTCGAGTGAGTGAGGTTGTATGTGAAGAGCGTGAATGAAACTCGTATGTGTAGCATCTCCCCTCGCTTCGCTCTTTTGTCTCTTTCGTGTGCAATGTAGGGGTACCGTGTTTTTAAACCACAGTTATTGTGATTAAAGCGAATTCTGTGTATTTTGTTATAAATATCCCACGCCTACATTGGAAGGTGATGTTCAAAGTCCTGGTCCTCTCGCTGTCTCTGCAGCTACGTCTCCCAATGTGCATGAAGGGGTAACTAAATTTAATATTTTAGCTGAAAACCTTTAGGCCATCACCCCAGTATGTAACACTATTTATAGGTAGATACATTTATTCTTCTGACAAATGTTTCTCTTGTGATATATATATTTTTTAGTTATAACCTGAGGAAACAGCATTCAAATATTTATTCGTGCAACAAGCTCTTGCAATCGACAAAGAAAGAAAGAAAGAAAGAAAGAAAGAAAGAAAGAAGAACATATCGCAAACCCCAATCAAGTGTTAGATGATGCAAACACTTGGGAAAAACGTTAATTACAAGATGAATGTTTCTAAAACGACTAATGCTAAGAGGTAATTTCATATATTAGAGAGCTCTACTCTTCCATTTTTCCAGCAGTATGTTTTTGTCTATTTATTGTGGTTTCCTAAATATACTTAATTATGCAAATTTCAATCAAATAAAGGGGACCTTATAAATTCAAGAAAATTCAAGATGTGCGTTATATTTATTGTGCAAATGTCTTAAGCATATTGTCGTTTAGTTAAAGTGACTAAATCCATGTAAGCTGTATTTTAGGTTGAGGGGCTTCTGCAGAAAATCTTCGTATCACATTCTTGCAAGATATTGAACTTATATACCAAGTTAAGTATTCATCCGGCATTTCGGTATTGCGGATATTATTTATCACGGATCATTTTTTTATGTTTTTATTATTATTTATAGAGGAAACTTCAAAATATTATTTCCCGTGAAATATCGATGACAGTTTTTTGGGTGGAATGAAATACTTCCTTTATCTACTATAAGTAGAGAAGTAGGCGTGGAAAGTATTATCACTCGACTCTTCTAGACGTTTATTATGCTTTCCTGTCCTTAAAAATATATACCATTAGGACAGCACAGTTTGCATCCCTCATAGGAAAAGAAAAACTAACAAAACCAAAAGACTGGATCTGGGTTTCTTTAATCATGTTGCAACTCTTTTGAAATTACTCCTTTTTAATTAATATTTATTATTATTAAATATCGGTGCTACTCCGCAGTAAGTGTTAAACAGAAACGTATGAGATTCTCCAATGCTTTAACAATAATTATTTTAATACCAGAGTTTACCTTGTTCTAATTTGAGATAGCGCAGAATGAATTTTCTGAGTTGTTGAAAGAAAGGATATACGGTTCCCCCCATGTATAAGACCGGTGCTCACTTAATATACTATCGTTCTCCGTGATCTAGGGGTACCATGCTAGCCTCTAGTTCCTGAGGCGGGTTCAAACCCGACGGAGGGCGATAAGACTATTTCGGACGTAAGAATCTTTAGCATGCTTCCTTCTGAAAAAAAGTAAAGCCGGTGATCCCGTATCGTAGATTTACGGCAGGTAAAAGGAACTTCAAGCCTGATAAAGAGGTCTCTGAGAAAATGTCCGGTCTTTCACGCCCAATATAGAGTGGGACGCTAAGAACCATACCAGTTAAGAGCAAAATAAAAAAAAACTCAAACTTAATATACCAGCATCCCAGCTAGGGGAAATATGGTGCTGAAGACATCATCTCCCCGCGACGGTTAAATATTCTATATGGGCGTGAGGCTGCCAGGCGGATTGTAATCATGACCCAACAAGGCCTGTCGCACAGCAAATTATTATTATTATTATTATTATTATTATTATTATTATTATTATTATCATCACCGCGTGATTTTTTCACAAAGAGACAGTATTTTTAACACTTGAATAATTTCAATTAAATTATATAATATGTAAATTCAATAACAGCCTGCCTTGAAGCAATATGTATGTAATAATTTGAAAAATGTATGTAGCAGTCATTGCATACGCTTATATTATTGTAAACATGTTTAATAATGCTATGTAAATTGAGAGTGGAATACTTGTAATCTTATTTATTTTGTTGAGCCCCACGTTTTGGAAGCCAATTTTGCGATGATATTGCTTATAATGTTTGTGTATGTGTGTTTACTCAACGTGGTGAAGCCATTTTGTGACGTGATTCTTTGTTAGGTTTGTAGCTCCATCTGGTGTTAGCAATTTGCGGCAGTATTAGTTTTTGTTTGAAAGAATGCTACTGTTATTTTATTTAATTTTGTTTCACTGTCCTCCGGCTAGCTATGATCTTTTCGGTCGACACTTCTCTTTATACAGGTTGTGTAAACGGAAAGGAATCTTTTATCCAAAGATAACACTGATGAAGGAATTTGTTTTACACTTTTACACAATGTTATACACATTTACACATTGATCTTGACACTCGCCAAACTGAAACTGTTATAATAACTTCTTACTGATCACTTTTAATTCGCGTACTTCAACCTTTTGTATAATTAACTTTACAACACTTGAGAATTTTCCTAACTCTGCTACGCGTAACTTGCGAATCGATAGCCGACGTATACTTTACAAATATTTCTGCTGGACTGAGGGCGACGTGTAGCATACAAATATTTTCGACGAACTGACGGACTCTACCTCTAACCTAGCCCTTTTATACTCCTACACCCCAATATGCCTAAAGATTATAACTCAGTTGCTATTGGCTAATAAAATGCGCCAACATTAGCGTCTATTTTCATATCCAATGAAAATTATGAATACATATGCTCTAGGGATAATGTTCCAGCAAATTCTAAGAAAAACGCGCCAACATTACGTAACTTCCTCGTCTCTAATAATGATAAACAGCTCACCCCCTCGCTGCATTATTGCACGCTATTATTGTCAGTTTCAGTAAGGCAGTATAAACTTACTTCTCAACAATAATTACAATCAATAAACATCTCAAATCAATGTCACATAAAAATGCATATTCATACTATAATCATTCTTTACATTTAAATAATTTATGATACAAATTACTGCATCAAAATGCATTAAATAATGTAACAATGTAAGAGCTGTGAGAATAATAAGTTTAACAATGCTGGACTGAACTAACATTTTAAAGACTTCTAAGAATAAAATATAAACTATTCTCAGCTCATTGTTGAAAAGCGGTCGTTCTACGAGCTCTCGATTTCATTCTGTAAACACTTTTATGTTTAGTGCTCATCTCGCGGTGACTGATTGTCACTTGCATTAGCTAGCCTTGCGTTGCATTTAATTCTGTTACGATTGTAGGGCAGTTTGTCTTCCCTACTGTTCTGTGAGGTGTTAGGTCAAGAATTCCTGCGTGCAGTGCTTGGTTGTGTAAATAACTACGGCGTGAACAGAAATGTTGCTTATACTCATTTCCTAATAGAGATAAGAATCGACATGTGTACAACCAATGGGCTGCTGCTCTGAAATGCATAAACTTTGTGCCAACCAAAAATGCTAGAGTATGTGAAATTCATTTCAAAGAAGGTGATTTTAATGAGTCGGATGTAGTAAAAATAAGAATAACGAAGAATGAGAAATTCTAGACTGAAAGATGTGGTGCCTTCGAAATTTATAGGACTAGAAGAAAAACTTCTCAAATAAATAAACTAAAATCTTACAAGAAAGCAAATGCTACAGATATTCGATAATTCAATAAGCAAAGTGTAGCTACACTAGTTTCTGAGTCTTTACACGGAGTTGAAGATGATGCTGAAATACAGTGCCAGTTGGGAACTGAAACTTATAATGGTATAAACGGCGCTAATGTGAACCAAAGTTGATGAGGAAGGCGAATCTTCAGCTGTAAATTATGAACCGAATATTTGGGGAAATCCAGTGAAGATGGAGATATGTCCAGAAAATATTTTGCTTGTAGTGTAAATGCTCTCCTTGCGCTATTCAGTACATGTGGTGCGCCTGTCATTGCAAGAAAATCTTACACACGAGGGGCTTTAATGCGAATTATAACTCATTATGTGAACGGGCACACTTATTAGTGGTGCTCTAGTGGCGAAGGTGGAAGTCTGAAAAGTAATGTGTGCATAGCTTCAGGCATTTATTTTTGCGGAATGACATTTAACTGTTTCTTGACATTCTCAAAAGCAATAAAGCTATTATTTGTTTCTGAATCATATTTTTATACACTTGTTAAAAAATTGTTTCCCCTTCGGTACACAAAAAAGAAAAGAATATAATTTTGCAATTGCCATGAATGAGTCAAATGTATGTTTATATGGGGATGAACAGTAAGACTCCTCAGAAATTTCTGCTAAATGTGTGGCATATTCTATAATGAATTTGGCAATAAATAAAATATTAGACTTCATAACTGTACAGAGAGAAACTGTAAGTGAAGACATTGAGAAAGTTGCTTGCATTGACTTCTATGAATGAAAACCTGCCCATAAAATTGTTCCTGATAGACAGACACACAGGTATTAGAGCTTTGATGAAAAAGAAATTTCCGCATATACACCCTGAATTTGAAGTATGGCATCTTGCAAAATCGCATATGAAGATAGTCATGGCACCACAGTGACTACACATTTCCGTTGAAACTTAACGCTATGACAGACCAGCTGCTCCGGCAGGAGAGACTTGCTTCAAGAATGCGGACTACCGCATGAAGTCACCACAGTGCCTTGCCAGTGGGAAAATGGCCTGCAGATCTTGAACTGTAAGCTGTACATCGTTCCGCTTTTCAGCATTAAAATTCACAACCCAGTTTCTTGTATTAAATTGAATAAAATAGACATAAATTTTTAGGCCAGTCCTCCGTTAAGGAAATTTCTAGAGCCATTTACTGGCATTAAAATTACAAACAGAGGTACAGCTACACGACTTGTTCTTAAATTTAAAAACACTGGCTCGCTAAAGGCTAGCATTTGTTAGGGAAAAGTACGGGAGAAACACTGGATAAACCTGGAGCAGCTTTAGAGCACTCTCCAGGAAAATCTTACGCGATCTGTTGTAAGAAGTAGGCATTTCAAAGTGATCAGCCCATGCTACAACTAAACTGTTAAAGTTGAATACTTATATAAATATGTACATAAACGAGACGTTACAAAGTGGCAGGGCCACTCACGCTGCATATCGCCCTCACACACTCCGGGGCGAAACATAATTTGACCGCTGTGTGTGTGTGTGTGTGTGTGTGTGTGTGTGTGTGTGTGTGTGTGTGTGAGTGTGAGTGTGTGTGTGCGCGCGCGCGTCAATATGCAATAAATATTTAAAATTGTTATTGTGTCATGCCCATATAAGCAGTAAACTCTATCCAGTTACAGCAGGATTTTCCGAAATATAGTCATTTGTAGCCGTGAGCTAAATGCTTTATAATATGACATTTATTGAAACTTATGAAGAAACTATAGGTTCGAATTTAAATTAATTATAGTTTTTATACACAGTTACTTTAATTTTTAATGTTGTAACAAACTTTAGGGTCTAAATCTATTTGCTGTATTTCTCTTCTCAGGGTTTATAGGATATAAGATTTAGCTCAATAATAGGAATTAATTTATTTTTCTCTTTATATTAAAAACAAAGTCGCTAAACATAGCATAAACCATCATTGACATCCGAAAACTTTAAATGCATTTTCAAGTGTAAAATACTGAAAACAGGGCGGCTTGTACTTTTAATGCAAAATTGAAACACTATTACGCGCCTCCAACCATCGTACTGTTTTTTATAAAGTAATCCTGTATGAGCAGATTGGAAATAGCAGTGTTATTCTCTTAAAGTAATTAAAGAATTTCTAAATCATTCATACTTTTTCATCATGCATCTATTCATTATTCATTCATTCGCCCTAAATGTTCTACGCCAATTCCCGAGATTGCAAGAGGGTGGAATTATAATGCGAGTGATGAATAATTCTGCATAATGAGAAAGCTTAAAAGCCTGTTCGTAAATTATTCATTCCGTTGAAAGAAATCTCCGGATTAAAATTTAATCCGGTTTAATGACCTAAATAGAATTTGGATCCGCGCCTTCTATACCACGCGGCTAACGCAGAGTATATCAGACAAATCCATTTAGAGACTACATAATCTTTTGCTTTCAAAACAGATAAAACGACAATGCTACATTATGGCTCTTTAATTTGTGCTAGTTACTTTAGTAAGTTTAACATATGATCTCTAAAAGTAATGTATATGGATTCGAGCGGAATAATAGGTTATTAAATCGAATTTGAAAGCTGAACTTTCAACCTTTACAGAACCTATATTCAACAAAACTTGTTTTTAAAACTTGCGGCGAATCCTAACTACTTGTACATCTAAAAACTGTTCCTGGTATTGTAGCTGAGTTGGTTTGGCTAACACCTTCGCTCTGATGCTACTAAATCTGTGGCAAAGGATGGGGTGAACCCACGCAAAATAAACGGCAAATGGCATGTGGAATATTGGCACGTGCTTCAATAGAACTATGATTTAAATTAAAAAATAATACTAAATTATCTCTAACTTTGTTCTATTTGTTATAAACTACACTAACACAAAAGATTAAATACAATATTGAAATTTGTGGTATTAGAGAAAAAGAGAGAATTGCAAAACGTTTCTAGTAGCAGTCACGTTTTATTTTGATTATTGGAATGAAAGGGTTATACAGCCTGTTGCAAGGATAATTTTATACTGATATCTTCATACTAGCTAGTTCTTCTGGAATTGTGATTTAAGTTTGTTGGCTAGAGAACGATAAGAAATTGGAATCTGCCGTTATATATTTTGTAATTGGAGCAGGATACACTCGTCTGTACGAGGATAGTTAATAACAGGAATAGGAACTTGGCGATTTAAATGTTCATGATTATGATTAATTGTACAGTATTGTTAATTTGTGCTAAAATTATAGCTCTTTGTGAATATAAAAGAGTATAGAGTATATACTTAATTTTTTTCCAGCGAATACTCTAAAGAAAATACCTTTCGAGTATTATTTAATGTTGAGTACATACTCAAGTAATGGAAGTAGATAGAACATGTTCAGTCATCCATTGTATAAAGAGTATGTACTCATACTTGGTATGAATAAACGCTAATATAATCTCAGTTTTAAAACTTCATCTGTTCTCATATTAAGCAACGTAAAATGTCCTTGGTATGCACTGATTTATTTTCACTTAAAATTAAATCTGAAGAAAGTGGTAGAATTTACGAACTAAAGTAATGATAATGGAACAAATATACTAATATTGCTATTAGCAATCAAGGTGTTTCAAAATCTTCTATTGCTTCATGAAAAAATAATCTATAAGTGTCATTGAAAGTCAGGTTTATTAGTTAAGCTTACTATGCAAAATTTTAACGTCAAAATTCAGTTGCTAATAAGTTTATTATGAAACCTATATTGTGGTACAAGTAGTGTAAATTTTTTGAGATTCTAGATACAGTCAGATTTGAATTTCCATCCAGCAGCTCATTAGTTATAACTTTCCAATCCGTGATAAGTATTATGTTTTTTCTTTTTTACTATGTATCTATACCTGTCACCTTCGTTTTATTTACTGTTAATGGTAATTTAATTCCTCTTTCTGCATGTTGCCAAATTTTCTGGAAGAGCTTCACATTTGTCTTATATTTCTGCTGGGACTTTTTGAGAAAGACAGGATACTTCCTAAATGGTTTTGCAAAGGTTGTTGGTGGGAAAGAAACAAATGCAACAAAACAGCATGTGAAACCTATCCCTCTAACACAGGATGCCAAAGAATTGAGCACTCGATACAGCACGATCAATGAAGAGTGCAGGTAACATGAGTATGTACTCACATTTAAGAGATGAATATGGCTGTGGAGATGTGTATATACTCGCGTGAGATAGTAGGTTTTTATTCTTACAAAAACGAGTGTGTTTTCATTAAGAGGCTGAGGGCGAGGACTTGTTGGTCTATCTATAAGACCGGTGTCCACTCACAAGGAAAGGACTTTGGTTAGAATGAAAATATTTTTAAAAGTTTATAAACGGAATTACCATAAGAAAATGAAGAAGACTGAAAAACCATTCGACCATGTAACAAATTGTTTTGTAGATATGGGACATTGTTTATTCCTCACAAATTTGATGGAATCTTCTATAAAGTGATGAAAATAGTGTCGCAATAGACACACAGGGGTACAGAAACATCACAGCAGTTTTCAGAAGAACATTTCATGTGCAATATGTCAAATGCTACGTCAGTTACACTCTTGAAATTGGAGACATGTAGATATGGGAACATATACCCAGACGATTGTCAAGCATACTGCAGTATTGTACAATAGCGTGGAGCAGTTATACAAACAAGCAGACATTGTGGATTACTGGGATAATCTTTAATTTGAAAGTGTAACGTGCTCTAGCGGGCAAACAAAGTCTTATACTGTCGAACGGCTTAGCGGTCTTCTTCAGTGTTGTAAGGTAAGTCCGTGCATAAATTCCTGTTCTTACCTAGGCTATTCCTTTGTCAGTATCGTGACGAAGGGCGTCGGTAAATTGCGACTTAAAAAATTATCTCCGACTAACTCAGTGTTGTCAGAAGCGGTAGCATTAAATTGCGATTGATAGTGCCTTGTGGATGTTACTGCTGAACTGCCGAAGTTTTACAACACCAAACTGTGACAAGAGCTCATATACACAGATATTAACCCTAACCTAAGCTCGGGTTAAAGCTAGAAACTCATAACCCCTTAGTTTCGCTGCGACTCGCTACGGCCTAACGGCATTCGCCCGCTTTCTACTCGTTTTTAGGGCACGCGGAAAACACAAGTCGCATCAAAGGGGTTAAGTCTGTATGCGTGCCCCAATCGGGTTGGGATATATATTTATAGTAACACGAATTCATATAAAAAATTTTATAAACGAATATGTCATTTTAGCCACACCAGATGTTATAATCTGCCAGTCCTAAGTCTGGAAGAAGCAGAAAGGAACCTCCTCGTTTTGTTAATTTTTTAAGTCGCAATTTACATGTCAATTTTTATCTTATTTAAGACTAGGTAGCAATTTACAAACTCCGGTGACGATTATGAACTACGTCTGTTAGCGATCTGTGAGTCATGAAAACCAACATTATGGCTGGGGGACGCAAGGTGCTGACCACATCACATCTTCATAGAGATTGCATTTACCCACTCGCTGTGTGAGTGTGAAGCTAGCAATCGGAATGATACGCGACTTTCTTGGTTTGTCATTTCATAGATAGTGTATTGTAACATGCCCCGGAAATAGACGGTTTTAAAATTGTATTCTCTCTCGGTTGCTCAGGTCAATTTATAATAACGGAACGATAAGTGCAGTAAGTCTTTAGTAGACATGAAAGCAGTCATGCATTCTAGATTTATCTATACTATAAGCACAACAAATTACTTGTAATTTATCCATTGCCTAGCAAATGCCAGAATATTATTGAGTGCACCCCGTGCTGTGTACGGGCTTATAACAGCAATGCAAGAATTTATTGAAGTAATGGAATAATAATAAATTGATTTAATGCGCTAAATTATTTAAGATGCTAGCCTATTGGTATGTTACCGAATATTTGCATTGTTACAGAATGTTTTCGATTTCCTTTTTGTTTACCAGGGCCTTAAGAACTACGCTTCTGAAGAATATCCAAAAATCCTTTTCACGTTCAATCTTCGCATAAACGATATCTTCACAATTCTTATTTAATGGCTGGGATCTGTTCGATAAGCTATGGCGATGTGGTCAAAATATAATTAGTGATTAGTAACTGAAGATGAAAAGCGTAAATTAGTTGTACAAGAACAGCTCCTGAGAAGCTCTTAACGGTACTTCACCAAGGAGGGGAAGCGAAGAGAATGCCTCAGGGTAAACAGTCTCTTAGCGCAATTTACTGAGCATGATAGTCGGTGGGTTAGTAAAAAATTCCCGCTCACCTGTTGCTTTGGATTTCGTAATTTTGTATAATTTTAGGCAATTATACCAAGTTCTCGCTCATTTGCAACGGCAGCAACAAATTCTGTATGTATTTACAGTTTACATCAACAAAACTCAAGTTGTTAACTCATTTTCATTCGAATCACCTCACCTGATTTATGTAAAGATGGAGTTTAACACTGAAACCTACAGGTTTATTGTATTATTTTTATTTCCGTCATGTTAGTTAAGTAGCCTGTTCCTTTAATAAGGGACAGTAGGTTATTAACCAAAATTTCTGCAGGAAGTTGATCATCTGGGTTTATGGAATACCCTTACAATACTGAGGTTTTAAAAACTGCTTCTAACCTTGTTCCCCAATATTTATGATGCGGTCTAAACCTGTGATTAACTATGTCTGTCAGTAAACGTAAAATGGAGGCTTTGTGTTTGCAAAGCAACTACGACCGAAGTGCCAACTGTATCGGCGCCACTAATTTGCATTTAGCACTGGATTTTCCGTCTGTGAATACCATTACAGCCGCAGGGATCCTGCAGGCGGTGTAGTTGTACAACAGATAACATACTGAATAGTTAACATTCGTATAAATAACTACTTATTACACACATCACTCAGAAGCAAAGGTAGGTGTGACCATTTCCGTAAGGATAAATATCAACTCAGTTGTTCATCTGTAGTGTACAATTTACTGCTCCGCCCGAAGTATTCACAGACATACATATGTCATTAAATACCAAAAGATCCGATATATAACACTCACATAATTATGGTATCTTCTATATATTATAAGTTGGCTCTTCTCTTCTAAATAGCAGTAAATGTTTGCGTAGATATGAATTCAAATTAGTCAGTACAAACTTGGTTACATGCAGCATGCAGAAACAATCCCGGTTTTCTTTTCTTCCTCTACACTTCAAGGTATAGGAAATAATTGTTTCTTCCGTCTTCAAAGATTCTCCAGCCATCTCTTCCTGGTACTGTTTACAGATCTTCTCCATCTCAGACTTTATCTGTATTTTGTTTCAATAGTCTACTTATCTCACACTCTTCCTGTGCTCCTTTCACTGTCGCTTAAACACAGCGTTAAGTGTCCTTAACTGTCGCCCAGTTTGTTATACGTATTAAAAATATGATTCTTTTTCTAAAATGTCTTATTTTTATATGTACTCTATAATCTAATTGTGTGCATATTTTAACTCCGGTACACGAGAAATGCATTTTACTTTCTTGTTTCGCTAGTGACCTCACCAATTGTATGCCCTAAATCTCTAATTACTTGTTTTTATGTCTAATAGTTTACGTCCCTGGTGCAGCCAGAGTTTATACAGTCTTATTCTTGTATTTCTGCAAAATTTATCTCTAAAAGTTTTATTACTTGATCCGCAGGCCTTCTGAAACTCGCATAACATATTCCTCTACAGCATATTCCCTGTCATAATTAGTGCAATTTCCTAAACAGCTGGAGCGGCCGAGTTGTTCTGTTACTAATATTATTACTATTATTACTATTTGATATTGTTACATGCTGGGGTGAGGGCCAAAAGCTTTCCAGAAAATGGTAAATTTAGTTCACCCCAGCACGCACATGGGGGAACGCAACTCGCTACAGCAAGAAGACCGGGACCTTGATGTGTAAAATTTAGAGAAAGGCGTGGGATTTTACATTACATAACACACATTACCTGGAATTTATTTACAAACGTTTGGCGACTCTACATTATGACCTAGGAGGAGAAGATGGAGGGAGATGTCCCGAAACCGTGAACTGGCCACACACACGTCTTGCTAAACGATGCTTTTGCTCAAGTGACACTATCTATATCCCCCTCCAACCGTGTCTAGCCACGCCAGCCAGGGTTGGCGTCATACCAGACTAAATTCGTGTTCCGCGCTAAAGGAGGATTCGTTAAGCCGAAAAATCAAAGAAACCCAATAATACTATGTCTAGTAGGACAATGCAACACAACAGTACGTCTGGTATGATAATGAACTTATGATATATCTTATAGGTTCTTTTCCTCTAAATGCCAGTACTTTTGTTTTACAGTAGATATTTTCAAATTGTATTGCTTACAGATCTGATTAAGCTTAAAGGTAGATTTTTGTAGCACATGTCATTGTTTTTGACAGAAAAGAAGATGCAGTTAAATACCTACCGTCCAATATTTTAAAACCAGGTTTCTCTAGTTGTTTCCATTTATCACTAAAAGTATTGGTTATGCACTATACACTCGCCGAACTCCTTGATTAGTAAATATTTTCTTATAAATGCGAAACATATCTTTAATTACGACCTTTGTTTTGGAATAAAAGAATATTATCGCTTGAATTGTTGTGTTCCTCTAATAATTGGCATATTGTATTTCTGTAGACTGTCAAATATTTTCTCAGTTGTTTAAATCATAAACAAGTTTTCTAGTAACGAGTTTATGTGATAAAAAATAATAACATACATTTATGGAAAGTGTATACACTTTATCCTTTAAACCAGAGATAATTCCCGACGAATGCACTAAAACGGTTTATGAAGACTTTTAATCCCTCTTCTCATAAAGTTCTAGAAACATGATTTGAAATGCAGATAAGTTTGCCAAGAACGCTCTTTTACGTGCAGATGGGCGAGAAATCTGATTCGCATCAGAGTAGTATACGCGCTCAGTATTGCTTGCTGATTTAAGGGAACAATATTAATTAGCTTGTGGTGCTTAGTTTTCAAGAGAGCTCTTTGATTTATACACTACCATGCATGAGTAATTGATTCTTCCACGATAACGACTTTTGAATCTACTTCTCCGTGCTCCATATAAACATTTGAATGTTGTTTCAGCATTTGAAGAAAAATGTAACGATACAGGTAATGTGAGTATAAAAACGTTTAGCATTGTTATAATGTATTAAGTATGTACAAAATTATTTTACATTCATTCAGTGGAGGAATTTTGTTTTGGCGTAATATTTGAATTTGCTGTGAAAATGGGCTTCAATCTGACGAAGAAAAAGATGTCAAAGCCAGGAATTATCATAAACGTTTTCATTCAAAAACATTCTGAATGAACTTCTTCATTAATGTCTCAGTTTTTATGGATTTTCATCATCTATTCGTGATATTGTCAAGTATTATATCAAAATTGCTCTACTAAATGCATATGAAATAATTATGTGGCCAACACCATCAGAAAAACAATATAGTTTTCAAAAAAGATAAAATGAAAGTCCCCAGAACATCTAAACTGTAATATAGTTATTATTATTATTATTATTATTATTATTATTATTACTATTTAGTCGGCGGTTTACAAACTTTACATCTTCTGAAGCCAAATACACATTAAAGAAGACATTCTTTCGTATTGACAAAAGCCATTCTCCCTATCTATCTACTGTCCTCTTAATTGTCTCTCCTTCATGGTTTCTAACTACATACTTCCATGTTCTTGGAGGTCGTTCTCTTTTTCGTCCCCTTATTGGTGTCCATTAAAAGGCAATCTTCGGTAACCTACATGTGTTATTCTATATCATTTATTTTTTTTGCACATTAAAAAACATAATTTTCGCTCCGTTAATAATAATGGCTGCTAGAATCTTTTATAGTGGAAGTGCTTTCTATATTCACTGTAAGTTTTCCCAAATTACTCCAAAATCTAAATTGCTGCGTGTAGGCATAGCCAAATTGAATGTTATCAATGAGGGCTTCGTTGTAAGATTTTCAGATATATATTCGAAATATGAATATCATTTTGGCACACCCTACTGGAGTGATTACTGGCACCATACACGTCAGTGAGTCAGCCCTTAGGGGATAGTTTCTGCCAATTTCATTTAATCGCAATTTATTAAAGTTAGAGCCATAAAATGTAGATGTCTTCAACTGTTTCCGTTTCTAACCATCTTAACAACTGATTGTTTATTGCCAATAAAAGCGATCGTTTCAGCACTTTCTCTGTTTGAAAGATAACGCGACAGTCTGCAGTTTGTAGCCAAATGGCTCACTTCCGTCATAAAAAAGCTGTATCGTAAAATTTTACGGTTTCAGTTTACATTCGTTACATAGCTAAGGGTTTACATTATTCACGGACTAATTTTCGTGAAATTTTTTAAGATAATCTGCAACGGTTAATCGCCAAAGCGAAATTTACGGCGTGCTTAATTTCTGCAGTAAGGGAGGTCTTCATAAATATTTCAGCAGTGAATATTTCGTCTCGCTGTTTCAGTAATACCACCTATTATATAGAATTGCCCTCCCCTGTGGATACATTAACTACAAGGTTGCTCTACGATTTTATCGCATAATAACACTACCCTAAACTTAAGTGTATTATTTGCGTGGTGCAAGCAGCTAAATCCTTAGTATTTCTGTACAGCAGCACCATTCAATTGTAACGCAATAAACTGAAGATTTTCGTGTCCGTTGTGCTTTAACAACCTGTGATTTATGTCAAGATTTTATGCATCTCTTCAATATACCCTGTTGATGCAAAGGTACACATTTACTAAAGTGCTAAATTCAATACGCCGAGAGAAGACCTCACGGTTAAATCCGTGAAAATTACACAGATAAATTCGTGCAGTGTGGCAATAAATTTTGTGTTCAGACTACTTACAGAAACTAACTCTACCTCCTCTCTCTCTCTCTCTCTCTCTCTCTCTCTCTCTTTCTATCACACACACACACAGATACACTTGCGAATGTTTTCGTAAACTAATTTTGTTTTGAAAATTAAATGCGCCTACTTAGAATAGAGATTACTCGCTTTGAGGAAGAGAATTTCGTTTCTTTTTAGATCTTACAATATCTTTCATACTACATACTAAATGTTCCGTGTTTCTATTTTCATGAAAGTAATTTAATATTCGTGCCAAAAATGTATTTACTGGGTGAATTGTTAATGCGACAGATTCGGTAATTTAAAAATATTTACGGTTTGTAATATATTGAGTTGGTATTTTTATCCTGTCTTACGTATTTTAGGGACATGCTGGTATGAAACTTGGAGTGGATGTGGATTGGAGTGTGGAGTGGGTTATGTTGGTAAGGGAATACTAAACCGCCTCTGCCATGCCCAAGCCCCACCTCTTACCTGGTTCTAGTACTCCCCTCTTCCCTAGTTAGTGCTCATACGTTATGCTTCATTCTCATACTTTTGACATCAAACCAATACGAGACGGACTCATACAGGACTGATGTGGACCGTCATTGCGAAGTTTCCCTTCCAGGCACTCAGATGAAGTGTTTCCGTGCTTCTATACTTTCGCCGCTCACCTAGGCTTGACCTTTGTTCATAGACTCATGTGTGGATGTCAGCCTTGAGTTCAAACCAGTAAGAAATGCTAGTGTAGGATGCAAATGATAAGGAGTTTATATCAACATTAAATAAACAAAGCCACTATAGGAAACCAAAAGCATCGGCACGTTTCCGTGCACTCTACTGTACGTGAACTGGTTTACAAATTAGGATTTTACAACAAATTTCAAAGAATTGCCAAAAAAGCTCCTTATAACTAGCTTTTTTAAATTCTTTACCAGGAATCTAAAATTTAAATTCATAATTCCCTAAATAGATATAACACATAGAACATGCTGCTTTGTTTCTTTGGTTCATCCACAAGTTTTAACAAATCGTGAAGCATCTCCCTGAAAGATGTATACGTCTTAGAAAAAATATTACTTAACAGTTTACGTTGTTATGATGATGGGGAAACTACCTGCACACTTTCACAATAATAACTCACAGTACAAAGAGAATGACTGAGCTCAAATTTGGATACAATACCGATCTGTGGTAACATAATATATTTAAAACATCATGTGACTGGCTCATTTTGCACATATAATTAAAGTAATTACATGAAGGGGTTTCCAAGTAAATAATGGGTATCGATTGTCTTAAGAGGAAACTAAATTTCTAAAACTGGCAAAAATTAATTTCTTAGTTTATTTTTTGCAGGTTTATATGCTACAATTTCCATTTTATCGCCGTAGTATGAAGTAGATGGTTTGTTAGCCCCACGTTCTGGGTGCCAATTTGAAGTATGATATTTGTTGGTAGATGGAAGATGCTTCATGTTTATCTGCATTACGTATGGGAGCCAATTTGTCGCGGTCACTTCGTGTTATCTATTGCTGGGCGCCTGTTATTGTATTAATAGTTTGAATTTTGGGTTATTTGTCCTCCGGCTAGCAATTATTACTACTCAGTCGAGCATATCTCTTGAACAGGGTGTGTAAACGGAAAGGATGTGTTACTGAAAGATAACACTTATAAAAGAATTTGTTTTTACACTTTTATTACCGTCACAATTAATTAATTTCACATATTGACTCTTGATACACGCCAGACTGAAACTGTTATATTTTCTAATATCACTATAGTCACTTATTTACTGCACATTATTAATTCGCGTATTTCACATTTATAACTAACTTTACAACGTGAGAGATTCTGTTAAACTGTGCGACGTGTAACCTTTGTGTGATTCTATTGGACTGAGCGACGTGTAATGCGTGAATGATCCTGTTGACTGGACAATACTTGCCTCTGGCCTTAGCTTTTTATACTCCCTCACTCTAATATGCCTAAACATTATAACAGAGCTGCTATTGGTTAATAAAACGCGCCAACATTAGCGTCTATTTTTATATCCAATCAAAATTACGAACACATATGCTCAAGGGAATAAATTCCCTCCATTTATAAGAAAAGCGCGCCAATCTGACGTCATTTGCTTGTCTCTAATAATTGATAAACAACTCACCCCCTCACTCATTGTTACCCGCTCTTATTATCAGTTTCAGTGAGGCCGTGTAAACTTATTTCCTAACAATGCTTATAATTAACAAACATCTCAAATCAATGCCATACAATAATGCTTATTTACACTATAATCACTCTGGCATGTACATTGTTGTGATATATAATACTGCGTCAAGGAACAATACTTATATGTTAAATACATTTTTAAAAATGGTATTGCATCTGCCATTTTGTACTGTGATTCAAAACCACTTCACAGAGAGAAAAAATTACAACTCCCATACACCTTGGTACAGTTTAGGCCATCCTTTATAGCCGGTTTGTTCTACAAATTGGTGATACTGTTAAACATGGCAATTTATGTGTGCTCAAGCCATATGTTTCTTTCTTTGCAAATGTATGCGGTTTAATGTCTCCAATTTTCTTGAAAAACGTTTTCTGTGTTGACGTTTTCTAGTATAAATGACTCATTTTCTCAGAAACTATTCAATATAGCCAAATTAAATTTAATATGATAAAAACAACTTCATTGTACTACTGTTGATCTGTTTTATTGTTAATAAAATATTTTATTTTTTTAAAACGATAATTGATGATAACTTTTAATCAAAAGATGATTAAGAAAATTATTCTACCTTTCTTAACCATTTCCAGCCCAATGCTGCTATATGGTATCTTAATGAATATTTATTGTTCGAAGTTGCATAAAAATCTTGACTTGCAAGCGTTAAATCTCAACACTTCTCCATTTTTGTGTCATGCTTCTTTAAATTTGATATTATTATAGCCTAAGATAAAAACAAATACAATAAATAGTTTACTTTTTTCTTTGTATAAATTGAAAAATGTGCTCAGTTACAACTCTAATAACACTCACACATGTCAATCACCGTTTAGTTTAGGTGGGCCCACTCTATCCTTTACCACAGACTTAGTAACATCACAGCAAGGATTCGAAATCCTGGCTATGTTCTTTGCTGTGCTACAAAACCGAGATTAAGGCAAGCTCTAGGGCACAATATCCGCCATATACTATTAGGTTTCAAAAATTGGTTTCAACGAAAGTAAATTGTGTTGGAGAGGGTTCATTAAAAAAGCTTATTGTATACAAGTATATCAGTTAACTCAAAGATGTCTATGTACATCCTGTAAAATCTTCAGTCTGATGTTTTAAATAGCTTCCTAGGTAACGGATCATGAATTTAGCAAATTTAAACCTGGTGGGATAGGGCTTTTAATCCCCCTTAAGACATACAAGTTAATATCTGAATACTTACGGGTATAAAGTACTACAAGTAGTTGTATAAAGCATAAGCGAAAGGACTCTTAACAATGCAAGGAAAATATTTTCTGAGAATCCTCCACTCTAAGCAACCCTTTACAAGCCAAAGGTTTATTTTGCAAATTCTAAAAAAAAAAAAAATAACTATAGTGATTTTAATTAAAGTATTGTGTGTGTGATGAGGTTTTAATATTTTAAAAAGAAGATAGCCTACAGATATCACAGTAGCTCATGTATAAAGTATGTAACAAATATAGCATGGAAATCTCTATGAATAAACAAAATTAGTAGCATCTCAGGGTAAATATCCAATAAGGAGAAAACCCGCATTAGAAGACAGCGTCTTAGAAAAAGCATCAAAGTTGCAGTATCGTGGTTGTGATTTAACTTGCGAGCAGACTAGCATGAAAACGTAAAATTATAAAAATTCCAAGCAGTTTGTGGAACAACTAAACCAACCTTTAAAAATAAGGTTAGGCAAGAGGCACAGCCGAGTTTCCATTCAAGCATGGAAGAGCAGCATGGACCATCCAGGAGAAAGGTAAAAGTAAAGTAAAAGGAGCTAACATGAGGTTTTTACGTTAGGTCAAGGACTATACAAGGAAGACAATACAAGAAATTAAGGAAGTTAAAGAGGAATTGAGAGTCGAACACCCGTATAAAGCAAATAGAAGCTTATAAAGAAAAATATGATCTGTTACATTCACTGACTTTCTCTACCCTTTATCGTTTATTAATGGGTATGCGAACTATTCTTGAGAAAGACAATAATTTTTCCGTCTACATCATTATAATCGAGATAAACCTCTGCAGAAATAGCTACATTATACAGTTCGTTATAAATACAACCGAAACAGCGATAGTCAAATGTTTAAGAGCTGGACGCTACATGCTGGCCTTAAAATTCCATACTGTTTCCATGCGATCGTGAGAAACAATTGGAAATCCACAGGACTTGGATAGAATGACAAAGTATTGAACAATTCGAACCATTAATAACGGATATCTCGGAAATGGCACATGTTAACAGTAACGTTATTTGAATTAAATTGTATATTTTAAAGATACCTACATTCTTTTTACAATACATTCTCGTCTATCGTTAAACGTTTACCAGTTTGTTTGTAAATATCTTTAATATATGGCATTTTAAACCAAAGAGATAGAGCCATTTTTAAGAAAATAAACATTTTCAAAAATGTTCCATATAAAGAGTAATTGGGGTGGGGATTTTTTTGAAAATATTCGTGTAGTATCTTTGAAAGATATTGAATTTAAATACCAAGTTAGGTATTTATTCGACTTTTCCTTTTTGAATCATGCTGCTCACAGACACACACACAAAGATACACACACGTACGTTTTTCTAAAAATTGTTTTTTGGGGGGCAGGCGGATCAGCGAATCTCAAAGCTTGTATTTCCGGCGAAATCTTTGTTTTGGAAATTTTGGGTGGAATGCAATACCTTCTCTACATGTTAGAGAAAGTGAAAGAAGGTTAAAAATATGCCACAAGTAATAATACGGAACTAACTAAGGGTAGATTAAGAGCTTAAACCGTGAAAGAATAAGTATAAAAAAATGTTGATACTGCAATGTTACACAGAATCTGATTTTTTAATTTCCTTTAAATATCTAGTTTTTTAAAGCTTCTTAATTCTCGTTTCATTTTAGGTGACGGCGAAAGATTATGAGGTGGACAGAAACATGAAAACGTAGTTGTCGTTATGATAGAAAATGTATCTCAAATAAACAAAGTTCTGGCATTAATATTTCCAAAAGACTTGCTGTTGATCTTTTGAGTTTTACAGCTTTTTCAGTACTGACCAATCTACTTCATAGCCCAAATCAGTTTGAACCCATCACGGTCGACTATCATTGAATTTTTTTCGAAATGATATTTTAGCACCCGATTCGCAATTGTTTCTGAAGAAACAAAGAAAACTTTGTTGAACTTCTGCCTAACAGGACCCAATCGGCCTGTTCAAGCCTCTATCTTAGTCCAGGTCTTCCCGGACTCTTCTAACTATAGGTCTGTAGCAATAGCATCCGCTAAATTTTATCCTGTAGGTATTGCAAATATATTTAGTTTTTCCCATGTTTCTTAGTTTATTATTTCTAATCCTGTCCTAATAATTCTCTTAGGATTTTCATTTCGATAGCCTGTATACGGTTATAATCTTTCTGGACAAGATTCACTACCACACCACTGAACCAGTACCGCCACAACTTTATAAAACTTCAGTTCAGTATCAACTTGTATTGTTTTTATAGTACCTCACCTTTACTGATATTTACTCATTTTGTTATATATCGTTATCATATGAATGTTCACAACCAGATAATAAAAATGTTGGATCTGTTCTAAAATGTCGTTTTTCCAAGACTTTTTAACTCTTACTGAGTGCTTATCCTGGAATGCCAGGTCCTAGTCTTAGGAATAGAGATCTTAAAATTATATTCTTTACATATCTGTTGGAAGTTACAGTCGTTATTTTGAGCTTGCTCGATCACTTCATTCATTAGGCAGACAGGCGCAGATGTGAGCGATCTTTGTATTTTCCTGTTGTTAGAGAGCTTTGAAATGTTTAAAACAATCCACCGACTGTGAAGTCCGATCAGTGATTCTTTTTTGAATGCGAGAAATGTTAAGCCATTCATCGCCAATTGTGTGAGGTTTATTAGAAAACAATGAATGATCATGCCCGGCCATATAAAGCCAAATAAACTCAAGATTTGATCGCATCATTTGGTTGAGAACAATTCGACCACCCTGCCTATAGTCTACACTTGACCTGTTTTTTCATCAGAGGAAATTCCTTTGTGGAAAACATTTCAATGACGATGATGTTGTGAAACTAGAAGTGCAGACTTGGCTTACATCACAGGCGTCATTCTTTAACGAAGGAATACAAACATTTGTTTTCCGTTACGACAAGTGCCTATAAACGGCGGTGGAGAAGTGGAACGTAAGGCAATGATTGATAAGAAGGTATTTGGAAAATAATGTTACGTTATTCTTTAAAACATTATCGATACATACTTTAAAAGCACGCCTCTTACATAGGTTAAAATATTAAGACAAATGTTATATTATTTAAAAATGGTTTCTTTTTCGTCTTCTGCAGAAAGCTTTTTTAAAAGAATTTAAACGGCCATACTATGGTATTACAAAGTATACAATAAATTCAATTAAGTAATATTATGTAATATTATGTTTAATTTAATTTTATTAAATATTTCATTCAGTAAACTGTCTCCGCGATCGTAAATTTTCAACAAGATGAAACACTCGGGAATAATAAAATCATCATGATTAACGGGAAGCAGATATAAATATTTGTTTTATACGACTAATTCCAAAAATAGATACTAAATTATAATATATATACTAAATATATATATATATATAGGAAATATAGATATTAAAATTCAGTTTTACCTACGGATGTTAGGCTGCTCCCAAGAAATAAAAATGAAGAAGCGGTACTCAAATGTCAAGGATCACTTTGAATGTATCTTGTAAATCCGGATTAACTAGTAACGAAGAATCTTAACGTACAGCTGATGTTGTCTTGACCTTATATTCAATTAGTAGTTGTTAGGTTAGGTAAATGGTTACTACTGAGCACACGTTTGATATTATCGCTGGTTTGTTCTCCGTTATTAATGGCTTCGCTTCTTGTGATATATTGTTTATGTTTATCTAGAGGCAAATACTAGTCAGATCTGCTACCAGATTTTGGCCAACTACAAATACCTACACAGCCACGAAACAAAATATAATGGACCTGGACAACGTTTTCCCGAGGGAATTGTGTTGAACAATTCATCATAAAGCCCCTCGACCACAATCGCTCATGCCCAGCCTGGCAAATCCAAGAAACCTGATACTGCGGATATGCTGCTTATCTCTAAATGGTGGCTTAACTGGTTACACAGCTCGTCAATTTTGGAAAATATTGCGAAAGAACGTTATACAAGGGTCAATTGAAAATGTTCTCGCAATGACCCACAGATTGCAGCAGTATATCCGAAGCAGTTTTCTTTTAAAAACCTGCTATGTTTCTGGAAACATTTGTGCAATAACATAGAATTTTTTTAATAAATACAGTAGACATAGCTGTTAGTGCAGTCATATGTATACTGAAAATCTGGAAAATGCCTAACATCGTGCCATTATTAAGTACTTCGTGAGAAAGGGTTTGAATGCTACAGGAATTGATACCGATATAACAAACACTCTAGGGACTCTGCACAATCATTTTCAAGCATTTCTAGTGGACTATGGAGTTCAAATGTGGCTGTGAAAACTTGGAAGATGACGCACGCAGTGGAACAACGAAATCCGACATGACCACAGAAATCACCAATGAAGTACATGCCATTGTCCTGCAGGATGGCTGAATGAAGGTGTTCGAAATTGAAGATCTAGGTACGAAGGGCGAAGAAAACATAACAACTTTGGAAAAAAACATCTTTATTTCTCTAGATAGTCACCTTTCAGCTCGATACACTTTTTCCAGCGATGTTCAATAGCTTCAATACCCTGTTTATACTGAGAACATCGAGATTTGCAAAATAGCCATCAACTGCAGACTCCAGCTCTTCACTGTTGGCAAATCTTTTAGCACCGAGCTATTTCTTCAACTTTGGAAATAGAAAATAATCAGAGGGGACTAAATCTGGCAAATAGGGTGCATGAGGAAGCAATTCGAACTTTAACTCATTGATTTTGGACATGGCGATAATGGATGTGAACTGGTGCATTGTCTTGATGAAACAAAAGTTTCTTTTCCACTAAATGTGGCCGTTTTTGCTTTTTCATCATTCAAATGCTGCAATAAGTTTGCATAATACTCGCCATGTTTGCTTTTCCTTTTTGAAGATAATCAATGAAAATTATTTCACACAAATTCAAAAAAACTGACGCCATGACCTTGCCTGCAAATGAAACCATCTCACCTTCTTTGGAGCCGATTCTCCCCTTTCAAGACACTGTTTTGACTGTTTCTTTGTCTTTGGTGTGAAGTGATTAGACCCATGTTTTCATCAATGGTTATGAATCGACGCAAAAACTTGGATTTATTGCCGCAAAACATCGCCAAACATTCGACTGAAACATCCTCACGACGCTGCTTTTGTTTCATTGTGAGTAAACGCGGCACCCATCTTACACACAGCTTTCCCATGTCTAAATTTTCAGTCAGTATGCAATGTACAGCACGTTTTTGAAATGCCTACTATGTCTGCTAGCACTCACTCGACAGTCATCCATTACCATTTTGTGGATTTTTCTCAAAATTTCTGGCGTGGTCACCTCATTTGGCCGACCACTGCAATGTTCAACTTAGCAGCTCCTACGGCCTCGCTTAAACTCTGCTACCCAATTTTTACTGTTGTAAACGAAGGAGCAGGCTCACCCAGAGCAGAATCTGGCTCAGCTTTAATATTAGTTGGACTAAGAACTTCCAAATGAAAGTATTGTATCACAAAACGATAACCAGTTTTATCCATGCTTACAAATTTGCTGAGAGCGTTCACTATTGTTGTCTGCAAACAATTACTAAACGACTACAGTCATTTTTTTTGAAACAACCACTATGAGTACATCAGGTCGGATACTTTTGGGACTGCCCTCGTAATTCAGGATAACAGATGTTTTACATTTTGAGACAGGAGTTGGAATAGGAACAAATTATCTGCAAAATGGGTGTCGCGACTGGGAACTCCGATTCAAAAGTGAATTAGAGTGCAAATATCTGAGAAATGTTCAACTCGTTTTCAGTGAGATCCGACTTGATGCGTCGATTTCTAACAAATGAGAAACCATCAATAAAGTACGCGACATGGTTCTGCAGGGTCGCCGAATAAAGGTGTCCAAAATTACTGAAGCTCTTGGTATGTAAGGGGAACGTGTTTTAACATTTTGAGAGAAATTGGTGAATGAAAGAATTATTGCAAGATGGAAGTCGCGACTGCGGACTCCGGTTTAAAGATGAATTAGAGTGCAAATATTTGAGAAACGTTTGACTCGTTTCCCGACAGATTCCACCGACTCTATGCGTCGATTTATAACAAATTATGAAACTTGGAAGCACACTACACCCAAACAAACCAACAGTCCAAGTAATGGAATCATCAAAATTCTTCACCGCAAAAGAAGGCAAAGTGTGTGAATTGGACCGGGAGATCTTGGCATCATTTTTTTTTAAACAAGAGTACGCTACTAATTGGATATGTTCCCCCGTGGAAAGTCTATCACCAAAGCTTTTTATCCCAAACTTTTGAACCAATTAAATACTAAATACGCTAGAAAAGGCCGGATTTGCAAAGAACAAAGTTATGTTTCATCAAGATAAATGCTTGTTGTCACACATGTGTTGTTGCAGTGGTGAAAATCAAGAAGCAGGGAATGATTTGCTGCTACATCCACTTTATTCCTCTGACTTAGCTCGCTTACACTTCCATCTATTCCTAAACTGATAAAGTTGCTTGTTAGAAATATATTTTTGTCCGATGAAAAACTTTAATCGCCAGTTGAGGCGTATTTTGTAGGTGATGGGATAAAGGCTATGGAGCATCACCGGATGAAGCGCATTGATGTCAAGGACGTGTATGCAACGTCATTTTGTGTTTCATTTCGAGAATTGTTCCAATAATCAAAGGAGTCCGATGTTTTTAAACGTTTGTAAGCTTGAGTTTCAAATAAAGACATCTGATTCGCATTTGCCTCAAAATATTGTGTCTCAAAATGGGGACACAATTGTTGTGGTAATTTTAACATTAATTTCTGTAAGCGTCGTTTCTAACTTAGGGAACTATAAACATGCTAGCGCCACGAAAAATATTATTTGACACTATTATTGTGAACTTTAATAAGCTCTGCATTTTTCCTTATGAGATTTCGGCTATCTCTTAAGATTTCCCAGTTACACAAAGTTATACAAAATTCAGTCAATATAAACGCAATCATAGGCTAGTCACAAATAAATTCAACATATGTGTTTAATTTGTCATAGTAGAATTTCAAATATATTATATTTTAATAAAAATATAACCATAAGGATCACCCTGTTAGATTCAAAGTGTAGTTTGGGATGGTGAAATCTTCTTGAACTTTCCTGGTATGCTTAAAAAGTATTTGACTCATCTGGCATTCATCCCAATGTTTTTGAGTTATGCTGTTCAAAGACAAGCAAACGCACGCGCATACACACAGACCTCTTTGAAAAGAGCTTTTTGGAAGGGTACCTACGAGTAAGTTGGACCTTAAAATGTTTTAGTTCTGGTGAGTTTTAAATATCGAAATTTTCGGTAGAATATAATATTTTCTCAAGGTAAGTGATAGAAAAGGTAATAAAAGATTTTGCGCGTGGACGATAGAATGAGAGCTTATGCCTTCACCTCGATTCCGAAGTTCCGAATCCTTGTTGATATCGATAGAAAAAGGATAAAAATAATGACATAATTTTAACAACAAAGGTTATGTAATAATAATAATAACAATAATAATGTAAAATGTTGATGAGGACCAAAAGGGGCGCGACTGATATCTGAAGATATTTTAGGCACAACCAATATTCACGAAACAAAACTGACTTTCAAGTTCTTGGCAAAATCGATAGTAAAAGTCGGTGATGTTTGGCAACCCTGATGTAAAAGAGATTTCTGTACATTTAGGCAAGAAGTAGCCCATATGGGAATAGGAGGGTTGGTAATGAAACGTGTTACTCCGCCCTCTCCAAGCGTTACCTTTCTACCTCCTATAATTCTGGCCACTTGACGGACAGGCTGCTTACGTCATTCCAGAAAATCGGCGGATGTTAAAGCTGTCATTAAAATGTCTATGTTAGTGCTATTTAATCACAATTAAGTTAATAATAAACAGGATGACGTTAATAGTCAATTTATTTAAACACGTTTTCCGACTATTAAGGTCATATCAGTGGGGTAATACGGTAATAGAGATTACGATTTTATATTATAAATTATACACAGTTTATAAAATTACTTTTATGTTTAATATTATGTTTAAAGCTTTATGACCTAAAGTAATTAATGAAGTTGAATGATGCATCCAACTGTTTGTTAATAATTTTACCACCAACGGGATTCAGTTTTTTCATATATGTCTTATAGTTCACGTGCTGAATTCCTATTTTGGGCAATAATTATAGACTTCGTTTCCATGTCTACTTTAGAAGAAACGTCCGACATAAATATTTTAGATGAATTAAATTAAGTTTTATTTATGGACGCTCTTTAACTGCTGTGGTCCTTAGCGTCCCATTCTACATTGGGCGTGAAAGACCGGTAATTTTGCTAAGAGGCCTCTTTGTCAGGCTTGAGGTTCTTTTAGCGCCGTAGATCTACGACATGGGACCGCCGGCTTTACTTCCCTTCGAAAGAAGCCATGCTAAGGATTTTTATGCCCGTAAAACTCCATCGCCCTCCGTTGGGTTTGAACCCGCGACCTCAGGAACTAGAGGCTAGCACGGTGACCACTACACCATTGAGGATGACAATATTCCAGCTAATGTGCATTTTAATGTTACAGGTAGCTCCCTCTACAAGATCGAATCTCTACCCATATTACACTACACTAAGTCAGCTTAGGTCATTTACACCAATCAGAGCAGAATGCATTAAGAGAGACTATTTCTCACACTCCGTATATTTCACACTACTCACCCCCATATTTCCTGGAGTCAGAGGGAGACGAAACCTGGGTGAAGCCGAACGTCAGTTATATAAATGTGGAAAACTTAAAGGAGAAGAGTTTTGTGATAATAAGGGAACGTGGCACCTTTATGCACTTAAGTGTAAATATTGACAGAATTATCCACTTGATGAAGTCCCATGAAATTCTAAGATAAGGAGAAATTAAAAGCCTTATAACGCCAATAAGCTGTGCAAGCTTTCAGTCTCATTAACTTAGGAACTACTTAAAATATCGCCATGACATTTTTACAACATGTGAAAGAAAGGCATTTTAGTTAATTGAAAAACCTTTGTAAAGAAACAGAAACTCAAAAGTCTTGTAGAATAGTTTAAATTAATACACACTTTTCAAATGTGAATTTTTATACAAATGTTTTTTTTATAATAAAACCAACATATATATTTTAAGAGGTTCCATATTGTCGTATGCCTCACTTAAAATTATTATTTAACTTCAGAGGAGAGCTACTCGCTTATGAGAGGGATCGTTGAACAAACAAAGAACTTTAAACTCGAGGCATCGACAAGGGACGCAGCTAAAGTTAGATTATAAAAATAATTACTACACCAACATAATTTCTGGCTGAAGGGAGAGGCAAGGAACTCTACACTATCATAATTAAAACGGCAAGGAAATGGATAGCTGGTAGATTTATTATAAAATGTTTTCTTACCCCATGTGTCTGCCGGGCGAGGACGCCAAACCAGAGAGCGTATTACCATTAATATAATCTGTGCACATGCCACAATATTACGGCTATAGTGTGTTTTCCTGTCGTGAAATGTCGGTTTAGGTCACTTATAGTTTCCAAGAAATGGGGTATTTATTCACAAAAACTTTTTTAAGAATAGGAATTTAAAAATAAACAAAACATGTATGAGAATTTATATAGATAGAATAGAATATTTAAAGATAGATGAAAAGTTTATGATAAGCCTACATGAGCGAAATATATAACAAACTGAGCAGAATAGGTAAAAATGTCAGATTTTGACCAAAAACACCATTTAATGTCCCTTTAAGGCTCTCTAGAGCGGATAAAAGCCTTCTGACGTCCCACTTTCCTTGAAGCGATCTTTCAAGAACCTGGGAATTCCCAGTCGAAGTGTCTGCATTAGCAAACAAGGTTACATAAATACTGTCGTTATCTAGTGCCTAAAACCTGAAAAGAAGTTTTGTTTGGAGAAACAGAACCTAAGACGTTTTTATATAGGTTAGTGGAAAAGCAAGTCTTGGATTGTATCTGTTTTTATTTTCTCTATCAGGTATCTATTGTCGGTAGTGGAAGTATTATATTGTGTCACCTAAACATTTGAAATCGAGAATTTGCTGTAAGTACACATTTTTAGCTTAATTGAATAAAAAACTTTTTTATAAAACGCTCCATATGTGTGAATATTATAAATCTAAAATTAAACTCGGATAAATACCACACTGATATTTGAGTTTGCCATCTTGCGAGGATACGACGCGAAGACTTTCAAGAAATCCCAGCTTCCTAACTTAATTTATGTTGAAAATGTTTCGTTAGTTTTTTTTTTTAAAGGTCACTAAGGAATTTGATAAAATATCATGTGATTGATGTGCCGATATGGAAAAATATATACATATTGAGTTTTCTGTGAAGAAACTGTGAAGTGCTGTTTATATAAATTAATTTTTTATAGTTTTGAATAATTAGGAAATCTTTAATTACGGACAGAAACTTGCTAGACGAACCCACTATAATGCACGATTTGCGTAACATTTTTCCCTTGGCGTTAACTGTTTCCTAAACATTTCATGTTACAAGTTTAAACCTCTTCCAAGCGTCATCTAATAGATATTCTTGAAATTTGCGTTTCTGTTATGTTCTTTATTTCTATCCGTCGCAGAGCTTGTTACCAGGTATAAAACGTTCGAATGCTGCGTCTGCATCTTATAATTAAGTACTCGTGGATTTATTCAAATTATTCCTAAGTTAAAACATACCATGAGTAAATATCATATAACTTTTTATATGAATTACTATAATATATAATGAATAGGTATGTGAGAAAGTCTGGTAAACGCATCACATAAGATGTATGGTGTTTCCATTGTGAGATCTGCAACAGATAAAGGTGCTGAAAGATGTATACAAGATGAAGCAAAGTAAAAACAAACCTGGAGGGGAACTGCAACGTTGTGAAGTCGTTGGCCTAACTGCGAATTGGCAATGATTATGGAAATGACCGGTGTTATGCACGTGCCACTGGCTGAACAGCCAGACGGGACTGGGATATAACATGTTTGGCTTTAGAATAAGTGACCCTATCATTATAAAACCACTCCTCATATGGTTATGTGCAAACCACAGCTGCTCCGAATTCGCTTAGACTTCTTAAATGTGGCTGTGAATACCAACGATCTCCACAACTGGTAGTGCAGGTGAACACGTTATGTTTAAGTTTCTTAGCGAGCAGGTATATATGGTGCAGGCGCTTGAAGACAGCTTTTTGAAAACAGGTTTCGTTGTCCAAACGCTTGTTAGTCATCTTAACATATGTTCTTTACGAAAATAGGACAAGAGGGAAAACTAATGTGATACCTATTGGAGACATACTAAAAGTAAATAGGAAACATTTAAAAACCTCTTCATGCGATGTGGTGTTTGGTCTATGATCCGTAGCTTTAGACAAGTAGGGGGGAAGCGAAGTCCCCCCATTTAATATTCTTCTTCAAGTGAAGGATTTAAATCTAGAAAACCTTTTTCTACATCAAGAGAGATTATCTTAAGATCTGATCACTGATATAACGTCAAGAGAGGTAGTATCTGCTCTAAATTTTGAGACAAACATTGTTTTAGCTGATTTTGTTTTTTCATTGAAATATAATTCATATATTTTATTTCACATAAATAAACTATGTATAATTGTTATATATTGGAAAAGAGATACTAAAATCTCTTGCAGAAAACTATCCCTCTTGGATAGACCTTTCCTTATGGGTCTACTCTGCTTTTGATCAAGCAAAGCGGTAAAGAAATGTGTGGTTGCAATGATACCTTCGATTTCCTTCCACAGCCTGCTTTTAGCACTTCTCGGCTAGACTTTGCCATATGTCTATCTTCAAGTGCTCAGAATGCTGGACATGCTCTCTTTAACTGGCTTCTCAGTTTTGGTGTTAGTCTTTAAGTGGACAGGGTAGACATGTCTAAGATCTACACTCTCCGTGCGAGAATGGTGTGTGCATATCATCCACTCACAAAATGTTATCTTTATTCTGAGTGTCGGTATTCTTTGGGGTATTTTGTTAGTGTATCTGTGAGTTTTAAAGCTTTATATTAACACAATTAAATATGACATGCTCTGGTGAGCTAAATCGGACAGTAGAAATTTCGACTCCATTCTGATTTTATAGAAAATTCATTGTCAAAATGAACCTTCAAAAATAAAGGACATGTTTAAAACATGAATTATCTCGACCCATTCTAGGTCATTTTCAGAAAGGCTTAGAAATGACAAGAAAATTCCAAAGTAATTGATACTTAAATTACGGATGACTTTGGAATGTGCTTCGCCATTGTTATTGCGGTGAAGAGCCATGAAAGAGTCAGTAAAATACTTTGAAGTTATAGCTCTATGAAGCACACCGGCAATAATTTTCTCCAAAACCAACAAACTAGTCTACATGCTAACGGTGTTATTTCCCAAAGTGTCAGCATCAACAACGGAAAACCACAAGGATCAGTTCTTAGTGTAACGCTCTTCTTAGTAGTCGTCAATGACGTGAATTTCTGCCTCTGGTCTCCCGTTAGGACTAGTCTCTTTGCGGACGACCTAACCATATTTTGCAGCGAAAAGAACCTACACACCACGCAAGAAGTATTACAGAATGCATTGGACAAATTACAACAACGGAGTCACAACACCGGATTTAGAATCTCTGCCCTGCCCCTAAGAGCCAATGCATTCTGTTTACTCGTTCTCGTGAAATCTCACCGCCACTTCTCCTAGTGAACCATCTGATTCCTGCAGTCGCCTCTGTGCGCATATTAGGGCTACATTTTGGCCACCCTTTAAACACGCACCTAATGCTTTTGAAAGCAGAATGCTATCGTGTTTTAAATATCATTAAAATAATGCCAACCAAAACTTGGGGAGCTGACTTTACAGCACTACTTCGCACGTATTAAACGAGTATACTCCAAGTTAGATTACGGGTGCATTATATATAATTCAACAAATCCAATAAGCCTCAAAATGCTTGATAATATTCAATCTTCGGCACTGAGCATCTCCTTGGATGCCTTTCTCACCACTCCCGTAAGCAATCTCGGGATTGAAGCAAATGAACTTCCGCTGAATACGAGGAGGAAATCCTTAAGTTTCACGTATGCTGCATCCAGGAGTCAATAAAATGCTTTCAGTCATGTTTTACCTGTCAAGCCTCATAACATGGATGCCCATAACCACTGTCTTTTGTACCATTCTCCCAGAGAATTTTGCTCTTCCTGCAAAAATTTCATTTGAAAATTCTTCAACACTCTCCTGCTCCTTTACCCTCGACACTGCTCCTTGGAAGCTACAACTACCTGTCAAGGATCATGGAGGTTCTTCCATGATCCTTTACAACAAAGACCACACACCAACTATCTCCGTTTATTCACTACGGCTGTGCGACGGTACTACCCCATAAGACCTAGCTCCACAGTCTACCACACTTCCTATCCATCTTCTCTTGTGAACTGATAACTATTTCTCTCGCCTTGGAGTACGCCCTTGAGAATGCTGCCCTCTCATACACACCTAAAGCCCGATAAAGAGTCTCTGAGCAAAATTTTCGGTCTTCCATTCCCAATATAGAATGGGAAGGTAAGGAAAACAGCAGTTAAAGAGCATCTATAAATAAAACTCAATTTAATTTTTCTCTCCTAGACTATCTTCACGGTCTCGATGAGTGCTCTCCTCAGTCTTCAGCGGCGAGCTCCAGTTAACAACCTGGTGTTGTACATCCAGCTGCTTTATTATAGAATATCAACCTCAGGTAAACAAGTCCTGCTAGTATGGGTACATTCTCATGCTGGCATACTAGGAAATGCCGAGGTTGCAGCTAAGGAAGCAACAGCATTCTCCAAATTTGTCGGGCCTCAAAATTCCCCACCAAGATTTCAACCGCTTTGCGCGAAACACCATTCTCCGGCATTGGATACAAGAGTGGCTTCACCTCATTTAGAAGCCAAACTACGTCATTCTCATCCCCATCCCATTTCTGTCTATACCCTCATAGATTTCAAGCGTCACCATAAAGTTCTCCTATCTCACCTACGTCTTGGATATGCTGCTGTTACCCAACCCTACCTTCTGTCCGATGATCTTCCGCGCATGTGCAACTATTGTCATTCTCCACTTGCAGTCACATTCTCACCAACTGCCATTTCAAGGACTAGATGCAAAATGCCAACAATCATCTTAACCGCCCTTGGTGATACAGCTTTCTGCAAGAATGTGTTGAACTAAGTAAATTAACACAATTATGTAAGGAAAGCTTATTATAGTCGTGATTTACCTTGTTGTTAAAGCGACATTAAATAAATTTAAAAATGTATTTAAAATGCGATGTTTTTATATGGTAGGAAGAAGCAAGATTGATCATTATTTGTCTGAAACCTCTCTCGGGTAAGCAGAGCGAAACGTGTTAATCCAGGATATTCGTCAGCAGCTGTGCAACTAGGTATAAACGTGAGAGAGAAAATGTCTACTGAAAATCTTTTGTTACGCTACGCTATTGCGTCTGGTTGGAGGTTGTCTTCTTCCATCTGGTTTGTAGTTTAATGCGATGTGTGATAGTCTGTTAGGGTTCATTCTATTGAAATTTGCGTGCCGGTTATTTGTATTTGGTGTATTATTTCCGTTGAATAAAGATTTTCTCTGATGTATTCATTATTTTTCTATATTTGAAAATCACTTAGCGTAGAGGCTGCATTCCCGCGGTTTCAATTTTTCTCGTGCTTGATTGTTCAGTACCTAATTGTCACTTGTCACTTGTCGGAACCTGTGATATTGGATGCTATAACGCTTCGACCCAGCAGTCTTCTTTGCTGAAGTTCAGCACATATACGTGGAGTTATTTACATGAATGAGAGGAAAAAGTACAAGCCGAAAAATAAGGGATAAACGATCGTTAATTTGATCTGAAACACTTTGACATTTTTGTTTAATATTCATGTGATCAAGAAGTTAAAATCTCAATGACCAATTATCCTGTTAATAACACTTTTTATCTCTGTAAGTAGTATTTACCTGCTGTCAATGACGAATCATTGTCAATTACATTTGATGTCTGCTCTAGAATTAATAACAGCTTTTTAAATGCATTTATATTGAATAACTGGCAATAAATGCTATGTATTGCAAATCAAATACATCAAAATATGAGACATACAGGTTGTAAAACCCTAGTGAAAGTTTAAAACAAGCTCAAGTATTGCAATTTATGAGATATGCAGCTAAATTATATTCGTTTACACAAATTATATTAATCTTTAACTGCGAGAAGTATTTGCGTTTGTTTCTGTACATAATTACAAAATTATCTATACTTTGTTTCATATTGCACTTAATGTCTTATTTTTTACTGTTATTGTTTATATCTAATCTTTATGTATATATGCAACTAAATTGTGCAATCCCTTAACATTTTCAATGTTCAGAGGCGTTTATGTTTACTAGTGAACTCATAGAATCCAATTCAATTCAATCCAATCCAATACACTTCATAAGGCTCATCGCTAATGAGTCCCTTATTTCTGGCGAACATCAGAGCATCAATATTTCTCAGATATCAGACGAACTCACTAATGTGCTTTGTTCTTGCTCATGACCTTTTTTATATGGAAACGGTTTCACAAAAGCAATTACTGTGGGGTGGTTATAGTATATTGCAATATAAGGCTGAAGGGCGAGAATATGTTTTAAAAGAATCGAGAAAAATTAGAGGGAAAAAAGGAAGACGAAGTCGACCTTTTTTCTATTTCAGATATTCTGTTATACACTTCCAACAAATGTATTGCATGCTGTTTTTGGAAGATGAACAGTAATATTAATTAAAATATTGTACTAAATAAATTAAAATATTTAATGCAGGTGACTGCTATGAGAAAGGAGCAGTTCTATCTACTTCTACATAAATAAATGTATGAGACATTTAATTTGAAGAACATGCACATTGGAGGCCCAGTAATACTTAACAATGTACCAACTGTACTGTAACATTTAATATTTTTAAATACATGTTTTAAGAGTTTCATATATCCGCATATTATTATTTTGTCCATATGACTATTTTGTTCTCCTTTGATTTTTATAACAACTAGGTTAGATGTGGGATTGTCTACTTGCGATCCGAGATAGCACTGCTAAGTACAAGAAATTAGTCCCATCGTCCATAAAGGCATTTCAAACAATTGAAATGGACCTTTTTCAAAAATACTACTTGGAACTTCTGACAGAAATAGAAGCAGACAGAGAGTAATGTACAGTCCAGAGGGCAGTTGGCGATCCCTACGTGCTTGGACATGCGAGAACTTTCAGCATCTCTTCATTCAGAGGGCGTTGACATTCTCTTGAACAACTTCCGTTCGCAAATTGCAACGATAATACCAACGTCGCCATAATCGTGGAGACAACCTAACAACCGCTGTGTGAACCACCGGAATTTCCGCAATTAGGGTTTGATTATCAGTTTATGGCTTTAAAAGTTGCCATGGAAAATGCTGTATCTATACGTGCATTTAGCAGTGGTGTACTGTTGTTCTTGATAAACAGGAACGTCATTTTATAGGACAGTAGTTTGGTAGGGGAAATTAAAAACCCTATTCTACCAGTGTTAAAGTTTATAACTTCTTGGCCATGTTATTTCACGAACCTTTGGAATATCAACTGAACCCTTAAATTGACATACTGATCTGAGGCGTGTTGGAGTTTTCAGCTCAACGGGTAAGGGAAGCAAGTGTAAAAGTTCGGAACAGGCGTATTCCTCCTGTGAGGGCTTTTGGTAGCCTACGACGTGTAGCTTCAAACTTGCAGATGACCATCCCAAAAGAAAGGTCAAACAGAGTGCCAAAACGCGTTGTTGACGTCGTAAAATTGTATTGTTACGCAGAATTATCGACATGTCATCTGTTCTGTGGCAGATAGCAACACCATTTCAGATGTGTAAGGAAGTAATCGATAGGCTGTTGTAGCGCATTCTTAGGAGATTTACGATTGTATGCATAAATTTCGATGTTCAAATGATCTAATACCCATCCGCCAGATTTACATGACTATGTAATAACGTCTTCTTTTTAAATTGCTGACAGTTGCCTTAGTCTTCTATGTGCAATATGTACATGTATTATCTCGATTATCAGGGGATAGAAACAAAATTCTGTTTTGCTGTAGTTAACAGGAAGAATAACTACGGAAAAAATGAACAAGGCCGGTGAAATTTACGATTATTACATAGCAAAATTAATTTAGACTGTCTCAAATGACATTCCTGCTGATATTTTGCTTATAATGGATAGGAATGGCTCATTGCAAACCCGCCTTAGAATATGAACAATATATGAAAGCATGCAACGTTTAAAAAATCCTTGGTTGTAGATTTGAATATTTAAATAATCGCAACTTCCTGAATTTCTCATTATGTCGTTATCTGCCAATAATCTGCACAGCAAATACTTTAATAACAGGAAATGCAGCACAAATCAAGTAAATTATAAGGTTATCATAGATTCTTCGGAACACCATATACACTTTTTATTTGGATAAATAAGAATGTACAATGCTATTTCAGACATTTTTTGTGTGAAGATGGAAGAGTTGACAAAAGGATCATTAGGAAAAGCACCAGAATCTGTCTGTAGGTGGGATCGAACCCTGCCTATGTAAATGAGGTGAATGAAGTAAGACTTATAAAACAATTGAGTAGTTGGATTCTTTGATTTCCCATTTTCTTATGTAGTCATGCCTGATGTTATTATCCACCGTGTTCCTTTAACGTTCAGAAACGACCCATAACTGTTGTACTTACCCTACTCAGTAAAATGAATTTAAGAGATAGCAGGGGAGCAATGTCTTCAACAGAGCTGATCAAAGCCATTGTTTGGCGTAATGAAGAAGCGTGCAGTGAGATTGCCTAATCAACTAAGGTCAGACATCGTTCCACCCGCCTTTTCGAATATACCGTTTCGAACCAAGCTTGTTGCATTACGTTCCATAAGCATTCGCAGTCGTCAACGGCATTTAATTAACGCGTATTTACAATGTTTACCAATAATAGAATGAAAATAGGGTATTCTGCGAATATTTGTCAGAAACCATGGATCATAATAAGATGAATCTGATAGTAGAACATAGATACAATCTAATATTTTATATTCAGTGACTTTCTCTACACTCTATTGTTTGTTTTTATGTCTCATCTAAAAATATTCTTACAAAAGTTCGTGTTTATATCTATTTCATGTTAATCGAGATAAAAATTTGTAGAAATGGTTTCTTGTGGGCACAAGGAGGATAAAGGAGACTAAAGCGATAGTTAAACATTTTAACTTTCTTTACCCTCTATCGTTTATTAGTGGGTATACAAACTATTGCTACTAAAGCTTATATTTCTATTACATGTTTATCCAAATAAACCTTTGCAGAAATAGCTGCATTATCCATTTCCTTATGATACAAATGGAACACGATAGTCAAATGTTTAAGTTGGACGCCATATGCTGGCCTTGAAATTCCAAACTGTTTCCATGCAATTGTCAGAAACAGCTGAACGTTGACAGGACTTAAACAGAATGGCTAATGAATAATAATTCAAACCTTTAATAACGGACATCTTAGAAATTCTTATATCACAAAAAAACGTATTTGAAATAAATGGTGTGTTTTAAACTGGTCTACATTTTAAGTGAAATACGCTTTCGTCTATCGCTTAATGTTCACCAGTTATACAAGATTATATAAAATTACTTCCGATTGAAGAGGACTTCATAAGGTATTACCAGAAAATTCAAGATATACATTTTATTTGTCATGTAAATATCTTTCATATATGGCTTTTTAAACAAAATCGTTAGAGCCAGTTTTTTTAGATAATCAAAGATTTCAAAAAGCTTTCCATGTAAAGGGCAGTTAAGGATAGGGGAACGTTATTGAAAATATTTCCGTCGCATCTTTGAAAGATACTGAACCAAAATACTACATCTGGTATTTATCCGACTTTTCATTTTTGAATTATGCTGTTCACAGACTCACAGACAGACAGACATACATACATACAGACAGACAGACAGACACACACACACACATATGCACTCACATTTTTCTAAAAATATTGTATTTGGATTCAGGGGGCATCAAAGCATATATTTCTGGTGAAATCTCGTATCGAGGTTTTGAGTGGAATGCAATACCTTCTCTACCTACTAGGAACGCGACAGAGAAAATAAAAACGGGTCGCTTTATAATGTCTTTAAAATTCCATACGCTTTGTACAACATCGCGAGAAACTAATAATGATGATTGACACCCCAAAAACTTACGACAAAGTACTGGACAACTAAGACAAATAGTAACGTATATCTCGGAATCGGCTATTTTTACAACAAAATAAAATTTTAATTTGATATAAATTGCATGCTTTAATGATATCTATTTCTGTTGTAGCCTTATGGTTCAGAGTCATTCAAGCCATTCGGTCAGATTGAACGAACTTCACGGGCTACTCGCAGAATATTCAAAACATACATTTAATTTGTCACCTGAATATTTTATAAATACATTATTTTAATAAAACCGTTATAATCAATTTTGAGAAAACAATTAACAGTTGTCCATGTCAAGGGTAATTTGGACACATACTTGGAAGCTACTAAACATAAATAACAAGTTCGTTAGCTATTCACCGTTTCATTTTTAAGTAATATACTGTTCACACACACACACACACATACATGTACCTCTTGTAGAACTACTTTTTGTATCCAGAGGATCTCAAAATATGTGTTGAATTTTCGAATAGAATGTAAATATTTTTCCTACCCATTAAGGTAGATGGAATAGAATATAAAATAATCATAAACTAAGTAATTCGCAGAAAACACAAGGAAATTACTATAAAAATCTGATATGTTGCACTCATCAACTATTTTTACAAACGTTTATTCTCCATCTACTGCATGTTAATCGAGATAATTATTAATCTTATTGCTAATTTTCTTGTAGGTGTAAGGGGAATATGGTAGATTTTAAGCGATGGTCAAATGTTTTAAGAGCTGGTTGCTATGTGGAACATTCCATTCTCTTTGCATGTCCAGGACATAAAAAAGCATAGGTATTAGAAAATTTAAACAAATAACAAGGAATATCTCGGAAATGGCTCACTCGACAAAACTTGTATATGGCATAAATTGTGTGTCTTAAAGATCTACATTTTTTTGCGTAGAAAAATGTTGTCCATCTCTTACAGTTTACCAGTTATGCAAAAACCATTCATAAAGAAGAGGGCTTTTGAGGACATTCCCATAAAATTCAAAATATACATTTTATTTGTCGTGAAAATACTTAAATATATGATATTTTAATCAAAATCGTTACAGCTATTTTTGAGAAAATAAAACTTTTCGAAAAACGTTCCATAAAAACCTTCCTGTCGCATCTTAGATTGATATGAACCAAAATACCAAATTTGGTGTTTATCCGGCTTTTCATTTTTTATACTTGCTATTCACAGGTATACAGACACACATTCACAGACACAGATCTTTTTCTGAAAATGTTTTTTTTTGGATTCAGGTATTTTCGGTGAAATCTCGGTATCCAATTTTTGGGTGGAATGCAATAATTCCCCTGATTACTAAACGGAGTAGAGAAAGTAAAACTGGGCAGGCAATGAATGAAAATTTCCTATTTATTGTGCTAATAGACCTGCCAGCAAGTTTCATTAAATTTTCAACTCAATTTGTTTGAGGGGTGAGTAAGTGGGAGGTTGTTTAATGTCGCTTCAACATTAAAGTCATATCGTGAGTGTTGCCTTACAGATTCCATAATACACATGTTTTACCGTGTGCTATGCAAATTTAACTAATTCGTAGACGCTTCTTGTAGCATTTGCTGGAGTAACTTACTGGTACCTGACTTTAGCCACGATTGCAAGTGACTTTATAGATCTTATCTATTGTTGAGGAAGTTGAGCCCTTATAGCTGTATCTCACTGCTACACATAAACAGTGAATACAATAGCTGGCATTGATTGCGCAATCGTCTTCCTGTACCACTTGCTTGGATTGACATGTTGATCGTGATCATAGACCAGATTTGACTATCACTTCAGACCCCTATGCCCCCCTTGTACCCTCACCCAAAAAGGTAAAAGCGGACACCTGAGGTGTTTAATGTATAGAAAAATGCCTATGTTGGCTAATGTTGACATTCTAGATTTTATAAGAAACAGAAGGGCTGTAAGAAGAGGGAGAAATAATTATGTTTTGGCCCTTGTTCAAGACGAATGTTTCTTTGGGCTGCTGTGCTTTTAGATTGAGATTTCGGGCGATCTTTAAAATGAGCACTGCTGCCACATGAAGTTGTGTTTAGAAACTTTGTGAAACGAAATGCAATAGTAATTCACTTCGAGTTACTGTATACATTTGTCGTCTTTTTTCCTTTTTATCCCACGTTCGCCATGGTAAAAATTTCAATGATAGGAAAAATAATATTATATTTTATATAATTTTTAACTTCGAAACTTTCCTTGAACTTGTTAATTTACATTTTGATAAGATTGATATAATTTAAAGACAGTATCATAAATGAGGTAGTTTTAAACAACATAGGGCTATCTGTAACACAGTTTTAAAGCTTTAAACAATAATTTTATAGGCATTAATGAATTAAGTAAGCAACTAATTGAATAAACATGTACTGGTCGGCCACACTATGAATGTGCTTGGATGAGAGCACCACTTTTTTTTTCGACAATCAAGGCTAAGGATCAAAGGGGAGTGAAGGGCAAGTGGATAGGGAAAAGTACAGTCGAGCAATGAAAACAGTACTAGATTTGCAGGCCTCAGCCTCACTATAAATGCTTAGAACTGTGGTTGTTTTCTTGTTCTCTCTTGTTTCGCAACCGTTTAGCTGCTCTTCCCATTATTCGCACTCATATTGTGGCCGACTAATACGTATACGAGTGTATTTGTTTTCATTTAATAAACAAACGCTCTGGTAAACTGCATTTACTATAAGACGCACTATTTTGAAACTGTTCTGCGAGTCCATTCTTCCCCTCCTTTGATTGATGGCAAAGTATTTACTGCTATAATTGCTTGTCACCGTTCTCTAATATGCCATAATCTTCAAAGGCATTAATATTTGTTTTTCGCGAAGACCAATAATGAAAGGGTTGTACTATATTGGAACCACATCCACTGGCTTAACTCTAGGTGCTGGTGGCTACATTTGTCCGCTTCTATCTTTGTGTTCGAGTGCACCTACAACAAAATGTATAATGAAGTGATTTCTGCCAATGTTTTTTCTCCATCAGCATCACCCAGAATATAAATAAGCTTTTTTAAGTATAGTTTGTTGAAGAGATATAAAAGAAAACGATGCTGGATAGAGAAAGTCACTGGAATATAACGCATCATATTTACTTTCTCTACTACGTATAGTAATTAGGGGAAGTATTGTATTCCACCCAAAAATACTATATCAAAATTTCTCCGGAAATACATGTTTTGAGGCCCCTGAATCCAAAAAAGCACTTTTATATAAAAGTGTGCTTGTCTGTGAACAGCATAACTCAAAAACGAAGAGTCGGATAAATACCAAATTTGGTATTTAAGTCCAATACCTCCAAAATATGTGACACGAAGATCACCAAGAAAATTTCTCCACCCCAACTTTTCTTTACGTGAGACATTTTCCGAAATTTTCGATTTTCACAAAAATGGCTCCAATGATTTTGATTACAATACTTATAAAATAATATAAGTATACAAAATAATACTTATAAAATATTTACATGACAAATTAGATGGATATCTTCAAATTTTTGAGAATTCTATGAAGTCTTCACCATCCAGAAGGAATTTTGTATAATCTTGTATAACTGGTTAAGCGATAGACGAAAATGTACCACAAAAAAATATAGATCTCTTTAAAACACATAATTTATTTCAAATAACCTTTTTGTGGCATAAGCCACATGCGTATGCATCATAAGCCATTTGCTAGATATACGTCATTAATTGTTTGAATTGTTCAATATTTTGTCAATACCTTAAAATCCTGCTGACATTCAGTTGTTTCTCACCACTGCTTGTAAACAGTATTTAAGGTCAGCATATAGCGTCCAGTTCTTAAACATTTGACTATCGCTATTCCCTTTGTTTTTATAAGAAATGTATAATGCAGCTATTTCTGCAAAGGTTTATCTCGATTAAAATGAGGTATACCTAAAAATAGGTTTTCGTAAAATAAGTTTTTATACTCATTAATAAACGATACAGGATAGAGAAGGTCCAGTGAATGTAACATAGTTTCTTCATGCAATTACGAGAACAAGGAGGACAAAGATTCAAAATAGTTGTTGTCCACCTCATGGTCAATCGATGTTTATGATTGCACACCTTAGTAGCATAGACCAACTTCTGGAATTATTGCTGCAGTTTGGAAATGTGAGTGGTATAAGATAGAGATAGAGAGAGGAACTTTACGAGAACGTCCTGGAGCAGTTCGGTACATCGCTGTTAATTTTAGCGTAGGCGTAACCCAGAAGCAAAGATTGGTTCTGGTTTATTTCACAACAGTCTCCATCTCTCCGCCAATGATTTTATGCCCTATGTGTGTTAAAGCTCACGAACCAATTGCTGTGAAACTCAACATGCAAATGCGCAGTTGTTTTCAGACTGTGATGTACTTTTTATGCGGCTGTTTTGGACACGAGCGAAAGATTCCACATTTTAATACTTAATGGGTCTATAGGAAAATACTGCATGAATATTGATTATCCAGATAATTGTTACTTTTCCTGCTACTTATAGTAAGTAGAAGTAGTATTGCAAACCACCCACAAATTCCATACGTAAATTTAACCGGAAATACACGTTTTGAGTTTCTCCAATTCAAAATACGCATGTATAGAAATTTAGGTATATGTGATGCTCATGTGTGCGCGCGCGTTCTTGTGTGTCTGTGAAGAGCATCATTAAGAAATGAAAGGTATTAAATATCAAATTTGGTATTTATGTTCAACATCTTTAGAGGATTCATCACGAAGACTTTCAAGTAAATTTTACCTTCCCAAATTACCCTTCACATGAAAATGTTTTCTTATTTTTCATTTTCTCAAAAATCTGTCTAACAATTTTTATTAAAATATTATATGTTTAAGATATTTACTAATAAGTATTTATGTACAGCCTGTGAATTCCTCTTCATTATGAATGTTTTTGTATAATTGACGAACCGTAAGAGAGAGTCTTACTACACAAAAAAGTAGTTCTCGTTAAGACACAAAATTTATCCGAAATAAAATTTGCTGTGGTGTTAATCATTTCGGAGATGTTCTTTGCTATTGATATAAATTTTCAAATACTTATGTATACCTTTCTCAATTAGTAACGATCATATAACGATCTATTTTTTAAAAATCTGACTAACGCTTCAGCCGAAATAGATAAGATAAGAATGCTTTGTAGATTCACGTGAATACAAGACAACAAATTTTTTCTAATACCTTAATGTTGTTATTTGAACATTTCTATAAATTACACATTTAAGTACTCAAACAAAACATTCTGTACCACCTAAGTACTGCAACGGGAGTTTTTGCATTTGTATCATGGAAAGAAAGTTGATGTGCTGCACTCGTATGACATTCCCTATTCAACACGTTATTCGTTACGGGTTATAATACGAGCGTATAAGCGTTCAAGCGTATATTTTTGTTCCTGGTATGTTAATCTTGATATATTTTTGCCTACAGATGATTTCAAATTAAGCAATAATTAAACAGTTACATAAAACATGCGGAAATAGCATTCAAATATTTAACCATGTTAAGAAGTTCTTGAGATGAAAGAATAAAGAAGATTCGCAAAGTTTCAACCATATCTATATGATACACTTGAGAAAGCGTAAACATGCAGTATGAAATACTTCGAAAAGAACGTACGCTATAAAAAAAGGTATTTGATACAAATTGTGAAACTTTAAGAACCTCTACATTTTTTGCAATAAACTTTGCCTATCTCTTATGATTGCCTAGTTAAACAACATTATAGAAACTTCAATGCATATGAAGCGAGCATCACAAGTCATTACAAGAAATTAAAGATATAGAATAAATTTGACAGGTTAATACCTCAAATACATTTAAGTTTAATCAAAGCGTTACACAAATTTTGAGAAAATGAAAAACAATCATATTACCATCTAAAGGGTAGTTTGTAGTGGGAGAATTTTCTTGAAAATCTTCGCCTGGCATGCTTATATATTCTGATTTAAATAAGACTTTTCGTTTTAAGATGCACTATTCACAAACTGACAAACCGACAGATTCGCGCACATGGATACATTTTTATACAAATTATTTTCTTTTTGGGTTAAGTGGACTTCAAAACGTGTATTTGCGGTAAATTCAAATGTAATTGGATTACAATGCTTCTTCTGCCTAAGTAGTACAGGAGATAAAACGTATTTAAACACTCATCTTAGGATTCAAAGTAAATATATATTTTGAGGTATTCTAAACAAGCAAAGAGAAATCAAACAGGAGGAACAGCATTTGGGAAAAAAATTTAGTAATCCAGCAAGCTATCTGCGACCCTGAAGCCAAAGTAATCCAAAGTAAAAGCCATATAAATACAAATTTTATTCTTAAGGGGACATTATGCTCTGAGCAAAAACTATTTTATCAATAAAAAAGTAAATGTGCAGGCATAATTACATACGAGTTAACTAACGGATAAAAAAGTTGAAACCCTTAGTACATTTTAATAATTTTTAAAATATTAAAATCTTAAGCAGCACTAAATATACTTTTCTTAACAATTCACCGCTTGGTGTCTCTGTTACAGTTATATAACAGAAAAAAGGGCTTGCATACTGTGTTTATTCTTCGTTGAATTGTGTTATAAATGTTAAGGTACGGACGAACGTAGGGGCCTCCGTAACCGGGGTAGAGCACCGCAAGTAGGTCACAATGTCCTTTGTCGTCCTTCGTGGTGTAGTGGTTATCATGCTAGTTCCCGAGGTAGCGTGTTCAAACCCGGCGCAGGGCGATGGATTTTTTCGGACGTAAAAATCCTTAGCATGGATGCCTTTGGAAGGAAAGTAAACCGGAGGCGCCGCATCGTAGATTTACGGCACGTAAAAGAACCTCAAGCCTGATAAAGAGGCCTCTGAGCAAAATTTCTGATCTTTCACGCCCAATATAAAATGGAACGCTAAGGACCACGGCAGTGAAAGAGCGCCCATTAAAAAAAACGTCCTTTTTGCTGCTATCTCCCCTAGGAGATCGGGTTGAGGGAATACACCCGAAGGGCGACCAGATGCGGATGATGGCGGGCGCAAGTATGGGCGGAGTAACTAACGTTCCCAGGTCGAATGCATCCGACACCGCCCTGGCCCACCCACAAGCCCCTAACCCCCGGGGGTCTCTCGAAGGAGCGTCCGCCCGAGAGCACCCGGAGGCGAGTGCTCTCCGCAGCAACGCCATGGAAGAAACCATGCACGGCACACATCCACCGCCCAGCCACAACTTGCCGAATAGCGTCGCCTGGTCCTCCAACCATGAAACAGATGATAAGGAAGATGATGGTACAGTAAATGAGGGTCAAGGAATTCGTAGTAGAAGATGAATCACCCCGGGATTCCCCTGCCGACTCAGGAAACCACGAAAAAAAACGGGGGGTCAGAGTGGGCGGTCGCCAGAGATCAAACCAGGACCTCCAGAATGAGAGTAGCTCGGATTGAATTGTGTTATAGTTTAGGAAACAAAAAAGCAAAACAAAAGCAAGTTAAACAGGGGAGAGTCGTGTAGTATGGGCCGACTTAAGTTTTTTGGCTGTACTTTATAACTGTTACGGTTAATAGTAACCTTAGTATTGCATTCCCTTACTTGAATATATGTTCTATGAATTATAAAATAGGATATTTATTATTTCTTATTTATTACATAGAAAGTAAAAAGAGTTGCAACTGCAAGGAATGTAGAAGTCGTCTTACAGTATCGGCCGTTGTCTTTTCTGAGATATCTCAGTTATTACACACATTGCATCGATACTTATTCAATAACCTTTAAAAAACAAGAGTATGAAATTATTATTACTATTTCAGCTTAGCTCACCGAACATTAGCTCACTTTTTTAAAGGAATCACAAATAAAAAAACAAAATATTCCTCTGATCTGCACATCCAACATGCGCCCAATCTCTACACTTGATTCACTGCACCCAATCTTCTTCAAATGCCTCCAAATAGATCTGTAAATCCATTTTTTCTACTAAAATCAAATTTCCCTTGCCTCTTTGTAGTTCACTTTTCATGATCACTCATCGCGTGTTTGATTTCTTTTGAATCACCCAACTTTGTTCAGCTATCTTCAGCTCTCTTTTAGTCTTTTTTACATAGATCAGTTGTTTTTCCATTTCTTCATCAAAGGTACTTTTGGATTTGCCCAACTGATGAGTCAATTCTACGGAATTACCTTAATTGCCCTTATCCTATCTCCAAGTGTGTGCTTCGAGATAAAGAAAACGCCTAAGCTGCTTCCCTCGCGGTTATTTTATTAGGCATAAACTTGCTCATAACCAGGTTTCATGCACTCTTCATTTCATTTTCCTCTTACTTTTTTCTAATTTCCTGCCACTACATTGAAAGGAAGTAGTATATTCTAAACATCACGATTACTTCTGGCTAATACCGAAAGACAATTGGGTGGCCGATATTGTACGAAAAACATGTGATAGGATCTGTTCATAACGTTTTTTATAGAAATTATCTGAAACGTCTGTTGAATGTCGTTCTGCAAATCACACAGATAACCAAAACACAAAAGTGAAGCAACCACCATTAAACATTCAGAGTGGAAAAACTACTGTGAAGAAAGGAAGAAGGTATCAGGTTACAGTATACATGGGTACATGAGCTGCTAGCGATTAAAATATTGTCATTAAGCAGCATAAGGAGAATCAGAATAGTGGCCGGTATTGCATGCCGACCGATACTGCACGACTCTGGTTAAGCTCTCTCTCTTGATCACATAAATTTACCTACTTATTAAATTTAAATTTTGCAGAATATAAAGTAATTCATTTTTGGCAAGATATAAAGACATAAGAAGGTTGTACATATTCTGAAATGTTTATTATCGTTGAATAACGTTTACACAAAAAAAAGTTTCATTTTGATAATTAAATTTAGAAGTTCCGAAAAAAGAGCGCTGAAATTTTATAAGTCCCGGTACATTTTGTATTTTCTGTAGACAACGTGTGAGCGCAAAAACTACTGATCAAATTCTCTTCTAACAGAAAATATATAGTTATATCAAAGTTGAGTAAAATTTTGCCATGTCCTCTTTACCGACTTCTATTCAGGAAATGGTTAAGTTATTTATAAATAAAAAACAGCTTTTCGAAAGTAAATATAATAAACTGTTTCTCACATAAATTAAAAAAAAGAAAATTTAGTATTTTATGACAGGTTTGTTTAAAACAGGGAATTACAATTCTGTCGATACAGCAGTTCGTCTAAAACCTATATATTTTAGGAGAATTTTCATATAAGCTATTCTTAATTTTGCACCTATTTAACTATTTCTTCAAAGTCTTATATTTAAACATTTCGATATAAACTTCCCTTAGTTTTGACTAATTTCCAACCAAATTTTGTATGTGTGCCTAGAATTTCTTCAAACTCTTACACTCTGTACCTGCACCGGTTGAGTTGTTTCATGTTCAGGAGGCCTAAGTAAGCTAAAATGTAGTCTACAGCAGCGAAGGCACCCAACAGTAGTTTATCCAGTTGTGTGTCACTTTGTCAAACTCTTGTAAAGTTGCCTAATATTGTTGTCACGCAACCTAACCTGTTTATCTGCAGAAAGTTATTCAGCGATGGAGATCCGAATTGGAGATATGATTGTATTCTGGTGTGGAAGAGGGAGACGGCTACTAAGATGATAAAAATATTGATTGTGATTGGAAAGTTGAATCTGAAGATGTATCATAGATACGACGGCTATCCCAGAAGTATGCAACCTAACAAAGAAAACACAACAATTTTGGGAAAAAAAACATATTTATATCTCTACAGTCTCCTTTCAGCTCGATACACTTTTCCCAGTGATATTCAATCGCTTCGATATCCTGCTTATAGTGAGAACCGTCGAGTTCTGTAAACTAGCCATCAACTGCAGACTCCACCTCTTCATTGTTGGCAAATCTTTTACCACGAAGCCATTTTTTCAACTTTGGAAACATAAAATAGTCATAGGGGGCTAAATTTGGCGAATAGGGTGCATGAGGAAGCAATTCGAACTTTACCTCATTGATTTTGGTCATAGCGATAAGGGATGTGTGAACTGGTGCATTGTTTGATGAAGCAAAACCTTCTTTTTCGCTAAATGCGGCCTTTTTTTGCTTGATTTCATCATTCAAACCGCTCAATGAGTTCGCATAATAATCGCCATTGATTGCTTTTCATTTTTTAAGATAATCAATGAAAATTATCCCATGCGTATCCCAAAAAAAAACTGACGCCATGACCTTAGCTGCAGATGGAACTGTCTTCGCCTTCTTTGGAGCCGATTGTTCCCTTTCAATCCACTGTTTTGATTGTTCCTTCGTCTCAGGTATGAAGTGATGGACGCATGTTTTATCCATGGTTATGAATTGACGCAAAAACTCTGCTTTATTGCAGCGAAACATCGCCAAACGCTCAACTGACGCATCCTCACGACGCTGTTTTTGTTCTATTGTGAGTAAACGCAGCACCCATCTTGTGCACGGCTTTCTCAAGTTATACATTTTCAGTCAGAATGCGATGTACAGCACTTTTTGAAATGCCTGCGAAGTCTGCTAGCTGGCTCACTTTCAGTCGACGGTCATCCAATACCATTTTGTGGGTTTTCTTCAGAATTTCTGACGTGGTCACCTCATTTGGTCGACCACTGTTATGTTCGGCTTGGCAGCTCCTACGGCCTCGCTTATTTTACTGTTGTAAACGTAGGAGCAGACTCCCCCAGAGCAGAATCTAGCTCAGCTTTAATATTAGTTGGACTAAGACCTTTTAAATGAAAGTATTGCATGACATAACGATGGCCAGTTTTATCCATGTTTACAAATTTGCTGAGAGCGTTCACTATTAATGGCTGCCAAACAGTTACTAAACAACGTAGCATTTTCAAACTTCAGACTTAAGCTAAAGTTGGTACTTTCTACCATAGTCATTTATTTTAAACAACAACCGCTATATATATAAGTCAGCTCTGATCCTTCTGGGACTGCCCTCGTATTATAGGCTACCAGATTTAAATATACAGGAGTACGTGTGTCTAAAACACACACATTTACCGTGAGTGTCGTTTTTAGTTAGCATTGACTATGGATGTGTATAGTTATTCTAATGTTATTATAAGTTTGAGACCACCGAATAAACAATCCGTAGATTAGCAACAATCTTTCAGTGCAGTAACATTTATAGGGATGGTAAAATTAGTAAGTTTTAGCAACAGTTCCCACCATTCCATTCAACAAAAAATAGGTTCAAATAACCGTTCCAAAATAACAGTCAAGTACGTCCTGGAATATTCTAGTATTTACCCATAACTGTAACACTAACACACTCTTGGTCCACTGACACTTTGACTCTGGTTATTTCGCAACAAATTGTGACTCTTCGTTCCGTAACGAATTTTGCTAAGCGGAAAGGCAATGCTTCCCTGCTTTTCTCACTACCTCCCATACTAAATTCAGGCATCCATCCGCGAATTCGCAACATATTGTTAACAACCATATACCACGTTACATTTAATTCTAGCAGCAGCGGCAACAGCAGTCAATGTCACGTGATAGTTACCACGAGGCTAGTAATTCATGTACCAAAAGGCATCTGGGGTAATTGACTTTCGTTATATCTCAAGTGCGCACTAACTTAATTATTGGTTCGAAGATTTCACGTGAGCGTTGCCTTTTATTGGAACTTGGAAGCAAGAACGGTGCCAAGGTCTCGCGTTCTATGAACGTTACTTTTGGAATACTTGAACATTCGCGTCACATAGAGGAATGTTCTTTGGAAATGTATACCTGAACCTATAGTTATTTTTCGGAAGATTTAATTCCAGGAACCGTTCCAAAATAACGACTTTTATAAAGTCAACAAATGGATGAGAGTATAGCAAAGATGACGAATGGAGATATTTAGTTAACGAAAAGAAACATATTCTTATTTTCTAGATGTAACCCTTAAAAATCGACGGCAAATGTACTAAACAGTGACAGCGTTGTTGAAATCCCGGGAGTGAACCACTGGTGTGTGCTTTCATGTATGCCAGCGGCTTATGTTACAGTTACGGAGATGGATGTAGGATGCCAAGGCGAGATCGGCGATGGTTCTCGCCTATTAGGCATGGGATTAGGGAAATGTGGGTCTTTTAACCTTAATCAAGAGTGACATTTTAATAATAAACAAGCGTTGTTTGACACTTTCACTTGTTTTCTGGTCATTTAAAGAACGCCTACTTAACTGATATAATGAATGATTCATTAGAAACATCACCACGCAGTTTGTACAAAAGGCTACCTATATGGAGAGATTTTATTGTAACGTTTTTTGGCAGAACCTTTGTAAATCTATGAGATTCCCCAAGGTTTTATTTACTTTTAATGTTAGTGAAGATATGTATCTTAACGGTTGCACAGGCAAACATGAAAATTCTGGACGCATGCCGAAGGTTCTGAGATGATTACATATGGATAGATGGATGGATGGTCGGTTGGGATGGACGAAGGGAGGGACAAACGGACGGACAGATAGATAAAGAATCTTTATTAGTTTCAAATTATTAAGGTTATTATACAAATACTTAGTGTATGGGCCATTGATCGTGTATGCATATTTAAGATACAAAGTAAGGTGGCAAAAGAAACACAAGAAAAACAAAACAGAAACAAAAAAAAAAGACGAAAAGGAAAAGTAGAGATAAATTGCCTCTGACTAAATGAACACATCTGACCTGGCTTTGTGCACTTTAGCCAGGAAACTACCCATGTTTTACCAGTTTCTCTGATTAGCCAACAGATCCCAATATGCCAATCTCCCTCTAGCAGGAAAAAAGGATTTTTCTATGAGTTTAATTGTTCGTTGGTTCTTCCACTGTGAGCATTCGTCCAAAATATGTGCCCGTCTTCATCCAAACCACAGAATGGGCAGATTCTCCCGCCAGAATCATAGGTGATTTTTGTGCCCTCCAGTCTTCCAGTTTAAACCATGCCATTCCTGATCTTTACTTTCTTCCTAAATTAAGTACTGCTATTTAGCCCAATTAAATTGTATTTCATTTGCAAGACTTACAAAAAGTATAATTTTACAAACTGATTCTATTTCCTGTTGGCTGAGTTCTGAGGTCTATTAGTCTTCTTTCCACACCTTTCTATATATTTTCATCATCTGTTTCACCTCTTTGCCATACTGACCCCATTCCTAATCTTCTCAAACCTCTTTCTAAGGAGAGTCTTTGTCTATCTCGGCTGTGTTAAATTTGACCTTATGTAAATAACTATTTTATATAATTAGCTCAATTCTTCAAGGCATGATCTGCAATATATTTGCTGTTGACTGATGAAAAAGAGTAGACTTTTATTTACCAGAAGAAAGGTGAGATTTTTTAAATAAAATATCTCAAGTCTAAAATTTTGTTCATAAATAGTCTGTTTTAGTTTCTCTAGCACGAAACTAGTAGGTAGAGAAGCTATTTAACTCCACCCAAACATGCGATACGAGATTTCATCGAAAATATATTTTTTGAGGTAACTTGAAATAAAAAAAATATTTTTGGAAAAGGTAGTGTGTGTGTGTGTGAACATCATAACTCAAATACGAAAAGTAACTAGTTCAGTACCTCTTCTGAAGTACCAGTACCTCCCACACAAAACTACGTTTTACATGAAATCTTTTCGAAATTTTTAATTTTATGAAAAATGGTTCTAAAGATTTTAACTAAAATACCATATAATAAAGATATTTATTTGACAACTAAAACGCATATCTTGAATTATCTGGGAATAACCCGTGTAGTCTTCTTCATTCAGAAGGACTGTTATATAATCCTGTATAACGGTAAACGTCGAATGTTAGACGAAAACGTACTGGATAAACAATTTAAATCTCTTTAAATCACACAAATTATTTCAAATAACTTTTTTGTGGCATGAGCTATTTCTTAGATACCCGTTTTAATGGCTCGCATTCTTCTAAACTTTCCATTCTTTAAAGTCCTGTCGACACTGTTATATCTCGTGAGTGCAAGGAAACAGTATAGAAGTTTAAGGCAGCGCATAGCGTCCAGTTCTTAAATATTTGACTATCTCTGTTCCCTTTGTATTTATAACGAAATGTGTAATTTAGCTATTTCTGCAAAGGTTTATCTCGATTAAAATAAGTTAATAGAAAAGTAAGCTTTTGTAAGAATAATGTGTATATCCACTAATAAACGATAGAGGATGAAGAAATGCAGTGAATGTAACTTTTTCATTTACATTAGAAGTTTAATGCTCCATGGATCACAGTGAAGATGATGTTATTTTAGGAGGAGTTGTATTTTATTTCGACTGTTGGGGAGCCGAACCACACGTATGGTAAAAAGTTTCCGGTAGCCTTCGCCCCAAGTTTAAAAATATTGTTTCTTTAAATATTATATATTTATGTTTGCCTCGGCTGCGTCAGTATTTATTTTTAGAGACATGAATGTCTTAGCAGGGAGTGGTGCGACTGAAGAATGTAGGCTTACACAGATTATAATTTTACTTCACTCCTTTTTATTAATGCTTGACACGATTTAAATAACACTTCCTTGATATAGAGAGAGCTGTGAAATTTTTTTTTATTTTAATTACTTGCACTTTTTAACACGTAAACTATTTTTGTCTCACACAAAATACGTATTAAATTTCTCGAGGACGCATCTAATCTAGCATCCGGATAGAAACACTGTCTACAAGCAACGTGTCCAGTTATGAGCACTGTCTACAAGCAACTGAATTGATTTCTACTGCCTAAAATTTATAAATTTCTGCATTTCAAGTTTCTGATTGGCTATTCCTAATCCATTAGAACACCTTCATTTAACTAAAACTTTTTATGGTTGTTGATTGGCTATTTTATAAACTGTCACAAAATTTACATTATTGTTGCTCCAATAATGACTGGTAGCATTATTAAACATTCTTACTCATTATTGCCTCAAGGTTACCTCATTGTTACCTCATTGTTAGCAACTTTTAACCTATTATTCTCACAGCTCCTACATTATTAAATTACGTAATACATTCACCTAACATTATTGAACATGTATACAATAATATAAGCGTATACAATGACTGTAATATACACGTTTTATATATTGTTACATACATATATTGCTTTAAGGCGGGCTGTTATTATATTTTTTTATTATATAATTTGACTAAAATTATTTAAGTGTTAAAAATCCTGCCTCAACAGCCAGCAACAGAGCGACACCAAAAAATATTGTACAATATAGAACACGCCTAAAGAGAGAGAAAGAACAGGTAAACCTGGAAATATGAGACTAGTGCAGGTTGTATAATACTTTCCACAGGATATACGAGAAACAGCGCTAATGAATGACCAAAACTGTGACGCACGCAACTACTTAACATACTGCCACTACACAGTTTAAAAAAAAATTGTTCATGTTAATCATGCAATCATAGCTAGAGGATAGACAGTAAATTGGGTTGCAAATTAAGATGAGAATATCCCTTCGTGCATGTCTTCCAACTTGCAGCAGACCACCTACCTAACATCTGTCAGCAACTTAAAATTATATGTTTAAAAAGACTTGACTGTCCCATTATCTCAGTGGGCGCTGCACGCAAAAATGACTTCATTAACTTCATTTGTTTTTGTGCAGTTACTACTGAAGAAGTGATGGCTTAGTTTGAAACTATGATCGATTTTCAAGAGTTTTTTGCAGATAGATTACGAATCTCAAAATACTTAATTTTTATGACAGATAATACAGCCACACGAGTAGCTCTACTAGCTATCACTAATTTACATACCTGTTCTACAAACTGTTCATGTGAAATCTTATTTTTCTACCTGCTTTTCAGGTTATCATGCTATATATTTGCCAGAAACTGCTTCAATACAAACATTTTTATAGGTGGGCAAGTCAAAAAGCAAGTCAAATATGTAATACCTTACACCACGTTTTTCTTGAAAGACGCGACTGTCAGCCCACAACTTCCGTGGCACTCCTTTACGAATCCGCTTGCCGTCCCCTAATTCTAATGATAAAAACAATATGAACATATTGCGCTTACCTTTTGTTATAAACGATGTTTGAAATAATGCTCTTCGTTGTCCATACATACCTGTAGTATCTGCCGAGGACATTCTTGAACACTCGACGAATTTTTGCATCCGAAATATTGGAAAACGTCCTCCGGATACTGTATTCTAATTCGTCGAGCGTGTAGAAGTTACCTTTAAGTATTCGCCACAGATAATAGTCACATGGATTTTGATCTGGAGAGCGAGCAGGCCAGTCAATTATTCCGTCTTCAATATCACGTTGTAACGTTTCCATAGACAGATTTGTGCTTTTTATTTAGTTGCATTATCCAACATAAAATAACCATCCACACATTTGCAGGTTTCATCTCTCTGAAGAAAGGAAGTGCTTTGACTTTGTGAAAGAAAATAGGACCAGTAATTTCTCGTTGTGTTGATAGAACACCCATCACAATACTTTCTAATTTAATTGTGTGGGCTTTCAGAACTTGAGTATCTACTCTCCCATGTGTTCACGTGACCCAGTAGTTGCAGACAAGTTTCATCAGAAAGGCACAGTAATCCAGGATCCACTCATTATGAACAGACTGAAGGAGACATTTGCAATAACGAAATATTGTAACATTATTTATATCCATCAGTCTTTGCACTGTCGTAACCTTACACAGGTAGTTGAAACTGAAACGTCAATTTGAAATGCCTGGCAAAGCAGATATTGTCTTCGTCTTCTTTCTGCGAAAGTTCATAATTTTACCTGGGATAGAACCGATTGTTTTCTGTGTTTCATTTTGTCTAATACAGAATCAGTTCAGCTCAAATACTTCTAATAGCCTATAACACATTTCTAATACATCTACGTTGTGGATTTGTTAGGAGCATGACAGTCCACATGCGATTGCGTCCTAGCAAATTTTAGCATAATAAGCACACATAGTTCTGTAGTATACACAGTGATAACTACACACAAACACACTGCTAGACACCTTCTCAAGCATTATTCATACCAAAATAGCTTAGATTGAAATGCGAATGCCGTCACCTCCGTAGGTGCGTGAGCTAGGCTACCAACTAACGACAGTAGCGCCATTCAAAGCTAACTCAGTTTTATTCTAGCAGTTGCTATTGTAGTTAAAACAATAATAATTGTGACAATCATTCTCCTTTCATTTTCGGATGTCTGTTTCTTGGAAGTTTTTCAGCTCTCATCTGCATATAGATCAAATCACAGCAGTTATCTATAGATACTTTGATACTCACAATACGTATGTAGCTGACAGATGGCCTCTGTTATATAGTTGCCTTCCTGCGTCGACTATTTTCTTGCTATAGAACTTAATCGGAAGATAGACCTTTGCGATCTTAAGATTGCCCTATTGGATGGCTCGATGTAAACAAAACACGAGGTCCGGCTTATTGCTTTTAATGTCTGGGTTCAAAGTTAAAACTGTTATGATTCTAGCACAGTGGTGGACAGGCAGTGTAGAAATGTTGATTTTGAAAAGTAGTATATAATTATAAGCACGATTTGTTTAAAACCATGCGGAATAAATCATAAGTCTATTTATTTTAATATGTTTTATAGTTTTAGGTGAACTTTTCAGTATATATGTTATGTAAGAGTATATGTACTTCGAAAATGTCAACCAGTGAAACGGTAATACATTAACTATGTAACATTTCGATATTGCTTTTAATACGCGCATAAACCTTTCAGATTACACTGTTAAATAGAACTTAAACCAGCTTAAAGAAAAGTAAAGCATGCATTATTACTGAAACAACATAATTATCTACAGAATTTCTTTACACAGAGATCCAGGCCCCATTTCTGTCCAGCACTTCATTCAGTCGCCTGTGAATTGAATGTTAATAGTGTTAATTGTAATGTTTCAACTTTAGTTGCTCATTAACAGCTGGTTTGAAGTATCAAAATATCTAACACTACTTTTGAAAATCCTGCGTATGAATGCCTGTTCTATGGCCAAATTTATTTTCAAATAACGTTAGATCGTTTGAAGCCGAGTCACAAAAGCCAACTGCCATTGATTACTTTTGCCTTGTATTAGACAAACGTTAAGAAGCTGTTGTTATGGCGGAAAACTTTTGAGTGGGAAATTGAAGAGTCATGGCAAATAGATGTGTTTGGGGGGGAAGGGGGTTCCTAATGAATCCAAATCAAGGTACAACACAGCATGTGCTACATTCAGAAATTGGTTAGATGAGAATGAGAAGAAGAAGAGAAACATAGGAATTTGAATAGTTTCACCTGAAAATCAGTATGATGTGCGAATTAAATTCATTTTAAGAAATAAACATTCAAGTGAAGACAGTAAAAATACTAAAATGGCTATAATTTAACTAAAACTATTAATGTATTCCAAATGTATCTATAATGTTAAAAACATTAAGACTTGTGGCTATGCTATAAGTAGCGCCTACAGGTTTAAAAAAACAGCAAAAGAAGTGGGTAGGTTAAGTTGGCTGCAACGAATGCGGGAAAAGCGTCTTCCTGGATAGGTCCTGATGGATAGGAAGTCCATGAACGAACACGATCGACCAAAAATAATAAACAGTTGATAGCAAACTAAGCAAACTAAGAAATCCTATGTGTTATACCCGCATAACTTTCTCTACTCTCTATCGTTTATTAGGAATATACAAATTATTCTATGAAAGTTTATTTCTATATCCACTTCGTTTTAATCAAGATAAACCTTTCCGGATAGCTGCATTACACATTTCGTTATAGATACAAAGAGAAAAGCTATAGGTAGTCACTTTTTTTAGAACTGGACACTACACGCTTCCTTTAAAATTCAATACTCTTTCTATGACTCGCGAGAAACAGTAGAAAATCTATAAAACTTTAAAAGAATGGCTAAATATTGAACAATTCGAACCATTAATAACGGATATCTCGGAAATGGCTGATGCCACAAAACGTTACTAGAAACGAATTGTGTGTTTTAAAGATATCCACATTTCTTGTGTAGTACGCTTTCGTCTATCGCGCAACATTTACCAGCTATGCAAGATTATACAAAATTCCTTCCGAATGAAGAGAACTTCAAAGGCTATTCCCAGAAAATTCACGTAAATACCTTTTATATAGTACAGTATTTTAATAAAAAACACCTAAGAGTCATTTTTAGAAAATAAAAAAATCCCAAAAAGTCTTCCATGTAAAGTGTAATTTGGGGTGGAGGATTCTTTTTTTGGGGAAATCTTCGTGCCGCATCTTTAGAAGGTATTGAACTTAAATACCAAGTTTGATGTTTATCCGACATTTCGTTTTTGAGTTATGATGTTCAAACACACACATGGACCTTTTTCTAAAATGTCTTTTTGGATTCAGGAGACCCCAAAACATGTATGTACAGTGAAACCTTGGTATCGAAATTTTTGGTGGAATGCGATTCCTGCTCTAGTACATAGAGAAAATAAAAACAATAATGAAAGCGCATTTTTGTATCTGCCTCGCATTCAAGAGCTCCCGAGTTCGTACCTCAGTTAGGGTGAGTTACCTGAATGGAACTCATCTGTAAAGTTTTCCCGGGTTTTCCTTATCTTGAAAAGACGATTGTTCGGTAAGTCTATTTCATTCATTCACTTTGCGATATTGCCTATCCCGTTAAGCTTCAAGCAAAATATAGAAAATATGTAAATAAATAAAAAGTAACTGAAAGCAAAAGAAAGAATAATCAACAAAGTGAACACAAGGTTGTTTTCAGATTACGTGAGATAAGACAGGCCGGTTATTCCTGTCCAAACCTGTATAAGAAGAAGAAAAGGAAATGATTCCAGTCCCTCTGCCCGTTGTGCACTAGTTAAGTGTAATTTATTTCATTACTGTTTACTATATAATGATTATGGCACATTTCCGGGAGCAAATGCAATATAAGCACACTACAACAAAGGAAGCCCTTAGAAAGGAAAAGTGCTTTATAAGGGCCATAACGCTTTGATTCATTTATCCAGATACCCACTTCACAGACGTGTCAACACAGACATCTTAAGTGACAGACGCAGATGTGAGGCGCATACAAATGATTTAAGATGGGGAGGTCCATTCCACTCGGGCGACATTGCGCTTTCTCTAGCGTTCCCATGGTAAATCACCGGCTAAGCTACTAGAGCGGAAGTAAATGTATGCAAAACCGGTTCATTGTTATGAAACCCGCATTCCGTTTAAACCGGTTTCCTGTTACACCACTCTTTTGTTTTAGACTTAATTAGCCACGCAATATTTTCGTTAACGCCATGTAATCCAGTTTTTAGAAATATGATCCTATTCTGAACAGTACATGCCAAAAATAAAGTGGCCTGTTAGTTTTCGCAGAGCGTTTGAAGATCGTAGAAGGAACTTGCATATGAATCTTGAGTACTGGCCCTTTTCGATGACCAAATGGCATATGCTACAGATACAAAACTCAAATTACAGTCATTTTCCCCGAGAGGGATGGCTCAGGCGGCAAAGTCTGTGGCCTCATTCTGGAGGTTCTGGATTCGATCCCGGTGGCCGACCTTCCACAATGGGTTTTTCGTAGTTTTCCTCTGTTCGCCTAGACGAATGCCGGGGTGGTGTATTCTATCATGGTGTATCCTTTCCTTCATTTCCTTTCATTTTGTCTCTCCCTCTTATGTTTCAGGAGTGCCTTCGGGTCCTGCAGTCCTGGAGACCTCAGAAATATGGCGTGTATCCAGGGTGCGTCGTCCTGCCCTCTAGGGTCGCTTCGTCGCCTTCAGGGTTCTTCGCCTCTACAGGTGAGTGGGTGTTTCAACTTGGAAATATTAGGGACTTCTACGCGTCTCTGTGGACCTGCAGATCTGCGACCTCCTGAGGCTCCTTCACTTTATTCCTGCCTCTCGGGGGATGTAGTCACAATAAATGAACCTGATCGCAATGACGAGGTATCCCCTTGCGATATATGCATCCTATATCCTGCAATCATTTTCTCACAAATTGAGTTCCATTTACGGACGCTCTTTAACTGTTGTAGTCCATAGCGTCCTACTCTATATTGGGCGTGAAACACCGGTAATTTTGCTCAGAGGCCTCTTTATCAGGCTTGAGGTTCTTTTACGTGCCGTAAATCTACGATACGGTACCACCGGCTTTACTTTTCTTCCGAAGGAAGACATGCTAAGGATTTTTACACCCGGAAAAATCCATCGCCATCCGCCGGGTTTGAACCCGCGACCTCGGGAACTAGAGGCTAGCATGGTAACCAATACTCCACGGAGATCAAACTAAATAAATTCTGAGCAATTGCATTCACATGACTTTCTCTCTCACTCACTCACTTACTCATACACTTTCATACTCTTCATGGAATACACGTTACGACCTCAGACCTCATATCCTCTCTTCAGGGGTTGACCAATGCTTTTTGTTCCGCAAGGATGACATTCAGGGGCAAGCTTTGGAATTCTGTTGACATACATCATTAAAACATGGTTTCTCCACTTCATCCTGATTTCGGAAATTCTATCATTCAATGAAAATGTATTGAATTGTTTTTCATTACGTTTGTTATACTTTAGGAAGTATTCTTTCATCTTTTGGATGATTTGTTTCTGTAACTTGTTTTATTTATCCAAGTCTCGCTTCCATACAGCAAAGTTGGTATGGCCATTGCCTTATAAAATTTAAGTTGAGGATTTCTTGTGGTTTACCTTTCGAAACACTGTATTGTATAAGCGCGTACCTTGTGTCTGACCCGTTTGAACGTAACGTGTAAAATCTTTAAGGCCAACAAATACATCACTTTACTCTACTCTACTTTACCTTTAAGTGTTCATCGAATTGTTCCACATATATACTTTAAAATGTATGATGGCTTTTTCTTCAATTCTGTCGTCATTATCAAAAGATACTCACAAACTAGATAACTGAAACTTAAAACATGTTATATTAGTTGATAATCTGCCTACTATTGTGTGTTTTTATCTCTCTTCTACAAAATGTACTTACAAAAGTTTATGTTTATATCTACCTCACGCTAATTGAGAGAAAGTTTGCAAAAATAGTTTATTAGACATTTCGTTTTAGGTACAAGGAGATTGAAGCGATGGCCAAATCCCTAGAACGTGGGCCGCTGTCTGTAACGTTAAAATTGCATAACCTTTCCATGACATCATGAGAAGCAGCTGAAGGTGACAGAACTTAAAAAATGACAGAGTATTGGAATATTCAAACCAATAACAATTATGGAAAATGGTCGATACCACAAAAACTTATTTGAAATAATTGAGAGCTTAATGAGAACTATGGGTTTACAAGATTATATAAAATTAATTCAGAATGAAGAGGATTTCTCAGGGGCTATTCACAGAAAATTTAAGATATACATTTTGTTAGTGATTTAATATTTTAAACTATAGTTTTAAGTAAAAGCCATTTTTGAGAAGATAAAAACTAGCGACAACTTTGTCATGTAAAGCGTCAGGGGGATAAGAGTCTGTGACTAGCATCCAGGATGTTGGGGGTTCAAATCTCGTCTTCCAACCAATTTGACTGGGCGGTTTATCTCAGTTGCCACGTAGATACTAGACTGACACTGAATACCACGGCCCGAAAGTTCCGCTTACAGTATAAAATAGGTATAACAATTACACGGCACAGGAATGTGACTATGCAATTAAGGCCATCTGTGCAGCATCACAATGATTACGCTTACACACAAAGAACAGCCAGGCGTTACGTGATTCCAAACTCTCCATTCCGCCAAAACTCGATAGTAACAAAGTAGATGCAACAGGAAGGTAGCGTAGAAGTGATTATGGAAATAAGGGCATCTGTCTAAGCGACTTAAAAGACTTTGACATTAATTTTTTTCCTCCGTCAGATGAAAACCCATTTTAATTGAAATTGCAGATATTATATCAAAATATTTGCTTTACGAAACGCACATTAAATCATTTTGCGAAAACCACACACGGATAACTTAAAATATACGGAATATTTTAATTATACAACTATAAAATAACAAATCTCGAGAAAGAACAGAACACGTAAACTGTTATATCGACTGTTCCTTCTGTATAGTAAAAATCGGAATTCTCTCACCTTATTTTGATTGAAGTGGAGACGAATACTTTCTGGAGTACAGCTGAACTTGGCTTATACGTTAATCATTATACATTTTTCACAGATATATGCTAAATCTTTCAGGTACTGAAATTTGTTCATTAATATTTAGCTGTATTACAAGTTTTCTTTATACGTTTCCTCATTAATGTGTTACACTTTTCTATTCTATTAATTTTCTTATTCATTTATACGTTAAGTTTATACTAAGATATATTATGCATGGTTTCTGTAAACTGTATTTTCGCTACGGCAGTACAAGACAGTAGGCATGTGGGGCAAGGCAACAATATTTTCAGTACACGTTATTGCTACGCAATACGGCCGGGCAAGGCCATTCTTCCCCAATCTGTATCTGAGGAACTGATGATGACGGCGATGAAGACGTAGCCTAATTAATGAAAGTGATCCCAGTGTACATGAGGCTATTCAAGCTCTAGAAATTACTCAAGGATTTCTATCATCCTAAATGATGACAGCACTTCTTTAATTAGTGCATATAATCGATTACTGTACACTGAAAAAATCAAAGATGCACAGAAAAATTAACGACCTTTTTTAGATGAATACCTACCTTTTTTAGTTTGAAATGAGAATAAAAGTACTGGAATGCATGTAAATAAGTACTCTAAATTTAGTGTTATTTATATGCTTAATTCATTTATTGCTTTCTTATATTAAATAATACATAATTAATTACATTCATTGAGCCTAATAGCTCGTTAAACTATGAAGACCGAGACTTAAAGTAGTTACATTGTAAGTCGCCATTTGTGTATGTTATTTCGAAATAATTTGAGATCTCCTTGTGGTTTACCGGGAAAAAATGCGAGTCAGTTGGGGAATTCAAAGGCGTACCGGCATAGTATTGCCATGGGATCTCTGCTGATAGGAGCAACCGGACAGAACCCGGAAGATCCGTGGTTCAAATCCCGGTAATGCATTGAAATTTTTACTCTTATTCTACTCTTTCAATATATAATTAGAGTAATAATCTAAAAAGGAAATTCACTTTACGTTTTCTCATTTATACGTTATTTTAGCCGGCTCCCTTTGAAAACATATGCATAACTGAGGTACAACTGCACAACTGAGTTACTTAAACACGCACCTTGTTTGAATAAGTTCATTTCATCAGAAGAGGGATACTTTGAGCATCTGGGGGGCGTTTGAATGAATTTAATCATTATGAATTAGTTATAAATGTAGTTATTTATGTATCGATGCATCTTGTACTTCAAAAGCACAGCAGTAGATCTTCCGCTGTTACTTTGTAGATTATATGGACCCTAAAGGGGATGCTGTACGAGTTGTTTAGTTTCTAAACAGCTCAATTCAATGTACCTGTGTTGACAAAAGCAAGTAACATTATGTACCCTAGGGCAATGTCTGAAAGCAAGAAACTGGAACGTTCCAAATGGGAAGGGCTGTCATGGCATCCCTTTGATTATGTCATTGCTCATCAGTTACATTGTCTGGTGCGCCCATTATGACGTCATGTCATGTGATACGCCCACCCCTCCCTACCTCTACATTCACATGCTAATCCTCTGTCGAAGAACGAAGCACCACTGCGCATGCTCGAATTATTATCATAGATTCATCTTGCTCCACACGCCAAGCAACAATCGCTCTACATACAGGGTAAATGGAAAAGAAGAAAACTAAGACAGCGTACGTGCATTATCATAAATGAAATTAGAAAGCCGTTGATCCAATATATCCATCAAGGCAAGCACACCGACTGCTTTCAAAAGGAAGATGCACCCCCACAATGCTCCGAGACATGTAATGGTTATGGGAGGCTGTAGCATTAAGGGGCTGGTAAAAGGAAAAACATTCCATGCTGTGAAATCGGAGAACTCACTGCGTAAGCACAAAAAATATGTTGTTATTATCATAATGTATAAGGTACAGACTGAGCGAAGAGAAATAGACAATGCAATGTGCACCATTCCAAGAGTATCTGGACGTGCTAACAATACAGATTGTATCTCCTGCTTTTCGAGATGTAGACGATACTGCATTTTTGCGATGGCAATGAATTCAGGCGCCGTTCCTAAGGAGAATGATCCCATGTATGTCTCCTGGTCCTGGACACTGCAGCTTTATGTTCTGATGTGAACAGATTCAGAATTGAAAAGGTAGAATCGGACGACTGAAAAATGCAATGCCATAGCCGGGATTTGAACCAGGGATCTCCCAATCTCCGTCCGGTTGCTCTAACCACTGAGCTACTATGGCAACATGCCGGCTCGACATTATATTCCGCAACTGACTCGCATTTTTTCCGGTAAACCACAAGGAGATCTCAAATTGTATTGAGATGACATACCCCAATGGCGACTTACAATGCTGTAAGCACTTCAAGTTCCGGGCTTCATCAGATGAAGAATTTAATTTTGCACAGGCATGTTGCCATGGTAGCTCAGTGGTTAGGGAAACCGGACGGAGACCGGAAGATCCGTGGTTCAAATCCCAGCTATAGCATCGAATTTTTCAGTCATCTGATTCTACCTTTCCAACTTCGTCCGATACACGGCTTGTGTGGAAGAACAATTAATACCATTAATTTACCTAATAGTGGTCGAAACTATGAAGCCTGGGAATTAAAGCTCTTACAGCATGGTAAGTCGCCATTGGGGTATTTCATGTCAATACAATTTGAGATCTCCTTGTGGTTTACCGGGAAAAATGCGAATCAGTTGAATTTAATGCTGTACTGACATGTTGCCATGGTAGCTCAGTGGTTAGAGCAACAGAAGGGAGACCGGAAGATCCGTGGACAAATCCCGGCTATGACATTGAATTTTTCAGTCGTCTGATTCTACTTTTCCGACTTTGTCCAACACACGGCTTGTGTGGAAGAACAGTTAATTCCAGATTCAGAATTGTTTGCAGAGAGATTATTCATTTTGACTTTCTCTGCCGTCCCTTCATATGAGCGTGTGTGAACATCATCATCTAAAAATCTGATGTGATACATGGCGGCGCCCTGGCCGAGTGGTTAGACCGCTCATCTCTCACCAAGGCGGCCGAATTCAATCCCAGGGACCCACATGTGGGATTTGTGGTGGACAAAGAGGCGTATGGGCGGGTTTTCTCCGGGTTCTTTGGTTTCCCCGCCATGTTTGATTTCACCGGTGTTCCATCTTCTTTCCTATCATCCGCTTCCTCACCCTCATCCCGAGCGCGTGGCTGATCACACACCCTGGTTTCTCACTCTTTGATCCGCAGGTCTTCTGTCCCCTCAGGCGTCTGTCCCGGGCTTGCCACACGTCCTGGGGAAGGCGAGTCCCCGCTTCGGGTGGGCGTTAAGGAGGTAAGTTGGGCTGTTTCCGCCTTGTAGTTATGTGATACATAGATTCATACGATTCATCGCAATACAAATTTACACATATGCATTGATAGTATTTATACATTAAGACCATTCTTCTAACCACGTTACGATACCAACGATGTACTTTTTACTTTCACCACTGTTAACAGAGCGAGTTGGCTCCGCGTTTTCGCGTGAGGCTCGCATTCCGGAGGTAACAGGTTCGATTCCCGGTGGCCGTGCACTCTGACAATGGGTTTTTCGCGGTTTTTCTCTGGTTGACAAAGACGGATGTTGGAGTGATGTATTCTAACGCGGATTTCCTCTCATTTCATTTTCTTTTCATGTTTCAGGTTGACTCCAGGGCTATGGTTCGGTCGGTTTCGGGTAGATGGCGCAGAGGCTTGCGTTTGGAACTTCTTCCCGGCCATACTAGAGGGAAGCCTGTCGAGTCTCCATTGCTAGGTCGTGTCTCACTGCTCTCACTAGAGGACGTCTCCTAGCGACCCTCCCGCGGCCGAGTGGTCAAGCCTGGAACTGTTATGGAACTCTGCGCGTCACTGTCAACTTGCGCCGGCCTCGTTCTGCACGTCTCCTGCGATTCCCTCACCTCATCCGTTCCTCCCAAGGGTGTACCAATAAAGATCCATTGGGGGCTGAGGTGATAGGGGTCCCCCTCCGTTGATTAGCCCTATCCATCCTATTCCATCCTTCTCTACTGCTTATCTATAGTAAGTAGAGGAAGTACTCTATTCCACACAAAGTTTCCATATCAATAATTCACCGTAAATATACGTTTTGTGGTCCCCTAAATCCAGAAAAAGCATTTTTAGAAAATCATCCATGTATTTATCTTTCCGTGTGTACCTGTGCCGTCTGGTCACGAACAATCTATTTCAAAAGCGAAAAGTCGGTTAAATACTAAAGTTGGATATGAGTTGAAAAGACACGAAGAAAATCCCCTTAACCCAAAGTACCGTTTACATGGAAAATTATTTGGATTTCCTCAAAAATGGCTGGATGAGTTTTATTAAAATACAAGTTAAGATATTTGAGCGAGAAATAAAACGTATATCCTGAATTTTCTGCAAACTGCCTAGAAGTTCTTTTCATTTGAATGAATTCTGCATAACTTGTAAACCGTAAGATATAAAACAAAAGCTTTCTAAACAAAATACTGAAGATGTTAAAACATGCATGCACTTTATGTCAAATAATTTTTGTGATATTTACTATTTCGAAGATAGCATTGGTTTGAATTTTCAAAGACTTGATTTTTTTTTCATTTTCGTCTAATGGCCATGCAAAGAGTATAGAATTTCAAAGCCAATGCATAGTGACTCGTCTTTAAAATATTTGACTACGACTTAAGCCGCCCTATGCCCTTGTATCAACAAAAAAATTTGTAATGAGAGCATTTCTGCTTCAGATTCGCGGTTATCTCGACTAAAAAGAAGTACATACACGTAAAAGAATGAGCTTTAGTAAGAATAGCTTGTAGAAGGGTAGGTGAAGTCATGTGAATGTAACATGCTTTTTCTTAAATAGATATCTTTTGAAGTAGATTATTTGTTAGCCCCACGTTTGGGCGCCAATTTGAAGTGGAATATATTTGTTGGTAGTTGGAATATGCTTCATGTTCATCTGCACAACGTATGGAAGCCAATTTGTCGCGGTCACTTCGTGTTATCTTATTTCTGAGCGCCTGTTATTGTTTTTCTACTTTGAATGTTGGGTTCATTGTCCTCCGGCTAGCTATTGTTTCTCGGTCGAGCACATCTCTTGCACAGGGTGTGTAAACGGAAAGGATTTGTTACTGAAAGATAACCCTGATAAAAGAATTTGTTGTTACACTTTTATTACCGTCACAATTAATTAAGTTCACATATTGACTCTTGATACACGCCAAACTGAAACTGTTATATTTTCTAATATCACTATAATCACTTATTTACTGCACATTATTAATTCGCTTTTCTCACATTTATAACTAACTTTACAACGCGAGAGATTTTGTAAAATTGCGCGACGTATAACCCGCGAACGATTCTGATGAACTGAGCGACGTTTAACTTCTGAATGATTCTGTTGGACTCAGCGACGTGTAACGCGTGGATGATTTTGTTGAACTGGACAATACTTGCCTCTGGCTTTAGCTTTGTATACTCCCACACCCTAATATGCCTAAGATTATAACCGAGCTGCTATCGGTTAATAAAACGCGCCAACATTAGCGTCTATTTTTATATCCAATCAAAAATTACGAAAACATATGCTCTGGGGAAGAAATTCCCTCCATTTCTAAGAAAAGCGCGCCAATCTGACGTCATTTGCTTGTCTCTAATAATTGATAAACAACTCACCCCCTCGCTCATTGTTACCCGCTCTTATTGTCAGTTTCAGTGAGGCCGTGTAAACTTATTTCCTAACAATGCATATAATTAACAAACATCTCAAATCAATGTCATACAATAATGCTTGTTTACACTACAATTACTCTGGCATTTACAATGTTGTGATAAAAATTACTGCCACACTTTATTGCACTTAGTTGCACATTGCAGTTGGGCTGAAGTGAACACAATATGAACACGGAACATGTATTCGGGGTTACTACATTGATAGCAACAACATGAATACTGTGAAATATCAACCTTGAATTACGATGTACATTTAGCGCACTATCGCCGAAATATTTCCGAGAGCACTCATATCGTAAGCAGCACTGCACAACTGTAAATGGGGCTGCGCAGTACCACTAGCAAAGTAGTCCCAAGCATATACAGATTGGCAGAGAGCTAGAGGCTACAGCAGAGCGCATATCTCCCAGTTTTTTCTGTTATTTAGGATGCAGTTTGTGATTCTCCTCCAACAGGTCAAAACACATTCGAAACTCGGGTAACATTCGTATACCACAACTGATGTTTATTGTATGTATTTGTTAGGTATTAGCGCTGTGTGCAAGAAAGTAGAATTTGGAAGAGATTTGGCTGTTTCTAAGGCTTCCCGACTTTTGAGTATTTTTGCAAAAGTCGAAGACAACGTTAAATTAATTCTTAGGTTGCACATTGTGTTGTGGCAGGTTCTTTTGAGAAAGTAGGAAACATTCTAGAGTGTAATTATAACCTCTCTATTACCGTTGTGCATTATCCTACACGTGCTTAAATTCTATTACTTTTAACATTGAACTTATTTATTGTGATATATTTTGTATTTGCTAAATAATCACGTTACTGTTTGTTCATGAACCTTTAGATGGTGAGCGGAGGAGCCCTTCCAAGCAGATAGGGCTTTAGTTATAGGAAGGAGATAGTGTTTACTTGGTATGAAGCAAGTTAGGGATAAAGAGGCACGATAGTGAAAGCCCGTTTGCTGTTTTCTACCGTACTCTCACGCGCGGCAGGAGTTCAGCATACTGTGTATCCTTTCCACCAGCTAAAGCTAGGCTTTCCTTTCAATATCTTCCAATCTTTCCAAGCACAAACAAGTTATTAATAACTGTACACTTTTTAACAAAGTAAAGTTGTTAATATTTTATTGTATTTACATAATACATTTTCAAATCTGTGTGTTTTCTCTTGATATTGTTTCATCTAGGAGGGAACTTTGCTGGAATTCCTAGAAGCAGTGTATTAGAATGAGGAAGAAAAGAATTATATTTTAGGGTATAGCTGTTGCAGATGATTGTGTGTACCAATGATAGACTTAAATCGTTACAAAGGGTAGTGTTTTTGCCACACCATGGAACATTAGTAACAATTAGAAGGTATCGAGGCAGATCCCCAGATTGAACAGCCGTATTGCCTCATAGGTCTGATGAGACAGAGGTTAAATAAACTTATATTGAAGAGCTTTTGTGTAAATAATTTCAAATTAAGCAGGAAGTGTTAAGTTACAATATGTCAAAACAGCATTCAAAGGAAGAATCGCAAACTTTCAAGCATGCCCGTTACTTGGGAATGTGTAAACTTTCGAAACGACTTTAAAAACGAGTTGACAAAAAATTCAAAAAATTGACACAAATTGCGTAATGATCTATGCATTTTTTATATAATAAATTTTGGTATATTTCTCATGAGTTTTCACATTATACAAAACTCAAAGGACTCCATAAACTTCAAAATATACATTTAATTTGTTACATTATTACTTTAAGCAAATTTTATTTGACTCAAAATCGCTGTTAATTTTTCAAAAACTGAAAAACAACGAAAAAGTTTAATATAAAGTAAGTTTAAGCATGAAATGCGGCACTAATCCCACTTTTCCTTTCAGATTTATGTCGTTTACATTCAGAACACACAAACAGACACCCAAAAGTGCCGTTATAAATTTGGTGGACCTTAAAAAGTGTGTTGGCGGTGAAATGTATACATGAAATAATATAAGCAAGGTTCAACGCGGACTAAAAGATTCCTCTAAATGATGTCTTAGTTTCAGAACATTAAGATGAGATAAATTGCATAAAGTCGGTGTATAGGAAATGTGCTTAGAATGTGGTCGATATCCAATTTTAGGTTGGAATACAACCCTTTACTACCGTAGAAAAAGTAAAAATGAATATCCTGAAATTCTTCTTGGTTATCATTGAATTTTATAGTACTATTACTTAAAAGCATTAGTGATAAAAATATCTTACTAAAAAGCGTAGTTTTCATTAAAATATAGAACTTGTGTCAATGTTTTTCATAGACTTTCCAAATGTTTATTATTACCTGTTTAAGTTCTCTTAGACGTAAATTTGCTTTGTTTGCCATCGCAGAATATTATCTTCTTTTATTCGACTCGTAAAAACCATAAATCGACTTGGAATATACCTAGCTTAATGCTGTTTACGCATATGTGTCAAGTGTAAACGAGTCTAATTAAAAATTAGTGATTAGTAACTATAAAGTAAAGAACTGCCTCTCACATTAATAGTACAATACGTAAGTAAAGAATGCTTGTGAAAGGATACTTATTTCATACCCAAAAATTACGAAACATGAAGTTTGCACTACAATAACTATTTCCCTCACTGCATGTTTAGCAACATATCCAGGAGAAATCTAATATTGGAGAGTTTTTTATCACAACAGCATAAAAATACATTTTTCAGAATAGTATACCACATGGCAAACGAGTAAATTCCTTAACAAAATAAAATCCTCATGCGAAATATCCCTCTTTCAGTATTAAGATATAAAACTCTTCTACGTCATACAAAGCTTATACATTTCAACAAATTAACCATATAATAACATTTTTATTGCTTTTGAAGGATTTTTCCAGATTTTGTTTCTTTGCAGACAAAATAGGACACGTGTTTTCAACGCATACCGTAGTATTTGCAACATAAAGTGTTCTACAAACTTCTAGGATATTGACATATTTCTTTACTCCCCCCTTATGCGCAAAAAGACAGAAAAACTGCACACCTTCATTAGAATCGTTTTTCGAAGTCTGATACAGATTTGAATCTTTCCATACCAGTGCACCACTGCTCGTTCTTTTCTCGATTCCCATTATCGATTCAATATATTGGTTGACATTTGAATGCGCTTTGAATCTTAAAAAATGTATCTCAACAAACTTATGTAAACCTTTTAGTTGCTGCTAACATCAGACGATTCGATACTTCTTGAAAAGAAGATTAATCAACTGGAATTCTGTCTTAGAAATTATCTTGCTTATAGGGAAATTGTTAATGCACAGCTGATGAAATTTGAAAAAAATGTGTGTATTGGTGGAAAATAACTTAGGAATCATTTTATAGATATTGTGGGGAATTTCATCACTGCTCAAGGAACTATCGTCCGTTTGGCACCTCTCAAAGCCTATCTCTAAACGTAGGAACGCAAATGTCTTCTTACTAATGTATTCTATAATAGTTTTACTGAATTTTGTAAATACTCCGGCCAGTATTTACAAAACTGAAGTAGCTCATTACATAAGATGATAGAGACATAAGAAGTGGCTTCTATATGTGTAAAACAATGTCCTTTCCACAGTTTGAATAAATAAATTTAGCATAAACTGTCTATTTATTTGTATTGAGAAACGAAATAATATAATCTCTAAAGTTAGCAGGAGGGTTTTCGCTGGTTCCATGTCCATAAAGATTTTAACAGCTGAATGACTTGAGAACTGTTATTTAACTTGATCTGCAAGTTCATTAGACTAATGGTTGCGAAGAACCCAGTTGCTGGGTCTATTACTTGAGTATAAACAAACATTCCAGTATATAAATTCAGGACAAGGAAATGAAAGGCCAAGTAATTTGTTTTCTGTATTAAACCAGCACCAATATTTGAATATTTCATATAAAAGGAATTAAATGTGAGCAATATCATCTACGACTTAATATCGATTAATATTATTTCAGTGCACTTAATAATGCATTTTATTCAGCAGAAATATAACTAGCAATGAATCCTTGGAATCCATATTCCAATAGTATGCTAGTAAATATAACATAATATTTAAAGTGGAAGCTGGGACAAAACTGACTGTAAGATATTAGGAAACTTTATTGGAAAAGTAATCAGAATTTTGAAGCAAGAATCACGCTCCAGGAAAATCCACTTTCCTGAATGTCTCTTGGTAAGCTTGTAGTTAGGAATGTGATATTTGATATTCAGTAAACTTCAATAATATCTGTAAATACAAGGCTTTTTTAAAAATAAAAAGCTATTACAACAGCATACGAGAATTGATGCAATGTAATTGAGGATCTCTTCTTGAATATACAAACATAGATTGAATGTTTATTATTGTTAAAATCCGTAACCAAATCGGTAAATAATTGTAGAATTATGGGGTTCAGAAATTACCTTATAAACATGGCAAAATTAATGTTGAAAATGGTATATAATATCTCATCCAGAGAACTAGTATTACCCATTGCACACGCACAGATTTCTTATACCGGTTCTTGCTGACGGAAATAATGATATACTGAAGTATGCTTGCAAATACCAAACTGAAACTATTATACTTAATTAGAATCATTATATGGCATAAACTTTGCGCCCCTTGTTGTCCATAATGGAACTAATTTACATAATATATGTATATGAACCAAGATATTGCTTATATTTCATCAACATTTGGATTACTCTGATGCATTCCCCTGCCAAAGGGATGACGGCCAATAGGATAGAACTGAACAAATTTCACCCTCTCCTCATGCACCTTTATCCAAGAAAGTGGCTTCCATAGCCAATCAGGCGATAGTTCCCTAAAGAGGAAGAGAATAAAACTCTCTTGGATTTAAGCCTAAAAGTCTTTCAATTATTAATTATAAGCGCTTTACTAAAATACCGAGCAAACATACTCACCTCCAAAGGATACTTCCTACTGGTTTCCGCTTCCTTAGTTACCATAGCAGAAACCAACCAAGATAGGATGAAGAATCTGAAAGAACAGAAATAATAACATAATTGTCATACAGCTCTTTTAAAATAACTTCCTGCATAACATATAATCTATTACAAAACTCTTAGCTTTAAATTTCGTTAAAGTTGTGCTTTTGAAACATTCCGCTACAAACTCAGCAAAATTTTTAAAATTATTTATGCAACCAGAGAAACATTATTTACGCTACGCTACACAATCAGTATGTTTTAAGCATACCTACAAGGTTTTGTATAGGTTTTTCTATAATTTTTGATTTGCCCTATTATATATAACTTAATGAGAACCAATAGGATTTCGACGACTATTGCTATAAAAATAAAGCTTTAGATTTTTTGGTAATATCAGTATCTGTAGCATATAATATTCATTCATTCATTCATTATCTGTTTACCCTCCTCTTATGTAGGACTTACACCCCCCAGGACTTACAAGCGGGTGCCTGGGGTCAGAGGCCCGTCGAGGAGCAGACACTCATGGATCAGACAGAGCAATCCAGGATGGGTGATCAGCCCGATGCCTGGTATGGGATGAAGGAAGTAGATGAAACGAAATGTTGGTGAAATGGATGAAAGGAAAGGTGAAGATGGAGCAGTTGGTGGAATGAATGGCGGGGGAAACCGGAGAACCCGGAGAAAACCCGCCCAGACGCCGCTTCGTCCACCACAAATCCCACATGCATCCCTGGGATTGAACCCGGGTCGCCTCGGTGGGAGGCGAGCGGTCTAACCACTCGGCCACGGCGCTGTAGCATATAATAATTTAGTCAAAATCGTTTTAGAATAAAGTACAACATAACATAATTTTTTTCCGTCAAGACTAATTGATGTGATGGGATTCCATGAAAATCTTCGCCTTGCATCCTTAAAAGACACTCGACTTAAAACGAAGTTTGATATTAATCCAATTTTTTTTGTTTTTACTTTTTCTGTCACTCACCTATAGTAAGTAAAAGAAGTATTGCATTCCACCCGAAAATTTGGAGAGATATTTTATTAGAAATATACATTTTGAGTTTCGCCGATAATTTTAAATTAATATGCTGCGTACGTGAAAACAGATTAAGTCGAATAGATATTATATTTCGTATTTACGTCCAACTTTCAAGATTGTAACTGGAAAAATTTTAAGACTCCTCTCCTCCATACAATCTTTCACATAGAAAAAAGGTATTGGTTAATTCTTGTTTTCTTAAAAATAGCTCTAAGGATTTCGATTAAAAGACCACACAGTTGACATTCCTCTCGTGCCATGAATAAAACGTAGATCTGAATTCTTTCAGGGAATACTAGTAGTCCTTGAAATCTTTTTCATTCTCTTTGCATGTATATTGCTTGGACAACATATAGAGAAACAAAAAATCTGCCACAGAAAATATTTGCAACTGAGTAAAATATACAATACTTTTTTCTTAATATTAACTTATTTTCGAGATATTCTTTTTGGGAGTGCTCTGTTGACTTCCTGCCAAACAACTGCTTTTGACTGTCGGTCACAAAGATCTGACTGAACTGATATCACCTTCTCCCTCTTCTGCTTTCATCCGAGGAAGTGATTTCGACGTGCGCCAATCAGTGAAAGATTCCTGAGGAGGAGAGAAGAAACTCTCTCGAAACTTTTGATCATAATGAATTAATTCATAACATACGGCTCAAGCTCTAAGGTATTTTAGTCGTGATTATAATAGAGACTATATACCCACCTCCAACTATGCTGAGATGCTGAGACCTGTTATTAACAAAAACAGATTTGTATATAAATAGCTGAATATTGTTTTTGCATATAGCATTTAATTAAGACGATATGTTTAGTTTAAACCATGACTATGCAAAAATGTACTGTGGGTAATGTAATGTGGATAGAATAATCGGTTTTCATGTCAATAACATAAAAAGGATGCAGTGAATTTGCAATGAGTAGAGAAAGGTATACAAGTGCTGTACATAAAAATGTTTGTGTTATGTTGCTCTTAGACAGTTACACAAACAGATGGATGGAACCGAGTAAGTGTGAGGCTCGCATTTCGGAGGTCACGAGTTTGGTTCCCGCAGATCGCCCACTCTGACCTTGGGTTTTTCGTGACTTTCCTGGTCGGTAAGCACATGCCAGGGTAGTTTCTCATCTACCACGACTTCCTTTCCACCATTTCCCTTTCATTCCTTTCTTTTTCATTGCAGGTGTGCTTCTAGGTTTCGTGGCGTATGGCGGTGCCGGGCAGATGACGCGGATGCTTGCTCGAAGAAAAAAGTACCGGTGGATATCAGAGGGCTGCTAGGTCGACAGGTCGTTCATTGCCCTGTCTAGGCAGCTCCAACAGTGGGACGGGTCTCCTTAAACCTGAACTGTGAGGGACCTACGCGGGTTTCTGTGGCGGCCTTAGCCTCCTGTGGTTACTTCAGTTCATCCCTTCCTTCTGAGGGGAGTTAGTTACAATAGATCTATGTAGATCTATAGATCAAGTATAACATATACCTATACAGATGGTTGGGCAGAGAGGCATATAGGCACATGGTGATTCAGGCTTCTTTAAAGCATGCACTTCAGGTTAAAGCTCCATATCAAATTTTAAATCAAATATAATTCTTTGAGAGGAAGTAGTGCATCAAGAAAACAAAACTTGGGTCAGATCTTATGACTAGCAGCTTCAAGCAGGTGTGGGTTCTGAAAAGGCACAAAACTCCCTATGTAATATTTGTCTCTTCCCCGCACCTGTTGCAGATTTTCAGCTCTTCTCGGACTCATTTTTCGCCTCATGACTAGGCAGATGCTACGTGAAGAAGGTATCCTATTAAGAAAGAAAGAGGGAAGAAAACAAGACGTCTACAAAACGAGTTAACATGTGACAGAGCGAGTGCGTGACGTTTGTAAAGACTTGCTTGTGTGGTAATTAGTTAGTCGTACTCACGAACCCATTAGTTACAAGTAGCTTTAGGGTGCCGATGTGTGGGTGTGTCAACAACTGATCTGACAGCCTGTACCTGTGTTGTGACAGCTTTGCCATTGTTAACGTATACCAATCAGTAAACCGGACAGGAGGGTTTGCTTTTGAGTTTCAGCCTATCCCAGATATCTGCCTGGAAAAAAAATCTTTATTTCTCAATATTTGCAATCTGTGTCGCACAAGCGTGCTCTATAATGTTCAAGATTACACTTGATATTCTAAGACCCATAACATTCAAGCCTTGCAGGTACACTTTATTCTCCCTAAAATATCCTAAACATCTGAGTGACGCCAATATCAACCTTCTTAAATACATAAAATTATTAATTATAGTGCCCAAAATCTTCTGCAAAATTAGTTAGTCCCTATTTTAATTATATATTTTGACTGTATTGTCCGAAATAATTGGTTTTTAAATTTACGTGAAGCGCGAAGACAGCATGTATTGGAGGCAACAATGCTGGTCGCCAGGAATTAATATGCCTCTAGTAAACCAGCGGGATGGCTGAGGGGACCTCGGCGACCGCCCACTCTGGCCCCATGAGATTTTCGTGGCTTCCCGGGTCGATAGGTAAAGCTAGGGTACTTCATCTTCTATCACGACTCTCCTACCCCTCATTTCCTGTATTCGTCATCTGTTTCAGGGTTGTAAGCCCAGGCGACGGGGGCTGTTCAGTGGGTTGCGGCTGGGCAATGGCATGAGCTCTGGGAGGTTTCTTACTGGCGTCGACTCTCGGTTAGGTCTCTCCTTCGAGGGGACTTCGGCCCGGTGGAGCTGCCGGAGGTTCGGTCGCTTGTGCATAGGACCGGGTGGCGTCGTATGCGTTCAATCCGGATATATTAGGGACCCCGTCGTCATCCGGATCTCTCTTCTCATCCTCCATTCAGGGGGGGTCACTGGTATAATAGAAGCACAAGGTGCCGACTAACCTGCGCGCGTGCTCTGTCCCAGTTTCGGGGACCTCCTCCATGCGCTTGTACCTTTATCTTTACCTTTACGCCTCTAGGCCTTGCTGGAACGACAAAGCGCAATTTTTAATTTCACTTCTAGTCTTTGTATGCGCTTCAATGCTCATATTCTTTATTGCGTTTGGCTTCAACGCATGATATTCTGAAACGAAACAACGATTTCATAAATCGTTAGTTTTTCCGTCCTTGTTGGTAGGTTATAAATGTCTTAATTATAATCCGGGAAGGTCATGTATTGTCGTTTAAACGAAAGGGTAAGAAACGGCATTTTCTGCCTTATGGTGGTGGTAATTAATGTTTAAGGTTATTAAAACTAATTGGAATGGTAAGAAAGTGAAAGAATTATAAAAACAGCTTTGTAATTTTTGCTTTAAGAATTAATTTCAGGATATACCTTTTGAAAAATACCTTAATTTGTTTTTCTGACTGCTTAAAGCCTTTTGACTGCCCAATTGAACATTTAGTGCGTGAAGAAGTGGGTACGAAAATGCAACAAAAATTAATTTGAGCATTTGAACGCACTCTTTTTATGTTTTAAAATTGTTTTAGAAGAGAACAGATTAAAGATTTGAAAACCACTATAATATGAAAAGTTAGGATAAAGAACAAGAAACTAAGAAGATAGAAGAATACAGATACATACGTATGTACACAAAACGCCAACATCTTATATCACATTTCAAATCTGTAAAACCGATTTATTCCAAATACTGTTTTTCAAAGTCAGTATTATTCTGAGTAGCATCGTTTAGAAAATGTCCTTTGTCGTATGTTTACATTTGAGGGTTTATATTGGTATCCCATTGAAAATGTGGGTTGTTCTTTTTGCTCTTTCTGTACTAGCTCACTACAAGCAACTTCTGATATAAGCAGTTGAGTTTTGCTTCCACATCTAGTATACATGCCGTATTTATATTATTTCTATATAACCATCGTAATTAACGTAAATGGATCAAAAATCTCTTTTTGCACCGTGACTTCAATACATATTGGTTTTGATTTAAAAACAAAGTCCAGATTCTAAAATCGGGATAAAATTCTCATTTTTAAATTCTACAACGAGCAAATGCTATAACATTTACCAGTTCTGGCGTTTAAGACCTTTCATTTGACTAGTTTTAGATTTTGTTTTCAAAATTGCAACACAGACTTTTTAACTTCCTCGTGGAAGCTAAAAGTAGTTTTACATGTACTATTTAGTAAGGAAATTGTTTTGGTGTAATACCTGAAGTTGCAGTAAAATTGGGCTTTGATCTTAAGGAGGAAAAGCTGTCAAAGTCAAGAATTATCAAGTGTTCTACTGGGCTTCCTTCTTAACGCCTCAGCTTTTGCGATTTCACGAATGTATTTTTCAGCCAGTTTTAATTATATGTCGCCAAAACTATATCATCAAAATTGCTCTACTAAAACATATGAAATACCTTTATAAACACCACACATGATTAAAGTTAGCTTAGACGAATATATTCTGGAATCACGTATAAGAAACACATATATGTATGCAATTGACAGTAAAACGTAAGGCTCGCATTCCGGAGACCCCGGCTTCAATTTCCGTTGTAGGCAGCCACTCTGATCTTGGATTTTTTCGCGGTTTCCCCTGGTTGGTAGGCGAATGTTGGGAACGGGCTATCAGAAAGATCTATCTCCGTCAGGAGAGGTGAGCCTGTGATGGGGGTCCAGCCAGAGTCAAGATATATCTCAAAACGTTAGTGACCCCGCTTGTGTCCGAGCGTACTGCCCCGGATGTGGTCACTCTTTGTGTTTCGCTTCATCCCTTACTCCTAGAGATTTCCAGAAGTACAATAGGCGACTTCTCCGTTTCCTCATAACCATAAACATGCAACTGGTAGAGAAATTCATGTGACTGTTACATGTTAGAGTTTCGCACAGCATTTTTCTGCTTGTTTTCAGCCTCATGGGATCAGGCCTCCAGTTGTTTCCACATCAACAGAGATTCAGTGAGCCCTGCCATTCAGTTGAGCGAGCCGCTCACACGTCTACACTTTTGGCACGTAATCAATCAACACGCAGTATTAAAGTGTCCGTGGACCTGTTTGTCTCTGCGTTTATACGCGATGATCTGAAGAATCACCGAGCACGGCTTTAGATACGTATAATATTCGTACAGAATGTGGCATAACTCAATTAACCGCTGCACATATCGAATTGTTACATACAATGAAAACTTGAGGGAAATTCGGCGCCGAAAATTTGTTGAAAGAACATTCGTAGGACTGGTGAAACTGCTATAGCCTAGATCCGTGCAAAACCCCTGCAATCTCGATCAATACTTCTGAGTATTTACTCCTTCAAAGGTTTGTTTAACACCTTGGCTAATAAGGTTTCAAATATCTAATATATATATATATTGTTGCATGCTGGGTAGAGGCCTAAAAGTTTACATGAAAATTAAACTAATTTTTAGTACCCAGTACGTACATTGAGAGGACGTATACTAACTTGGCTGCAAAGGACCGAAACTTGATTTGGAGTTTAAGAGGATGGCGTGGGTTTCATTGTGAAAAATCCATAATACAAATCTACTTACAAATTCCTAATTTATTCCTCAACCGTTTGGAGCATCTACATTATACAAATGAAAGGTGAGGGAAGATGTTCGCCGATCTAATAGCCGGCTTGCACACACGATCCGCTCTTCACGGAATACCCTGTAAGAATGACGCTATATCCCCACCACTCGTGACTAGTAAAAACCATAAAAACAATATGTCTGGTAATGACAATGAAACCCCCAAATTATTAATACGCCACAATATATATAGTATGCATTACATTCACATGACTTTTTCTATACTCTTTTTGCAAACTATCCCTACAAAACCTTACTTTTGTGTCTACTTGTTTCTATCTACTTGTTAATCGAAATAAACTTTTCCAGAAATAATTTCAATACACATTTCGTTGTATAACAAGAGCAATATAGGAAGCAGAAGGGAGAGTAGAATGTTTAAAATCGGGTTGCTATACGCTGGTTTTGAATTTCCATACTCTTTGCATGAAATCGCAAGAAACAACTGAATGGTGTCATCACTTCAAAAAATGTCAAAAGTTATTGAAAACTAAGAATCTATTAAACTGGATGTCTAGAAATTAGCCGATGCCCAAAAAAGTTATTTGAAATAAATTGTGTCTTAATAATAATAATTTTTATGCTACATAATAATTTTATGATTTATTACATTATTTTTGTAACTATTGAATAAGTATTAGACTGTTAGGCCTGTTCCGATTTCAAGATGTTAAAAATGACCAGGCCACCTGATTAAGGGTCTTCTTCTGTCCCTATACTCTCTTTGGTGGTTGGAAAATAGAACGTTTGGCAACATAGATATGATTGTTTAGTTTATTTTACATGTCTAATTTGGTCCTAGAAATCAAAAAGCATCGCTAAATAAATGGAATATAGTTATATACTGGGTTTAGGGCCGGTTTTTCAGCTAAAATATTAAATTTTAATTACCCCAGTATGCACATTGAGAGACTAGCTGCAGAGACAGCGAGAGGACCAGGACTTTGAACTTCACATTCCAGTGCAGGCGTGGGATATTTATAACAAACACACAGAATTCACATTAGCTGAGGTTTATTCAACATAAACACGGTGCCCCTACTTCGCACACAAAAGACATAAAGAAAGAAATGAGGGGAGATGCTACACACACGAGTTACATTCACACTCTTCACATACAACCTCACTTACCCGACTCTCAAACCAAAGTGACGATAACACGCCGCAAAGAAATGTAACGCTAACCTATCCCCCCTCTCCAACCCTCCCTAGACCTGCTAGCTCGAACTGGAGAGCGTCATGCCAAAATGAACTTCATAGCCAAAGCCGAAAGAATTACCCCACAATGCTGTTGCCAATACCACGCAATAATGTGTCTGGCATCACAATAGCTACTAATTACCTAATACGCCAGAATATTATCATGAACCTTGTTAATATTATAATAATTATTATTGAGCAACACCATTCCACTAGCATGAAAATAGACAGGTCATGGGAAAAACTATGCTTTACGCATCTTTTGGAATGACGTAAGGAACTTAATCAAATGGCTAGAATTGTGCAAGATGGGAGGTAGAAAGGTGGCACCCGGAGAGGACGGAGCTTTACATATCAGTACCATTCTGTATCCTCTCTTTCCTATATGGGTCACTTTATCTGCTCCCAAGTGTACCTTTACGGTAGCTAGTAAGTGCGTGTGATTGTTAGGAATACAAAATATGACTGCCCATTGGAAAATACGAAACAGAACTAGTAGTACGAACATTCCAGTTGTAATAGATACGCTACGTACGGGATAAGAATACTGCAATGTCATAAAGTCGAGTTGGTAGATGTTGCTTTGCTTATATGCTATATAAATGGGCGTATTATTTAAATGTGCGTATGTAGATGCTGATGCGTAACTAACACAAAAGTTGAGTGGACTATAGGCACCTTTATAACACGCAGAATAAGTGAAAAATAAAACTCATATCATTGTTAATATCAACGAGTTCAAAGAAACTCATTACACCGTGAAATTCGGCAACACTTTAGCTTGATCTACACGGCGAAAATACAGTTCAAGCGCTGCCAGCGCAATGAGCCGCTAGTATGGGCAACAGCATCTCATGAGTTGTGATGTGGTTACGGCGACGTAAACAAAGAAAGGGAATTTGAATTAATTTCCAAATTTGAATGGGGTCCCTGCCCATCCCACCCAGCCATTATCTGTCACTAGAAGAATCTTCACTGTCACGCTTCTCCACACTCCACGAGCTGCAAGGAAAATGGAATTTGGTACAGGAGTTCCGTAAAGTATCCCAATGTTACTGGAGAGAACTGGTGAAATGAGAGCGTTTACCTGTTGGTTGAAGACTGGTTGTTACTGGGTATTACATGCAGATAGGATCAAGGCTGGGTAGCATGTGCAAATACAGAATGTCAACGACATTGGAGGTGAAATTTGCAGGATATAACAAAATAAAAGTGTGTTAAAACTTAAGGAAAGGCTTCATTTTATTTAGAGAACGAAGGTACGTTACGTGAACTCACGAGGTCCGAAAGCGCTGCCTCGAACTTCCCATCCCAACTATGTACGCTAGGAAAGAATTAACCGGAAGAAAGGGGTATTTGAAGTGAGAAAGTAAACACAAACTGACAATCTAGGACTCCCTTAAATCTAAATGAAAGAAAAATATATTCCAACTATAAAATGTATATTAAGGATGCAACCATAACATTAACTAATATTGACAATTCCGATGCGGTAAATCTGCTGTTGTTTCATGCACAATAAATTTAATTTAACTTCCAATATTAAAATCATAATCCACTATGCGGAATTACTTTGTTATTCTCCACAAAATTTCGGAATCGCATTTCTCACTCTGAAGAGTAACAAAAAAGAATTACTCCACCAAACCCACAACGGCCTCAGCACCGTAGCAAAATACAACACGCAATGTGAATACACTAATTTGGAATGTTTTGCGCTAAAATGTGGTTGCACTATAAATGATAGCGCCATAATATATGACTGCATGACCTCGAGAAAAAACGAATAGCATCTTACCACATGAAATAGTGTAAGTATTTGAAAGTTCAAAGCAATAACAAAGAATATCTAAAAAATGGTTAACGATAGAATAAAAAGTTATTTTATATAAACTGTGTGCTTTACGAGTTTACAGTTTTGTACAGTAAGATTTAAGTCGATACTGTGATGGACTGAAGTAAATGGAGTCATGCATTTTAGCATACATGTAGTGATTTTACTTACGTAAAAATAATAAGCAACACTATATTATCCTATTTAAATTGCAACTCTAGTTTGTCCATACAAATTTATATAATGCCCTCCAATTTGCTGATGATTTATCGAATAGACGAGCTTTATAACGTATCCATATTAATTGCTTTGGTAATAAGACCTCAATTGTACTTTATAGTTAAACGTGGTTCCGCAAGCAGAAATTACACTATTAATGGCCTAGGTTCTCACGGCCGGAGCCGTATTTCCAAAATTACTTTTTTCCGGACCACAAGAGAGTAATGTTTTAAATTATTATTTTAAAATGTTTTGTTACACTTATTTAATTACTCTATATAAAACAAAGAAGAAGAATAAATTAACTGACGAGAAACAAATAAATAAGTATAATTTCCACATGGTTTATGAAATACACCCAACAAACGTTATATTCTTTAAAATTTTGTACATAGCTTTAGTAAGTAATGTTAAAGTAACTTCACATGTCATTAATTGTTAGTATATGGGATTCAATATTCAAGATATTCATTGTTATAAAGTATTGTGTAATAGCTAGGATATAAATAACAAAAAGGTAACAAACATTAAGCTCTAGCCCTTGCCAAGGTGAATCAATAAGCATAGAAAGTTTTCTTCAAAATGACTATGACGCTATAGATTAAATAAGTAATTATGTTCTTCAACATTAATATCGACGCCAAAAAGGACAAATAGCGTAGTTAAATACTTAAGGTATTGGAGTCATTAATAGATAATAAATGTAATAACGGGTTGAGAATTATAAAAAGGGAAGTTGTTATATCTCCGTATAACGATATATAAAGAGACTAACTATTTGTTATAAAATTAAATTTCATCAACTATTATTGAAAAGACTTAAAGAATTGCTTGTCTAAATCCATTAATAGGAGTTTACATTAATATTTTCATCTAAAAGCAAATGTTTTAAGAATACTACTTTGAATAAAGCCAAAACTTAACCTTATTTTTTGTCAACAAAATACATTACCAACCTAACTGCACAGCAGCAGTTGAGTTGCATTGCTTAGCTGCATATAGATTTAAGAATCTACCGAATCCGAGAGCAACGAACCCTGAGAAAAAGAGAACTCATCCGGGAATATATGTAACAAAACCTTTGCTACGATGTTACATAGACATCACTGCAGCATCCCTAGGAGGACGACAACGAGACCAGGTGATCAACGAGAAGCTACGTCTCACCTACTGCAGCTGGTGACCATCATTACATTCCACTGCAGGACTTTGGTGTCATTGTCCATTGGTTTTTATAAAAACATTAGTAGTCCGAGCGAAACAAATTTGTCAGCCGCATTTGGTAAAAGAAAAGCCTTCAATGGCGTTGGTTATTCTGCTAACTCATTTTAAAAGATTTATACGGTTTTAAAAGAAGTCAAACAAAAGTTTAGATCCTCTTATCTTCAAAGGTATGGTGTCCTTGCCTTATACAGGCTGATTCAGGACATCTGCAACAAACTTTGTGGAGTGATAGGTCTCACAAATAGGATCAGATTTTTGGCAAATAACCGATGCTGACTTATGCTTTGTTTAGAAGCCACATGACTGAGCAGACAAGGTCCAGAGGTTACATTAGCTCATTTATTGCTGTAAGGACAATGAAAATTAAATAAAAGTATTTCATAGAAGGCCTTCAAAGTGTCCACCTTTGACCCCAATGCATTCACGACACCGTCATTCCATTGACTGTAAAACCCTTTCCAAAATGTGCGTGCCGTCTGGGAATGCGGTCAAATGTGCGATGTAAGCACACAATCAATTCTTCCCTAGTGTCAACAGAGGTAGCATACGCGACACCCTTCGCATTCCCCAAAGAAAGAAATCAAGCGGCGTTAAGTCGGGCGATCGCGCTGGCCATGTAACAGGTCATCCTCCCTCTAATCACTTCTACCGTAGGTGTTGTTGAGGTTATCTTACGGAATAGCTGAAGTGTGGCGGAGTCCCGTCATGCTGGAATCACATGTCCCTTTGCGTAGCAATAGCCACATTCACCATGAGCATGTGGCTCCTACACAACGCATCAGCCAACATCCGTTGTTTGGCAAAAAGTTATCCTCTATAGGAGACCTACCGTTTCACAAAGTTTATTCTAGAGGGCCTGAATCATCTTGTTGAGGATCATTGGCAGGTTTTAAAAGAAGTATCAAATCAAAGTTATACGCAAACCCAAAATAAAATGTGACAAATTCTACGTTGGCCAAAGATATATGAGATCCTCTTATAGCGATAGATGTCTATTATGTAGCTATTGAAAGGTGTATATAAGGACAATAAAGCCCAGCATAAACACATGGATTTCAAACACAAAAAAACTGTCGTCTAGGACAAATACAAAAATAGAGAAATGCGGACAACGTGGTATTGACATACCATAAGATGATGTACGAGCAAGACGAGATTTTTTCAAAAATGAGACTTCTTAGAAAGCAACAGAAATATATAAACACACAGTAATATAAGTAAAAGAGAGAAACACTGAAATTGGATCGATCATGTATTCCTGTACTTAACAAACATGTTATTTCCGACAATAGTCAGTATTGACTGCTTTCATTACTCTTCCCTCCGCTTCCATGAGTTTCAGCCGATCAATAATATTATCAACTTCTAGAATCGGCCCTCATATCAGTTCTCTGATGATGTCCACAACAGTTATAGATGAAGCATTAGGTTTTATAAAAATCAATGGAATACGGCACCAAATCTCCGAAGTAAATAAATTAAAAGCCTTCACTAAGCAGGTAGATATGTACATGTAAAAGGTACGTACTCAACCTATCTTGGTAATTCTTTCAACATTAAAAATCCCTGTTCTCAACAAATAAAATACATTGAGTTTTATTTACGGACGCTCCTTGACTTCTGTGGTCCTTGGTTCTATATTGGGCGTGAAAGAAGTAATTTTGCTCAGAGGCCTCTTGATGAGGCTTGAGGTACTTTTAGGTGCCGTAAATCTAGAACACGGAACCACCGGCTTTACTTCGCTTCCGAAGGATGCCATGCTAAGGATTTTTATGTCCGAAAAAATATCCAAGTTTTTACTTTCTTTACCACGTGTCTAGAAGTTTGAGGAAATATTGCAATCCAACCAAAAATTCGTTATCGGGATTTCACCGGAAATACGTATTTTGAAGCCGCCTGAATAGAAAAAAAATATTTGTGTGTGTGTGTGTGTGTGTGTGAACAGCATAACTCAAAGCAAAAAATCGGATGAATACTACAATTCGCATGAGGTTTAGTTTAGCATTCCCCAACGATGCGACACAAAGATTTTTGAGAAAACCTCACATGCCAAATTACCATTTACATGGAAATTGGTTTCTAATTTTTTTTATTTTCTCAGAATGTCTCTAATGACTTATATTAAAATTCTATTTGTTTATGACATTTAAATGACTAAATATCTTGATTTTTTTCTGGAATATCTTGAGAAGTCCTCTTCATTGGCAATTGATTTTGTAGGCATTTGTATAACTGGTATATCATAAGATAAAAGCTTCTGCTCAAAAAAATGGAGATCCCTTTAAAACTCACAGTTTATTCCAAATGATTCTATTATCCTTTTTTCACTCCCTTAGATAAAAATCAGCATTCTTTGACCTATTTACACAACACTTTGTACACTTAGTGCCCAATGAAAATTATAAGCCGCCTTGCAGCTTTCAAAAGCTACTCATCATATGTTCAATTTCATATTTGGAAAGCTGCATTTTTTAACCTATCTACACAAAATATTGTATAGTAGTTGTACACGATCTGGAAAAGTCGAAGGCAACCTTGCAACTTCCAATTATATAGTACATCAAAAATTGAAAAACCTATCCATGCTATTTTCAACCCCTTATATATAAGTACTAAAGTACAGTTCTTGGCCAATGGGAACATACTTGTGATTTTAGTTTTCCACGCAGTCCTGTGTATTTATAACCCTCATGAATTTTACAGGGCATATTCTCCCTCAGTTATTTTCGATGTTATTTTCAAACACATGATAGAAATAGTTACAGATATTTCAGATGTTTCCTCTCAACACCAGGTTTTGAAGCCGAAGGCAATTTCCGGGCGCTTATTTCAGACAACTTAATTCTCTTCTTATATTGTCGATTAGTTTGATTTATTATTGACCGTAATATACTGTGAGAGAGAGAGATATATCATTTCCGGATCACTAACAGACTCCTTGTCTTTATTTTGATTTAAGACCACATTAATTACTTAAGACATTCATAATTTCCATAGTTTCTTCCTTGGGAATAAAAACAAATTAATAAATTTAACAAATCAATTAAATATTTTACTGAACTCTACCACAATACACTTTTTCTCTATTAGTCAACAGCATAATTTAAAAGTGACATGTTTTTGCTAGCTAAATGAATAAATCACGAAGAAATTTCATTATATTGAATAACCGTTCCGGCATTTTACTAAAAAAAAATACAAGAGATTGGGTGACAACGTAACTATCAGTACACAAAGTAATCTAATGTAGTTAGCTATACATCTTTTTCTACCCATTAAAATCCACATATAACCTTATTTATTACAACATTCATTAAAAATGATTTTTTTATCCTTTCTTGATATACTTTTCTCTAAAAAGTGATTTCAATGAACATTTGGTTACATAACGAAAAAAAGAATTCGAATTTAAAATATATTCTATGAAAATATATCAAGGGTAACTAATAATGCAGTATTTAACATTCCAAAAACAGCTAACGTCAGGAAAAAAACATTTGTTACACAAATTCTATATTTTAACCCGTTCTACATCTTTTCTAGTTATATTACATTTTACCAAATGAGGGCTTCAGAGGCTATTCGGAGAAAATTCAAGAGAGTGTACATTACGTTAGTCATATAAAAATTTTAAACACGTGATATTTTAAAAGATACTGTCAAAATAGCATCTAAAAGACAAGAAAGTAAGGTAGAATATTTTATCAATGTAAAGAGTGGTTGGTGATGAAATTTCCTGAAAATCTTGAGTTGCAGTTGAAAAATTCAGGCGTAAACACGGATTTCTTAAAATGCGTATTTTTTACTTAGGGTAGTTATTTCCGGTAAAATCACGATACAAATTTTAGCTTCAGAGTACAATACTAGTTGAGAAAGAAATAAAGCAAGAGATAAATTTCTTCAACTTTTTCATAAGATTGTTTTCCTCATTCTGGGTACCAAATGTTCAAGGGCATGTATTTTCTCGGAGAAAAGAACCCTTGGCAAAATAAATAGCAATCTTTTCATGTAGTTTAGGGTTGTCTAAATTTCATTAAAATTCTTCGAGTTGCAGCCTCGAAAGAGACAGAGAATGAGAAAGCGAGAGATACAGAGGGAGAGAATTTTCGAAGTACTACTTTATGAGTTCAGGGGATCTCAAAAGCACGTATTTCCGGTAAAATCATGATACCAAATTTTTTGCTATAATACAAGTCTACTTCTATCTTTCACAGGTAAGCGGATGAGAAAGTAATTACCTACAATAAATGTCTTTAATTTTGTTGATTTTCATTTCGGGTCACATACGTATAAGGGTACACACACGCACCACAGTGTTACGCTAGGAAAAGGGTTCTGTTTAATTAAAATAAAAATGAATATGGATTTCTTTATGTAAAGGTTTGTTTAGGGTTGGGAGGAGTTTCGTTAAAGATGCACACACAGACAGAGACGGAGAAAGCTTTAACTGAAAGTACTTCTTTTTGGGTTCAGGGACCTCAAGACATATATTTCCAGTAAAATTTCCACACTTGTTTTCAGAAAGCAGTGCTGTTTCTGCCTAACTTAGATAAACGGTTGAGAAAGTAATAACAACGAGAATAAACGTCTTCAGTTTCCTTCATAACATTTTTGGGGACTAAACGCTCAAGGGTGCGCGATATTCAGCGTTCCTTCAGAAAAGTAGCCCTCCAGAACTTTTGGAACAACACTTTTACTAGACCAAATTGTTGACACACCTTTCATACATTACTAGCACCTTTTCACAACTGCGGTGATGGAAAATTGTTACCAAAGTTTTGTATGTCTACAAAAGGTAAGTAACGACATAGAAAAAAAATAGCTTTGGGCAGTGAGCAGGCAAAGCCAAGTTAACACTCTTGAACAAAGCAAATCGTGCAACAGGGATTGCTCGATATATTATTCCTTTGTTCACGCACACCATTGATTAATTATGATCATCCCATGCCGTTCGCATTGAGCAAGCACTGGTCCCCATCCATCTTGTTGATTGGATGCCGATAGAAAGTATAATCTCTCACATTATTGTGAAGGAGGCAGTCTTCTTTATGCGGCCCGGAGATGCTAATCTGTCCCCCCATTGTTACACTAAATAGCTATAAATATAGAGCCGAACTTTGGCTGCCTTATATCAAGACGGTCCTGGCCTGCATATAATAGCTTTATACACACAGATTGTGCCGCGTTGGTATTCACTGCGTACGTCTTCCCTTGTTTGAAAAGGGTGTCTTGTAAAGTAGGATATTCTGTCTGCTGTGCATAAGGTGTTAATGGACTTTTCAGATTTTCAAAATTCTAATAAAGCAAAAATATTCCACCAGCCATTGCTTTTATGTGGCTGATATTCATAATAAATACTGAACGAGAGGTCTCCACAGTGAGGCTTGTATTCGGGAGGTCCCATGTTCTATTCCCGTCGGGACGGCGCTCTCACTATGGGTTCTTTCGCTGGGTGGTTGCTCAAGAATTTCCTGCACATCATTTCCTTTCACCTGTTTTACCTCGTCCGTTTTGGGGTTGTAGGACTAGGCGACGGCGGTTGGTGCGTTGCGGCAGAATGGTGAAATTTGCGCTTTGGAAAGATTTCCTTCTGGCGCCTGCTGAGGCCCCCTTCCTTCCTGATAGCTGTCTTGTCCGCACCCAGATCCCCAGGGTTGCGAGTGACTCAGCAGAGCTTGGTGTCATGTTGAAATAGTTAAGAACCTCGTCCTTGCTAGTGCACATCGTTGTCCGGATCCGGTCACCCTACAGGTCTTCCCTTCATCCTTTTCTCACAGGGGCTAAGTTGGACGCACAAAGAGTCCAGAATAGCCTAGGTGCGGTGCTGCAGTTAATGGAGGCCCCTCAGTCTGATTATTCCTAACTCTTATATTAAAGTGTTTAAAGAAAATTCGGTGATATATGGAAACTATTTAAAATAAGTAGGAACATTCAGGTAATTAAGTGGAAACTAAGTGGCGAAAATTTTCCAAAAATTACGTATTTCGTTATTTATGTAGTTTTATTAACTGATATTTGCTCTTTAATGTGATATATATTTCATCATTAAACTTTTTTTAAAGGTGGTAATACATCTGCCATTTTGTACTGTGAGTACTGCACTACCACACAGAAGGAAACTCAAACTCCTACGCACTTTGGAGTAGAGTAGTAAGCTTTAGGCCAACTTTTAGGAGAAGTTTTGCTCTACAAGTTAGTATGTACTGCTAATAAGTACACTAGCTTATGTGTTCTCAAGCTATGAGGTTTCTTTGTTTGTAAACATATGCAAGTTTGTTTTCTCCATTGTTGTTTTCAACAGTTTCTCTGTGAATTACATTTTCTGGTATAAAATACCCGTTTTCTTAGAAACTATTGAAGATAGCCGAATTAACATTTAGGATTGTAAAAGCCATTCATAAGTCTGTTTTTTGATCTACTTTGGTGAAAATAACTTAGTTGGTTGTTAAAAAAATACATTCACATGACTTTCTCTACCCTCTATCGTTTATTAGTGGGTATACAAACTAGTCTTATAGCTTGGCTCTCAACTCATGGCACCGGTACCGAAACCAAATTCCTACCTTCAGTGGACGATTCCACTTTTGCAATGGAAGTGGGGGTGACAGTCCCTCCTTCTCCTTCCTCTTTATTGCCAGTGATTGATGGTCACCCCCCTCAACCTCAGATATGCAGCATTATGTTCCTGTATCGCGCAGATCGGTGCCATTACTTCAGAGCCAAGCTCTACTAAAGCTCTACTTCATTTTAATCCAAATAAACCTTTGCAGAAATAGCTACAATACACATTCCTTATAGACACAAAGAGAACAGCGATAGTCAAATGTTTAAGAACTGGACACTATATGCTGGCCTTAAAATTCCATACTGTTTCAATGGAATTGCGAGAAACAACTAAATGTTGACAGGACTTTAAAAGAATGGATAAGTATTGAACAATTCGAACCATTAATGACGGATACCTCGAAAATGGCTTATGGCACAAAAAAGTTATTTGAAATAAATTGTATATTTCAAAGAATTCTACATTTTTTGCGTAGTACCTTTTCGTCTGTCGTTTAACGTTTACCAGTTATACAAGATTATACAAAACTCCTTCCAAATGAAGAGGACTTCAGAGGCTATTCCCAGAAAATTCAAAATATAAATTTTACTTGTCATGTAAATATCTTTAATATATGGTATTTTAATCAAAATCTTAGTGCCATTTTTAGAAAACAAAAAATTTCGGATAATGTTCCATGATAGGGAAGTTTGGGGTAGGCGATTTTCTTGAAAAATCTTCGTGTTGCATCCTTTGAAGGTATTGAACTTAAATATGGTGTGACTTCTCGGTTTTGAGTTATGCTGTTCACAGACATACACGGGGACCTGTTTCTAAAAATGCTTGTTTTGTATTCAGGGGCCCAAAAATGTATTTTAGAGTAAATCTCGGTATCGAATTTTTCTGCGGAATGCGACACTTCTCTATGTACTAGGTACGTGGTAGAGAAAGTAAAAATGCTGATGAAAGAAAATAAATCTATCTTCCTTGATAAACAAATGCATTGGACAAAAATACATCAATGTACTTAAAAGACACACACTTACATCCTGTAAAATTTCAGTCTGATATCTTAGACAGTTTCTCAGATAATCAGTCATGAATTTAGCACATTTAACTTAAAAGATTTTAATCTTTCCTTACCATAAACATAATCATTTCTCAAGATAAACGTTCAATGCTGGTAAGACTAAGTCTTCCCAGTAATTTTAAGTTTTTGTATCCTGGGTACTTTATTTGGTATTAAAATGGCAAAGCTAGAAAGTAAGAACAAAACTTTTAATTGAAAATAATATCATTGAACAAGTATCGTATTTAAATATCTTGGATGTAATTTAAGCTCTGTAATGCATCAAGATATAAATCAGAAAATAACTACCTTTCAAGCACTATGAGGTATACAATTAAAGGAACACTGAAAGCGAAAACAAGAAGACATACACAATTAAAATTTTATCCATTATGGCCCTTCCTGTCTTATTGTATGTTGAGAGAGACATGGACGCTAAGAAATAAAGACTTCATTAAATTACAAGCAGCCGAAATGCATTTTCTAAGACCAGTAAAGGGCTGTACAAGAGAAGACCGATTTAGAAACGAAGACATTAGAAAGGAATTAAATATTGAATCCGTCATAGAAAAGCTAATGAGATACAGAGAAAACTGGCTTCGATATTTAGAAATAATGACACCTAAAAGAATTTCCAAACAAATAATGGAATATAAACCAAGAGGATGAAAACCAATGGGAAGACCTAGGAAACGCTGAATTTGTGAGACAGGCATAGCCTAATCCTTGATTGAAGAAGAAAAATAATGGTAAAACCAGAAAATAATACAGTTGCTAGCACTAGGCAGGATTTAAAGCAAGTTTATGGGAACCATATGGATGGGCCACGACTTGCGGGTCCTTTGTGAATTTACGAGATTCCCCAGGGTTTTGTTTACCTATAATGGTATGTTTTCAATTTTTTTTTATTTCTGAAAATATCTTTAAGGGGTGCCCAGGCAAACCTTAATTCAGGGTGCATGCCGATAGGCCTGAACTGTTTTAAAAAGACACAAGTATACAGCGCAGTTATATCCATTAGTTGAGCTACACATAATTAAAGCCCTGATGTATATTCACATGACCTTCTGTACTCAATATTCTACAAACTATTCTTACAAATGCTTATTCCTCTATCTACTTCATGCTATGCGAGAAAAAGTTTGTAAGGGGAATACAGGAAGCTGAAATCATAGTCGATTCTTAAAAAACTGGGTCGCAGTATACTGGCGCTGAAATTACATTCTTTGTATGCCCACGAGAAACAATGGAATAGCGATCTAGGAGGCCAAAAAGCTATAAAGTACTTGAAAAACTGATGACAATGGTTATACAAAACGTTTTATTTGACATAAATAACTGTTTTCCATAATATAACTTTATTTTTGCGTAATACGATTTTTTCTGTCTCTTACGATTAATTAAAGAAATTAAAGAATTCTCTAATTAAAAAAAATTAATTCCCCCGCCCTAGGGATAATTGAATCCGAGAATAGTGGGTTAAGAACTGCAAATTTTGTTAAAATTCTTGTGTATAAGATTTAAGCTGCATACGAACTGTTTCGCCTAAAACATGAGGAGTCTTCATTTTTAAACTACTCTTCATTTTGTGATGAATTCAACTTAATTTCAAATATGTAAACGAATTTTCTTCAAACTCCGATATACGTAGTTAGGAGATAATAAATAAATTAATAAAAAACTCAAATACTTTCTTGCTGGCGAGTTGTTACATGTGAGGATATTAACGCCACTTAGTTTATAGGTGTTCCAATGTAGCGTATGCACCTAACAATTGTGTACAGTATTATGTTGTCGCTTTATCCAACATATTTATGTGCTTTTGTTTCTTCAAACACATAAAATCTCATTTTAGTGAACCCTGAGGCTCAAGCTCCACTGTTTGGGAACGATTTCACCAGGCATCCATTGAGAACAGACGGCGAAAGGGAAATGAAACATAGCGAATAGCCGCTTTTAACAAGCGTGCACATCAATTCTGTTTTTTCAACTTCTTGATGACGACAGACTGATGCCGAGCGACAGTTAACATGTTAATCACGCACTTCAACAAGCTGTTGATGGATTTCGATAGAAGAACCGCTTTTGGTACTCAAAAACTGAAGTTCAGTGTACGCATTAAACAAGAGAGAACAGTAGGTAATTGAAGCGATCTGCAGAAATACTCTTGAATCCTAAATACTAAGGTTTTAAGCAAGGTTTTGGGAAATGTAAATTTATGTACGTTTTTTAAGGTGTGACGCTACATTTGAGAATGTACCTGGAACGTCATATATGCTGCATTTCCATAAATAAGCACGTCAAAATAGAGAGACTCTCTCCCATTTTGATTATACCAGCAAAGGAATTCTAAATTCAAAATGAGGCTACTGTGTCTATTATCCATCATTATCTCATGTAATAATTGCATAGCACAACTTTCTATCTTTGTGCATTTAACGGGAAAGGTATGAAAGTTTTAATGAATGGGGCCAAATGCAAGGAATGTACATTTCTAAAATTTTGTAACTTAGTAGTTTTGACCTGTTGCGGATATATTCAGAGATACTGTGGGGCAAGAAAGTCCATTAGAAACTGCATTTGTTGGCTATGTGAAGACTTCCAAGAGCTTTAATGGGCAATTATCCCATTATATTAATTTAATATGAATGTTGGAGGGTCAACTTTACCATTGTTATTATATAACATTTATATTCCTGTAAAAACATAAAGAATTTATTAAGTGTGCGTGTTATATCGTTTCTCTTTACAATTTTCTGCTAAATAATGCTTAAATGTTTCATAAAATTGGGTTATATGTTATGTGTAGCACCTTAACCCTAACCCATGACCGTCTAGGGTTTTAACCTTTCAAAGATTACGACTCTTTTGCTTTATTAACTGTTAAATATATAATGCAATTCATTTCTTTCCCTTATATGTCAATGCATATGCGTGTGTACGTTTTTTATAAGCTCCCATATCCTTGCATCTATTTCCATCAAATTTTGCACACACGCTCTTTAGCACAAGAGTAATAATACCGTGGGAATTGATATAAAAAATCTGATGTGTTACACTCACATGACTTTCTCTACTCTTGTAAAAACTACTTACAAACGCTTATTCTCCATATGCTTCATGTTAATCGAGATATCGAGATGTTAATCTTATTGCTAATTTTCTTGTAGATGCAAGGGGAATATGGTAGGTTTTAAGCGATAGTCAAATATTTTAAGCGCTGGTTGCTATGTGGCGCATTCCATTCTCTTTGCATGTCCAGGATAAAAAAAAGGAATAACGAATTTGAGAAAATGTATAAGTATTGGAAAATTTAAGGGCATAACAAGCAATATCTCGAAAACGGTTCACTCAACAAAAAAATGTATATGACATAAATTGTGTATTTTAACGCGATCTACATTTTTCATGTAGTAAAACTTTGTCTCTTATGGTTTACCAGTTATGCAAAGGTCGTTAATAATGAAGAATACTTTTGGAGACATCCCAGGAAATTCGAGATATACATTTCGTTTCTCATGACAATATCTTAAACATATGATATTGTAATCAAAATCATTAGAGCCATTTGTGAGAAAATTAAGTAGTCTGGGGTGGGGGGATTTTCTTGAAAACCTTCGTGTCGCATCTCTGGAAGATACTGAACCCAAATACCAAGTTCGGTGTTTATCCGGCTGTTCGTTTCTGAGTTATGCTGTTCACAGACACACACACGGACATGTTTCTAAAAATGCTTTTTTTTTTTGGATTCGGGGGTCTCAAAACATGTATTTCCGGCAAAATCTAGGTATCGAATTTTTGGGTGCAATAAAATACTTCCCCTACATACTATACGTAGTAGAGAAAGTAAAAAACACACCTAGCGGAAGAGGTGCTGAAAAATGTAGGTCAGGAGTAAAGTTTGAGAGAATTCTCAGCATCAACGGGCCTGTTATCTCAATGCTTTTGCTAAATAAACATATAAATGTTGCTTCTTAATATTTTAGGGGCGATATTGCAAAAGGCCAACTCTAACAGGAAATGGGGTCGAAATTTGTGAATAGGGACTTTCGAGGATTTTCAGTACGAATGGGATATTTGATATGCGTATTTTTAAGACAATAATCAAATACCATTGGAGCGTTATCGCAAAAAACCATCCCAACCGAAGAAGGGACGGGGAGGAATCTTGAGTTTGTTCACCTCAAACGGGTCTTTTTCTCAAAACTTTCGTGAAATAAAACTGTAAAATAAGATAAATTTCAATAAATATGTGGAACAATAGCAAGAGCTCTACAAAATAAAGCAAGGAAAGAAACAAAACTGCTGTTCTACAAGAGCCTGTGCTCATGTATGAAAGCGAATCGTGAATAATAAAAGAAAAGGACAAACGTAAACCTCAGACAGTGGAAATGATATTTTTACGGAAAATGAGGGAATGCACTAGATTAAACTTAAGTGAAACAACTAGAGAAGAACTAAATATTTATAAATTATATGATAAAATTGAAGAAAATAAACCCAATTGTAAAGAACACATGAAATGCATGAGTGAAGGAAGAATACCACTTTTAATTAATAAATATGAACCTTCAGGATGCAGTGGATACGATGATGTGATGGTCACCAGTTGCAGCGTCTCAGAGCTCCCCTGATCTTGCTGTTGTCCTCCTTGGGATACTGCAGCGACGTCTACGTAACAGCGTAGCAAAGATTTTGTTATATATAAGGTCTTTCAACAAGAATATCCTATCTTTGAACTTAAACAAAACACGTTCTATAAATGATAGAGCTTTATTTCTTTTTTTATTTTGGAACATAATTAATGTCATTACGTGTGGAAGAGGACATCAGTTAAGTGACCGCCGCGACTTCGTTGGGTTGCGCGTATACGGTTGACCCAATTTTCAATGACAGAAGAACGTAAATTAGGTCCAACTTCACGAATAACACGCGTGATGTTATTCATAAGATCGTTTACTGTTTCTGGCTTGTTGACATAAACTCGAGCTTTAGCATAACCCCATAAGAAGTAATCCAACGGCGTTAAATCACATGACCTCGGGGGCCAGTTAACATCACCACCACGGGAAATGATGAAACCTCTGAACTTCTCCTTCAAAAGATCGATTGTTTCGAGAGCAGTATGACATGTGGCACCATCTGGCTGGAACCAGATGTTTCTGAGATCCATACAATCCAATTGAGGCCAAAAATAGTCCCTTATAAGAGACCGGAATCTTTGTCCATGGACAGTTAGAGCTTCTCCATCTTCATCTTGGAAAAAATATGGACCGATGATTCCGCCATACCAAAATCCACACCACACAGTAACCTTTTGGGGATGAAGTGGTCGTTCTTGAATCTGCATTGGATTGCTCCAATAGCGGCAATTTTGTTTGTTAATACAACCATCCATCCAAAAGTGGGCTTCGTCGCTGAAGATGATTTTTCAACAGAACTCCGGGTCAGCTTCCAATTGCTCCATAGCCCAGTCAGCGAATACATGGCACAACCTATGGTCGTTGGGCTTTAGTTCTTGAGTTAACATCATTTTGTAAGCGTGAAACTTCAAGATCAGATGCAGAATTCGCCAAGTTGTGGTCGGCGAAAGTCCCAATTCTTGCGTTCGACGAGCAATTGATTTGTTTCCGTTCTCGCGTACACTCTCACAAACGGCACCTATGTTTTTGTTGGACCCCTTACGTCGATTACGTACAGGCGTTCTTTGATCGCTGACAGAATCACTTCTTTAAAATTTATTGATCAAACGCCAAATCGTTCTCTCGCAGGGACGATTATGCTCACCGCAAACTTCACGCAATACACGGAAGGTTTGATCAACAGATGATCCATTTTAATAATAAATTTTTACAATTTCTACGCGTTGCTGAATGCTGTAACGCTCCATGGCTATTTGTCAATAACAACTTAACCACAAGAAAAAAATGACTTGTGTAACTCAATAACAACGGTAGCTATCACATGTTAAAGATAGGACACTCTTGTTGAAAGACCCTTTATATTCCGAATGACGTCTCTTTTTCTCAAGGTTGGTTGCCCTTAGGTTTGATAGATTCTTAAATTTATATGCGGCAAACTGATGCAACTCAAGTGCTGCCGGAAGTTAGGTTTGTAATGTACTCGTATTTTGTCGACAACAATGATAAGATTAAGTTTTGGTTTCATTCAATGTACAGTAGTATGTATTTTCAATTATTTACTTGTAGATGAGGATATTGTATGCGAAAACTCATATTAATGGTTTTAGATAAACAATTCTTTAACTCTTTTCAAAAATAAATGAAGAAATTTAACTTTCTAACAAATAATTAGTCCCTTCGTATATCGTTGTACGAGAAGTATAACAACTTCACTTTTTATAATCCTCAATCCGTTATTACTTTATCAATTCTTAATGACTACAAAACCTTAAGTATTTTACTACCTCGTTTGTCCTTTTTGGCGTCGATATTAATGTTCAACAATAATAATTACTTATTGAATCTGTGGGGTCTCTCCACCTCTTAACATTTTTGAAGAAAGTTTTCTATGCTATTGATTCATCTCGGCAACGGGTAGAACTTTATTTTTGTTGACTTTTTTATTATTTATATCTTACCTATGATACAATATTTCATTACAACAAATATCTTGAATGTTGAATCAGATCAAATGACAATTGATGACTACGAAATTACTTTAACATTACTTACTAAAGCTATTTACATTATTTGAAACAATTTAAATTTTGCTTGGGCGCTTTCATAAATTTTGGGAAATTATATTCATTTTCTTCTCATCTGTCATTTGTAGTAACAATCAATCATAGTCTTACATGAATATTAAACAAGTGTAATTTAACATTTTATAATAATAATAATAATAATAATAATAATAATAATAATAATAATAATAATAATAAATTCACAATATTATTTCCTGTTGCAAGGAAAAAGAGACATAGAACGCTCCAGAAAAAGATGCGAATAAAGTGAAGAATGCGAAGACGGAACAGATGGTATACCTAATCCTTGAAATGAAGAAAAGTAAGAAAAGAAGAAAGATATAAAACATAATCTCTCCATTCTTTTAGCGTTGGTATAAAAAAAAATCCGCTAATAATGTTCGGCGGGAAAAATTTTCTGTCATATTTTCAATAATAACAGGACAAATGCAAAAAACACTCCTAATGGAACATGGGGTAGAAAAATGGGAGGCAGTTTGAAGGACTTCATCTCGTATTTTCAATCTTTCCCTCGATTCTTTTATAAAATCTTAATACCTTTATATCGCAATATACTATAACAGTACACAAATCTGTGCTTAACTCTTTGCGACCCATCACAACGCACAGTTCTGGTTTAAGCTGTATAGATGGCTCTGACTCTGGCGCAGAAGAAATTTACTGTTTATTGCTTATGACGTTTTCATGTAATTGGTTGTATTAATGTTTAGGGCAACAAAACCCAGGGGGATGAAACGTTTGTTATGAGTCATTGGGGTTCTTCATTTGTCATTCATTAGGAACACCACTCTCATCAATCATCGTGGCCAACAACCTACGCTTTGTTGTACAGGTCAGCAGTAACAATCAATCATCGCAGCTTTGTACAAAGCGCTTTCCATGCCAGAAAATGCTCGTGTGGTATGTCATTGCATGCAATTTTCTCATGGAGGAAAAATAAAAACTTTGGAAAACCCAAATCTTTCTATATATACTTATATTAATTAAATAAAGGGATTATCTGGAAATATAGAACATGAATCAGGATTTACTTTGGACAACATCACACCAGGAGTTTAACCATTATAATTTCTGTCTCAGTTATAATTAATTATATTTACTTAGGCATCAAGGTCTTAAGAATGTGTTTATACTGAGGGTGGCGATGTTTAAGACGAATTAAATTTTTAGCTACGTTATCATAATGCTTTCAAAAATTGTATGAATTGAATACATTAAATGTTGTGTTAACATGGAAATTCTTTGCGCCTAGGTGCGCGAAAACCTTCAAAGCCCGGAGGGATATTAATAATTCTATAACATATCACGTACATAAATTTAAAAAGAAACTACTGCGCCATATATTATGTTTATCATATTGATTTGAAAGCTTTATCAGGTGTTTGTCATGGTTAACACGAAGAAAGGAATCTGAGGAAAAAAAGTTCATGTTGCAGTTGCAAAGCTGAATACTCGGGGCATTTGCTTTAATTATGATAAATGTTTGCCAATGGATAATTTCAAATTAGGCAATACAAACTTGTTTTCATACAATATGTAGAAATAAACTTTCAGTTTTAGTATAACAATTTTTTATTTAAACACTTCATGAGGAATAGTCTTTAACATGAGAAGAGGTAAACATACAACAAAGAATGTTTGAAAACGATTAACTCTATCTAAGACCCAAGTGTTTTGACATAAATAAATGTTTTCAACGAGCCCTACCAGTTTCCTTTAGCAGGCTTTTTTGTCCCTTATAATTTTAAATAAAATTTTGTAAGAATGAAGTGGACTTCATTGACTGTTTGCGGTAATCAAAGATATTGTTATATATCGTGACTCATCTTTTTCTTCACTTCATTGATTAGGAACTTTGCCCGCTCTGGCTTCGCAGTAATGTCACAGTAAAGGGAAGCGTGTCCTGGGTCGTCCTCGATCTCTTCTTCCTCTCGTTATGTAGCCTAACGCTGCCTTGGGAAGTCTTGTGTTTTCCATTCTTAGTAAATGTTCTGTCCAATCTTGTCTATTATCTAATACTTTCTTGCACACTGAATCGATATTTAGCTCATCCCTAACATCTTCACTGTTTATCCTACCCATCCTCGTACATCCTTATATACTCCTTAGGTATTTCATTTCTGACGAATGGATTTGGCTCAGTTGGTTTTGAGTTGGCAACCAAGCCTCACTGCGTTAAAGCTATGTGTATAAATACATTTTATAAAATTTCATTTTAGAATTCATTCTAACTTTGTTTTGAAAGGTTCTTTGGATGATCCCGCTGCGGCAGTCACCTCCTCCTGTCCGTTGCTGCATCCTCCATGTTGGCTCCAGATGTTTGCAGTGTGCTGGTTCTCTGCAATTTTGTCCTCGGCTAGCTGCAGTAATTTTCTTTAAAACTAGGTGGGAGCATGGACTTATCCTTGGTAAAGGAAGCGTAGACCTCGGGTCGTGGTAAAAGGAGAAATAGACGTGCTTTGGTTATGAAACGATGACACTGCCGTTTCTTTTTATTTAGGTAATCCACGTAGTACACAACACTGATATTGTCGCCGTTAAAATACTGTCCACCGCTGTTAAAACACGGCGCGGATATGACACGAAGTTTAAATATGCTTATTATCTCTTTACGAGTAGCGATTCTTAGGTGTGGTTAGAAACTGTTTTTTATTCACTTTTGGCGCGATATCTCAACATCCTGCAGCATATCTCCCTGCCTGTAGTTTGAAAATGTTCCCTGACTACATGACAAATGACCCACACATGTCAAATTGCCAAAATGAAATGCCTCGAATTTGTTCCTAGCAGATCAATTTATAGTCGCAGGCTTCTGGGGCTGCTTCCTTTCCTATTGGTCCATTTTTAGCGCCGTTCGACGCGTCTCACTATTTCGTATAAACTTACAGGGATCTCATTGGTCCAAGTTTAACATAAATCGCGGCTTTTCCTAAATTTACCGTTAAGCTTGCTGTCTCCCTCACTTGGTCACGGCGAATTATCGAATAATAGGACAAAAACTTTACACCCTCGCTGTATGAACAATGGCCCTGCGACCAGAGAGACGTCGTAAAACTAGATTTTCTGCCCTCGAAGACACTATTCCTGTAGCTAGAACATTTCTTCGTGGACAATATTTTAACATAGCGCTTAAATTATTTACATTAAACCATTTATAACTCTTCTAATATTAGTAACCTAGATACATACATAACGTTAAATCACCCTTCTTAAACTATACAAGCAGTATAAGAAAAAGATATGTACATAGTATGATTTAACATCAATAAAAATTAATTAATAAATTATCTATAATTACAGTTCTCGGGCTCGGCCTAGAGTTGCCGTTTCACCGCATAGTGCTTGAAACTTACTAAGTTTTTGTTCAATGTCCTTGTTATTGTAAAAGCTTATGTCACAGCCAATATATTTATAATTTTATACTTATAAAACCTTGTTTTCTAGTGCAATTTTTGGTTTAACTTGATCCTGAAAGCCATTATTTTATTTTCTTAATTGAAATTTTAAAATTATAAGGTTTAATAAATTAATTAAAATCTACATGGATTCCTGTAGCTTTGTTTCACTTTTTTGAATGATTATTTGATTGTCTGCAAATAGAAGAGTATTTAAATAAAGATTATTTTATAGTTTTGGTCTGGTTCTACTACACTTATTAGAGCCCAAAAAATGTGATTCAAGACGAAAAAGTGAAAATCATTGTTTTGCACCATGATAGACGCGTGCGAAATTGCATGCATATCCATTGTTGAGTCATTCTGTTTAAAGATCCACAGGAAATAAAAAATTATGTTTTCGATTAAAAGCTCGCTAGAGAAGCTTTTGTGTTATGTACTACTTCCTCTGTCTTGGTAAGCAATAGAAAAGTGGTAAGTTTTTGCACTAATAGACAATGAAACTTACGAAGATAGATATGAACAGAGAAAAGGGTGTGGCTGTGATAGATTTTCACCCACATACCGGAAGATGAAGTACAGCTCATACGGTAGTCATTTACCAGTGTTGCATCTCCGAGATGCGAATCAGTAGCTAATTATGGGTGGAGTTAAAACTGTGATCAGTCGGTGGTCCGCAGTTCCCGTTGATCTCATTACCTCTTAACTACTAATGAAGTAAGTCTAAACGAAGCTTTTAGTTGCTGATATCGCCACCCACATAACCCATGAAGCTAATTCCATCACCTAATATTAGCAGTTTACATTCTCCGCTGCTTCTTAATTATCACAAAAGTATTGTAACCCACCCAAAAATTCAATATTAATGTTTCACCAAAAATACTCGTTCCGAAGTCACATAAGCCTCCAAAAAGGTACACGTGTATTTGTGTGAGAGGGAGAGAGAGAGAGACCATGTACATATGTATGCATATGAGAGGAGGAAGATAAAGCCTGAGAGAACAGCACAACTAAAAAACGAAAATTTGGAAAAACACAAAACTTCATTGAATGGAACAACAAAACTCGTTTTCATAGAGAATGTTTATTACATTTCATTTGGTAATTATATTTATTGCTTCAAAATGGCTTAAAAGCTTTTATTAAAATGTTACATGAGTTATTTCCATTATAAATCAAATATATATACACACAGTTACATGTTGTGAAGACCCAAAGGTTACCAAATTAATTTAGATCAGCCCAACACGCACATGGGGTAGAGCAGCTCGCTGGCAGCGGGAGTCTGGGACCTTGGTGTGAAGATTAAAAGGAAGGCGTGGGCTTTATACTACACTGAAAAATTACATAGCACACGTTACCTTTACATACCTGGGATTCATTCACAACACGTCTGGAGGCAAAGTCTACATATTGAGCAAAGGAAAAACCGTATACCGGTCACACACGTCTGACTCCAACGAACACTTCCACTAGAGTGACGCTTCCTCATCCCCCACCAACCGTGTCTAGCCGAAACCAGACAGGGTTGTCGTCATACCAGACAACCTCAGAAAGATCTATCCCTTTGGCGTGGTCCGCACCGAAGGGAAAAACCGTTAATCCCAAATATGATTAGAGAAACGCAACAATGCTACGTCTGGTAGCAAAAATACAGTACAACAGTGCGTCTGGTAATGACAATAGAATTAATAATACGCCACAATATTTAATATTTCGCAAATATTTCCATACGGTTCTCTTCGTCCCTATTGAAGTTTATAGCTATAACTTGGAAAGCATCAATGTAAACAGAAACTTACTGTACGAAAAATCTGATGTCTCACACTCGCATGGCTTTAGGACTTGGACTAGAAGCGGAAGGAGACTTAGCACATCAACCTATGACGAACTTTTGCGTCTAAGCCCTTAACATGGCGCTCCCGCGAGGGAGGGGAGAGGAGACAGAAGGACCAGGAGACACGACAGGGCAGAGAGCAGGTTCCCTACCTTCTTCCAGATTGAAACTTTCCGGATAGCAACTGGTGCAACCTGCTCTTCTCCCCCGTGCAGGCTTGCATATTCCACTAGTGGACCCAGGACTTTGAGACCGACTCCATTCCGGGGGACGAAATGTTACACAGAGCATCCTTTTCCCGTGCCAAGCAAAGTCGAGAATTCCGTCGACACTTGTAATCCTGAAACAGCCAAGCAGATGACAGGTGAAGTGAAATGAGAATTGAGGTGAAATGGAGGGACACGAAATTCGGGGGATGTAATGAACCTTCCCAGATTCGCCTAGCAATCCGGGGATATTTCCGAAAAAAAAAACATTGCTTTGGAAGATTGGCCACGGGAATTAAACCCACGACCCCCCGAATGCATACGATAGACGTTGCCGCCTGAGCCATGTTATCGGTCGTACGGCTTTATCTTTGCATTAAACTTCCGCGAGTGTGTTTGTGTGAGTGTGTAACTACGAAAAGTCGGATAAATACCAAACTTGGCATTCTTTAAAAATGCGACAAGAAGAGTTTCAAACAAGTACTCCTACCTCAGACTACCCTTTACATGAAAAACAGTTCGTTACTTATTATTTTCTCAAAATGGCTCCAGCGATTATATTTAGTATTAAAGAAATGTACATGACAAAATGTATATCTAGAATTTTCTGGGAATAGCCTGAGGAGCCGTCTTTATTCTGAAGAAAATGTGCATAATTTGGTACATATTACAAACCACAAGAAATGGATAAAAAGGATGTAGATCTCTCTAAAACATACAAATTATTTTAAATAACCTTTGTAGTGATGTCACTCATTTCCTAGATATGCGTTCTTATTGTTTTGAATTTTTCAGTAGTTGTCATTCTGTGAAGTGAACAAGTGCATTCAATTGTTTTTCACAATTTTATGAAAGAATGCAATTTCAAGGCCAGCATATGGCGACCGTGTTTTGAACACTTGACTATCCCTTTGGTCTCAACGGAATGCATAAAGAAACTGCAATAGTTTAAATCGATTAACCTGATATAGATACAAAAATGTACTTTTTAAGAATATTTTATAGGATCTATATAAAAATAAATGATACAAGTAGCCAAAGTAATTTGAGTAAAGTACTTTAAATGTTTCCATTTAGTGAAACACAAAACGTGTATTTCAGTAACATATACATACATAATTTTGGGATGAAATAAATACTAAATCTTCTAGTATAGGTATGTGCCAGAGAAAATAAAAGTATAGAGCTCTTTAAAACAAGGAATTTGTGTCAAATAACACTGTTAGCCGTTTACGAAATAATTATTCCTGTTGCATATTTGAAGATTTTTCTATTTGCTGAAAACAAATATTATACATTCCTGCAATACTAATAAATCGGCTTGTGACATAAATATTTCATTTTTTTACGTTCTCTGCCGAATACATAGTGGGTAGCGAAGATATTGCATTATGCCCAAAAATTCCATACCGAGATTTCACCGGAAATATATGTTTTGACGCCTACAATAAAAAAGAAGGATTTTTAGAAAAAGTTCCGCATATATGGTGTGTGCGCGTGCGCAAAGCATACCTCAAAAAGGAAAATGTGGATAGATATTAAGCTTAGTATTTAAGTTTAGTATCATCCAAAGATGGATACGAAGATTCAAGAAAATTCCCCCACTCCAACCGCCCTTTTCATGTCTTCAGTAGGGGGCCTCTGGAGCTGCCTAACGACCCGTAATCCCTTAAAGCTAAACCTTGAGCGTGTCCGAACGCGTTGGCAGGTGGTGGATAGCCGGAACATGACCGGCGTTGTGGCTGACCACTCACACGTTAGACAGGTCTGTCTCGGAATAACCAGTAGGAGACCGGGAACCCATCTCCCCAAGGCGTTTTACGCTTCCGTGCCGAAGGGGACCATGGCACATGGGAGATGTGTCGCCACCGGAGCCTCTGGGATACCAGACAACCTCCCAGAGTATTCAGCCTTGCCCCTTATAGGAGACTCTGCCGGGGTCGACTGACTTTCCTCCATATTCGTGGAACGTAAATGCACATGTAAAACAAAACCCTGAAAATGTTCAAGGATCTCTACAAGAAGACTTAACAGTACAGAACTTCTGTATAGGATCTGGTTGCAGGCACTGTAAAAAAACGAGATCACAGGCCAAGAGACTCTCAGGGATCTAAGAACAGGTTGCTGCAGGTAAATCTTGAACATAGTAGGGCAGCAGACGATGAAGACCTGTGATGTGACACTTATCTAGGAACCCTGGTGTTATAAAGAGGAAATTAAAAGTCTTAAGAAGACTGGCTGGAAATTAATTTTTAATAGAACCGACAAGACTATAAGAACCTATATCTTAGTTCAAAATGATTTAAATACACTGCTGCTAATGAATCCCTGTTACAAGGACCTTATGGCTGTCAGAGTAAAAAAAAATTGGGGGAAGTTGGACCGAGGAAGTTTATACTCGAATCGGTCTACCTCCCATATGATGATGTCATTTTACCTTCTACGGGAGAATTAGAACAGCGGTAACCGCCTGTTGTCCCGAGGAACTACAATTGGTAATTGGTTGTGATGCTAACTCCCATCACATTACGTGGGGCAGTACGGATACAAATGAAAGATGACAGTTTCTTTATAATTTCATTGTACAGACTAGTCTTGAAATACTAAATGTGGTAACAGACCTACCTTTATTACTTCAAAAAGGCAGGGAACTGTCAACATAACTTTAGCTAGCAACCAACTAACATGTGGGAAATTGGCATGTGTCTGAGGATGAAAGTTGTTTAGATTGCACATGCATCCAAATTGAAGTAAGATATACTTTTAAATAAATCAGAACTTATTGGGATCCAAAAAGAACTGACTGGAATTTCTACAGTAAAGACCTAGTCAGTAATCTGAGTAAGATGGAGATTAGACTCGCGATTGTGAAGATTTAGACATTTCTGCAGAGCATTTGCAGGATGTAATAATCTCAGCATTTAATGATAACTGTCCCTTGACAACAAGGCAAGCCAACCAGAATGTGCTCTGGTGGAATAAGATCTTGCAAGTAAAAGGAAGCAAATTCGCATATTGTTTAATCTTGCTAAATGAGCCAAACAATGAGCTGCTTATAGCAGATCATTCATAGAATACAATGAAGCCTTGAGGAAAGCTAAGAAGGACTTCTGGATAAAGCACCGTGAGGAGATAGAAACGCTCAGAATGTGCTAAACTTCATAAGACTCTTAGAAAAGATGCACAGAGCTTTATTAGCAATCTACAATTGGAAAATTGAGAATATGCTAAAACAGAGAAGGAGACAATGGAAAAACGTCTATGCTGAGAGCCAGAATAGTTCAAAAAAGTCTCATGGATAGTAGCCTAGCTGCAAAGGTCATGATGGTTGTCCGAAGGGTGAGATGTTATCCCCCTATTATGGAACCTAGTGATTGTTACTTATTCAAGTTTGATATCACGGGCTATGCTAATGATATCGCCATAATAGTTTTGGTAAATTCTCAGGAACAATCGGGAACTAATGCACTCGGTCCTGAATATTGTGACGAAAGGGGCTGTGAAGGAAGGCTTAATTATTGTCCTCATAAAATAGCCATAGTACCATTTTCAAGGTAAACAGCTTAAAATGTCTGAGGAAGACAAATACTTAGGAATCACTTTTGACTCCAAGATGGACTACAATCAGCATTTCAAGAAAACAATAAAACATGCGAAAACAATATTTGAAGTAGTTATATTAAAATTTAGATTCCAAGACCTGCCATGATTCATTGGATATATACCAGGGTAATCATACCATCGATACCCTTAGGAGCACTGATGTAGTGACCTAAAGTGCTTTAAACAGGCTCTAAAAATCAACTAAACAAAGTTCAAAGAACTGCATGAATGGCTATTACAGGAGTCATGAAAACAACTCTTACCTGCAGCAAGGATACACTCTTAAACCTGACTCCATTGCATTTAGTTGTAATGAAGAAGGCAAAAATGGCACTATATAGACTGCAATACCTAAGCAACTGAGAATTCCTGAAATAGCCTCAAATTTGCTAAGATTTATAAAATGCATCTTTAGAAACGCCGTCAGATTACATAATTCCAATTAAATACTTTATAAAGAACTTCAGGATCTTCATTGACATGAACGTTAGACGAATAAAACTCTAGAAACTCCAGAGAAAACTTTGATGGCTCAGGAACAGGATCCGGAATATATGGTATAAGACCAAGGTAGAAAAAGCTTTTTCCCTTGGGTGAATACGCTACTGCTTTTGCAACAGAAATTTAATCAATTATTCAATGCATACATGAAGACATAAGGAGAGTTTACACGTAAACAAATTCTTGTCTTCTCAGAGAGCCAGCCTGCACTTAAGGCTCTAAGTATACTCATAGGGTAACGTCTGTCAGGACTGGTTTTAAACTGCCTAAACATACTAATAAGCTTAGCAGAACAGAATGAGTACAGCATGAACTACAACTCATCTGGGTGCCGGGTCATGTTGGCATAGAGGGAAATGAAAAACTTGATGAACTTGCACGACAAGGAGCAGCTTTAATTTATTGGGTCAAAGTCGGCTCTAGGAACATTTCGATGTTTAGTCAGAGAGGCCAGTATGAGGTGGTCCAAAGTAGAACATAGTAAAACCTGGCTTAAAACTCCAGTAAACAATCATGGTAAACTGTTTATTAGAGCACTATGCAAGAAAAGAGCTGAAAGCTTATTAAATGTAACAGATTTCAGTTGAGAACAATGTGTCTGTGAAAAAGCATCTTAATGCGATGGTTGTGTTTCAGGATAGGTTAGATTGTAAATTGTGCAAGAAAGAAACTGAAACAGCCCAGCTAAAAAGCCTCACAGGAGATATAGGTATTTCTTTTAGGAAAATGTTTTTAGAACCAGAATAATTTGAAGCCATACTTATTATGACACTGTATTACTTGGTAAAGAGTGCAGACATAATGAATTAGCTTTAAAACGATACAGGTAGCAAAATAAACCCAAGGCTGAAGTGCAACTGGAGCAATGACGAAACGTATCGAGCATGACAAGACAAGACCCTTTACATTGAACATTTCTCTAAATCTTTGATTTTCACAAAAATGACTAACGATTTTAATTAAAATACCATATAATAAACAAATTTACATGGCAAATAAAATGTATATCTTGAATTTCCTGGGAAGAGCCTGTGAAATCCTCTTCATTCAGAAGGAATTTTGTATAATCTTGTATAACTGGTAAACGTTAAGCGATAGACGAAAACGTACTACACAAGAAATGTAGATCTCTTTAAAACACACAATTTACTTCAAACAACTTTTTTGTGGCATAAGCCATTTCCAAGATATTCGTTATTAATGTTTAGATTTGTTTAATACTTTCTCATTCTTTTTAAGGTCCTTTCGATCTTCAATCTTCCTGTTCCTGCATGGGAACAGTGCGGAATTTTAAGGTCAGCATATAGCGTCCAGTTCTTAAACATTTGACTATCACTGTTCCATTTGTATCTTAACGAAATGTGCATTATAGCTATTTCTGCAAAGTTTATCTAAATTATAATGAAGTAATAGAAAACTAAGCTTTCGTAAGAATAGTTTGCATACCCACTAATAAATGATAGGGGATAGAGAAGGTCGTGAATATAACACATCAGATTTTCCTCGTCTAATATGAACTCATTACTATGGAAGTATTAATCACGACTAACATACAATGTGGCCTTCATATGAAGAATGTAATGTATAAGGGATAAGTACAGAAAGCCTTGCGTGTTGTTAAACTGCATTTCTCTCTCTCTCTCTCTCTCTCTCTCTCTCTCTCTCTCTACCGCAAGGGACCAACTGAACCTTTCCAGTTATCAAATCAAGGTGCTGTACCGTCCTCGCGAGTCGACGGCAATAGGGAAAGGTCACGTGATCAAGATTAATGTCACGTTGGCATTTCCTGAATAGGGCATCAAATATCCAGCAGGTGAATAATTTATTCCTGCTGTTTGGAACACTGGAACATTTCCAAATGCCATTCAAATCCTCAAGAGTACCCACAAATTCCCCAACTTCATTAAGTTCAATATTTTGTGCATCTCTTATGGCATATAGTTAAAGCACATACAAAGTTTTCAAGCGTTTTGACTATCCCTCTTATCTAAATTAACTGTTTCGAAGTTTTAAAACAATCTGACAGGTAGCGTTCACATAACCTCCTCTGTCCATTCTTCCACAAACTTATTCTTATACATGCTTCATGTTAACAGGATAAACGCTTGCAGAAATTGTTTCATTACACATTTCGTTGTTAAGTACATACAAGGGGAAGCCGGTTGCTGAAGCGATGCTCAGATGTTTAAGGGACACTAGGACTGAATTTTCTGATTCTTTTTTATTTATTTATTTATTTTAAAGCTATTTACATGAAAATTGACACACTTAACATGAGCAAATAAAGAAATATCTGTGCAAAAGCTCAAACCTCTGCTTCAAAGAGTTTCTCAGATAATACAACTAAATATTTTTAAATAGCGAAAAAAGACAAATTTTCCAAAACTGCCTTGTGCATTCAGTTTTATCAGAGAAGTATGATGGTGGCATTTTCTGATACTTCAGTACAGTTAAAATAAATCTAGGATTTTATTGAAGTTATGATATTAATTATATAAAAACACATTTTTGTGTTTATGAAGTTGTTGGTGTCTAAAGAAATCTTAAAACGCGTGCTTGAATCTTTAGATAACACATTTGAGAATTATTTGTATGCAAATTTGCATGCAAATCAGAGCAAAACTGAAATATAGGAAATAAACTTCATGAGCAAAAATGTAAAACTGCGAAAAACACATACATAAAGGAGAAGTCTGCCAGTTCATTGAGGTTTAAATGGAGCGCACGGATGATTTAAACAGTTACCGGCTTTTAAAAATGGCTGATTGTGAAAAATGTTTGGTGAAAATGTTTCACAAGTGTCTATAAAGTATTTATATGATACAGTTCAAAAATCGAAAATTTTGTGATTTTCACCTAAAGCCTCAGTTCCGGTGTCCCTTGAAAACCGACTTGTGATATGCTCACCATGAAAACAAAGAAAAACGACTTAATATTGCAAAAAAGTATAAAGAATTTAAAAAATTCAAACAACATTTTCCATATAAAGGGTAGCTTGAGTTGGGGTGGCGCTTCTTGAAATTCTTCCTGTTGCACAAAATATGTAGATTTCACACATAATATTTTTTTAAATAAATGTGTGTAGCATTAATCATATCCAAGACATTCTTCATTTTTTTCGCTGTTTTTCTATATCCTCAAAAGTGGCCCTAACCATTTTGTCTAAAATACGTTTAAGACGTTTGCACGATAAGTAAAATGAATATCTTGAATTTTCTGCGAATATCCTGTGAATTATTCTTTATTTTAAATTAATTTTATATACATTTGCTTAACTTGTAAACCATATGAGCTAGGAAAAGTTTACTACAAAAAATGCAAATATCATTAAAACACGCAATTAAAGTGAAATACGGTTTTGAGGGTCATGAACTATTTTCGAGAAATTCGTTCTTACTTTTGTTTTGCTTTTTAGATGTTTTATTCTTTTCTGAACTGTTTCGTCATTCGCTTCTTTCTCAATCCACTTTTTAAATATTTGACTTCGCATAGCATTCTGAACACCCCCTTGCACTTGCAATGAAATGCGTAAGTTTCTGCAAGCATTTATTTTAACATGATGTAGATAACAGAATAAACCTTTGTTAAGAGTTGTTTGTGGAAGAGATGGCGGAGAAAATCACGCAAATGCTACACATTAAGTTTTTTTATTGTTTATTTTATTTCAATCTCCAGTTGTTTATTTATGGTCTACAGTTTGAAAACTGATCTTCAGTGTTGCTTCGTAATGTTCGACAACTTTTTCACATAAAAGATTAATGTTTCGGAATGTTTTGATTTGTAGACTTTGAATGCATAATATCGATTCAACAACTACAAGGCTACTAGCTATTGTTTTAGCTCGTACTGTGTAGAAATAGTGGTAAAAGTGTTGACCAATAGCCGATCACAAATCTCCGGAGATTTTAGGCAAGTCACTTAAGCACTTCTGGTTCACAAATGAATAAATATCCATATACTTCAAAAGAACTTGAGCTATTGTGCTGTATTTCTCTCCACTTTCTCAATTGCTGAGTCAACGTTTCGGTGTGAAAATTGGCTTTCGATAAACTGTATGCAAAGTGTGCGAGGATTAAAGGCGCGATGGTCATGGCAAATTAGCACGAAGCAGGGTAACACCCTATTAAAGTCAGGCCGGTACTGTTCTATCAGTACTGGAAGCTGTCAGGCAACTTACCAGAGGCTACCACTTGTCTGCAAACCGCTACCGCCAGCAACATCCTACTCACGATCACGGGGTTTGTACGGCTTAGAACGAGTTCTGAATTGCACCATATTATCCTTTATGCAAATGCGATATCTTGTATAAACGCAATGCACTGCTCACGCAGAGGGAAATAACTTAAACGTCGCAACCTATAACTTGAACCTGTCATATGCACGGCGGGATCTGTCGATGCATTTTGTACTGCACAATATGAAGGTTTTGGGACCGTTAGGATGGAAAAATTGGTTATTTTTCAGCCTCAGTTCCTGCCATTACAGTTTCAAATAGCCATTTCTAGTACTTGGTAGCAGAAAAAGGAACTAGAGGGTATACTTGATACATGCGAGTAGGTAGCTTCGTCTTCTCCAAGCGTCAGCTTTCTATTTCCCCTCTTCTATAATTCCATACACTTGATTGACAACTTGCTTATGTCTTCCCAAATTACATACGGAGTGTAAAACTGTCAGTCAACTGTCTGTGTTCTTGTTGTTGATTACCGTTTAGTCAATTTCAGGATCCCTACAAAAGGATAGAATGATAGAGGAAGAACTTATCCAGATTGCAGGGCCAGTTTTAACATCTTAAAGTCAGAACTTCTTATCCTTTGAATAACAATAATAATAGTTATTATTACTGTTATTGCATCTTAATGCTTATGAACCCGTGTACTTACTGAAATTCACCAATGCATCGAAATAATATCCTCTTGGCACCAATAACTGTATACTTCATTTCCATGTCTATTTCAGGAGAAACGCACATACATACGATATTATGACCGTTGTGCACTTTAGCGCTGCAGGTAACTCAATTCTTTACTAGATAGAGTAGCTAATCGTGTTACATTGGGCTGGCCGTCTCTACTATTTTACACGAATCAGAGTAGAGCTATTTCTGACCCCTCCTTCGTTTCACACCGAGTATAACATCGCTCTTTGGATTTGTTTTAAGCCAATCATAGAGAGACGTGGCAAGGGCTGGGTGAAAAGTGTCAGATAAATGCAGAAACCTTAGGGAAGAAAGAATAAAAAATAATAACAGTTCAGAAGAAATGTTTAACGAACATGCATGGCTGTGTGGATTTTTGCGCTCCCGATAATTCATTTCTCACTTTTCCCCTCTCTCTATATGGATGAATCGCTGTTCATGTTACATTGGGAAATCCACCTCTACTTGTTTACACGAATATGAGTAGAATTCTTTGAGGGAGCTATTTCTGATCCCACTTTCGTTTCATAGAGTATAATATTGCTTAGTTGTTCAAGTTTGTTTCTTGGAATTTGTTCCAAGCCGGTCATAGAGAAACGGGGTAAGAGCTGGGTCAAAACTGGTGTTGGTTATCTAACGGAAGTAGTATTCACGCATAACTATAACAGCAAGATACTAGAAAGTTTTGCATAGCCTACTCGAGTTACCATAAGCGCTAAAACCACGTGACCGTAGTTTAGCGCGAGGGGTTATGGTAAATCTTGTGGTGGAAGAGAATCAAGAAAGATTTCGTTTCAGCACAAAATATGATGTAATTCTCTACATCGAGAGGTAATTGCAGCAAACCCTTGCGAGGATATAAATATAAAAGCTTATAAAAGTCTAGTGTACATAAGTTCAGAGTCCGTCCGATCATATCCTCAAAGCATCACTTTAAATCCCCTTTTCTAAACAGAAATACAGTGTGTAGCCCTGGGCGCTTAAATTGTTTAAATCCAATCTAGAATTCTCAAAGAGTGTTTTTGAATTACTCTTCTGTTAAAATGAAATATTTAACATTGTCTTCAGATGCGATGGTATAAGTTATTTACTGTTTAGGCGATTCTGTATCATTGGGGGCCAAAGCTCTAAAGTGGTAAAAGACGTATTTATATTTCCAGTGTTGGATAACATGACAAAGGACCATACCGTATCAGAAAACACGCTATTGCAAAAACTCTACTCTTGGTCCTATATTACTTGTCTGATGGGTTCTTTCGTGATTGTTTGCTCCGTTATCGTAATACGATGCTCCCCTCTCTTACTTCCTTCCTTCATGCACCCGCAATTTCGAAAGGTTAACAACAATATAACTATATAGTACTATAATTATTGCTTACTTAGCTCCTGTTATAGGAATTCACGGCCATCATTATAGTAACAGTCATATATCAGTTTCCGTGATGTGATTGTACTCTCCAAAACGGGATCTCAGGTAGCTTACCGCCTATCGCATGTGTATTGCAAGAGCTCAACTGCATGATTAAATATGATTGGCGGAAAGATTTTAGTAGATGTTGCCCTCTATTGAAACATTGAAAGCAGGGACAGTTCCAAGGTCTTGTGTTATATACATGCTTGTAACACTTGTATTACTCAGAGTGTTATAAAAAGAGTTTGATATGTTACAATCACATGACTTTCTCTACCATCTACCGTTTATTAGTGGCTATATAAACTATTCATAGAAAAGTTTTTTTTCTATCTACTTCATTTTAATAGAGACAAAACTTTACAAATATAGTTATATTACACATTTCATTATAGATACAAGGGGAAAAGTGGTAGTCAAGTATTTAAGAACTGGACGCTATATACTGACCTTAAAATTCCATACACTTTCAATGCAATCGCGAAAAACAATTGAATATTGACAGGGCTTTAAAAGAATGACAAAGTGTTGAACAATTCCAACCATTAATAACAAATCTTTCGGATACGGCTTATGCCACAGAAAATTATTTGAAATAAATTGTGTGTTTTAAAGACATCCATATTTATGTGTAACACGTTTTCATCTATCACCTAACGTTTAGCAGTTGTATAAGATTATACAAAACTCCGTTCGAATGAAGAGGCCTTCACAGGTTATTCCCAAATAATGATTTAATAATAGTGGAAGTTGCTTTTTTATTATTTATTTATTTATGGACGCTCTTTAACTGCTGTGGTCCTTAGTGTACATTCTATATTGGGCGTGAAAGACCAGAATTTTGCTCAGAGGCCTATTTAGCAGGCTTGAGGTCCTTTTACGTGCCGTAAATCTAGACATGAGACCACCGACTTTACTTCTCTTCCGAAGGATGCCGTACTAAGCATTTTTACGCCCGAAAAATCCATCGCCCTAAGCCGGGTTTGACCTTGGGAACTAGAGACTAGCATTGTAACCAGTACACCACGAAGGACGACGTCGAAGTTGCGACCGTATTAAAACAGTTCTGTTATACTGGATATACGCAAGTTAGGGATTGTTATTGGAAAGTAAGGTTAAATTATTAAATGCAGAATTACCTTACTTCATTTATTGAGCTGTAAACAACTAGTATAATTCAATATACCTGCCTATTTAAATATTTATATGTTTTGGCTCAATTAACAATTGAAATACATACTGCTTCATCCGCTTCATTTTCAACATTAAAGAATTGCACTTCCTGTATAATAAACTTTAGAACGTTAACAAATGATTGCTGTTGCTCTTGTTACACGATTTAGATTACCTATAATGTCATGAATCCTGGATTAATTCTTCTCCAATGCGAGATAAATAATTTAGATGTGTAAAATTTGTAACTGTACCATATTAGATTTTTTGTTCGTCTTTCAGAAACGTAGCTATACATGAACATTTTTAAAGGTTGCTTATCGTTCATAAATTCGCAACAAATGAACACAATTCCGGTTTGCTTTTACAGATAATGTGAGTGCCTTTGTTAGTAAGACACGTAGAATAAAGTTGATTTTGTTGATGCGCAGTGGTGAATGCAAACGAAGAAGAAATGCGAACGACCAAGGAAGAAGTGCAACACTCCAGACAGAATGTTAGTGGACAGACAGGCTACACGACGGCGGTGCAAATTGTCGTGAAATTGGATTCATTTCGTCTGGACCGTGTAATGAGGCCGTGGCTCTCCACACCTCCAGTACCATCCAAAACTTTTTCATTAAGTGTGCTCCAGGTAAGCCAGAAGTTCGTTTGCAATAACGGAATTCTCTATCACGGTTAATGATTATAGCCGCTGCCCTATATTTGCGAACTTAATTCTTGCATATAGGGTGCTCAAAAAAGGACTATAGTATTTTGAAATGTGGTAGTAGGTACGTATTAAAACAAGAGGCAATAGTCCAAATTGAACTAGTCCTAAAATTAATAGAATTAGGGAAAACATTCAATATTAATACTAGGATATGTCCATTCCGTTTTACTTTCTATAGCACCTACTTATAGAAGTTAGAAGAAGTACGGTATTTCATCCAGAACTTTTAATCGACGTTTGAATACATGAAAATCTGTTGGTTATTTTTTATTTTCTCAAAAAGGTCTCTATTTTGATTAAAATACTATGGTTTTAAGATATTTACATAAGAACAAAATGCATATTTTGAATTTTTAGTGAATAGGCCTGTAAGACTTCTTCATTTTGAATAAATTTTGCATAAATCTATATAACTGGCAAACCATAAGAGATATACTAAAGGTTACTTAAAAACTGTAGATTTGTCCAAACACACAATCTATGTACAAATAAATGATTTGTGGCATTAACCATTTCCAAGATATTTTGTTATTTGTTTGAATTTTTAAGTACTTTACTGTTTTAAAGTGCTAAGTCGCCATTCGGTTTTGAAACGGCAACTCTAGGCCGAGCCCGAGCTATTTAATTATTAATAATTTGATTAATTAATTTTTAATGAGGTTAAATTATACTATGTACAAACCTTTTACTTTTACTGCCGGTGTAGCTTAAGAATGGTGATTTAACGATATGTTTGTATCTAGGTTACTAATATTAGTGGAGTTATAAATTGTTTAATTAAATAATTTAAGCGCTATGTTAAAATACTGTCCACGACGAGATATGTTAGCTGCAGGAATAGTGTCTCCGAAGGCAACAAGTTTAGTTTTACGATGTCAGAAGCATTGTTCATACAGCGAGGGTGTCTAGCTATTGTGCCTTTGTACGATAATTCGCCGTGACTGGATAAGGGAGACAACAAGCGTAACAGTAAAATTAGGAAAAGCCGCGATTTACGTTAAAATTGGACCAATGAGATCCCTGTAAATTTATATGAAATAGTGAGACGCGTTGAGTGGCGCTAAAAATGCACCAAATAGGAAATGAAGCAGCCCAAGAAGCCTGCGACTATAAATAGATCTGCTAGGACCAAAATCAGGGGTCATTTTCTAAACTACAGGCAGGGAAAGATGCTGCTGGATATTTGAGAGATCTCGCGCCAAAAGTGAATTAAGACAGTTTTCGCAACACACATAAGAATCGCTACTAAGTATATAAACTTCGCGTCATATTAGCGCCGTGTTTCAACAGCAGTGGACAGTGTTTCAACGGCGACAATATCAGTGTTGTGTACCACCAGAAATAACTAAATAAAAGAAACAGTAGTGTCGTCTTTGTGTAACTAAAGCACGTCTATTTTTCTCTCCTTTACCACACCCGAAAACTACGTTTCCTTTACCGAGGAAAAGTCCATGCTCTGATATATTTCAGCAATAACTTCAGCTAGCCGAGGATAAAAAAATGAAGAGAATCAGCATCCTTCGAACATCTAGTCTTCGCGGAGGCTGCAGAAAGGTAAGCCGCGAGCTACGGGCATTGCAAATAACCAAAACAACTACGAACTAGGGCGTTACTGCCGCAGTTTCTTCTCGTAGTCATGCAGAGACCATAGAATTTCACAGTCATTACACAGCAAGCCGTTTTTAAAATATTTGACTACTACTTCACCTATTGTATTTCTTATGCACCCACAACGAAATGTGTAATTAGGACTCTTGTGCAAACGTTTAACACGTTGTATACAGAAGAGTAAGCTTTTGTAAGAATAGTTTGTTTAAAACTGCTTAGAAAAATACATGTGAATGTAACACATCGGAGTTTTACCTTATCCAGTAACTACTTATATACTGCGGGCGTTTTAAGGTGAGGCCACAGATCGCCTATATGCGTAGCACGCTGTACTTCAGTGATATCCGTACTCGGCATATGCGCGATCAGTGGCCTTACCTTAAAACTCCCGCATTGTACTAAGTAGGACCGGGAGAGGTGAGCTCGCGGTAACGTGCGAGGCTCGCATTCAGGAGTTCCCGGATTCGATTCCGTCCACCTCCATTCTGACCTTCGCTTTTTTGTAGTTTTCCCTGGTCGGTAGGGTAATGCTGGGGTGGTTTCTCATCTACCAGGATTTACTTTCCATGATTCCCTTTCATTCCGATTCCTTCTGATCTTCCAGGTGTGCCTCTAGGCTTCGTGGCGTATGGCGGAGCCGGACAGATGACGCAGATGCTTTCTCAAAGGTAAGAGTACTCTCCATGGACAATAGAGGGCTGCTTGCACAACGGGTCGTTCATCGCCCTCTCTAGGCAGCTCCAGCAGTGGGACAGGTCTTTGATGCTGAAACTCTTAGGAACTTCCACGCATCTCTATGCCTTGTCTGCCTGTGGCCTGTAACCTCCTGTGGTTCCTTCACTTCATCCCTTCCTCCTGGAAGGTGTTATCCACAATAGATCCATGTACGTTGCTGTGCACGAGATGTCCAACTCCATTATGGGAATACATGGAAAAATGTTCGTTTTATTCTCAAAATTTTCTAAAGCAGTTTGTCTAAAATATCACTTGTTTAAGATATCGCATGACGAATAAAACGTATCTCTTGAATTTTCTGCAAATAGCCTGAGAAGTTCTCTTCATTCTGAAAGAATTTTGCATAGTTTTAACATGTAACAGCTGGTAAATCATAAGGGAGAGTTAAATTAGCTGCAAATTTGTTAAAATACACAACTTATGTCGAATACATTTTTGGCATTAACAGTTTCCGATATATTCTTTGCTATTGTTTGAATTTTCCAATACTTCGTTCTTTATGAAGTGCCAGGATATAGCAACCCGCTTTTTAAAACTTTTATTATCGTTTCAGTTTCCTGAATCCCTCTTGCACCTACAAGGAAATTTGTAACAGAATTATTTCTAAAAATGGTTATAGAAGAAATACAGTAAACCATAATGCATAGAGAATCTCATATACATGCAACATATGGCAGTCAACTTCATTGTATGTACAGATATTGCATATTAAAAAGTAAAATGTAAATGACTTATAATAAGGAAATATAATCTATGATTCATATGAAGGTTGCAAGAAATAAAAAAGAAAAACTGCGCTGTATGTGCAGATTGATGCTCATTACGATGGTCAGTAAATGAGAGTTTGCAGCCCAGCTCATAAATCCATATATCATTTCTCCCCTACTTTATGTAAGTGGTTCAAACCCAACCTATAAAGCACTTCAAAGTCCCTTTTGTAGGCTCTTCTGAAATCATATCTCGTTTCCATATATGGCTGGTGGTTTCCGGCGTGCAGCGCAAGCGCAGTACATCACTAGCTCGCAAATACATTTTACATCCTCTACGTATTACACCCTTACTTTTCTTCGTACCTGACGAAAAGGAAATGCTGTTTTGTATCCAATACTTGACTACTATACGTGATTCAAGACAGAGATGCCAGACTTACTATTTAATAAGGGTAGCTTTTAACGACGAAAGATACAAATTTTCAGCAAAAATAATTGTGTATAAGTATTTCGCATTCCCATTCGCTCTGTCGAATTTCTTCCTGCAGATCAATATGTGCTCAATTCCTAATCTCGATATTGACGTAACTTAAAAAATTAGCCGTTGAGGGGTATCATCGCCTTAAATGCCTGTCTGGGTGGCTCAGTTGATTAGGTGTTGAGAAGTTGGGTTGTTACGTTATTTGTTATTTGTAACACTCTTTGGGCGTCAATTTGAAGTAGTTTATATTGAAGGAGTTGTATTACATTTCAACTGTTGGGGAGTCGAATTTGTAGTAGTTTCAACCGCACGTATAGTAAACAGTTTCCGTTAGCCTTCGCTCCAAATGTACTTTCAGGTGGCCTTTGCCCCAAGTTTAAAAAAATATTACCTCTGTAATTTGACTATTTCTTTAAATATTATATATTTATGTTAGCCTCGGCTGCATCAGTATTATTGTTAGAGACACGTTTCTCTTAGCAGGGTTGTGATGCGACAAGAATATTGGTTTACACAGATTATAATTTTACTTCACTCCTTTTGTTAATGCTTGACACGATTTAAATAACACTTCACTGATAGAGAGCTGTGAGATTCTTTTATGAATTATTTGCACTTTTTAATACGTAAACTATTTTCGTCTCACACGAAAACGTATTATATTTCTCGAGGACCTGTCTTGCGTCCGGTTAGGAACACTGTTTGCAGGCAACTGACTTTTTCTGGTTGTTGATTGGCTATTTTATAAACTGTCACAAAAATTTCATTATTGTTGCTCCAATAATGACTAGTAGCATTATTAAACTCTAAAACTCATTATTGCCTCAAGGTTACCTCATTGTTAGCAACTTTTGACCTATTTCTCACAGCTCCTACATTATTAAATTACGTAATACATTCACATAACATTATTGAACATATTTACAATAATATAGACATATACAACGACTGTAATATACACTTTTTATATATTGTTACTTACACATATTGCTTTAAGGTGGGGGCGGTTATTGAATTTATATTTATATAATTTGACTGAAATCATTTAAGTGTCAAAAATACTGCCTCAGTGTTGGCCTTCTGATCCGAAGGTCGCGGCTTCAAACCCAGCACAGACCGATTGTTGTAAGTGTGCTTAAAAGCGACAGACCCATGCAGTAGATTTACTAGCACGTAAAAGAACTCCTGCGGGAAATTCTGGCATACGGAGGCGGTGATAGGATCCAGGTAATGGACAGCATCGTTAAAACAAACAAAAAATGTATCGCCTTAATATATGCGTTTCCAAAACGAAACCAAATATTTTAAATTATTAAAGTTTTAAAATAAGATGCTGAGTAGTATTGTGTTTCCTTTAAACATAGAGTCGATATGGACATCCCACCCTTCAAAAGGACAAATTTGGATAAGATAATCGCATACTGTGTTCAAAAATACATACACCGAAAGTGTTCTCTTTCAGATTTCCTGCCTCATAAAACATGGTGAATAATTTTAATAATCTACTCAACGCTAAACCATTATTCTATTTTAATAATTTTTAATAATTGTGATACTTTGAAATTTTCTCTGTTTGTATTTGAGGACAAGACAGCAATAACAATTTTAACCACAATAGTGACTCAAAAATATAACTCAGTGCTGTCTGGAAGAAGTGATAAGTAAATTTGTTTATTTTGCTATATGTAACTCAACTGTTCGAAGAAATTTACCTATGCTGCCTCATACTGGTCTAACCTCTATTCAACCACAATAGTTCATATGAGTTGGACGAATGGAGTACCTATGGAATAATTACAATGAAACTTAATAGAAAATGTTATGGACTTTGAATTTGTTATTAATTTAAGGATGATAAAGCTTATTTCTTATTTTGTTAAGATCTAAAAACTATATAATTTATACATTAAAATGTTAAATTCAAAGTATAATTTAATTAGTAAAATGCAAGATAACTATAGTCTGTTGGATGAGTTGGATACAATTTCAGATAAAATTCCCTCTTGGACCCAGTTGAGAAAAAACGAAGCGGGATACAATTGAACTTTTTTCAGCATTTGTTATTTTCCCAGAAAGGACTCTAACCTTTAAGATCAAAATATCCTAAGTTTGAGATATTTGTATAATGAATAACACGTATACTTTGAATTTTTTGTAAGTGTCTGTAAATGCTTTGTTTTTCTTGTCGAGTTTTAAATATCTGGAAGGTCTTAAAATACGGGCAAATTACTGTGCAACGATCTGACGCGAACACATACGACTTTCTCTATTCATAGCAAAGTCACAGTGTGCAATTTCATTACACTTGTGCAACAATTACTTACTAATGTCGGTTAGGTAAATTAACGAATTAACGTGTTACAAGAAACCTAGCTGGAGATAAACGTATATGTTTGGAAAAAGGGGTGATATTTTCAGTTAAGAAGATATCTGTCTCGGGGCAGCCGGTTCGTTTGGTATATCCAGAGGAGCATACATTTCGATGGAAAATCCTTATTTTCAAACCAATCTTTCTCGTTTAATAAATGCACATATTCTGCACTTAGGCTAAATAAATTTTATATAAAATATATAAAAATAAAATTTCTCAAAATATACAAAGGTATTCCAAATTTGTAAAAACCTACTTGTGGTAATTTCTCGCATTTAGCTATTCGTTTAGTTAAATATTATATTTTAAACCATGCTATTTTATATATTTCCTTCGTTAAGGTTTTGAAACATTTTTCTTACAAGCATGAAACAAAACTAATTCCAATTTTCCTTTTAAAACTCTTACATATTTCAAAATATAAAGAACTACAAATAGCTAAATAAATAAAGTAGGTAACAAAATTATATTTTTTGAGAGCTTAACTTGTACAAAAAGTAGTTTATAGGATTATTTTTAATGTCTAATTATGTGTTTGAAACGTCGAGGATTATAAAAGCTTTCAAATTTAAGAAAAATTAAGGTTTACATACATAAGCTCGTATAATATGACTTTAAAACAGTAGTCTAGATACATAAAAGGTACGTATGTTTTTGAAAACTTTAAACCTTGAGTTTAGATAGCAATATGAATTTCGTTGTAAATTCTGAAGCTAAGGTTAATTTGTTTGTGGAATAAATGATATTATCTCCCTTTTCTACAACAAATTTTTAAGATTTCCTTCACGGTTATTAATTAATTTAAAACTTATCACCACAAATAACTCTAAGAATCTCTCTGGTATCACAGATGAGACTACCTTATCTGCCACATTATATTATATCATCAGACTATTTTAACAATTCTAAGAAGAGTTTCGTACAATGTATTTTGATATAAATTTAATGCTAGTCGAAATAATTCATTTCGTAATATCAATGCGATTGAAGTTGTTTTCAGTTTCCCAGTCTCCTCGACGTGTTACTAAACCATCTCTGTCCAAAGGAGGAAAAAGAAAAGGGAACCATGTAAAATAGTTTCAGTCTCCTCACATTCAGAGAGCAATATCATGTTTATTCCATTCTCTCCGGCTGTTTGTAAACCGCCTACCGAGCGTCAGTGGCGGATCACAAGATTATGTGGACGCATAGTAACATAAAAGAATAAATATAACATGCCACACTCACATGACTTTATCTACTCCTTACGATTTCACATTAATTCTTACATCTGAAAGAGTTCATAAAAGAAATTAATCTTCTATTCTAACCATTGTTTTTCACACATGTACGATTTTTTTCTACCCAGCATAACTTAAATAATCTCATTCAATATTATACATACATACAAAACTTCTGTTAATTCTTGACGAAATAACTAAGGAAGAGTTTGGAATTGATAACGCGGAAACATGAATTTTGCAATGAGTGAGAAAACGACTGGAAGCATTTCAAACGCAAATGGGGAGAAGAATGGAGCAGATAATATAGTTAATGAAGCTATTTTAAAAAGATTGAGGAACGGAGATTAATATTAAAACAGGAACAGAAAAAAATTGGTTGTGACATTATGTGATAATGAACTGCATACTGAGACAGAAAAGGAAGGAATATAAATCGGAAAAAGACTCGGGGCGAAAGAAGATGGTATTTCATGGACAATATTAGCATAAGCAGAGACAAAGAGAAAGGCGAAAAGAGGAAAGAGTGAAGAAGTTTGGGTTTGCAATGACGAACTATCTTTCGAATGATAACAACGACTGATAAATTAATAGTAACTTTAGCCAATCCCTCTTTTTAACCGGACGAGATGAATCGGCAGTAACGTCCATGCATTCAGGAGATCACAGGTTCCACTCCGTTTACTGGCTAAGTTGTCTGTTTTTATTTTGTATGTGGTTTCCCTCGTTACAAGGCAAATGCCAGATAGTATATGGTAGTATGCCCGTAGTTCAAATCACGGATTAAAATAAAATGGTGCAGGAACGCAATTTCGCAACTAAGGCAATCTATCGACAAGGGGATGGCGATTACGCAACTAAATGACATTTTTCTGGTGTACAGTGACTATGTGTACCAAAATCCACAGAACAACCGTCCTACCTTAACCCTCAAGTACTCGCGTGGATGATACTTGTCAACCATCATGTTTTGTTTTCATTGTTGTGCTTCTCAGAAAGGGATAGTAGCCGTGAAGCCTCAGTACCTTCTAAAGAAGGCAATAACAACAATACTTAATATTTTCGGATCTGGTTCTTTCTGTAGCCTATGTAGCTCAAGTTTTATTTTTTGTGTGCTTTTGATTAACCGTCTTTCAAGCCACAGTTTTTACAAAGTCTTGTTAACTACTTCATCTACATTTTACTCTCTATATTGTAGGTATAATTAATACTTGTTTTATATTTTATGGGTATTATTCATCTCGTTAGATCAATGTGCATATAATTTTTAAACTTCCCTTTTTCCTGTTATCACTACCACCATTCTCACTCACTCTAGGAAACTCACCTTGGTAGTGAACCACAAGGGCACTGTAAACTTAGTAACTCGTCAAAAGGACTCGGAACGAGACTCACTGGTCCAATTCGAGAGAGTAATTGGCATATTACGGACATAATTACTTTAGATAGAACATTCCTCTTAGTGAAAGTCAGAAAGAAAATGGTTTGACTTATTTCTATACTCTCTGCAAAAACAGAAAGGAAATTCGAAAGGAATTTATAACATGCAAAGACACCTAAAGTCTTCTTTATTTGGCTTTGATAAGAAAAACACTTGTTTCACACTATCCCAAAAGATATAAAGTCATTCTGTTAGTTTTCATAACGCATTACGAAGAAATAAGCTATAAACAAAGTGCATTCGAGTGGAATTTTAATAAGGATGATACATGGGAGGGTTGGGACGAAGTACAGACTACTCAGGTACCCTTCCACAGAAAGCACTGCTAGTGTGAGGATTCTAAACTCCTTTTTAAATTGTAAACGCTGAGATAGTTGAATTTCATTCATAAATGTTTTTACATGCTGGAGGGCCAAAACGTTTCCGGCAAATTGTTAAATTCCGATTCACCCCAACACGCACATGGGAAGCGTAGCTCACAAACTGCAAGAGGACCGGAACCTTGGTGTTTAAATCTAGATGAAGGCGTGAGGTTTTGGCATTATACAATAATATTACATAATAAGCATTACCTGTAATTTATTGACAAAATGGTTGGCGGCCCTTCATTACACTGAGGAAAACAGGATGAGGGGAGATGTCCCGAAGTCGAGGACTGACCACACATGCAACTTACTGCTTCAACTGCACTTATTGAAGTGACGCTAACACAGACACGCTAACTACATCCCCCCTCCAACCCTGTCTAGGTACTCTAGCCAGTCAGGATTGGTGTCATGCCAGACGGAATTCAAATAAAGCCTTCTCTCTGGCGTGTTCCGCGCCAAAGGAGGGATCGTTAGGCCGAAAAGTAATCAAAGTAAACCAATAATGCTATTGACAATGCAACATGGTAATGCGTCTGGTATGACAATGCTTACCGATACGCCACAATATTTATACATTTTTATGAATATAACTTTTATTCTTACACATATTTGTTTTTATATATAAGTGAAATATACTTCGTTATAACACACATAACCATCCTTGTTAACGAAATGTAAATAAGAAATATAAAATGGGTGATGCGAGTGAACACTTTACTGTAACTCGTGCAAGTATTGAAGGATTAAATAAACAGCTTTAAAATAACTATTTAATTTATATCTGATGGCTACAGTGGCATTTAAATGGGTATTCTACAGTTCCATGGTCATAAATAGCAAAATATAAATAACCGCTGAGGCACATGAAGAATCGAATAATAAACCCCAAATTAGTTTAATATACCGTATAATTTTAGTATTAATAATTTAGTGAAATAATTATACAGTCTAGATTATTGTGCGTTTAATGATAGGATTAGGATGGAGTGGATAATGGCGAACATTTACGCTTTAAATCTCTATGCTATAGGGAACTTTGTCACGACATTGCTAGAAGAATATTTGCTTTTTACTTTCTCTACCACGTTCATAGTAGGCAGAGAAGATGTGCATTCCACTCAAAAGTTCTGTACCAAGATATCAACGGAAATACATGCTTTGAACCCAAAAAAGAGCATTTTTAGAAAAAGGTCCGTGTGTGTTTTGTGTCCGCGAATATCATTACTCAGTAACAAGAAGTAGAATAAATACCAAATTTGGTATTTGGATTCAGTATCTTCCAAAGATGTGACACGAAGATTTTCAAGGAAATTCCTCTACCCCAAGCTATTCTTTACATGGAGGACTTTTCGAAATGTTTTATTTTCTAAAAACTTGCTCTAGCGATTTTCATTAAAATACCATATATTAAAGATATTTAAATTTGAAATAAAATGTATTACCTCGAATTGTCTGGGAATAGCCTGTGAAGTCCACTTCATTCGGAATAAATTTTGTATAATCTTCTATAAGTGGTAAACGTTAAGCGATAAACGAAAACGTATTACACAAAAATGTAGATCTCTTTAAAACACAAAATTTACTTCAAATAACTTTTTCATCGTCCATTTCCAAGAAATCCGCTATTAATTCTTCGAACTGTTCAATGTCTTTGCTATTCTTTTCAAGTCATTTGGATATTCAATTGTTTCTCGTGACTGCACGCAAAGAGTATTGAATTTTAACGCCACTACACAATGTCTGGTTCTTAAACATCTGACCACCTCTATTCCCTTTATATTTATAAAGAAATGTGTAATACAGCTATTTTCGTAAAGATTTATCTCAATTAAAATGAAGTAAATAGGAAAATAAACTTTCGAAAGAATAATTTGTATACCTACCAATAAACGATAAAGGGTAGAGAAAGTCATGTAAATGTAATACATCAGAATTTGTTTCATCCTATTATAAAGCGACGCAGCTATAGGCATGGGTTATTGGTAGAAGGCGCCTACGACCAATTGGTCGGGAAAATATCGTAAACATGGAGTATTGCAATAAAAATTGTTTAGGACAGTTTTGAGAAAATACAAATTTACGATGATAGTTTTAGTTGGCGCTTGCAAATCTGGTATAGCATCCTTAAATGACAAGTTTGGTATGAGCTAGGCTATTCACGCGTATCTTTTTTTGAAACTACATTTTTTGAGTTCAGGGAACCTTAAAAGCGTCTATTTCAGGTGAAATCTAGATATAGAATCCTGAGATAGAACACACTAACATATGGTAAGTGGTAGAGAAAATAAAATTCTTCCGTTTTCGAAGTGATTACGGAACGTCAACTGAATATTTCAATTCTTTCTATAAGATTAAAATTTAATTACGAATAGATCTAGAATTTTTTGGCGTTTTCTTTATCGCAATTTTAAGTTAATTTCTAGTTATTAATATGCAGTACGAAACATTTAAGACGAATTGCAAAGCAATACAGTGCACCTATCAGTTTCACTTAAACACCCAAATTACCTCAACAGAGAAATTAAAAAAAAATCGCAATGCCTTAGGAGAATGGAAGCTAAAAGGGAACGCCATAATTTTATCTTAGTCCGTTTCTTGCTTTTTTTAACGGTATTAAGTAAATGCTGACAAATTACGAGAGATAAAATTTGTGTCTGACGCCTCTTCTCCACATCAATGCCTTGATCTAATAGGGAAAGAGCACTGGTCTTCAACTGACACTGAAGAATGGCGCTATTAACTATCTCTTTATTGCTTCTAATCTGCAGAGAGTCTGAACGTCATCCATCATTTTAACTGCAAATGCCTTAGAGACTCAGACCAGCTGCAGAAATATGTGCTTTTCCTCTGAGGATCTCAAAGAACTGCATACCCTTAAAGAGTTAGCTAATTTGGTTGTATTAGCCATGAAGACTAAGTATAATAAAAATTAATTATATTGTTGTGTTTGAATTCTTCTGTGTTAGAGATTACATATGTTTGTACTAATGATTCTGAGTGCCAGAATGGGTGTCACTTTTGCAGACAGTTTCATGCTTCAACCTATGGTTTGTTCAGTGAAGGCACCAGGGAGTGGGAAAAACACATCTGCGATACAAGCAGTAAGTTATAGGCTTGATTAGTCATCCGAAAGTGTTACTTTCTCTACCACGCACTTCCTTTCTGTTTCAAGGGCCCCAGAGTGTAGAAGGTTCCATTCGCGGCAGTCACGGCATAAGTATATAAATGTTTATTTCTAAGCGTGTTGTAAGCTGAATATAGAGGCTATCACGGATGATATTTACGTTACACGTTTACTGTAGGCCTCTGAGGAGAAAACGTTTGCGGGGTGTTCTACTCTTTGGAAGAATGAGGGGGGACAGTACCACGTGGCACCTTACGATGATGTCATAAACAGATCTACTATCTACATTAAAAACATCGCTCAACCTCCCGTGTGCTTCGCTTAGAGCAGTGTATAAGTGTTTTTTAGTGATTTATAAAGTTATTTACAATGCCTAGTAAGAAAGGAAGGACTCTATACAGTCAAGCCCGCGAAATAGTTACTAATGTTGTTAAATTCTGTGACGAGGAAAGCAAACAAAAGCAACTGGCCATTCAGCATAGCTAGCACAAGAGGGTATGTTTTCTATGAGACCTTAAGCCTTGTTGATATGTTGAAAGTAGAGCCTTAATCTTTCTCAGATAACGCTAGAACTTTTTATATCAACACATTCCTTACAGACACATTCTAGTGAGAGGAACACAGTACTTACAGTTCTTGTAGGTTCTGACTAGTTGTAGACGTCGTTCTTGCCTCGGCTTATTTAGGGTTGTAGATGTGGTCGAGCATGCATTTCTGAATCGAAGCTGGTAGCGGAAGGAAACGTGGATGATGTTATGTGTAATAAATATTATTAACAAAACACACATATATGATCTTGCACACTTCTCAGGGTTTATTGTAAATGATTTGCAAATGTTAACACTGTCACTGATATATCTCTTGAACAATGTATAGGCGAATCTGTAGTACTGATGGGGCAGTTATCGTCGCTGCAACGCAAAATTTATAAGTTCCATAATAGCAAACTAACTAAACATCTCTGTCAGATAAAAATTACCTCGGCTAAATCGTATTTTGTTGGTCTACATTTCACTATCACAATCACAGTGTAGATCACATTATTAATGGCTACAAGCTATACTCTTCACACAACATAAAACACGTTTTTACATCACGACGGTCAAACAAGCAAGTGAGTTGGCATTGGTACGCTAACTTAAACCTTTAACTTTCAAAATATTAAAAATTAGGCTATTTAAAACATCATTGGCTGCCTGTCTGCTACTCCATACGTTTAAACTTTGATTCTGAATTTGTCATTTGCTACTGCAGGTCACATGACTAGCTTGCTACAGTTCACTACAGTTGGTATCTGCGTCAGCAATTGTCTGTGGAAAATTCTGGATTTCCCCTCCCTGCTTGTAACTTAAAATTGCTCTAAGTTGGGCCATTGTGTGTTTCTTTACCTAAGCTCTGGAAACAGCTCACCCTGCACTGAGATAGCTCTTGTTACATACTTTCAGCCGCCATCAGCTTCTACCAAGTATACAGTAAATATACGCTATAATATAATATAATATTTACATGAAGGTACATGCTAATAATAATATTATGAGTCATGAATTATTATCTTTGATATAAATATAGTAATCAGGGGTTATTAATTAAGGTTATCTTTCAGTAAATTGTTATTAATTACTTAGGTACCAAATGTGCCGTCTCGCATTTTCCTATCAGTCAAGAAAGTATAGTAACAAGAACCCTTATTTAGAAAGCAGAACCTGTCATCTGCAAAGACCAGGTGGCCTAATCCTTGTTTTTTTAATAATAATAAATATGATTATAGATTGTATTATAAAGGTAATGGTTATTACACTGACATCTAATTCCTTACGCTCCAAAGTAATCGCCGAAACTGACAAATAGATGTCAGTAATTCAATGGTTGCAATTATTGTATGCCTCTTTTCCATATCTGTTGCAGAAGAAACGTCTAATATAAATGTAGGGTAGTTAAATTTATATTCGAACCCACTCGCGGCCCCTCTCTACTGCGTGAGACAGCCAGCAGTCGCCGGGGAAATTACGCCGGCAGGGGCGGACTAAAATCCTTACCTTATAATAGATTCTGGATATGTTGGCCTTCTGCTCTCAAACAGGCAGCATATCTCGTGTAAATATTCTCGCTCACTCTCCCAAGCTCAGCAGCAGGAATTCTTGTGATTACTTGCACAATGTTTTCTCTAAGTTCCTTTAATATGCGAGGATTGGAACGATACATCAAAACTCGTTAGGTCAGGAGAACGAGGGAGCCACAAATCACCACTAATTATTCTGTCATCAAACACTTTTCTTATTGCATGTAATGATTCGGCAGCCGTATTTGCTGTTGCAGAATCTTGCTGAAACTAACCATACGATTTCTCTTCTTCTGTCAAACGATTGCAAAATGGCCTCAGAATCAACCTCTGATATCGCTCTGCATTTATTGTTTCATCAAAGAATATTCTTCTAGCACTTATCGCACACCACACTCCAATGATGAGGCGTTTCATCACAAGCATTCCTGCTGCTGAGCTTCGGAGAGTGAGCGAGAATATTTACACGAGATATGCTGACTGTTTGAGAGCAGAAGGTGAACATTTCCAGCATCTACTGTAAGGTAAGGATTTTAATTCGCCTCTGCCGGCGTAATTTCCCCGGCGACTGCCGGCTGTCTCGCGCAGTAGAGAGAGGTCGCGAGTAGGTTTGAATATAATTTAACTACCCTATATTATAGCTGTAGGTAAATAATTTGTCACCATCCCCTCCCTCTACAAGTTTGTTACTAATTATGTTACGATGGGCTAATCATCTCTGAATTTTGCACTAATCAGAGTAAAATTAATTAAGAGGTGTTATTTCTCACATTTTAAACCAAATATACCATCGCTCGTTGGTTCGTGTTATTTTTTCCCTTAGGATTTGTTTCAAGCCAGTCACAGAACGTCGTGATAAGGGCTGGGTGAAGTCTAGTGTTGGTTATATAAAGGTGATACCTTACTGAGGAAAAGCACTATGCAACAGAGAATTAGGTTACTAAGTCTACTTCCAGGCGTACAAGAATAACTGGAGGAGCTGAGATACCATTACCGGCAAATTGCAACGATAACTGCAGCAAACTCTCCAGAAAGACAAGTGTTCAAGAATATGCAATATCTTGTGCAAACATTTCTGCAGCCGCAGGAGGACATTTCCAAAATGCCCTGTAGCAAAAACTGCAGTCATCTGAGTACAGTTTCAAGTTTCTAATGTCCTACTCACTGTTGAATTTGTGGACATATTCCCTTTCTGGAAATATACTGAATTTCAAATAATGAAACCTAGCAATGTGTTCTTAGTAGCATTAATAAAAAATACCTTAATTCATATTTTTCCTTTGCTGTTGCGATACACCCACTGAACTTTAAATGTTGATTAATTTAGGTGACACACCTAACGTAATATCCCTAAAGATATATTCAGTCATGAATTTATGAACCTCAAACATTCGTTCAAGCTCGAAAATTATCACACTGGGTGTGCCAAAAACGGAAAAGATGTTCCTCATAGAACGACAAAGTTCATTTACATCTTACGCAAAGTGAACAACAGTTTGCAAGCATAATCAGCTGATGTGTTTTATAGAAAAGCTTGAAGGCAAGACAAAGTAATTGCGGTGGTAAGTATTTAGAATAAGACTTGGAAGTCGTTTGACGAAAGATTTAGTTACGCCGAACCAAAAGTAGCTGGTGCTGGCGTTTTATAACCTTCTGGTCAACTTAAACCACTGTGCAGTGGTGCTGGAATACCTGAAGGTTGAGGAAAGAAGACGATCGCTGATGTTCTTACACCGCAACTAACTGGTGTTGGTAGAACTACCAGTTTATAAAAAAAATCTGATGTGTTACACTCACATGACTTTCTCTACTCTTGTACAAACTATTTTTACAAACGCTAATTCTCCATATGCTTCATGTTAATGGAGATATCGAGATGTTACCTTATTGCTAATTTTCTTGTAGATGCAAGGGGAATTGATAGGCTTTAAGCTATAGTCAAATATATTAAGAGCTGGTTGGCTATGTGGAGTATTCCATTCTCTTTGCATTACCAGGATAAAAAAATGAATAACGAATTTGAGTAAAAGTATAAGTATTGGGAAATTTAAGGGAATAACAAGCAATATCTCGAAAATGGTTCATTTAAAAAAAATGTATATGACAAATTGTATTTTAATGCGATCTACATTTTTTGGGTAGTAAAATTTTGTCTATCTCTTATGGTTTACCAGTTATGCAAAAGTCGTTCACAATGAAGAATACTTTTGGAGATATTCTCAGAAAATTCGAGATATAATTTCATTTGTCATAAAAATATTTTAAACATATGATATTTTAATCAAAATCGTTAGAGCCATTTTTGAGAAAATGAAAATTTTCGAAAAATGTTCCATGTAAAGGGTAATCTGGGGTGGGGGGATTTTCTTGAAAACCTTCGTGTCGCATCTCTGGAGGATACTGAACTTAAATACCAGGTTTGGTGTTTATCCGACTGTTCGTTTCTGAGTTATGCTGTTCACAGACACACACACACACAGACAGACACACACATAGACATGTTTCCAAAAATGCTTGTTTTGGATTCAGGGGGTCTCAAAACATGTATTTCCGGTGAAATCTCGGTATCGAATTTTTGGGTGGAATACAATACTTCCCCTACTTACTGTATGTAGTAGAGAAAGTAAAAATACGATACATAATTTTTGATTATGCACTTTAAGCGAAAACGGCTGAAATGAACGAAAAGAAAACGAAATGAACTAAGAGATGTTGCAAACTTTTTCTCAGTAGAAGCAGATAAACGTTGGCCGAAATGGATATTTTCTGTTATGTATACAGGACATATAGGAGGCTAGACAACAGGCAAATATTTATAAAAGCATGTCCCTTGTGTTTTCGTAATGCATGGATAAATTGTATTACGTGTTCCCTAGCTTTTATGTTTACACTAAATTTACACACATGTATTGCTATTTTAATAGAAAGTCAATAATAAAATATACGGTTTTACAGTTCATATTTTCTCGTTGCGTGCTGTATCCGGTTTCGACTTTGACCAAATAAGGTTACGATTGTCTGCTTCCTAAGTCTGATCTGTTTAAGAAGTCATGGTTATTCCACATCTGACAGTGATGAGATCTATTTAGAAAAATTTTAGGGGTTCGAGGTCTCCGATAACTTCATTATAATTCAGTAATTTTTCAAATACCTCTACAATATACAAATGTGAAGCCGGAACCGCGATCGTACAACACAGCATTAAAAGTTAAACGGAGGAAGAGTTCCAGTTAAGTTAGACTGACATTCAACTGAGGATTTAAGTTTATAACACGCAGTAAAACTAAATACTATAGTTTAAACCTAACGAGGGTTTAAACCGCGTTTATAACACCGGAGACTTAACGGATCTTAGAAGGGATTAGAAATAGACTGAATCCTGTTATGAATGTCCTTAAGTAGATAATCAAGAACTTGATTCTTTTATGGATGTCCTCATGTGTGCATTCACGTAGTGTGTCAAATTCCACATTTATAAACAGATTTTGCTGTTCTGAAATTTTATAGCAAATATAGTGCTATTGGCTTAATTGAATACAGTATAAAAAGTAGAATAGCTCAAATCATTAAACTTAAAAAAAATAAAACGTTTTCAAAATTGCATAACTTTACTAACAGTAAACAAATTTTGAAAATTCTTTCACTTGTTTGTTATTGTATGCTTCATGTTTAGTAATAAAATGGTTTTGTTACCTATATAAACAAAATTTTCCAGATTTCCCCCATAAAGTGAATAGGAAATGCGTAATGTTAGTTATTTAAATGACTATTAGTCCTACATTTTTGAGTATATTAAAACAATTCTAATATCAAACATGCAACATTATGTAGGTTTTAAAATGAGATATCAACCAACTTTATAGGTGAATATTTAGTATATATTCTTCTATATACAGGGTGCATCATCTAAAACTTGCACCACAAATATTTCGTAAATGAAAAGTGCTATTGATGTGCAGCTTTCACAGCATTAATTGGTAGTCAGAGGCTCGTACATTTAGCCTATAACAGATTTTAATAATACTGAGAAAGTTTATATTTTGAGAAAACATATAATTTTTAAATGGAACAATGCGTAGTTAAATGAACAGAATAAAGGTAGGTTAAATTAGAATGCCAGTGGCGTTTGTTGTAAGATTCTAGTGCAAGTCGTTTACTAGAAATCTTATTTTGAAACTTTTACGCACCGACATTTTACAACCTGTGGTAGCACAAACTAAAGAAAAACAAAAGGGAATTACAATACTTCTGTGGATTCTTACAAGTAAAGAGAACATAATCCTTCAAAGGTTGTGTTCAAAATGACCACCGGCAACTACAATACACGCTTCCAGCCTACTATGGAAAGACTGCTGCACACGTTCTAGCATTTCAGCGGAAATTTCAGAGCAGGCAGCAGTAATACGTCATTTCATATCGTCTGGTGTATTTCGTACATCCTTGTAGACAGTGTCTTTCAGCCTTTCCCACAGAAAAAAGTCCAAAGGGGTCAGATTCGGTGAACGGACCGGCCAAGGTGCAGGTCCTCTTCGTCCAATCCAACAATCCGTTAAGACAAGCTGCAGTACTTCGTGCACTATGGGCTGAACAGCCATCATGTTGGTACCACAGGTTCCTCTTAGTCTGCATAGGAACATCTTCTAGCATCTGTGGCAGATGGTCTGTCAGGAGGCTGCGATCTTGTGCGAGTTCATTGTTCCTTCTATGAACAAAGGACCTATGAGCGACGATGCACTATCCCGCACCACACGTTTAAACTCCATGGACGCTGACGTTCCACCTGACGAAGCCAACGGGGGTTGTCAACAGACCAATAAACAATGTTTCTGCGGTTTACCTGGCCATGATTAGTAAATGTTGCCTCATCACTAAACAAGATACATGATGAATCTGGAGTATTATGCCTTAATGCCCATGTACAAAGTTAACACGATTCTCAAAATTGTTTCCATGCAGCTCTTGATGGAGAGAGATGAGATAGGGATGGAACCTATGTCGATGGAGAATGCGCAGTATACTTGCCTAACTCATGCCACTTCCACGTGCGATTGTGCGGAACTAATTTGCGGATCTACTGCAACGGCAGCCAAAAGCATTAATTTTTGCCTCTTCCCCAGTGACTTGCTTGTTTCTGTTACGTTTTCTAGGTGTTACAGTACCACTTTCACGTAACTGGTTGAACAGGTTGATAAATAATTGCGAGATGATTGACGTCTATTGGGATACGTTTCCGCATACACCGTACAGGAACGAACTGCATTCTTCCTACTCTCTCCATACACCATGAGCATGTCGGCTTTTTCTGCTTAGTAAACCCCATCTTCTACCCACGACTTACTGCTTGAACTGTCACAAATAAAATGACCAGAAAGTCGCAATGCAATCAATGAACAGAAAACAAAATGCAAATAAACATAACAACATAGTACCTAGCAATTAAGCAGGTTGAACGGGACAAACAGTTGTCGGGGTGGAAACTTTTCAAAATACGATTTCTCGTAAACTACTTGTACTAGAATCCTGCAACAAAGAGCATTGACATTCTAATTTACCCTACCTTTATTCTGTTGATGTAAATAGGCATTGTTCCATTTAAAAACTTGTATGTTTGCTCAAAAAATACACTTTCTTAGTATTAATGAAATCTGTTTATAAGCTAAATGTGCGAACCCTATATACTTAGCCATTCTATACTTAGCCATTCTTTTAAAGTCCTGTCGATTTTTAGGTATTTCTTGCGATGTCATGGAACGAGAGTGGAATTTTAAGGCCAGCGTTTTCGGGCAAGGTTATCTTGATTAAAATGAGGTAGATAGGAGAACAAACTTTCCTGAGAATAATTTGTATTCCACTAAATAGCGACAGATGGTAAAGAAAGTAATATGAAAGTAACACATCAGATTTTTTAAAATAGAAATGAATACTTTCTGGGTTCAGTGTAGCTTCCACAGTGTATTGATGATATAGGCGCCAAGACAGAAGAAACAGAAATGGGTTCTTTCTTTAGGTCTCGGTCATTGACCTAATGACTTTTCGTTTAGGAACATAAACATCAGTGGTGGGCTTATAACAGTTTCTTTGTTGATTCATGATAAATCATCACGAAAAAAAATGCAAAGAAAAGAAGCGCTGAGCGAACATATTTCCTAGTAAACAAACTGCGCACTCGCTCTGCTCCTTTCATGTGCCAATACCTCGCCAAGTGAACAGATATATAAATTATACTAGAGGGGTATGTTCTGGCCACAGACAGGATACATGCTTCGGAGACTATGTTCAGAAACACAAGCAAATAAATAAAATATATTAAGAGCGGTAGTCAGAAATTAAGCTTCCGTCTGTCATCTGGATGAAACAATCACCAAATGAAAATGTATATAGACAAAAATCCTGTTTTTCGGCATTGTTTTCAACGACAATGAGGCACTGCTCGAAGAATCCCAGCAGGTACATAGAGGGGTATCCTGTGCAACATATTGGTGTGATGTTTGCTCAGTTACAGTTTGTAAGAAAATATTACTTTACTTAAGTTAAGATAGTTAAGTGACTTATTATAGGCAGTGAATTTTTGCGAATAGCCTGCAAAGTCCTCTTCATTATGAATGGATGTTGTATTATAGCTGTATTGTATGCTTAGTACTCAATAAGAAATAGGCAAGAACCTACTACACGAAAAATGCAGAGCTCATTACATTATACTTTATCGCAAATAACTTTTTTTTCCACTTTTGGTAGTATTTGCCGTTTTTAAAACATTCGTTGTTAAAATCTTTAAGTTTTCCCAGATTGAACTTTGATGTTGCATCCATAAGACATCTTACGTCTTTCCTCGTTTCCCTCAATACTCAATGCTAAAATAAAAAAACTGACTTAGGATATGCGAATAGTTATTTTGCATTCCACACTGTCCATTTTATTTCTAGTACAAATTTTATTGAGAGTAGTGTTACATGAATAGAGGAATACGTTTCCACATAAATACTAGTTGTATAGAGGATTGTATGAAGTGTAGTGGGCTGAAAAACTCGTATGAGTGTGACACATTAGATTTTTTTATTTAGTTTCTTTGGATAAGCTGCTTAGTCCTATGTCTTGCAACCTAATGGTATTTAGGAATAGTGTAATTAATAGGCGGCGCGAAATTCATCATGGCAATTTTCTTAGAGAGTGTCGTCTCTATTTTTATTATTTTTATTCCAATTTTTGTTTGTTATTGTTTAAGTTCATCAAATTTGTCTTATTATCTTTGATCCTTTTCACCTGAGACGCCATTTTTGGAACCCCTACTCTAGAATTGAAGTTAATTAATATTAATAAATTCCTTTAATTATAATTAAGAATTATTCATCTACATCACAAGAAAATAATTCTTTTAGTTTATCACATGATGTGAAATTCATAATACGATTTGTTCTTTGTTTTATTCAATATTCTTTGTTAAATGAAAATATTTACAGCTTTTAATAAGATATGTATCTTAAAGATTCTCTGTATAAGACAAGTTATATTAAATAGTTCTTTTCGATCTGAAATTAATTCCAGATTTCCCAATATCATTATAAAGATATTGGAACATTATATTTTATCTTCGGTGCATGAGCACGAATATTAGGAACATCTTTAAGAATTTTAAGAATTTTATGCATCACTTAGGCACATACAGCTCAGTTTTGCTTGGGTAACGCTCGCTAAACTCAGATTTTGCCAAGCCATTTTCATAGTGAACTGTTTCAACAGTATCGTCCATTTACCGATGTTCTAGTCAGGCGAGAGGGACATGACCTGGAATGGTGATGTGCGCCGCCTGGTGCAAAAACATGCGTTCCTTGCGAACAAAACGACATTCCTGTATAGAGACTGCACACACATTTTATGTATATCGCCCTAATGCCCTGTAATCTGCACACACAAAACTTTGGAGCGTAAACTACACACACAAGCAAAGCAGGTAATAAAACACAGCATGTAATTTGCATACAGACCTCAATACATAAAAACAGCAACAGTAACTGGCATCAATTTAAAAACTTGCAATACATTCAAGAAAACAAAGACTGCTGTTATCAAATAAAAAACCTACATTGCGTGTTATTTTGCCCTCTTAATGTATTCTACGCCGGATATATGACCCTCATTAAAATCTCTTATATTTCTCTCCATAGCCTCTTTCTTCTTCAAAGTGTTCTTGTTTCTAATTCTTGCTGTCTCACATATCGCCTGTCACTTCATATATGTTACTATTTGAAAATCTAGCAACTATCTACAAAGGTAAACACTGGAGTGGGGAGAGCAAAATGTCTCTATTGGAGAAGCCCAAGCCCACATTCGCTTCATTTACATCCAATGACAGCAAACATGATACGTTCCTTTTGTACTCCCCTAATACTTGTTCATTAGTTAGCTTTTATTTCTCCAAACAAATACAGCTGCATAAGGGTAATCTTAGTTGGGTAATTAAGGAAACAAATAACAAGTAATAGTAATAGTACTATTGAGGGAGTGTGCACGTGTTTAAAACACAACCCCAATTTGTTATTTAATACTGGCCTACTGTTGCTTGGTAGCTCTTGAGAAGAACTAGGACTTTGTAGGCCACCACTGCGATATTACCCACTCATATGATGAAAATCTTGCATTCTAAGTTAAAAAACTCAGCTCCATAGGTTTCACTTTGTGTCAATATAGAAAAGTTAATCTTCAATTGGTTTAGTTTTTTTTACCAAGTATTTTTGAGACTTCTAAGATATGAATTCTAAGCTATGATCTAAGATATCAGATTAAAAATACCATGACAGCATAAGATACACAAATTGGTAAACAAGTCTGATGAGGTACACTCATAATACTTACTCTATCCGTTACAACTTCATATATATTCCTTGCATATAAAATGTGCATAGTAAACAGATAAGCTATTTTATTCCAACCAAAAATTCGATAACGATATTTCACCGGAAATACATGCTTTGAAGCTCCCTGAATAATAAAAGCATTTTTAGGAAAAGGTCCTTTTGTTGTGTGTGTGCGCGAGCGTGTGTGTCTGTGAACAGCATAACTCAAAAGCGAAAAGTTGGATAAACATAAAACTTGGTATTTAGGTTCAACACCTTCTGAAGATGCGATAGAACATTTTCCAGAAAATCTCCCCACCCAAAACTACCTTTTACATGGAACACTTTTTGAAAAATTTTGTTTTCTAAAATGGCTCTAACGATTTTGATTAAAAAAGCGTATATTAATGATATTTACATGACAAATAAAATGTATATCTTGATTTTCGGGAATAACCTTTGAAGTCTTCTTCATTCGGAAGGAATTTTGTACGATAATCATGTATAACCAGTAAATGTTAAGCGATAGAACAAACCGTACTGCATAAGGAATGTAGATCTCTTCAAGCGACAAAATTTATTTCAAATATATATTTTTGTGGCATCAGCCATTTCAGTAAAATCCATTATTAATGATTCGATTTTTTTTAAAGTTCCAGTTATACCCTGCCATTAATTGCAATAGTCTTATCGGCAACATTTTCTTTGGAACATATTATTGCCTATATGTTCCCTCGTATTCGCTTGTCGTTGAGTTACTGCTAAACTTTGGGTTTTTTCATCAGATCACATAATTCACACTCTCCTTCATACTTCCAGACTCTGGGGAAGATAAGGGAATAATATTGGCTAAAGAAAAACCCCCAACCCACATCCGGGAATCTAACTCGGCTCAAAATTGAGGGGCGTTTTCCAAAAACTGTCATCTATAAATATTTGTTTTTATTTAAGGAGAGCTGTTTTCAAAATACATCTATAATTACATAAAAATTTTATCTGTAATAAATATGTTATAACGAGTCTTAGAAGGGCATTGGTACATATACCTATTTGAAACCAAATTTTGAATTTGCATTTTTGTAGAAAATATTGAAGCATTTCTTTACAAAACCTGTTATCAGCTTCTCTTAATTTAACATTTATCTCAATAGTATCCAATAAGTTTGACCTATAATGTCGGCATAATGATCTATTTTTTAAGGTAAACACATTGCCTTTACACAAGTAAGCTGAAATTTTCTTTAAATTATAAAATATATGATTAATAATTTAAATTTTGCATTATTTTAGCCGTAAATAGGCATTCACATTTTCCTCAGCAGTCAGCAAAAGTGTTTTTAAAACTGATATTAAATTGACATCATTTAAACACATTCTCTTATTAGAAAATCAAGTATCCAGTTTAGAGAAACAATCGTAAGAAATTTAACATTAATTGTTTTCACAGCGTAACACAAAATAATGACACATGACAGTACAATTAATGTGAAGCTTCTTCCTGGTATTCTGCATCAATGTTGTCATTGTAATTCTGTGCTTAATACATCCTGACAACACATCCTTTGAACACATCCTGATAAAACGCAATTACTTCCTGAAAGTTATGTCAAAATATTCAATCAGCTTCTTTATGTCAAAACTTTTCTTTAGGGCTGACGTAGTTCTTCATTTTAACTTCCGATGCTTTATCCATATTTACTAGGTTTCCTATTCCTGTCTTCAGTGTTTCCACTTAAACTACAGGCCCAACATATGTCTTCTTCAGCTAATTTTTAGTAGTCGAAATACACGAATTTTATTGAGTTTAAATTATAGCTATATTTTCTTCTATAGAGTTTAGGATTCACTTTTCAGGTCGAAAATCTTCCAATCCTTACCAAGGACTAAGCAGTTGCCATATTTTTCTAGTATTTTGTGATATTGGGAGGGTACAGTGATTGTATCTAAGCGTCTGTATTCTTTCTCTATGTTCCCAAAGATAGATCTGGTGGTAAATAACTATGGCCTCTGATGGGAAAGTAATTCAATATCTTCCTGTGCGTAGTTGGTTTCTCAACTATCCTCATTAATGTGGTCAGCATTATAGAATTTTTGTTTTAAGAGAAGCTATTTTCGCACAAGAAATCAATTTTCGCACAAAAAATAAAAGTATTGCAGACATAAGAATTGAACACGAAGGCAATGAAATTATTGAAACTTGTAGCATAAAATTTCTTGGTCTTATTATAGATCATAATATGAATTGGAAAGACCATATTGACTACATCCTACCGAAACTAAGCTCTGCATGTTTTGCAATTAGATCATTAATTCATTTTACAAATAAAAGATCCTAAAACCAGTATATTATGCTTGTAATTAATTGTTCTTTCACACAAGCCGTGTGCTTACTTTCATTCAACTATGACTTATGGAATAACAATTTGGGGAAATTCAGTAGCGCAAAAAAAATATTTCTTTTGTAAAAAAAAGGTAATAAGAATAATGACAGGTGTAAAGAAATCAACTCATTGTAAACCACTATTCAAAACATTTGGAATTCTACCATTAGCCTGTGAGTATATTTTAGCTGTACTTTTTACATTGGTTGACCACCCAAAAGTGTTCATAAAAATTCAGACATACACAGCAAACAAACCAAAAATGGGCAGGACTTACATAGGCCAAGCAATAACCTACAAGTATTCCAAACAGGTGCTTACTGCAATGGTATAGTATTATTTAATTCACATTCATCATATATTAATGAACTGAAAACTAATAAAAATAAATTCAAGTTAGCATTGAAAAGATATCTCATCAGTCACACCTTCTATACAAAGGAGGATTTATTTCATTAAAAATAATAACTGACTATAAAATGTCACCAAATTTTAAAAATTCATGTAGTATAAATAATATTGTTTTAAAATTTTAGCTCTAATGTACTCTACATAAGAACTACAATTTATTTACATACAAGTATACAATGTAATTATGTATTTATAACGTAATCTACATCCTAGAGTAGACTAGTTTTCTTTAAGCTGGTCTAGCTCAATATAGGGTCTACAGATTGAGATGTTATGTTATGGAGGTGTCAGAAAACAGACGAAGGACTACGTTTTTCTTGTTTTCATTCCGTAACCTTTTTTTCCAGTTCTATGAGAGATGTCTGAGAGGCAAAGCAATTTCGTTGGAGCCACGATAACTTTGTGTTTCCAACCACGTATAGGGGAAACATTGTCACACTTATTCTCACCTTGTAGTTGTAACAGTGTAAGGTTATACAGCCACACCTGACATCTGTAAAGTATTTCCCCAATAGGAAGTTTGGGTATTGGTTGGTTTTGTTGGGAGTCAAAACAGATATTGATAAAACCTTCTTTAGTGATTTATTTTAATACCTGGAAAACCTTTTAGGTTTTCATTTGGTAGAGCCTATACTCTGTTCTCAAATTTTTTTCTTTCAACTAAGTCAAAAGCAGCTTTGATTTTCATTAAGAACTATGCATGGGTAGAACAGGTATCTTTTAAGCGTTACCAAATCCTAGATTGAAACATTTGTAAAAAAACAGATTTTGTATTTAGACAAAGAACATTTCAAACCACCAACCTGAGTGCACTCGTTGCACCTTTTCCACATCATCTTCAAATTCAGTTCAAGTGGCAAATAAGAGCAGCAGGTATCCCGTCGGGAACAGTGTACCTCTCTACATTTATATTTCACCCTATTCCTTTTAATCTGCTATGTCTGCTGTTCATCCCTTACATTCTTTCGCCGACCACCCCAATTTTCTTTTGGAATCTGTGCTGCGATTAGATATTTTCTAGCCAGACGTTGCAATCGACTCGAAGCACTCAAGATACTGGTAAATCAATATCTTTCCGTTCTTCATTTTTAAATGATAGGAAATTGTCACAGAGCTATTTCTTTTCTTCTGCTCTTTAGTGATAGTTCGCCTTGCAGGGTTTTTAACTTTCATGTAATTGATAGGGAACATATCCTGCTTCAACTTTGTATCATTGTTATAAAAATGTTTTATTAAGTGTATTAAATCATTTAACTTAAATCAGATACAAACGAATATCTATTTTTATCTTTCCCATTCATGTCAAAACCGTGAACATAAGCAATATTAGGAAAATTACCGGAGTCAGCATACCTGGAATGTTTAGGCAGAATAATTGGTTGACTTCTTTGCCTCTTACGTTCTCTTGGAACAATTGATACCTATTCACTCAACTTCTCACTAAGACGTTTTAATGCTGTTGTTCTGAGCAACAGTAACCTAATGCTGACATTTAACAGCTTTCTCAAACAATGGAGAATGTTCCAACAATGAAAGAAGGCATACAAACACATTATTTAATCAGTGTGGGGACCAAGTAAAATCTGAGTAACATAACAGTTATTTATTGCCAACTCTTGTGAATAACAAGTGTTGTAAAAGCTCGCCAGCTACAGATACCGAGTTTTGAATAAAATATTGTGTTTTAATATCAGTTTACTGATGTATTTACCAGTTTAATTTTGATAGCAGCATTGAATTCTCCGCACCCAAAAACATAAGGATATGTTTTAAACCTCAAAATCGGAAAAATGTACATACCATGTTTTGTGAAAACATTCCTCAATTGTTCATTACTTGGACATTCTTTAAAGTCCTTATACAAAATTCACTCAAATAAAGCGAAGTTCCAAGGATAGGCAAAGAAAAACCAAGATATACCTTTTATGTCTCGCGTGAGTATATTAAATATTTAGTGATTTAATAAAAAAATTGTACAAAGTAAAAACTAAAAAAATTTATTTATGTAAAAGTAGTTTGAGTGGAATATTTTCTTAAAATATTTACGTCGTATGCTTTGAAAATGCTCAACTTAAATAACAAGTTTGGTATTTATCTGACTTCTATTTCTTACTTACTTTCCTTCTTACTTACTTTACTTTACCTCAAAATGTCAATTTAGGTGAAATTTCGATGTCGAATTTTTTGGGTAGAATACAATATTTCCCCTACTTACTGGAAGTGAGTGGTACAGAAAGTAATAATACACTAATTTTCACCAAAAAGCTGCGTGTCCAGTTATTCCAATAAACTTTAATGCTTATTAAGGCTTGCAACATAGCGCGCTTTGAAGGCTAATATTATCTTTTATTTGGCAATGTTTCGCATTTACAAAAAAAAAAGCTTTCATGCAAGGAGAACAGGTACATACTTTCAGTAAAACCACCACCCTAATTAAATTTGGCTCAGTTTGAAGGTTAATACAAACATTTGGCACAAAGCCCGCTACAAACCTTATGTAGTTTTCGATAATAAAACACCACGTCACAAAGAACCTATTTGTTTATCATGCTAGATGATATACTTCAAGCATTTATTTTTTCTTGCAGTTAAGATATAACATTGAGATAATTACCTACATATTTCACACAAAGACCCCCTTCTCCCGCTGCACCAGTGCATAATCGCGGCGCTTGATCCTGCGCAGACAGCAGTAATCTATTAGCGGTGTTACGAGTACCAAGAACTTGCGATTGGTAGTTCCAAACGAAAAATATTTAATGTTACCAACGTGCAAACTTCCAGAACGATAATCGGTCAAGCGTGATGGCTGCACATGCAGGCTTCAAATCATTCAGTATCGAGCAATCTTCTCAATGAATACCTCTAGTGTAACTTCAGCTGTCATATAGTTCTAATCTCTATTGAAAATATATGTGATTTCTTGCTTTGTTTGAAACATTGATCAGCAGGCGTCCGAAGAGAAAAAGTAAAGGAAGATGTACGAGTTCTTAGAAGTGCACATACGAAGAGAAACTTTTTGCACTATATTTATTTATTATCTAACCAGCTTTTACCCACGTGTGTACATTATTTTGCATATGATCAGTATTACGGAGTGTCCAATTCAGTATTAGTTTCACCACCTGAGGATATCAGAGAGACACCACTTGCATATTATGTAGGTAGGAGATCCAAAAGTCCGAGATCAAGATTTCGCCGCAAATGTCTTGAACTCAAAACATAGGTGTTATTTCAAAAAGATCGTATATGCGTGCGTACTTGCGCACACTGAGTGTGTGTATGGTGTGTGTGTGTGTGTGAATATCAATATAATTATATTTCATTTATAATTCGAACTACACCGAAATTCGTATCCAAGCTCAGAATCCTTCACTGATGTATTACAAAAATTTGCGCCAAATTTCCCCCACTCCAGGCTACAAGGGCAGTCCCAAAGTACCCGACCTGACGTATATATAGCGGTTGTTGTTTCAAACAAATGACTGTGGTAGAAAGTACCATCCTTATGAAGCTTAAGTTTGAAGTTTGACGATGCTATGTTGTTTAGTAATAGTTTGGCAACCATTAATAGTGAACGCTCTCAGCAAATTTGTAACATGGATAAAACTGGCCATCGTTATGTGATACAATACTTTCATTTGAAAGGTCTTAGTCCAACTAATATTAAAGCTGAGCTAGATTCTACTCTGGGGGAGTCTGCTCCTTCGTTTACAACAGTAAAATATTGGATGACAGAGTTTAAGCGAGGCCGTACGCAGTGGTCGACCAAATGAGGTGACCACGCCAGAGATTGTGAAGAAAATCCACAAAATGGTAATGGATGATCGTTGACTGAAAGTGCGCGAGCTAGCAAACATCGTAGGCATTTCAAAAAGTGCTGTACATCGCACACTAACTGAAAATTTAGACATGGGAAAGCTATGCGCAAGATGGCTGCCGCGTTTACTCATAATGGAACAAAAACAGCATCGTAAAGATGTTTCAGTTGAGTGTTAGGCGGTGTTTCGCTGCAATGAAGCCGAGTTTTTGCGTCGATCCATAAGCATACATGAAACATGGGTCCATCGCTTTATACCTGAGACGAAAGAACATCAAAACAGTGGATTTAAAGGGGAGAATGGGCTCCAAAGAAGGCGAAGACAGTTCCATTTACAGGCAACGTCATGGCGTCAGTTTTTTGGGATGTTCGTGATTATTTTCATTGATTATCTTCAAAAAGGATAAGCAATCAATGGCGAGTATTATGAAAACTTATTGCAGCGTTTTAATGATAAAATCAAGCAAAAAACAGCCGGATTTAGCGAAAAAGAAAATTCTGTTTCATCAAGACAACGAACCAGTTCACACATTCATTATCGCCATGGCCAAAATCAATGAGTTAAAGTTCGAATTGCTTCCTCATGCATCCTATTCGCCAGACTTAGCCCCTTCTGATTATTTTCTGTTTCCAAAGTTGAAGAAATGGCTTGGTGGTAAAAGATTTGCCAACAATGAAGAGGTGGAGTTTGCAGTTGATGGCTACTTTGCAGAACTCGACGGTTCTCACTATAAACAGGGTATCGAAGCGATTGAACATCACTGGGAAAAGTGTATTGAGCTGGGGACTATGTAGAGAAATAAAGATGTTTTTTCCCCAAATTTTTGTGTTTTGTTAGGTCGGGTACTTCTGGGACAGCCCTGGTACCTTTAAATACAAACGTTTCTCTAATTTTTGTTTATTTTATCATAAAGTGTCCTAACAATTTTATTTAAAATAACGTGTGTTAGAGATGCTGGCATGAAAAATAGAAGGTATATTAGGTTTTTTGCAAAAACCTGTGAAGTTCCCTTCATTCGGAGAGTTTTCTATAAGTCATTTTAAGTGGGAAATCATAAAAGCTGTAAAAAAGCTTCTTCTTCAACGGATTATCCTTCTCTTTGTGGGATTTACACACCCAAGGACTTACAAACCAATATATTGGTCAGCCAATATGACGAGCAACAAACGCTAGATCACAGCATATTCAGGATGAATGATCAGCGAGTCCGTCACGTAACCGCGGCGCCACCTCGCTCGGTCAGATAGAAACGTATTATACGAAAAGCTAGATCTCTTAAAATATGAAATTTATATCAAATAAATTGTTTTAATCCGTAAACCATTTTCAGATGTTCAATACTATTAGTTTTAATTTTATGTATAACTTTGAACTAATAATGGACACAAAAAATTGCTTGACTGTTATTACAAAATGTTTTTACTTTCCCCTACTATCCACGTATAGTAAGCAGAGGAAGTATTATATTAAACCCAAAAATTCGAAATCGGGATTTAACCGGAAACACATGTTTCAAGTGCAAAACAAGTATTTAGTATGTGTCCTTGAACAACAACTGAAAAACCACAATGTCGGATCACAGCAAGATTGGTATTGAAGTTCAGCATCAGTTACGGATATCACACGCAGATTTTAAAGAAAATCTCCCCACCCTAAACTACGCTTTACATAGGAACATGTACGTTTAGGAGGGTTACTAAAAATATCACTACCAAACGGGATAGCTCAGATGGTAACGTTGTTGCGGGAGGTCTCACGTTCGATCCTCGGTGAACACCCACTCTCATACATGGGTTTTTACAGGTTTTCCTGGGTCGTCAGGCAAATGCTGGAGTAGTTTCTTTCCTCTCCCGAATTTTCTGTCCCTCCATTTCGTTCCATTAATCATTTCATTCATCCTTCATCCCGTTTGGTCTATTTCAGGGTTGGAAGAGTCGGCGATGGTGTTTCGGTGCAACGTGTTAGGGGAAAAGGATGCTCTCTCTGAACTTTCTCCGTACCTCGGCCTTCGGCTGGTTGGTGGGTATAAGGACTGCTCCCTCAGGGAGGCATTGGACCCTATATGGGACGGGGTTACCGGTCTGCCTGTCCACCTGCTGGGGTGACTATATCTGGAAACCGTAGGGTCCCTCTTATGCTGTGCCATCACTCCTGGTTCCGGCCGGCCAGTTTCTACCTTCACCTCATTTCTTCTTATAGAGGGCGCCCCCTCGTGAGGCGTCGGTACAATATCATCATTCGTGGATCGGTGCGGAATCCCCTGCGCTTCACAATCCACAATTCAATCCAATCCAAAAATGGCACTGACTGATTTTAATAAAAACACCATATGCTTTAAATATTTGCATAGTAAATAAAATGTAATAGGTATATTCAATATTTGTGAATATCCTTGTAAATCCTCTTTATTCTGAATGAATTTTGAGTAGTTTTGATACTGCTAAATGTACTGGTAAGCCACACCAGACAGACAAAACTTACTATGGGAAAAACGTGGAGTTAACCATTTCTGAAATATCCGTTGTTATTAGTTTTTCATGTACTTTATGCATTTTTGCAGTGTTTTTATCATTCGGTTATTTCTTGCGTTGACATGGAAAAAGTATGGGATTTCTAAGTGAGTATATAGTGATTCGCTTTTTAAACACTTGAATATTGCTCCAGCCTCCTGTATCCCTCTTGCAGCTATTCATCTTGCACCTGTTTCTGCAAACTTTTATCTTGATAAAAATAATATAGATATAATGAGCAAAGTGGAGCCGCGCTAACGTGTGCAACTCGCATTTGGGAGTTCCCTGGTTCGATTTCAGGACATCGCCCACTCTGACACACTCGTGGTTTTTCCTGGTCGGAAGGGGAATCCAGCGGTAGTTTCTCATCTACCATGATTTCCCTTTCATTTCGTTTACTTCTCATCTCTCAGGAGGGCTTTTAGGTTTTGTGATGTATGGCGGTATCGACAGCACTGATGCTTGGTCATAGGAGAGAGTACCCTCCTTGGACACTAGAGGGCTGCTTGGTCGACGGGACGTTGATCCCCCTCTCTAGACAGCAGTCTTCGAGATTGGAACTGATAGGCCTTTCCGCGTCTCTGTGGCCTGTGGCCGCCTGTGGTTACTTCACTGCATCCCTTCCTCCTGCGGGGTTGTAGCCGCAGTAGATCTGTGCATTTATAGAAGATAGATTAAAAAGAAATAATAGTGTGTAGAAAAGCGATGTGAACCTAACACATCAGATTTTTAATGAAATGTTCCCGGCCGAGCCAAACCATTCCCTTTAAGGTGTAGCTCCAACAAGGACGTTATTCATGTCAAAAACCTACCTCACTTTGTATCCCACTATAGGATTAGCTGAGTGCTGCCTGCAAGCAACAAAAGCAATCAGTTTATTGCTCTGATGCGGGCATGTGTTCGCCCTGTCCACGGCAGCTGTCGGCTTCGATCTCCCGTAGAGAACAATAATAAACAATTTGTACTTTAAACAGATGATGCTTAATGATTTTAATGGATCTTGTATAGATGAGGGCCTTGTTATGAGATGGAAATCCTTTTTAATGCGATCATGTTATCGACGTTAGCATGAATTACAATAAGAGTATGGTAATGTCTTCAAGATTTAACACACCATAACCAGCTATAAGATAAGAGGAGGTGTGGTAGGACAAGGAACTGAAACCCGGGGAAGGAGACACCTGAGGTTCATAATAGCATTATTAATCTGGTTATCTCATACAATACGAATTGTTAAGGTGATTAGTATTGTGGTGCATATAATACAATAGAAGCAGGGTGTGTGAACGGATTCTTTTAAGACAGGGGTGTCAGGGTTTGATGGTGGAAAAATTGGGCCTAGTGGTGACATTAATAACACGGGATAAGTTCAATAATGGAACCAAATTCTGCCATTTATAAATTCTTTATGTCTTATGCAATTGGTACCTAAAGGTAGTAAGTAGAGGACGCTATTCCACCCAAAATTTCGATATCCGCTTTTCAATGGAAATACAGATTTTAGAGTATCCTGCAAAAAATTAGAAAGTGATTCATGTGCCCAGGTATGTGTGAAAAGCGTAACTCAAAAAACAAAAAGTGGGTTAAATACCAAATTTCGTATTTATTTCAGCGTCTTCCAAAGATGGAATACGAGCTCTTTCCAAGGATGTTTCCCACCCCAAATTACTCTTTACATTGAAAAATTGTCGTTATTTTTTATTTTCTAAAAATTAGCAATTATTATAATTAAAACGCCCTGAGTTTTTAGATATTTGCATGACAAATAAAACTTTTATTTTGAGTTTTCTGCGAATAGACTTTTAAAATCTCTTTATTCGTCATGAATTTTGTATAATTTCTTGAAATCAACAAATCGAAACTTATTACAATAACGTTTAGATCTCCTTAAAACACGAAGTTTATGTCAATTTATTTTCAACTAGACATTTCAGAGTTAGTCTTATTATCGATTTGAACTTTCATATAGGTATCTACTTTATACTTTTCTCAAGTGCTAAGTCGCTATTTAGCTTTTTCCCGTAGTCATGCAAGGAAAATGGCTTTCAAAGCCATTACTAGCGGCCCCCTTATGCTTCAACGAAGTGTTTAATAAAGTACTTTTGCAAACGCTTAACACGAATTGTATAAAAAGTTAGATTTTTAAGAATAGTTTGAAGAAGACTGGGTAGAGAGCGTTATGTAAATGTAACACCAGAGCTTTTATGAAATACTTCTTATCTGTTCTATAAAATTTACAACTTTTCGGAACAATTCCTTGAGGATTTCATGTAGGAGGGATGCATTTTCTACATTTTTAAGCATCTACAGGATTGTTTTCTGGCACTACCTACAGTTTTCAACATTTTGGAACCAAATTTCATGTGTGCGTTCTAAATCTATCTGTCTTAAAATTATTACCTGATTTCAAATAAAACATAAATTATCTACTTTAGAATACAAATTCAAAGGCATAGAGTCTTGCTTTTTTCCCTTTTTAATTCATGAAAACGGTTTCCGAAAGACATGTTTTTCGTTATTATTACTTTCATGAAAATTCCCAGGGATAATGCTTTATTTATTGCCATCTTAAGACTTCTTGTATGCATTTAAAAGTAATTCGCAAAAGTTTGTTCTGCAAGGAGCAATTTGAATGATAACGAGTACTGAAGAAAGTAAATTACTTTTAAGGGCGATGAGGTGGTTTTAGGTATCAATACTGCACTCGTGTGTTGGCTGGTACTTTAATTATTTTAGTTTCTCCATTATGATATTCCCAATCCTCTTTAAATCAATACAATTTATTATTGTTTGTGCACAAAATCTATGATTTTCTGAATATTCGACAATTTTTACAGGTTGGTCCACCCATGTTTACGATATAGGTATACAACGGAGGGTGACACCTCGCTCAATGTGACCTACATAGATCTATTGCGCTTAGGAAGGGATGAAGTGAAGGAACCACGGGAGGTTACAGGCGCAGGCGGGCATCTCTTAGAGATGCCAGAAGTCCCTAACATTTCCTCCTTAATTGAAGATCCGACCTACTATGGAGCTACCCAGAGAGGGCGATGAACGACCCTTGCAACCAGCCAGCCCCTAGTGTCCTCGGAAAATATTCTTTCCTTGGAGCAAGCATTCACGACATCTGTCCGGCAGGCCTCACGCCACGAAATACAAAAGCACACTTAAACATGAGAAGGAAATTAAAGGGAAATGAGATCGTGGTAGAAGAGAAACCACCCCAGCATTTGCCTACCGACCAGGGAAACCATGAAAAACCGAATGTCAGAGTGGGCGGTCGACGTGAATCGAATCACAGACCTTCCGAAAACGAGCCTCACGCGTTATCGCGGAGCCAACGCGCTCGGTCACTTGTGATTTAACTAAGCACAATAAAAAGTTGTACTATGGTGTTTGAATCGAACCTATGACCCATTGATTGTAGGACAGGCCTGTTTCTCCCTCTACTAGTTAGGTACTTCAGTCAGTCGTAGAATGAAACTGCCTCCACACGCGATACATTATAGATGGTCAGAAAATAACGTAACGCTTACCAAAGTAACTAGTTACCCAATAACAGTTACCAAAATTAACGATACAGAAATAACTAATTACCCAATAACGATTACCAAAGTAAGGAATACAAGTAACTAGTTACCAATAACGACTACCAAAGTAACGAAGACAACTATTTATTAAGTTAAAGGTTACCGCAGAAACGAGGGGGTTACCGAGCCTAGATGGCATCATTCACTGCATGTGCGCGGCATAGGTATCGCTTATCAGAAGCTTCTTATCTCAACATTCGTTTTTATAACTTGAATCATCCTCGCACGGAGTTGCAAATACATATTTGTTTATTATAGGTGTTGTTTATCGCTTCGAATATAGATAGGTCACAGGTTACAGATGACAGGTAAGTCAGCACCGCGGTGCATTAAGATAGTTATTTACATACCATTATAGGTGCAGGAGTTTTTATACTTCGCGGTTAGACGGATATAAATAAACAATTAATGTTGTTTAGTAGCAAAATATGCGCGGGTCGCTAAGTTCAAACAACAATATCGTTTATATTGAAACGTAGTGACATCTATAGTTATTGGCAACATTACATGTAACCGTTAACGCATTGTAACTGTGATAGTATAGCCGTTACTCGAAAATAACTCACAACCTAATATGCATGCCGAGCAAAGGATCGGAATATGCGGGACTGTATAACATAACGAACAGGGGGGGAGCAAGAAGTAAGTACAGCCTAGTTAAAGCTTTGGTAGACAAAGAATGTTAAGTACACATTTAGGTTTAGCGGTTTTTTAATTTTAATTACAACTAAAGTAATTAAAACAACACCGATAATTCATTAACGTACAAAGTAATAACGTCCTTGCTTGTTAAAAATAGAACTCTCGTTAAACCAACAGAAATCACAAGAGACCAGTTTGCAGCTCTCGGAGCGCTGCAGACATAAAGCCCAGGAGTTCGTGTTTTGTAACACCTTTCATTAAACTAACGAAACTAGGTCACTGCATTTTATCCCTGTAGAGAGATAGAGCAGACGAGAAAAGCATGCTGTGTAAACATTGGCCCTAGATACCATCACCTGGTCCTCCAATAAATGGCTAACGAATCGTTACTTCTGTATTCATTTAATGTCTCCAGAGTAGTTGTAATTTCCAATCTGGGAGGTTAAATATCGAAGTTGAATGATGCACAAGGGGAAGAAACTGCAGCCAACTATTTGTAGATGTGTTAATCAAGAGCTCAAAAAATTCAATGATTTTCGAACATGTTACGCAGATTGCCCACATGAATCTTATATACATGAAGCTTATATATGAAGCTTCAAAAGCTTCGTCAATATTTACTTCGATTGGTGTTACCTTTATCGTAATTATTTAAATATAGACGTTTTAACAATAGCCCAGAATCCCAATCAATTTGAGATGTAAGGGTATTCAGCAATGAAGTTGCTAATGTTTATAAATTTCAAACAATTTAGGTAAAATGTGTATCAAAGTTTTACTCAACATAATTATAGCACGGAATTAATACCCTTATTTACCTAACAGTACAAAAAATGAGGTTCGATCGTATATGATATGCTCCACGTAATGAAAATGTAAAGTTTCAGCTTTTAAATGTTACATATCATTCCTCGAATGAATTATTTACAATAAAATATTACATTTTATGCAAAATTTATTATTTTTCAGGAAAAACTTCAAAGTGTAATAATACTAATTTTCTAATAATCGTGTTAAATTATTCAAACCTTAAAACTATGCTTTATATGAGGAGAAAACCCTTTAGATCTCATTGTTGACCTTTAGAATAAATATACTGAAAATCTGAAAGAAATTGAACACAAAATTTGTAGAAAATTTAGCACTTGGTGTCCTTAAAGTCAGTTATTCTCTAAATGGGAAAGATTAATAATATAATACAAACAAAATCTTATTTTATATGTTTATTGCATATGTTAGTGAAATTATAGGCTTCCCCCAGTAAGCTCTGTCTGTGTTACGTATCCCGGGTGGCAGGAGTACATACACATTAATCCTTTAAATCAGCGAAAGAATTCCATGGGTACATTTAAAACGTTTGTGAGAACTGTCCTTCTATCTTTCATACATTTTCTGAAATATTCTTCGAAATACATATGACAACCGCTGGTTTCTCTAGTAATTGGGCGAGAGCAGGGAAATAATTCACGCTTGAGGGTTAAGGTTATGGCTGTACGCGGGTTTTACGAAGCTGCCCGCGAATTTGTTATTGCATAACGGGAGTTATATTACATTTTCTAGTGGTTTAATTAATACTTAAAACAACCATTGAGCAACTAAATCCCGAAACGCAGTTGCTTTAAGATTACATGAAGGGACGAAAGAATATAAATGTAACTTAAAACAATTACTTGCACATACTTAAAGCAACGGAAAAAGTAAATATTTCTACCGATAGATAATGCGGCTCTGTTCTGAAGTAAATCTTAGTAACTTAGTAGGTTAAAATCTTACTCTGACCAATCTGACCACAGATTCCTGTGGTTTTCTCTAGCTGCATACGTGAATAGCGGATTGGTATATAGTTTCCACTACCCCTAGACTTTACTTTGCACAAAAAAGTCCATAACAAAACTGAACAGTTGGGAAGGGAACAAATACAAAACAGATGGTACAGAAGACGGCTCTAAATGATCCGCCTGTCTGGCTTAAGAAAGCTATTTCCTACAATTACATTTGAACAAAATCCCTCAAGATGCCACCATAGGTTAAAGTAATAATAAACAGTAACAAAATATTCACATATATACTGCCTGATACTTAGGTAGTAAAAAAAAGACATTCAAACTGGGATTCTTATTTGCCAATTTAAGGAAATACAATAAAATAAAATACATTATATTAAACATTTAGTAAAAGAGTCGAACGACTAATTTCATTTTTATTAAAACACTGAATAACAGTGGATAAAAACGACCTTACAATATCGTAATGCTATACATAGTGGGATGTCACAACTAGCTGTGACCAGGGTGAGACTATTCAAACCTTTCACTCTAGCTAAATTACGATTCATGGAAAACAAAAAAATAAATTTTAGTAAAATAAGGCGCTTAAGGAAAAATGAAGATAGCAAGATATATACATAGATAAGTTACTGTCCTATCATACTCTTCAGTAAGAAAAATAACATCGTAATGTTGCATTCGTCTCCGTTGCAGAACGCCCTCGGCCAGCATTACTGACGCTCTTTCCTCGACGACAGGCGGTTCCCTCTGTTTCAAATTTACAACAGGACTCCCTTTTTAGGATTCTTCTATACAATGGGCTAACTTTACACAAAAATAAACCTAAAAATCATAAAATTCACTTCACTTCTTACCAAGTTTTATATTCTGTTCAGTTGGGAGGTTTCGAGGTCGAATACAAGTGTGTTTAGTTCCTAGGTCTATTTTTGGAACCGCCTTTAAGTCCATGTCATCGAGGATAATAGCGCTTGAATAATACAAATTGAGAACCTAGTAAACCAAATATGAAATGAATAGGAGAGCAGTACCAAAATATAATGACTTAAGTTCGAAACAAAACTATTAAGAACCATCTCCATGGTTGGCGTGAATATGTATGTCTCACATACAAGGGGCTTCGAGTTCAAATCTCGGTTAGGGTGAGTGCCTGCATGTGATTCTTTTGTTTTCGGGGTTTTCCTCGAAAGAAGAATCTATGGACGCCGGACTCATTTGAGCACTATAAGACCCCTTTCGTTCATTCACTATTAGATATAACCACCGGGTTTGAGGACATTAAAAAAAGCACAAGAGGCGAAAGCTTAACATAAAAAGAGAACCCTCTCCAAAAAAAATGTCTTTGTAACATACACATAATAAGCACTTAGTGGTATATTTAAAATATAAATACTTTGAAATCAAAAGTCAAACTTTCTCATACAGTTATGCTAACAAACTCCATACGTAAGTTTTAATACTCTACTCATATCTCGTTTAGCATTTTAGGACCGCAATAATTTATACTACACTACGTATAGTAAGTAGGGGAAGTACTGTATTCTACCCAAAATTTCGATGTCGAGATTTCTCGGAAATATGTTTTGAGTCCTCCCGAGTTAAAAAAAACGCATTTTTAGAACAAGGTCTGTGTGTGTCTGTTGCCTCTCTGGTGTCTGTAAATAGCATAACGGTAAAACAAAAAGTCTGATACATATCGAACTTGGTATTTAAGTTCAGTATCTTCCAAAGATGGGACAAGAAGATTTTCAAGAAAATCTCCCCCAACTACCTTTTACTTGGAACAGTTTTCTAAATTTTTAATTTTCTAAAAAATATCACTAATGATTTTAATTAAAACATTATGAATTAAAGTTATTTACATGAGAAATAAAATGTATGTATGGACTTTTCTGGGAATAGTCAATGAAGTCCTCTTCATTCAGCAGTAATTTTATATAATCTTATACAATTAGTAAACTTTAAGCGCTAGACGAAAATATAGTATACAAAAAATGTAGATATCTTTAAAACACACAATTTATTTCAAATAACTTTTCTGTGACATTAACCATTTCTGAAATATCGATTATTAATGGCTCGAATTGTTCATAACTTTGCATTCTTTTAAACTCTTGTCAACATTCAGTTGTTTCTCACGATTTGCATCCAAACAGTATGGAATTTTAAGGCGAGTATTCAGCTCTTAAAAATCTGAGTATGGGTACTCCCTTTGTATTTATAACGAAATGTGTAATGTAGCTATGTCTGTAAAGATTTGTTTGGATTAAAATGAAGTAGATGTAAAAATAATCTTTAGTAAGAATGGTCTGTATACCCACTAATAAACGATAGAGGGTTAGAGAAGGTAATGTGAATGTATCACATCAGATTTTTATTTAATAAGCTCTGAATTAAGTTATGCATAATTAGAATTAGTTGGATTCAGTAAGAAACAGGAACTCCGTTTGGTATTTTTTGGCATGGTTCTGCTACGATATATACCTGTGATCTTGTGATGACCAGGCATAGGAATTCTTAAGCAGTTGGCTTCAAGTTGTCTATTCTCAGACCATTATCACTACAAAGAATGCAAAACTCCAGAAGTCCAGGGTCACTGATAGGCAGGTAAAAACTGGTCCGAGTGCTGTCTACAAACGCCAAAATATTTCACGAGGTTTGGGGGGGTTGTTACCTGTGACGTCCGTGCCTATAGTCCAGTGATATTTTGAGACAGTGCGTTCTACTCAGCTAGAAATATAAAATGTTAGCCACAATAATGTGAAAGTAAATATTAGTAACAGTAGAAATAATTTTATTAAATAAGACTGGGAAATGAATATTACTTGTAAAGGTGAATATGGGTTGGAGAGAGAGTTCAAGCAGCAGGCAGGAAACGGGTTATGCTTTTCCCCATTGTAGCCGAGTAAGGGCAAAAGACGCTTTTGTTCATGTACGTAGGTCGCTTGAAAAACAAGTGCGTAAAACGAAGGTCAATGCTAAGATAGCCGCAGGCATACGAGTTCATGTGGAAACTTGAAGTAGACAACCAATAGGAAAGAAGGTAGAAATCACGTGATAGCGAAATGGGGCTATAGAACAATTCGAAATTAAGAAACACGAGAGTTTTGAAAATCACTTGGATGTCGTTCTAAAAACAAATATGAGTGCAGTCAAAGTAAATTGAATTGACGTCTGGTAAGTGTGGTAGTTTGAAGTACAGCAGTAAATGGGACGCCCAAGGAACTGCATGTTTGTGGCGAGGCTCCATCAGATATAAAAGGTGACGAAAAATAAACGGGCAGAAAAACGAACCAGTCGTGTTATGCACCACACCCTAGAGGGACTAGATCCAAGATTCATACAAGAACCTGAACTAGCATCGAACCCGGGACCATTCCTACAAGTCCCATGCCGCCAAATTGGCGCACATCAGCTCCTTGCTGCACACCCTCTCAAGTTCAACCTTATTTCCTTCCGTCCCGGGTTTAATGCTTAGGAATTCCTATGCCCGTTGATGATTAAGACTCGGAGGTTGAGACCTTGTATGCAACCGGTATTCAATGTCAAAAAACGCTTCCTACCAACACAGAGATCTGTCACTGAGTTCACTTTGTGTTAGTTTTATTTACGCAAGACTTGCAGTCCCAGTTGGCCGCAAGGCACACCGGGTCCCAATCCCGAGCCCCAGTGATGATGGTTTAAGATACATTTATAACTGTGCATGTCATATGTTGAAAATGTTGAAATCTAAGAATGTAATTTTGGTTAGATAATCCAAATAGAGAGACTTCGCAGTTGCGCTGAAATATCAAAGTGATGTTCAATGAAACTCCTCAAGATTCTAGTACGAAAGTATTTTGGCAGTTGCAATATATTAGCACTATATACACAAACAAGACACAGACTATACTGCACACCTTTAAATTTCGGGAGTGTTGAGCATCAAGCTGTTGACATGAAATGGCGCCCACGTCAACTCAGAACATTCGCTCGCCTTTTAGTTCGCGCCTTCATTATGGTTACTTACTGAAGGCCACGTTCGTGTATTCAACAGACTGAAATAACTCCGAAAGTAGTTCAGCGAGTTTCCACGCCCACTCCTTGAACTGAGATCACAAACACTTCCGATCATCTGCACCCCTGGCTATAAACAAGAGCATTGTAGGTTTCGATTCCTCTCGTGCGAAATGAATTCGATTACTAAGAGAAATGGCTATGGCTGGCAATCGGGAGGTTGCGGATTCAAATTCGCGCACCGACTAATATGACTTGTATACTTCCGTAGTTTCCCTCAGTCATTAGGTAAATACTAATTTGGTTTGTATATCAATTACTACGATCCACAGCTTCACCTCCACAATGAATGAAATATAAAGATTATATCAGGATGTAATCAGGAAGGTGACCATGCACCTAAGGTCATTTATTAACAAGTTCGGCAAGCATATGGTAAAGGAAGGTACCATACTCTGTAACGTCAGGAAATACGGCTCTCTGGTTCCGTGACACAAAAAGAGGAGCTCAATAAGAAGTGTAGAACAGATGCGACAAGGGGAAAGAGAAGTATGATAAGTAGGGCTCAGATTTTTAGGTTTTAACTTGTATTTTTTCGCTATTTAATTAACACATTTCAATATATATTGACAATTCCTGGAGTAGAATATGCGAATTTCATTACACCTAAAAACACGTAAATGAGGGGTTGACACCTAACGTAACCTAAATAGCTGTTTTTCCTTTTTCGAAATGAAAAGTGTTATTTTTAGATAGAAAATCATTGTAAAATTATTTCCACCAGTTATAGCTAGTAGATAGCTCAAGTTACTCCAGTTTATGCAACATATGTTACGTGGTGACACCTGGATGCAGCTGATAGAAGGTGTGCTGTTATGTGTTCCTTTTATGTTTTGTATCTGTGTTATACATCCAGCCAGTCACTTTACGTTGCTTGTCCCCTTGCTTAACGCACTCTTTGGTGTTCTCTTTTTTTCCTCCCCTCTGGTTTGCTTACGTGACATGTGCTTTGGCCGTACGCGGTGAGTGGTGGATTTCTGTCGCATTGCAGGGATAGCTCTCTGCCCGGCAACAACTCATCCGGATTGTGGAAGTTTTTCTAATGGATTTAAGGAACGTCTTTTGTGATTATTTGTGGATCGGCCTTATGTAAAGGTAGGCTTTGTTATCAGTTTTATATCTTGGTAATGGCGAGTGAATTTTGGGGCGGAAAACGTAATGTGTGTTTTAAAATACGAATTCGTAAAGTGACTGGCTCTTGGAATTGTTCATATGTTTAGTGTGTTTTGGTTCTTTTCTAGCCGAGTTATATTTTCAGTACGTGATTTTCAGTGCATAGTTAGTTTAAAATTACAGAAATTCTGTTGTGTTAATTATGAGAGCAGTAATTGCAGTTAAAACCCAATCATGCTGAACCCAATCATGCTGAACTTTTGTAACTGAAAACGGTTGGGTTGTAAAGTACATCTAGCTCAGCTGGACTTTGAAGCTCACTGTTACTAGAAATTCATAAAAGTCTGTTTGGGTCTTGATCAACATTCTTAGCAAGTCTTTGACTAGATAAACATAATTAAATATATTGATCTGATGTTTATAGTGGTCTTGTTTTATAAACTTTCTAAATTGATTTTGTTTGTTGAATTTTTGGTTTTACTTAATTTTTGCTGTATTTAAAACTTGCCTTACTGCTCTGCTCAATTGGTTTTGGTTGGTTTACTATTTAAGCCATCTTTGTTTTACAGTTATTCTTTTAAGGTTGCTTTACGGTTCTGGTTATTAATGTTTGCTTATTATTATCATTAAAGTACCCAAAAAGCTTATCAATAGTAGTATATTTTTGAGAGTTCTGGTTTCCATTTTGTTTTCCCCTACGGCACTCGTTAGGGCTTCCCTTTTCGCTTGGCCGGGGTTCCCTAACTCAGTCAAACCTTTCTTAAGCGACTGCATGGTTTCGCTGCCTTGCTCCAGTGTTATGTTTTGGGAGAAACAGCGGAACCATTGCAAAGGTCAGAAGGAGCGTAACCTGCGCTATGGGATCGCCTCCAATCGTTTACCGAAAGTACAACAGAGTACACCGGGAATGCCTTTCTAATGTAATTGTTGTATAGTGAAACAATGCCTAAATCACATTTATTGAAAAAGTGGATTGCTGCAAATCCACATTTCATTTTTATTAATGACAGACAGTGCTGCCTACATGTTGAAGGTCGGGGCGGAGGTTTCTACAGTCCTTCCACCCGACCATGCTACATGTTACGCGCTTGGCCCACGGCCTGCACCGCCTTGCGGAGGAGATTAGAAGCCACTTCTATGATGTGTACAGCCTGATATCTTTGGGCAAGAAGGTTTTCTTAAAAGCCCCAACACGTATACAATTATTCAAAGAGAAAGTACCAGCAACCCCTCTTCCACCCGAGCCGATACTTACCCGCTGGGGAATTTGCCATTTACTATGCCGAGCACTTAAAAGACGTTAAAATGTCGTCAATGAATTGGATGAAACAGAAGCTTCCTGCATTGCCAAGGCTAAGAAATCACTGGAGTGCCCCACTCTTGCGCTTCTCTTGCGTATATTAAGACACTTTTATTTTTTTATAGAGAAGTTATTCTCCGGTTGGAAAGTACAACTTTGCCACTGAAAGATACTCTAGTTATAATTGGCAATGTTTCCAGTAAAGAAATACCTGAACCAGTGGGAGTTGCATGTTCTTCGAAGTTGTAGAAGATTCTTCAGCAAAATCCTGCTTTTTAAGATATGAAAATCAATTTGTATTGCAGGGAGAAAGGTATACAGGAAAACTACCCCCAAAACCTGATGCACTGGCTCTATATTCTACGCTTCAATGACGTCATGTTCCGTTGAGAGAACCTTTACTTCATACAAGAATGTGTTACGTGATAATAGGAAATCGTTTACGTCAGAAAATTTGAGAATTCATGTAACTATCTAGTGCAAGCCAAAAAATAAATCTTGCGACTAAATACCAGAAAAGCAAAATTATTGACACCTTTATTGCTCCACGAAGCAAAACATAAAAAAACTATTTTATCAAGAAAAAACCTATTTCAAGTATATAAGAAACCTAAAATGAAGTTTTATTCCACCTAAAACTCCGGACCCTTGTAATAACAAATGGGCTGAAGGGGCAAGGGAAATAAAAATAGGTGTAGTTGTAAAACCTGTCTATCTACAGTTCTCAAGGGCATATATTGTATAGCACAAGCTCTAATCTACAGAGTGAGCCAAAAGACTGAATCGCCTGCGCGGTGTTTTTCCTATCCGCGTCTTCGGTGCTCGTTGCCGTCTGCCGCTATCATAGAAAGGCGCGGATGAAACCATACAACATTTTTAAAACTACTTTTAAAGGCTTTACTTACAAACTTTACGAAAGGAGATGCTGAAACTGGCCTCCGTCGTTATCCATACATTTTTGGCAGCTCTTTAGGAAACTATCCATCACTCGTCGTAGTTTACTTTGAGAAATTTCCTGGCGGATATTTTGTTTTAATTCTTCCAGGGTGTGTGGGTTTGTCTTATATACTTCATGTTTTAAGTTACCCCGGAGGGGTATTTTATGAACAATATTACCGGCTGCGCGGGTTTTTTCCACTGGGCGTGTGGAAATATGATAAAAACATGATAACGCACTGCTGCTACAAACAAAGTCACGCTGTTGTGGTTTTGAAGTGCAGTTTTGAGTTGACGGTGATGTGAAGTAGTTCAGTTATTACGAATTATCTATTGTTTTGTCCTTCACTTAGTCACAAAGTATATTATGGCTCAGTTATATGTTTTCTACTGCATAGCGTGTATTTATTTATGATTCGTATGTATTAACTCAGTCAGCTCGCCAAGAGAAAGTACGATTTGCGGAAAGATTTCCAGGTGTAAAAGTTCCAGGCCGCACAACAATCATTGAACTTCAGAGCAAATTTCAGGCCACAGGAAGTGTTCAGGCTAAGAAATCTAAAAGATGGCGTTCGGTTCTTACCGAAGAAACATTAGACGACATCGGTCATTTTTTGGAAAATTCCCCCCCAAAAATTCCATGATGGATAGTTTCCTAAAGAGGTGCCAAAAATTTATGGACAACGACGGTGGCCAGTTTCAGCATTTACTTTCATAACGTTGGTAAGTAAAGCCTTTAAAAGTAATTTTAAAAATGTTTTATAGTTTCGTCCGCGCCTTTCCATGATAGCAGCAGACGGCAATGAGCTCCGAGGACGCGGACAGGAAAACCACCGCGCAGGCAGTTCGGAGTCTTTTGGCTCACCCTGTACCATTAATAAAGGAATCAGTGGACACTGACCTAAATAAATATCACTGGATAAAAATCACAGGAAGGTGAATATGCTCTTGGGTCCATGTAACAACAAGTTACTCGTATTGGAAGGCGACTACGCAACTAAAGCCATCTGTGTGGCACATACTGATTCGAGTGTATAAGCGGTCTAAAATAAATTATTTATAAGCGGAATGACCTTAACTAAGCACAAAATATCGAATTACTTTAGAAGAAGAAACTAGAGCGTTAATTAAAAAGTAGAAGTATTACACCTTCAAGAGACAGTTCTTCCGTATATCCGATTACAAAAACTAATTAAAGTATATAAGAAGCAGTCTGAAAGAAGTTAGATTAGAAGTGAGGAGTTCAGTGAGGTGAGAGATTAAGAGAAGCAACTTAAGAGAAAATCATATACTTACATTGCTATATTTGTTTTGAAAATTAGGTTTTATCACGACGGGTTTCCCAACATATACAATTCCATGAAAACTAGTGCCAAGCAGACACACTTCAGACCCGTAAGGGTTAGACCCCCTCCAATGAAGTGCCGGATATGCATGACAACGAAACGTCGATACCTAACTGTTGATAGTTGCGTGCATGCGCTGGAAACTTTATTTTGGTATGGGTCCCATCATTATGCTTTCTTTTCACTTTTCCCTTGTGCCGTCTCTCCCACGCAATCGAGGTTTTCCAAATTACCGCCGCATCATCACCAGTTAAGGCACGCGCACGATCATCTCCTTGGCGACGTGTTGTTCTAACACAGATGAGAGTTTTGATGAGAATTTTGTGTCGAGCGCATCGTTATCTCTTTCGGGACAAACTGGGATGAGGGAAAAGAAACACTGACTTCAAAGTATGGCTTGGTAGGGAATGCCTCTACAACTTTGGAAGAATAAAGCTGCGTGTTGCACCTGTGTATGTTCAGTTGCAATGTTCTGCATAATGCTCTGGTATTCCACTCTCCTTGGTACTTACCTCTTTTCTACTCTTATCTTAATACACTTGGGTAAGGAAAATGTATATTATTAAAGCAAATAGTAAATAAACAGTGTATATCTTATTCAAATGGACTAAATAACTTGCTGAAACCTCCTGTCTTTATGCTTCCTCACTTTCACGACTCACTCTGTGTGTTCTATCACCTCTCATCTGATTCCTCTGTACTCTCTAGATCGGCCTTATTAGTCCAGAACACTCGAAAAGTTCTCGGCGTTACTATGCCGTGCTCTCTGGATTCTTTTCAGACATTTCACGAAGGACGAAACAAACAATTGACGGACTATGTAGTCGAGCCTCCTTTAACTTTGATGTAAACAAGGAAGGAAAGCAAACTGACCATTTCTACTTCAACAACCAAGCCCGATAACATGAGTATTGCCTGGGCAATGCTGATGTGGCAACATAGCATCCCCGAAGTACGTGTCGCACTATCTGTCATGACAGGTCAACTCTGTCGTATGAATGAAGTAAAATACTGTGATCTCGCTTGGAGGAAAGGATAGAGTGTTTGCGAATTTACGTTTTACAAGGAATATCTGAAGAAAGCTCTACGTCAAACGTATGTTGAGGTGGTAGTTACGTAGAGCGGGGTAAAGAAAAAGGTAAGCTGGTGATTAGATTAGGTTGACAGTAATGATTGCAGAAAAACCGAGTTACTCAGCATGTGAACTTCAACCGGAAGACTATGATATATAGAATCTTCCAAACTAGCAGATTTCAGACGCACTGAACGTTCTAGAGCACTGCTACAGAAAGGTGAGTACAACAGCGTGGCCGTCACAATGCCCGAGGAGCAAATCCAGCATCACTGGGAGAAGACAATGCAAATTGTTAGCCCTGACCTCATTTTACGCTACAGTGAACCGAGTCCATTGATGCTTTTAACGAGCATCGCACGCCAGCGGCCAAAAAAGAACTTTGTGATCGTTTATCCATTGACATTTCTGAACCATCTGTTTAGCAAGCAGATGTTTGCACTTGGAAGTGGCAGCAAGCAAATCTGCGAGTCAAAAAGCTTGACCTGGAAGTTGGCACTTGTGCGCTGCTTATTTTGAAGCACTTGACAATGGAAGGATTTTGGTTCCAGCAGAATTTGGCACTGAAGTTTTGTACATGGTTCTACTAAATTGCACTAGGATAAGTTTGATAAATATTAGCTATCTATTACAAAAATATTAAGGATCTGGTCTAAAACAACATATATTGTGCGGTACTTGGCACGTTCCTGTTTTTGATGTATAGGTATGAATTATTTATCTTACTACACGCCTCTTAAATGTATTTTAATGCGGATGATACCATTTTCATTACAGCAAACGAGAGTAAAACTATTTTAATTAGATCTCGGCTATGGTTAGAAGTCAAAAAATTAACTGGTAAAACAGGCAAAACAAAGAATATTTCATTCTGTTTTTAAATCATTATATTGCATATCCTGTAAAACTAATACGTATTTATTACTACAGTACAACTAAGATATACATACTACTTCTTTATCTAAAAAGCTATAAGAGTCACCTACCTTATGAGAAAGTTAAACATGTAGATATAATTATTACGAACTTTTTGTGACAAAAAGCAGTTTATAAGAATAGTTGTGAAAGGTAATACGTTTAAAGATCGTAACATCATTATTGTATATTCAGCTTATATTTTCTCTCTTTTATCATATGCTAAAGAAAATCATGATTACTTTAACTTGAGAAGTGACACCCATACCTACAATATTAGACAAAGAAATTGCGACAATAATGACAATATAGAATTAACGAAGGTACAGTTTTAAATACATTGGCATAAAATAATATAATAACATCCACCAGCCGTTATAATAATAAGTTTAAGAAGGGTTAAAATTATTAGAATGTTGGCTGAAAAACAAAGTTTTCTATAACACTGAACCACTTCAATCGACAAACATTGATATCTTAACAATTTAGGTGTGCTTGCTAGTAGTATTTCCTCTACTACTTACTTGTGGTAGCAAGAGGAATTTGTATTTCATCCAAAAATTAGATATTGAGTGAAGTGAAATTAGCATAATTCTAAAACAAAATGTCGGATAAATACCAAACTGAGTACTTCAGTTCAACATCTTCCAAGAATTCGACACGAAGATTTTCAAAAAATTCTCCTTATAAATGGAAATATTTTCCTTATTTTTTATTTTCTCAAACCGGCTCCAGCGATCTTGATTAAAATGTCACATGTTTAATGTATTGACATAAGAAATAAAGTATATATTTTGAATTTTCTGTGAACTTCCCTTTATTAAATTATGTATAGTGAGGAAATCTTAACGGACAGACGCTTAATGCAGGAAATATGTATGTAGATTCATTAAAATACATGGCTTGTACCAAATACATTTTTTTCTTTGCAGCAGGCTTCTTCAAAACATCCTGTATTAAAATTTTATACATTTCCAAAACTTCACCTAAAAACTTCACATGCTTGAAAGTTTGCGATCTTACTTTAGTCCCCTTTCTTTTTTACTTCTGCTACGTATAGTAAGAAGGGGAAGTATTGTATTCCGCCTAAAAATTCTATGTCGAGATTTCACCGAAAATATATGTTTTGTGGCACCCGAATCCAAAACAAGCATTTTTATAAAAAGGTCCATGTGTGTGTCTGTCTGTAAACAGCATAACACAAAAACGAAAAGCAGGTATTTATATTCAGTATCTTTCAAAGATATCATACGAATATTTTCAAGAAAGTCCCACCACCTCATACTCTCCTTTAAATGGAAATGGCTGTAAATGTTTTTATTAAAATGCCATATATTAAAGATATTTACATGACAAATAAAATTTATATCTTGAATTTTCTGGGAATAGCTGTTAAGTCCTTTTCATTCGAAAGGAATTTTGTATTATTTGTACAACTCGTAAATGTTAAACGATAGGCGTAAACATACTACACAAAAAATGTCGATCTCTTTAAAATAAACCATTTATTTCAAATACGTTTTTTGGGTCATAAGCTATTTCTGAGATATCGGTTATTAGTGTTTCGAATTGTTCATTATTTGGTCAATTTTAATCTTTTAAAGTATTATCAACATTCAGCTGTTTCTTGCAATTGTATGGAAATAGTATGCAATTTAAGACCAGCGTATAGGGTCCAGTTCTTAAACATTTGACTATCGCTGTTCCCTTTCTATCTATAACGAAATGTGTAATGCAGGTATTTCTGCAATTGTTTATTTGGATTAAAATGTAGTAGATAGAAAAATCAGATTTAGTAAGAATCGTGTTTATACCCACTAATACGATAAGGGGTAGACAAAACTATGTGAATATATTATCAGATTTTTTTTTTCATTGGAAGAGCTTGTTACTCCATAAAATTCTGAATGGTTTTTTCCGCATGATGAAAAGTTCTTGCTTAATTTTAAACAATATCTAAATAGGTAACACGTGAGATGGCATAGAAATTTCTAAGCATTAGAGCCAGGACGAAAGGAATTAAGGTTGAACTGTCATTGGACTATAGGCATGGACGTTGCAGTAACATCTTTGGCGTTTGCAGACAGCACTTGGACCAGTTTTTACCTGCCTGTCAGCGACCCTTGGCATCTTTTGTTAGGCATTCTTTGTAATGATAATTGTTTGGGTGTAGCTAACTTGAAGCCAATTGCTTAAGTATTCCTATGCCTGACCATGAGTAACGTAGCGAGGATAGAAAAATAACTTTTTATACGAATAGTATAATAAAAACGAATGTATGAAAATTTGCGTTTGATAGTGAAAGCTACTTGAATGTATCACATAAGACTCGATTTTAAATTTTAAAAGTGATGAAGTTTGTCAGTAAAATTTTTAATTAGTCAATAGATTTATGTATGTATGTAGGTAACCTCTCCTCTATTAAACATTCATAGTAGATGTAAGTGTTTTTGTAGCCCCACGTTGTGGTAGCCAATTTGTAACGGTATTACTTATAATGTTATTACTTGTGATGTTTGTGTATGTGTGTTTACTTCATGTGAAGCCATCTTGTGACGTCATTCATTTGTTCGGTTTGTAGCTCCATCTGGTGTTAGCAATTTGCGGCAGTATTAGTGTTCGAAAGAATGCGACTGTTATTTGATTTAATTTTTGTTTACTGTCCTCCGGCTAGCTATTATTTCTCGGTCGAACATGTCTCTTGATCAGGGTGTGTAAACGGAAAGGAATCTTTTATCCAAATATAACACTGATGAAGAAATTTGTTTTACACATTTATTGTCGAACACGTTAACTATCACATTTACATATTGATCTTGACACTCTACAAACTGAAACTGTTATAACAACTTCTTACTGATAATTCTTTTAATCCACGTACTTCAATCTTTTGTATAATTAACTTTACCATACTTTAGGTCTTTCAGAATTCTGCTACGCGTAACTTGTGAATCTATATCCGATGTATGCCGTATTAATACTTTCGACGAACTGACTGACTGAAGACGACGTGTAGTGTACACAGATTTTTAATGAACTGACCGACTGAAGGACTTTACCTCTAACTTAGCCTCTATTTATACTCCCACTCCCCGATATGCCTAAAGATTATAACTGAACTGCAATTGGCTAATAAAACGCGCCAACATTAGCGTCTATTTTAATATCCAATAAAAATTATGAATACATATGCTCTAGGGAAACGTTCCAGAAGCTTCTCAAGGAAAAAACGCGCCAACATTACGTAACTTCCTCGTTTCCAATAATGATAAACAGCTCTCCCCCTCGCTGCATTATTGCGCGCTATTATTGACAGTTTCAGTAAGGTCGTATAAACTTACTTCTCAACAATAATTACAGTCAACAAACATCTCAAATCAACGTCACATAAAAATGCATATTCATATTACAATCATTATTTACATTTAAGTAATTTGTGCTACAAATTACTGCATCATAGAACAGAGCTTCCTAATGCATATACAGGGTCAAAAATGACATTCGCATTCCAAAGGAAATATGCCAATTGCCCTTTGAATTACGCTTTTGTAGTTGTAAAATATAAGAAGTACTGCCAGGTAGATATATGGGAAAAGAGTGGAAGATTATAACCGTTGTGTGCAAAATAATCTTGCTCATAAGGAGCTCGGTAACCCTATTTGATATGGGGATGGCCAACATCCCCTTGTTATTCATGGACCAGTTTTAGTCCGACCAATAGTGCATACTTCACCCTCCCCCTTACCCTTACAAAGCCATGCTTCTAGACCTGAAATTGGGCCAAACCATACTCGTGTTATTTACATCCAATTGTAACAAACAAAACAGGTTGTTTTTCACCACCATGCCATTTGTTAATTGGTTAAATTCTATCTCTCAAAGTTTATCTCAAGTTAATTAATGAGGTTCAGATATGAATACCAACTGAACCAAAACGAAAGTAAAATAAAAACATATAAAATTGTAATAGGACCTGTGTATGGAATAGAAACAAGAGCAGAAAGCAGCAAAACTAAACATTTACTCAGAACAACAGAAATGATTACATTAAGGGCAACAATACGGAAAACAAGAATGGACAGAATAAAGAATGGAAATACAAGAAAAGAATGCGACATAACGGATATAATAGCATTTGTATAAGAAAGAAATATTGGATTAACGTATTAGTAAAGCAGGGGAAACAATATTGATTAAAACTGCAGGAGACCAACGACCAGCAGGAATAAGATGTATTGGAAGGGCACTAAAAAGATAGACGGATACGTGAAGACAAACAGGCTTAGCCTAAACAAAAGAAGATGAACCAAAAACCAACTGGGAGGGATTTGTTGCACAGTAAATTCAAAATATAAATCGCGTTATCATAAAAAAGATATTCCGTCACTTACAGCTAGTATCGGGCATGCCTTTCTGGCCATTTAAATGTTCCAATGCGTAGATGTGTGCAAATAGCGCGTGCAATTCTAGTACTGCATTCCTTTTCTAACGTTTTTGATATTTTAGGATGCTCCTTGATACAATTTATTTACAAATTGTTTCCGATTTTCAGTATCCGTCCATTGAAGGTCGATGATATCTAAAGAACATTTTCTTGAGATAATTTTTTGGAATCAGTTTTTCAATAATTTCCTATAGCTTTTAGAAAACTAAAAAGTTAATACTTTATTATTTTTTCCTAGAAAAGTGTTAACATCACACAAAATTTATCTTTGTAAATATGTATACTCGAAGAATTATTTGCAAAACTTCAAAGCTTAAACTTTCCAAATTTCATACACATACTTACATACACATATACATACTCATGCATGATACTTGATATGCATTTTTACTTTCTCTATTACGTATAGTAAGTAGGGGAAGTATTTTATTCCACCCAAAAATTCGATACCGAGATTTCATCGGAAATACATGTTTTGAGATCCTCTGAATCCAAAAAAGCACTTTTGGAAACATGTGTGTGTGTGTCTGTGAACAGCATAACTCAGAAACGAACAGTCGGATAAACACCAAACTTGGTATTTAGGTTCAGTATCCTCCAGAGATGTGACACGAAGGATTTCAAGAAAATCCCCCCAACCCAGATTACCCTTTACAAGCAACATTTTTCGAAAATTGTAATTTTCTCAAAAATGGTTCTAACGATTTTGATTATAATATCATATGTTTAAGATATTTTCATACAAATGAGATGTATACCTCGAATTTTCTGGGAATGTCTCCAAAAGTATTCTTCATTGTGAACGACTTTTGCATAACTGGTAAACCATAAGAGAGAGACAAAATTTTACTACACAAAAATGTAGATCGCGTTAAAATACACAATTTATGCCACAAACATTTTTGTTGTTGAGTGAACTATTTTCGAGATATTGCTTGTTATTCCCTTAAATGTTCCAATACTTTTTCTCAAATGGGAATTCGTTATTCATTTTTTTATGCCCTTGACATAAAGAGAATGGAATGCGCCACATAGCAACCAGCACTTAAAAGATTTGACTATAGCTTAAAGCCTACCAATTACCCTTGCATCTACAAGAAAATTAGCAATAAGATTAACATCTCGATTAGCATAAAGCATATGGAGAATAAGCGTTTGTAAAAATAGTTTGTACAAGAGTAGAGAAATTCATGTGAGTGTAACATATCGGATTTTTTAAAATTATTTTCTTGGAAAGTTGGGTGCACAATACGGCGAAAAATTATTTTCTGTTGTAGTTATGCTGATAAAGCTATGATTAGACTTTCAGAGGTTGACATTTGTGGAAAATAGCAAATAACCTTAAAATCTCGACTGAGGAATGGGAGTTTTGAAGTGTCTTCTTATGTTTCTTTTCCCCAATATGCCAGTTGCTGCAATTCATTTTGTTTTAATTATAAATCTCGCTAATAAATCTAAATACAGAATTGCTGGCATTTATCAAATTATTTGTTACACAGTGGGATGCAGTCTGTGCAATCGTGGAAAATCTTGAATTAGAAGCATTTAGCACTAAAACCCTTCCACAAGTAGAACGAGTAAAGAGGAACGAACTGTTTGGGGTTATAAAATTCCAATATCGTCAGATTCCAAAACTGAGAAATGTATTATCTCATATAAGATAGTGATGGAAAGAATCTGATTTGTTAAATTTGCATCACTCTCTCTCTCTCTACTTAACATCGTTCATTTTATCTAGCTTTTACGAAATATTCTTACAAAACCTTATTTCCCCACCTTCTTCATGTTAAAAAATATATATGTCTGCAGGCGTAGCTTCCTTATGTATTTATTTGAAGGTACAAGGAGATTCCTGGAGACCGAAATAATAGTCAAAGTTTTAAAAGTGGGTCGCTGTTTGCTGGCCTTGAAAATCCATACTCTTTCCATAACATCACGAGAAACAATTGAATGGTAATAGCACTTAAAAAATTGCAAAATATGGCAACATTCAAACAAATAACAACGGATATTCCAGAAATGGCTGATGCCACAATAAAAGTTACTTAAAATAACTTGTGTGATTTAAAGAATCAAAATATATTGCAGTAAGTTTTTCTCCGTCTCTTAGAATTTAAACGTTAAATAAATTTCTATCGGAATGAAAAAAATTCACAGGCCATTCATATTATTTTCATTTCAAATATAAACCTAGTATCCCAATCAAAATCGTTTGGGTCAGTTTTGAGAAAATAAAAAATAGCAAAATACTTTCCACTTAAAGTGTGGCTTCGGTTGGGCATAGGTTTTAAAAATCTTCATGTCACATCTTTGGAAGATACTAAACTTAAATACCAAGTTTGGTAATTCATTTTGGAGTTTACATACATGCTGTTTACACACACACACTCGCTCACCGACTCGCTCAAAAAGCTTTTTTCTATTTTTGTTTATTCAGATTTCATAACCTAGTATTTCCGGTGAAATCTCCATATCGATTTTTGTGTGGAATGCAACCTACTATGAACGGGTACCTACTACGTACGTGGTAGAGAAAGTAATAATATAACGGTTATATTGGAGGTGTTCTGAAAATGGAGGAGTCCAAATATAACTATGACATATCCAATTATATAGTTAAAAATAACAGACCTTACTTAAAATAACCATACGTCGAATAATGTGGTTCCAAAATAACAGTCTTCAAATGCAACCAACTTTCAAGTTTCATAACAGAAAACCACTGATAACATTATTATTTGCTTTCAATTCTGAACATGAAACATTTAAGGCTTCAGTAAAGTTAGTAATAATTGTCTTATTGTGTCGAAGTGAATCAATAACTTGCTTTAACGCAGTCGTGACTCACGTACTCTCAAATATTCACTCCTTATTCCAGGTTATATTACTATTGTACAGTGTTTTGGAAGGAACAAAAAAATGAAGAAAATGATTCGAAAGAACGATAGCCATGACGGTTGTTATTATGCCCTTTTACATGTGGTATTTTGGAACAGCATTGGAGAGCGCTTTGGTGACTTTCAAGAAATGAGCAATCTAAAAATGGCACAATTTCAACTACAAATACATCTCGATGAACCCATTGAAAACGTAACAACACTTTCGTTCTATCTTTCATGGATTTATAGAAAAACGCTATGAAACACAGACAACAGTGTGTTTTCCTTTGGAGTTGGATGTGAAAACCGCACTTGACGGCTAGGTCAGCTTTGTTGCAGAGTAGGCAGTTTTTCCACTGCCGCTGCGAAGTTGCTGCATCACGGGAACGACATTAAATTTGGTAGTGATGTTTAATTCCAGAGACAATCTTTTCGTGTCTTTTCAGCAAAGTGTTTTATGCTTAATGAAAGCCAACAATACTGAAACTTATTTAACTTTCGATAAAACAGTAAAATAAAATAAACATTTTATCTTAAATTGTTACTATTATGCACATAATATTAAATCCAAATACGCATTGTACCTTATAGCTATCAGCTTACAGGAATGTCCAAGCACTTATCTAAGTATTCAGTGAGAACAATTAAATTAAGATTCGCATTTTATTTGACAAATTTAGGACAAACGATAAAACAAAGTTATTTTATTTAACCTTTAATAAATGAGACTTAACTATTCGCTAACTTATTTATATTTAAACATTCAATAAAAGGAAATAAACGAACATATAATGTTAATAACAATATTTATACCGAATACAAGTTCATATGATAAGTGATTAGGCGAGCGATACCATAGCAAGTTGAGGTGTGCGTATGGTCAATTACTCAGTCACTTTCTTGCGACGCCGACGTAAATTGGAATTTTTAAAAAATAAAATACTAAATTGTGGTGAAATAAATGTTGGGGAGTTGGTACTTAAACGTGCAAAAATATAGCGAAAATAGTATATCCTCAAGCAACCATAAATTAGGTGCTAACAGTCAGATCCGCTTCAAACTTCTTTGTGCTTTGGTTGAGCACTCTGCAACTTAAAATAAGCCAAGAATAGTTTCTCTATAACAATAAAATATTTCATTCATAAAGGAAAACGTACAAATAACATTGTTTCATTCTAACCTTATGAACGAATCTTAGAATGAAATAAAGAATAGAAAACGCGTCTCCATAAATAATTATATTATTGTCGTTTTTGTCATACTGATTTTTAAAGCATTGTGAATTACTTACCCGTGACTTTAAAAATTGTTTTTTCATTAACTTTAATTCATTTGAGGAGTCTTCAATGGCGATAATAATTATTGGGATGATAATTATTAATTTTAGGGTAAATGAGGAGGGGGAGATGGTATATAATTGAAGCAGAATAATGGATCATGTTTGATTATTCGGTTAAAAAATAAATAAAACGCGTAGAAGTATGCATGAGCAGTATTCTAAAGTCGGAGTAATAGTTTGAAAACTGAAGTGCTATCAGTTTCGTTATCACCGTAAGTGTGAATTTCATTGTTTTGACGTTTCTTTTATTTCACTAGCATTAATTTTTTGTTTACTGAACATTGATTTAATGTAATAGTCTTCAATTCTGACTAGATATATTTAAAGTTGTCCTTACCTGTAGTAGGCGCTTTGTCCACCCCATTCTCACCCCACAAACTTTCTGACGACCTCGCTATTTTTTTCGCGTGTGTTACACAGTTGGAGGTTTAAATACATTATTCTAACGCCCATGGTTTTGTTTTATACTCCTTATTTGAAACCCACTGTTATCAGAAGTGGAACAACTGAAACCATATTTAAAAATAAGCATTTCCCCACTTTCGAATAACCTACATTACCACAGTGTTCATTGTTGTAAGCACCGCAGTATAATTTGCAACACCAGGCGGCACACTGTATACATTATAACCCGGCAGACAAACTACAAGCCACAAAATGTCACCTAGATGTTGTTGGTGACCCCACTCCTGTTATAATTTAGCGGTTCGCTGGCGCACATAAATTCTGTACCAAACACATTCATTGAGAGGCACGCCTGGTGAACTCTTGACTCTTTAATTCATTCGCATTTACTGGTACAACTTCATAAAGTCAATGACTTTCCATTGTTTACAAGACATGAATGGGGCCAGATTTGCAATACAATATGAACGAAATATTCTAGGTCATTCATTACATTCCTTACCACATACCTACAGCGTAGGATATATTGTATTCCACACAAAAAAATTGACTTTGAGATGTCACGTAAATAAGCGTTTTGAGGTCCCTGAATGTGGGGTATAAATTCAAAATTAGCATTTAAGTTCAGCATCTTCCAAGGACGCAATAAAATGGTTTTCAAGAAAAATTCCCCACCCTAAACTACCCTTTACATAGAAATTTTTTCATTCTTTTGTATTTTCTCAAAACTTGCTCCAACAAATTTGATAATAATACCATATGCTTGGAATATTTAAATCACTACACATTTACTACTGCACAAAACACATTTGTGGACCATCCGCATAGAAGCCGGCTACCAGTGCATGTAACCAACGCTTAGCTCTCTGTAGGATACATGTTTTTGTATTGAAGATTTCGTAAATAAAGAAAGTTTCATTAGAAATAATTAGAGCTCGGAATTTGAAGGCCTATAAATTGCCTTAAAACATCTATAAAAGGACATAAAATACTCTAAAAAGGGGCTAATAACGGGAAAAAGAACGTAAAAGTAATGTTTTAATCAATTTAGTTTTAATTACATATTTAAATAATGGATTACGTATCAACATCGTTACTTCTGACATTTGTTAAAAGGGTATGTATGTCATTTTCTCTTGAACTGTGTTATTTATGCACTCTTGTTGTAGTACATTAATACATACACATAACAGTAAGCGATTGGTGCACTTCGTGTATCATGTAGCACCTAACTACTTTTTCTGAAATAAGAGTTAAACATTCTTGCTTTAAAAAACACAACATTTTGGTGATATGATGCATTCAATGCAAAAAAAAAACAAATGCTTCTTCTTTCATCACATTTTTAGATGTTAAATGATATAAATCATTGTTGTCTGTTTGAACCGAGTAAAGACAAACAAAAAATCGAAAGAAGGTGAAGCCATTAAAAAAGGCCGTTAAGACCTAAAAAAACTGAAAGGACTAATAAGGCAAAAAAGCGTGAAAAGGGCCAAAAAGGACAAATAAAGTTCACCATTTTCTGACCTACAGTAACGCAAAATGACCGTACATTATAATGATCCTCGCGTTCGTACATTCGATTTATAAAAGGATTTTTTCTCAACTTTCCAGCCTTTAGTAGAAACTGAATAACCGCTCATTATCAGAATCGTTGAAAGAAAAAATGTACTGGAGTTTACCAAAATGAAATGATTTTTCTGTCAATCTTCTGTTTACAAGATTACCACACACTGAAAGATGTATGCTAGAAACAGACAAGCTGATTGGATTTTACTGATGCCTTCCGGTAAAGCTAACCAATTTCAACAACTCCGAGACGACTTGCGATTTTACAAGTACACTTGAATGCAAGAGAGAGGGAAGTGAGAATTGCCCGTTCCGTTAGGTCAAAAGTCTTCCATGTATAACACTACCTAGATTCCATCCATTTCTCAATTCCTTATTCCATGATTGTCTTGAAACAAACTCCAAGAATGTATGTGTTATATTTAGTGTGAAATAAAACAAGGGTCAGAAATAGCATTTATTAATAAATTCTACTGTGGTTGGTGTAAACGGGTAAACTCAATGTAATGTGATTTGTGATCGACCTTTTAGAGGGAAATGTGAGTGAGAAATGAGTTACTTGTAGCGTGAAAATGCTCAACAGCCACTATATCTATGCTTCTTCTGAAATAAATGTGGAAAAAAAGTGCAAAGTTACTGCTGCTACTGAATATCAATTCAGTGCTACTGAATAGGAATTCAGTGCTGCCGAATTGTATGTCGTACTTCGAATAAACCAGATCTGTTGGTGGAAAAGTATACCGAAAGAGGTTCTTATTTCGATATAATTATCAATTTGAATATCTACTTCGGCTTCACAAGTATTCATATGGCAGAAAATGAAAATTATGATGACAATAATAACAATAATTTGATATGATTTAAAATAATATATAATTGTATATAATATTACAATTCTAATTACATTAAATTATAAAGAATATGTAATTCATTACTATTATTATTCCTGCACTCAAAATCGTGTGATAAATGAACTATTATCGCTATTATTATTATTATTATTATTATTATTATTATTATTATTATTATTATTATTATTATTAACTTAAAAAGTAACAAGAACATAGAAACTCATTGACTGTGTTATTCTTTTGGAAATGCCTAATGCTACGAAGAAGGTATTTTACATGAACTTTCTTTACTAAGATTTTATTACTCGCTTACGGTGCATAAATCACACAAATAACAATGAACAGAACTTAAGATTCGTAGAATATTCAAGCTAGTCTATAGTATTCTTTATGAGAATATTTCAATTTTAGGCATTATATCAATTTAATCGAAATTGTTAGAGAATTTTTGAGAAAATGAAAGTATAATGAAAATGTTTCCATGTACAATATATTTTTAGGATGGAGGATTTTATTTTTATTTATTTATTTTTATTTTTTTTTTAAATCTTTGACAGGCATTTTTAAGACGCTGTCCAACTCAACTGTTTCAGCCATTTGATGTTAAATAAACTTGAATCAGAATTGAAACATTCAAGGTCACAGCGAACTACGCATCTTTGCTTTCGCATATCGATGCTCTTACCACTTGAGCTACCATAGCGTAATTCCCGTAAGCGCATTAAAGCTGCTCATCTGATTCAAGTATCCCGAAACATTCAGGCGAAATTTAATACCCGAGATACATAATTCAAAGGAGACTTGAAATTATGCAATGTTTTTTTTAATTTTGGGGCTTTATAGTTAACCTCTATGAGAGTTAATTTATATCCTTAAATGTTATTTTACACTAGCCTTGTGTAGTTGGAAATTTGAGTTAGATTTGAAAACGACAATGCTACATCCGGGGATCGAATCACGGACCTTCAGCTCTCGGTGCCGATGCTCTTATCGCATGAGCTACCATGGCATTAAACCTTCTGATCTGAATTTGTCAAGTCTGATTAAGATTTTGAACTAACTGCCTACATACGGTTAGCATATACAAACAATTATCGAATCTGATACCTTGTGTTGTTAGCTTGTCTCTCTCTCTCTCTCTGTCTCTCTCACGCGTAGGGGGTCTGAAATTCTCTTCTTGGGATTTAGGGTACCTCAAGATCTCAATGAGTGTATTTTGGGTAAAATCTCAATTCTGATTTTTTTTGGGGGGGAGAATTAGAGTATATCAATAGATTTGTATATTCTGAATAGTTTATACCACAAGTATGAAGCCGATTTTTATAATTTAATCGTCTAAAGAAACCAAAGCATTCATCGGTTTCCAGCCAGTTTCTCTTAGCAAGATATTAGTACCACGGACGCGTTCTATTTTCCTATTACATATATGCAACTTTTATTCTCTCGTTTTCGTATTTCTAGCAAAGCCTACTGCCTCAGTTTTCCCCTTCTTTTTACGGGATTCTGATATTGATTTGCTTACTCACTCTTCGAAGAAGTATACAACTTGCGCAGCGGTTTTTCAAGTAAAAGAAAATAAAAAAGTAAGGAAATTGTGAAGCCGTTGAGGGAAATTCTTGTAAAAGCATCTGCTGAGGCACCATGTTTAGATGCTCGATCGTTGCAGATCACCTTTTTATTTCTCCGTCATGCGTTTTCTTTTTCCCATAAATATCCCTTTGCAAACGCTCAAGACAAGTGCAGAAAACAGATATGCCGTACATGTTATTCTGTTCATATAAAAAGTGATTATTCAATCAGCTTCAGGTTCATCTTCAGGATGGGATGGTATATCTACCAAAATATCAAAAAGTGAACAAATTCCTTTGCTATTATCCTGAATCACTCAATAAACTGCTCCATAAATGAAGAAATATTTCCAAATGTCTAAAACTCGGAATCATAAAACCAGAGTACAAAAAGGGAGATAAAAATAATGTCAATAATGACAGGCCAATGTCATTAGCTTCGGTATTTGGGAACGCCTTTAAGAAAATTATATTATTTAGAATGGTCGATATTAAAAATAATGTATTAAATTGCCATCAGCATGGGGTTAGAAAAGGTCTGTTGCAGATATAAGACATAGAATTTTGGAAAGTTTGATAAGGATATGAAAATTGCAGGAATTTTCATTAATTTGTCAATGGCATTCGACGTGTCTCGCACCAAAAACTAATATATAAAAGACAAAATGTTAAACATAGTTAACTCTTACGTAAGCAACAGAAAAATTCCGTAGAAATTTACATAAATAGGCATAAACAGTACAAAGTTCATATAAGAACAAACAGTAGCAACAGTACCACAAGGGTCTGTTCTGGGCCACTGTTATACCTAGTATATGTAAATAGCCTAGCAACTACCATGACAAATACTATTATATCCTATGCAGACGATACCTCAATGATTTGCCTTAATGAATTCCATATTCAATTAAAGAAAACAATTTCCCATTCTGTGAAACAGCTAGAAAACTACCTTAATACAATGAACTTAAAAGAAAATCCTTGTAAACGTAATTTGATCATATTTGAAAATCGCCATGTTAATAAAGAAGCAGATATTGTTGTATTTTTAAATAATAAAAAAATTGCAAAAGTTGAAAACCAAATTTTCTTGGGCATACACATAGATTAAGCTAACTTGGGAGGCTCATACTGATTATGTATGTAAGAAGATTACTTCTAATATATACGCACTCTGACAACTATCATAGTATTTAGATAAAAAGATGTTACAAACCTTATATTTTGGAATTATATACTCCTATATCTCCTATGGCATAGAATTATGGGAAAGTATCAGCATTACTAATATGAATAGAGTATTGGTACTGCAGAAAAAATGCTTACGATGTATGTAGGGGCTAGCAAACACATAATCGTGTAGAAATGTATTTATAGATAACAAAATTCTTACCGTGGTGGGATTATATGTATATAAGGTAATAGTCATTGCAACAGAAAGGGAAAATAATGGGCTAAGCAACAGTGTACTTTACACTTATCATACTAAAGGTATGGACAATTATCATAGGACACATGTTAACCATAAATCTACTTTCAAGAACCCCATTGATCAAACGATTGATATTATTCAATAAATTGCCATTGAAGGTTAAATCAGATAAAGGAAAGAGATTTAAAAATTAACTTAAAGCATATCTAACTCTAAAATGATTATATTAGGTGGATGAACTGTGATATTTATGTTAATAGAAGTTAATTATAGTAGATAAAGATTTTTAAACATACTGTGTTATATAAATGAAAGAGATTGAAACCTATCTAACTCAAAACTGTGTATATGCAAATAGCAATTGAACATAAGCGATCAAGACATGTTTAATGTTAAACTGCACAAAGGAAATATTGTGTATATAAATTAATGTTTACTTAATGTAATTTGATAATGTAGAATATATGACAATGTCGGAAACTTGTATAAAGTCTATGGACAATAAATAAATATTATCATTATTATTATAATCATTAGTTTACCATAGAGATTTTAAACTTTGACTATACGAAATTGTGTATGAAGTTCATGTGACCTTTTCAAGTTGATTCTTATACATCTAGCCTCTACAAACTATTCGTGTAAAAGTTTATTTTTCTATCTACGTCATTTTGACGTCTGTAAAAATAATTTCATGACACATTTAGTTGCAGGTAAATGGGCAGGAGGCTGAAAGAATAGCAAAATATTTAAAATGCTGGTCGCTATATATTGCCTTTGAAATTACATGAAATCGCTATAAAAACTGAATAGTCATCATGCTTTAAACACAACTGCATTTTTTGTAGCTATTTTTTGTTTTCTCATGGTTTACCAGTTATACAAAATTATACAACATTCATTCAGAATGAGGACTTCACAGGCTATTGACGAAAATTTCAAGATAAACATTTTGTTAATTATGTAAATATCTTAAACTTATGTACTTTAATAAAAATCTTCAGAGACATTTTGAGAATTGTAAAATAAGGGGAAAATCTCTGTATAAAAATTTGATGTGTTACACTCACATGACTTTCTCAAACTAATTTTACAAACCCTTATTCTCCATATGCTTCATGTTAATCGAGATGTTAATCTCATTGCTAATTTTCTTGTAGGTGCAAGGGGAATATGGTAGGCTTTAAGCGATAGTCAAATCTTTTAAGAGCCGATTGCTATGTGGAGCATTTCATTCTCTTTGCATGTCCAAGACATAAAAAAAAATGAACATCGAATTCCCATTTGAGAAAAAGTATAAGTATTGGAAAATTTAAGGGAATAACAAGCAATATCTCGAAAATGGTTCACTCAACAAAAAAATGTATATGACATAAATTGTGTATATTAACGCGTTCTACATTTTTTGTATAGTAAAATTTTATCTATCTCTTATGGTTTACCAGTTATGCAAAAGCCGTTCAAAATGAAGAATACTTTGGGGACATTCCCAGAAAATTCGAGATATACATTTCATTTGTCATGAAAATATTTTTACATATGATATTTTAATCAAAATCGTTAGAGCCACTTTTGAGAAAATTAAAATTTTCGAAAAATGTTCCATGTAAAGGGTAATCTGGGGTGGGGGATTTTCTTGAAAACCTTCGTGTCGCATCTCTGGAAGATACTGAACCTAATACCAAGTTTGGTGTTTGTCCGACTGTTCGTTTGTGAGTTATGCTGTTCACAGACACACACACGGACATGCTTCCAAAAATGCTTTTTTTGGATTCAGGAGGTCTCAAAACATATATCTCGGTATCGATTTTTTGGGTGGAATACAATACTTCCCCTACTTGCTATACGTAGTAGAGAAAGTAAAAATGTCTATGTTCTCGAGAAACTTTGTGTCGCATCCTTGGAAGATACTTAAATACCAAGTTTGGATGCATCCAAGATTAAGTTTTTGAGTTAATGTGTTCAAAAACACATACCACATACGAAACTTCTTCTAAACACACTTTCGTTTATTCAAGGGGCCTCAAAATTTCGATTATTGGTACTAATTTCGGTTATCTCAATTGGATTTTTTTTGTTTGCTAGTTACGTGTTAGAGAATGGAAAAAAGGATATTTCATATAATCTGCATACTTTAATTAGCTATGCTTTTCATGCATTTCTCTTAGAACTCCCAAGTATGCAAAATTCAATGAGGGTGAAGCAGGCATCACAAATGATTATATATAACTAACAATGTACATTCTAGTGGTCGTGACAGTATCTGAAATATACCTTACTTAAACCAAATCGTTAAGCCATTTTAGAGGTAACAAAAGTAGTAGGTAATTTTGCTTAACTGTTGTTTTGAGAAGATATTCGGTGGAAAACCCCTTATATCCTTAAAATATTCTACAGTTAAGTATGAAATTTGGTATTTTGCGTAATTCTGTTTACGGAGGTAAATTACACATTCCTCAAATATGTTTTTACTTAACTACTATGTAAAGCAGCGGAAGTATTGTATCACAAAAACAAATCTTATATTGAGAGTTCCCCTGAACCACCCCCCTTAAAAAATTTTTAGAAAAAATCAGTGTCTGTCTGTAAACAGCATAACTCAAAAACAAAACGTCGGATAAGCACCAAACTTGGTATTCAATTTCAACATCTACAAAACATAGATACGAAGATTTAAAGAATGTCTCACCCCAAATCCTCCCTTACATTATAATTTGTTCTTTATTTTTGATTTTCTCGAAAATGTTCTAACGATTTTGATTAAAACATCATTTTTTGCGATATTTGCCCGACAGATAAAATGTATATCATAATTATCTGCAGATAGTCTGTGAAATTCCACTCATTCTGAATAATTTTGTGTAACGATAAATCTTAAGAGATAGACGGAAGCTTATAAATACAAAAAGAAAATGTTAAAACTAACAGCTGGTGTCTTTTTTGAGTAAACATTTCCAAGACATTAGTTGTTATTGATTTGAGTTTTCAAAATATTTACACTTCGTTGAAATGCTATGCCGTCACTCGTTTGTTTCTGGTGACTGTGCGAAGAGTAGAGAATTCCAAAGCCAGTTATAGAGATGCACTAAAGATTGGGCAATCTCTTCCCTCTTTTAGCTACAACGAAATGTATAATACAATAAAGGTATAAATAATCTTTTCTAAGAAGAGTTTATAGAAGAGCGGTTGTGGAGCGTAATATGAATGTATGATCAGACTTTCTTTTGTGTATTTTCAAATATTCCGTACTGTATAGTTACGTTTTTGCAAATAGAGCTGTGGCACTTCAAGGGGTATGCCTAAAATTTTATTATCTTGGCGTTTCCTTCGCAAGAGCTCGTTGATATAATTAGTTTACTTTCAATACCTTTGAGTTACGTGGGAGATGTAATCTGCACGCATTGCAAAATCCACGTAATGAGAGTCGTGTGTAAACTGTACACAACATATGCTACTGAATTGCATCGCTGAAACTGTGGATTTCGAATGTCCTCCTTGCTACAATAAACGTTGTAACGATGTAGATCTAACTTAATCCTCGCTACATCAGCTTAAAAATACAGTTTGAAAAAGTAATATGACAGAAGCTATTCTAAAACTAGCAGGGGGTTGCATTTGATATACCATTTTCAGCTTCACATGAGGTTGAAGACTGTTTTGTATCTGATTTAATGGTCACTAACCCACAACATGAACAGCTACACAATTTCGGCAACTATTAAGTAGTAAACTATGTAGGCGTATACGCTGTCTGTCCTGTCTCCTTCTGGGCACCTAAATCTGAAAGCTTCCTCTTTCATTACAAATGAAAGTTATTACTAGACATCGGATTTGTATGCACTAAAATACCTCAAAAATGCATACATTTATGCTCTCAACATCTTCAAAATGTGCTTTTCAAAAATATGCACTAAACATGCACTAAAATTGTTAACTTTAGCTTATTGTTTTTTGTATTTACAATGCACACTCTTGCTTAGACACTATTTCGGACGTTGTAATTTGATTTGCAATATACAATGATCATTTTCTCCAAATGCTCAGATAAGCTTTTGACGGTTTGTATGCTGTAAAGGATATTTCCACGTCTATACGGATATTATTGGAAAAAAATTGGAATTCCTTACTGACCCTAGGGAAACTTCTTCACACAATATTTATCCACAGAACACAACTTTAATATCAGGATTTCTCTCTAAAACACTACACAATTTATCGCTTAATTTTCCTGCGCATTTTAAGGGGGCACGCTCAAGTTCACTCTAAACTCATAGGAGTATCTTCATAGTAAGGACTTCCTTATATAATGTGATGATGACAAATAAAATGTGTAGGTTGTATTTTCTGGGAATAGCTTGTAAAGTTCTCTTTATTCTGAATGACCTTGTATAATTAATAAACTGTAAGACATTGAAAAAATCTTACTGTAGATCTCGTTATAGTGCACAATTTTGTCAGATAAAATGTTTTGTGGTGTTTAACATTTTGGAGATATTCTTTGTTATTAGTTTGAATTTTCAAACACTTAATATTTGTCTCAGCTACAAATCGCTATTTTTCCCATTCCTTCCTTATTTCTTTTTCGTGTTCGTGCAAATAGAACAAAATTTCAAAGTCCTTGAAAGGCTTTTACTATCATTTTAGCCTACTGCATTCTAATTGTAACTACAAGAAATATGTAAACGAGTAATGAAGGTTTATATGTATGAACATGAAGCAGATACAAGAAGAATTTTTTAAGAATATTTGTAGATGAACGAATAGAGAAAGTCGTGTGAATGCAATTAATCAGAATCTATTTCCTAGTATAATCCGAAATTAAGCAATTGCTTGCACGAAGTGAGAAACAAAACAACTGTTCGCATATCGTAATGAATATGCGACAAAGCAAAGAATCCATTAGATGAGATACGAATAGTACAACCTAGGAAAACCCAAAATATAAGGAAGAATATTTCGAAAATGTATAATTCTATATAAATAGTTGGCATAGAGCGTATATTTCAATGTGCTCTAAACTTTTTATAAAGTAATGTGTTATGTCATGATGGTTTACCATTTATACAGAATTATACAGAATTCATTCGCAGGCAATTGCTATAATATTCAAGATGCACATTTAATAACCCATCACATACCTTAAACATATAGTATTTTAATTAAAATCAACGAAGGTATATTTGAGCAATTTACAAAATAACGAACATTATTTATTTAAAGCATAAATTGGATTGACAGGATTTTCTTGAAAGTCTTGTATCCTGAGAAGTTGCTGAACTTAAATACAACTACAACTACCGACATTTCGTTTCTCTTTCTTTCTCTCTCTCTCTCTCTCTCTCTCTCTCACACACACACACACACACACACACACAAGCATAACGTTTCTAGCAATACTATTTTATTCAGGAACCTCAGAACGTGTATTTCCTGTGAAATCTATTCAGAGAATTTTGGAGTGCAATGTAATTTTTCCTCTACTTTCCACAGGTAAGTGGTAGCGAAAGTAATAAGTACAAGTAATGCAATCTTAATGACATGTTCTTGCTGCAGCATGTAGTGTTTCATGCATACAAAACGCTTCATTTCCTGTCATGAAAACTGCATTTATTGTACTCTTTTTCACTCCTGTCACGTTCCATTTGTAAAATTTACCAATAAAGTTCTTACAAAGACAGACTCGTTAAATTGATGTTAAATAACGGGTTTAATTGGCAATGTTTAACGCTAAACATATTCTTCGTTGCATAGCAGTGAAACACAGGTATTGTACAACTTTAACGATTGCCTGAATATTCTTTCACAGTTGTCCCTAAGTCTGGATCAGAACTTGCAGATTAACGATCATCCGGATGGCCAAAAGGGTTTTATGTATAAACTTAACACTGTAGTGAAACAATTAATTATAATAATTATTTCCGTAAACATCTAATTACCAAATAAGAACTTCTAATGTTTACAATACAACTGCTGTAACCTATTTTCATTACTTCTTTCAATAGGAGCAGTATTTGCTATTATAGATTTATGAATAATTAGGGTTGCCATAATGATAAGACAAGAGTTCAGGACTTATCCCAAAGTATAGTAATCTATTATTTAATTTTTATATTGTCATAAAATATTGTGGCATGTGCAGTAGGTATTAGTAGGTATCTTCATGCCAGACACATTATTGCGTCGCATTGGCGACAGCATTGTTGGGGTTATTTTAGCATTTCTTTGGGCTTTGTGTTTGAAGTTCCGTCTGGCATGACAACTCGCTGGCGAGCCTAGCCAGAGGTGGAGAGAGAGAGAGAGAGAGAGAGAGAGAGAGAGAGAGGGGGGAATAGTTTAGCGTTGCTTTTTTGTGTGTGCGAGTGTCAGTCTGAGTATGTGAGTTCGTATGAAAGAGTGTAGATGTAGGTCGTGTGTGAAGCATCTCCCCTCAATTCTTTATTACCTTGTGTGTGATTCAGGGACACCATATACTTTATTAAATAAACCAAAGGTAATGTGAATGATATGAAATTTGTGTAATTTGCCTGCATCGGGATGTGAACATCAAGGTCCTGGTCCTCTCGCCGTTTGTAGCCACGCTACCCCATGTGCATGTTGGGGTGATTAAAATTTAATACTTTGCTGGAAACCTTTTGGCTCTCGCCCCAGCATGTAACATACACATAAACTTTGCCATGTATGTAAGTGCTATAAATGTCATTTTGAATGTATCGATAAGTTTTTTGTTTTATTAATTATTCTTAGTCTTACACCAGTCATATTTTTCTGAATATAAAATAAACTTTTTCAACACATTGTTTTGCATCAGATATTCATAAAATTCCAAGTATTGCATGCTTTTCAAGTTATATTAAACCTCAGCATTGTTCCAATGGATTTAAATTTTAGTCTATTGATTTCATCTGACCATTGTGCATTTGTTTTTTCTCCGCCCACAGAGAGGAAACAAAAAGCTTGCGCAAAACTCTTTTTCCGCATTTAAGGTTAGGTGCTGCGGCGATTTCATTCCGCGCAGGTAAATCTGGGCGACGTGCTCCCGATTGCTGGATTGCTGGAAACTGCAGTGGCCAATACGCATTCAAGCCATAATCACCTTATCACGACGAAATACACGAGAAGTTACTGAGTCAATCGGAATGTACTTCACTACTCTAAGCTTATTTCCGCGGAGAGCTAACCACTCCTCGCGCCAGCACGAGAGCACCGCTCTCTGCACAACTAGCCTAAAGTCTTCCGACGCTATCCGGAGTATTGTAACACTGGGTTCTGTGGTTGCCGCCTTAGCTACCAAATCCGCAAGTTCATTCTCCGGCAAGCCAACGTGACCAGGTATACAAGTACACTCCACAATAACGCCAGAAGCGTATAGAACATGGAGCGCATCCTGGATTCGCTGAACAATGGGGTGTACTTTTACAGCTCACGAAAGCTCTGAAGTGCACTTAGGGGTCTCTCAAAATGAGACAGTCTCCCAATTTTCGACATACAAAATGGCTCTTATATGGCATATAGCTCTGCACTATAAATGGATGTCCTATCATGGAGAAAATTCTTCCCACGCCTGCATTAAGGGCAGGAAAACAGAAATAGAACTGGGCAATCTTAAATAGTTCAGAATATTGCTCAATATTCTTAAAGAAGTGAAAAATTCCACCCATTAGTCTTTGCATGAGGTCACTCAGTTTTAAATTCTTTCACAAAGTTTATTAAACACACTGATTAGTTGAATACTAATGAGTCATAAACTTTGTAAAAATTCTTCAATAAGTATTTAACAGTGCTTTTATACGCCTACACAAAGTTGGTACTACCTTCAATAGTAACGAATTGAAACATTTGAGATCAGTGAAAGAATATAACCACTTTGTAAATAATCGAGACAAGTGAAATACCTAATAATTTTTGCTTCTTGTTCAAAAGTCTTAACTATTTCTTCTAAAATATCTTTCAGAGTAAGAGGCAGAAAAGTTTGGTCATTCCTCTCTTTTAGAATGTTTGCAACAAAATTCAGTTTATTCACAACCTCAATTACAGATACCGATTTTCTCTATATGTTAATTATATATTTAGGAAGATATGGGAGAATGGCATAAACAGTCAAAAACGGAGTTACGGCAAGAACACAAAGTAGCGATGTGAAGTACTAGCCAACGATAATGTAGTAGTAATTATAATATTATACTCTTTGACGATAGTTCTCGTAGTAGTGCTACAGCGAGTTGTCTGCGGCGCGGCGCTAGCACTGCAACTGCAAGAATAAAAGATGTTTACAATTCGGGACCTTTGAGGATTTTGTTGAAAGTCGGGCGGGACTCTTGTCCATGTGCTGAGATTTAGGACATTTTCGCTTTTTCAGGACGTATACAAACCCTATGAATAATCCATACTTGACTGTGTTTCATTTGAAAAGTTTCACATCGTCATGGCCTACACTATTTCTATGATCAGTGGTTCATATTCTAACCACATTGTATACAACGCATGCGCGTTGGAGATCAGGAACCTCCATTATTAGCAAGGAACAAAGAGGAAGTTTTCAAATCCATATTTGGGAGCCACTAAGAGCTGGACTCATTGTGAAGGACGAGAGTTCGTTGATTCTTCACGAATTATGTAAATGCTTTCCAACGAGCTGTGAATGTAATGAGTGTAAATTGGGCAAAATGCTTCAATATAATTACGTGAGGGAATTGAATTCGTGCGATTATTTTGGGATTGTAATTTTAAGAACCATTAATAGAGTTCTAAACTATTTTTGAGATAATTTGGGTAGATAACGGAGATGTAAAATTGACGAAAAACGTGCTGTGTGTTTGTATACCGCTGAAAAACTAAGGTACATCTAACAGGCTCGCATTCGCGAGGTCCCGGGTTCGATTCCATGAAGCACCCACTCTGGCCTTGGGTTTTTCGTGGTTTTCCCACGTCGGTAGACGAATGCTGGGACGGTTTCTTACCTACCACGAGCTTCTTTCCATAATTTTCCCTTCATTTCTCATGTTGATACTTGCTTAAAGAAATATTCATGGACACTAGAGGGCTGCTTGATTGAAGGGGTTGTTCATCGCCCACTCTGGCCAGCTCCAGTAGTGGGACGTGTGTTCGAACCAAGAACTTTTAGAGACTTCCGCGCGTCTCTGTGGACCGTATGCCTGTGACCTGCAGTTTGCTGTGGTTCCTACACTTCATTTCTTCGTCTTGGGTGGCCGTAGATGCAACTGATCTCCTGTAGGTCACAGTAAGCAAGGCGTCCTCCGCCTACCCGAAGGTGAATATAAAGCTATCCTTTTTCAGACGTATTCCAAAGATTGTGTATCTGATACATGTCTTTTGTATTTGATATCGATAAATCATAGAATATGTTCGAATAAGATGCTGAGTTTTTAATTTCTTTAGCTTCACATAAGTTAGAAATAGTATTGCGCTCGTCCGTATGACTTCGGGACTTCACCGCCTTTTGAGACCCTTGGGAAAAAATGCGCACAAAAAAACTTTAACGATCTAATGCGTGGGAGTTATTTTCGTATGTATTCTGCAAATTTATGAAAAAGATTTGTTTTTCAATTTCTGTATGTCATGATAAATGTTTTCCAAAATAGTTTCAATACACATCTTGTTCTAGCTACATAGAAACATACAGTACGCTAGCATGACACTAAAATGTGTAAAAAGAAGCTGAACTTGATATACTGAACACTATTTACATGGCCTTACCATAAACGGAAGAATGGATATAAAACATGAAAACAGTGCGGCTTGAAATACTGGCAAACTTCTACCAACAAGAACAATTTTATTAATGGCTAAAGCTATAAAAATTGTATCCTAAAACAAGTTCTACATTTTTTGAGGTAAGTCTTTGTTTACCTCTTATAGTTATACAAATTTCTATCAGAAAGGTGGAGGTGCTCACAAGCTAACTAATAAAAATTCAAGTTATGCATTTTATTCCTCGCATAACGTTTTAACCATTTATTTAATAACAATCGTTAGAGCCAGTTCTGACAAATTAAAAAAAGGAAAGGTTAGTTTAAAGCAAGGGATTTTCTTGAAAATATTCGCGTTTCATCTTTGGAAGGAGTAAACTTAATTCCAAGCTTGATATTTATCTGATTTTTAATTTTTTCAGTTATACTGTTCAAACATGCGCGCGTTTGTATAAGAGAGGATAGTAAAAATAAATTATTCAATACGACATGAAGATTTTCAGAGAAGAACTTCTGGAAGAACTCCTTATAAATAGGATAATACACCACATATACCAAGAATGACTTACCAAAACAATATGCATTCACTTCTCAAAAAAGCGCGGTAGATGCTGAAACGACCATTTTGAAATTAAGCAGATTGTCGCACTTGCTAGTCTGGACATAAAGGGAGCCTTCGACACCGCCTGGTGGCCCAGCACCGTAAAAGCTCTAAAAGATTTTAATTGTCCCCATAACCTATATAATCTTGTGAAACACTACCTCAGCCAAGAACTGTTATTTTGTCAATTAATAGTGAAGAAGAACAAAAAAAAGATGTCCACCATGCTATAGACTTAGATTATGGAACATTATGTTTAATTCAGTGTTAAACATAAACCTTGAAGAATGCACAAAACAGTAACTTTTGCTGATGATTTATTGATCGCCATAAAAGGAGGATATGCCAAGAAATAAAAAACTTTATGAATATGGAAATGTATAAATCGAAAAAATGGGCGGAATCAACAAAAGCACATTTAATGAATCAAAATCACATGTTATATTTGTGTCAAGGGGAAAAAGGAGAGAATCAAAAGAAATAAGCATTTATCTGCAAAATAAAGAAAATGGAACAACTAGAACAAATGAAATATTCAGGTATAATTATGGACAATAAATTTAATTCCTCTGAGCATATAAACTACGTAAGTCAGAAATGCACTGAATTAATCCATGCACTTTCAAAATCCACTTTGAGGATTAAGCCTTGAGATGAAGGAGAAATTTTACCACTTATGCTATAAGGAGCATCAGTTTGGATAGAAGCCTTAAAAAAACAACAATAATAGAGCAAAATAATTAGAGTTCAAAGACTTACAAACCTCAGAATAGCTAAGGCCTTCCAATCTACATCAACTGAAGCACTTGTGTTCTTATGGGTATGACCCCTATAATAATTAAAGCAGAATGTGACAATTCAGTTCTATAGAATTATAAAAAGAAAAGTAGATGTGGAATACGATTTGGCAATAGAAGAAGAGCCGAAGAACTGGCCGCATCCTGCTGATATATTAAAAACTGATGATGACAAAGAATAATCTAGAATGAAAATGTATACAGACGGGAGCACAACAGAATGGGATCAGGCGTATTGGAAATGAGACTACTTACGTTCAAGATAAATAAAAAATGTTCAAACAATCATCTGGAAGAATTAACAATAATCGAAGCTTTAAAAAATATACGTAATTTGAAAGACGCTTTTAATCGGATCCGCTCGGCATCTATAGGGTTAATCAAAAAGGAGGAACGCATTTTAAATATTCATTTTTAATGAACGACAATAGATAGCGACACATAAGACACATCATTGTATAGGGAAAATTTCAAAGTTTTAAGCCGCACCTATTAATTCCATTCAGTGCCTACAGTGGCGCTGTGTTTGTTTACGGGAGAATGGCGACGCCATTGGAAAAGTCGTTTTGTGTGCTGCACTATGCAAAGAGTGAATCCATTGTTTCATTGCAGCGTGCATTTCGTTAAGTTCATCAATGAGCCTGGCTCATCATAAAAAATTTACAACTGATATAATAATTTTGTAGAAAATGGTTGCGTATGCAAACGGAAAAGCACTGCCCATTTTGAACACAAAACATAAAATTATGAACTTTTCTCTTCTCAGTGATGTATCGCATGTGCCGCCATCTAGAGCCGTTCATTAGAAATAAATATTTGAAGTGTGTTCTTTCTTTTTGAATAACCCTGTATATATACGGATAGCCAAATATCTTTGGACTCCATCAAAAACCCTAAGAACCACAAATCATTAATACACAGTGTTTGTAAGAATATGAAAACATTAGGTAAAAATAACTGGAAAATATATTTCAAATGGATAAAACAAACGTGGGGCACTTTGGTAATATAGTGCCGGACCAACTATTGAAGGAGGCCGCAAATGACAATGATCTAGACGTATGCTACAATAAAATGCCAAAATATAAAATATTACAATCAACTGCAACACTTAAGGTATAAGAAATAACAAAGAATGGCAATTAACATCAAATGGTAAACCAAGAAGTCCTATTTACCCACCTTACGTAACAGAATAGAAGAAAAATAACATTAACGTCCATCATAACAACGTTTTTAACTGGTCATGGAAAAATAACTGCATACTTTCATAGATTTAAAATAAGTGATGACCCTACGTGTAAGTGCAAAGTGAACGAGTAGACTACAAAACACCTAATATATGAATATACTTTATTAAATAATGAAAGAATACACTTAAAAACAGACAACAAAAGTATGTAAAAAGAGTTCATAAAATTTGTTAACCAAATTAATTTTAAAGATTTTAAATTTATGTAAAATTATATTACTTATTTATAGTAACATTGGAAGTAAAGTGTATTATTATTTGTCATGTAAAGAAGCAAACCTTAGCATGTAGTATTACCATATTACATGCTGTAATAAATAAATGTATATCCAAAAGAGGATCCTTTCATATGAACCTATCCTTTTAAATTATTAATTTTTATTGTTATTTTCTTTAAGATGGTTTTAAGGTTTTCATTTACGTTTAAGATATTTGCACGAGTAATAAAATGCATACCTTGAATCTTCTACGAATGACCTGTGAAATTTCCTTTATTCTGAATGAAGGTTTACAACTGGTAAACCACAAGGGATAGACATAAATTTACTATGGGAAATATGCAGATCTCGTATACATTTTTGTGTATAATTTACAATTTCGAAGATACTTGTTACTACCGGTTGACTTTTTCAATATACCATCATAAGGTTTTGAAGTATTGTTACCATTCTTTTTTTTTCATGATGTCACGTGAAAAGGGAATTTCAAACTCCGCATATAGAGAGTCATTGACCATCGTTTCAGCCACCTGTATCCCTCTTGTGTACACAACGAAATCTGTGGTAATATTAATAAAATTCCTTTTCATCCCGACTTTACATTCAAAGATATTCTAGGATTTATTATTTTAATAATACTTTTATCCTTCTCATCTTTTAAAGAACCTTACATACTAGGAGATCCAGATAATTTTATTCCAGCTAATCTAACAAGTTCTGCAAATATTTATCTCGATTAACATGAAGTAGATAGGACAGGTAGAATCAGACGACTGAAAAATGCAATGCCATTGAATTTGTCAGTTGTCTGATTCTACCTTCCCAACTTTGTTCATCACAAGGTTTGCGTGGAAGAACAATTAATTCCATGAAGTAGATAGAAAAAACATTTGACATGCTACATTTACGTTTCTATCTCTAACTATTATTGTTTATTTTATAGCTTCTACAGACTATTTTAATAAAGCTTAGTTTTCTATTTACTTCATGTTTAAATCGAAATAAAGCTTTACAGAAATATTTTTATTATACATTTCGCTGTAGATACAAGGGGAACAGAGGAAATCGAATCGATAATCGATGTTTAAAAGCTTGTCGTCATTTGCTGGGCTGGAAATTCTATACTCCTTCTATGACATTGCGAGAAAAAACTGAATAAAGATAGCATTTTAGGAAACTGATAATTATAAACAATATTAACGGATATTTCGGAAATGGCTGATGCCACAACGAAAGTTATATGAAATAAACTGTGCGTTTTAAAGAGGTCTACATTTTTGTGTAGTGCGTTCTTGTCTATTTCTTATGGTTTATCCGTTTTAAAAAATTATACAAAATTCTTTCCAATAAGAAGAACTTCACAGTCATTTCTGGAAAATGCAACACCTACATTTGTCCATGTAAATAACATACGGTATTTTAATCAACATTGTCAGAGCCATTTTTGAGAAAATAAAAAGTATCGAAAAACAATTATATATAAAGGGTAGTTTGGGGTGGGAGAATTTTCTTGAAAATCTTCTTGTCGCATCTTTAGAAGATACTGAACTTGAATTTCAAGTTTGGTGTCTGTCGGAGTTTTCATTTTGAGTTATGCTGTTCAAAGTTACATACACACATACACACACGCGCGCGCACACACGAACCTTTTTCTGACAATGTTTTCTGGGTTCAGGGGGAATCAAAAAATGTGTTTCGGATAAACTCTCGACATCGACAATCCTGCCTCTACTTCCTGTAAATATGCAGTAGAGAAATACATAAAGTGATAGTCGGGTAGAAAAGTCATTTGAGTATAACACATAAGCCTTTCTAAGACTATATCTCTAGACTTAACCTCTCCAGTCTATCAACAAGGGCACTAAAGTGTGTTTCTCGCTTTGCATGCAAAGAATTCACCCCTCGAGCACATTTGGAAGTGTGACATCATTTATTACTGCGAAACCAAGTTACTATTCAAAGAGTGCAGTTGAGATAAATCAGGCACCACCCATGCAGAACACCTAAGCCAAAATCTCTCTCTCCCGTAAATCACTTGAGCCATTAAAATCAGGCACTTTATTGTGTTATGCTTATAAATTTAACGATATTGAGCCCCCACAAACCTCAGAATTGTGCACAGCGATAAATATTTGACGTTTTAATGAGAATGTGCGCATTGAAAACCAGACTATTTCAAATCCTTGACCCCTTGGAATCAAATAGAGCTTAGCAAAAGAATCTATGGATGTTCTCTGGGGTACTGATTTACGGGACCTGAACCTATCCGTTGATTCTTTGTATACAGAGATAAAATCGACACTCAATGCCTGGTAACACACAACAGACATGCCTAAACGAATATTTGAAGCAATTGTTTAACTAAGCAACAAAATCCCTAGATGTTGTTGAGATTAAAATACAGTCCCATGTTCTCCGGTTCAACTATTTCGCGTTGTCTGGATAACTTATTTATGTTTCATGCTAAATAACACTCCCTTAAAGTAATTAGCGTGAATACAATAATTCTTTGCTACAATACCAAACACTATGCGTCACTGTCTCCAGTTTTCCCCCCACTTGTGTATAGTCACGTTTTACCTTAGGATATTTCTCATGCGTTTTATTCATTTTTCTATTCATAATAAACAAACAAGGCAGCAGAATTCGCGGAAAATTTTGGCGTTCATCTTTATGTAAAATTCAACATATTCCGATATTAATAATCCTTAATTAGTTCTAAAATAATTTATATAAACATGCGTTTTAACTCCAATATTTTACATTTATGGGCTTTAGTATCGTAGAAATACAAGTTAATTGCCTTTGTCACTGCCGGAGCTAACAATGCATTTTGAAGAAGGGTACGTTCGAAACTCCAAATGTGACACACAAAGATCGTAGCTATTGTTAACAATTTAAGTATTATTTTTAAATGCAAAACATTAAATCACAATGAAATAACCTTTTTATGGGATTAATAAATTACTAGACAGTACTGGTTAGATTAATCCTTCATGCGTTTAGCTTTCTGAACCTAGGTTTACAACAAAAACAAAACATAAAATATAATAATAACATAATAATAATAATACCGTCTTAGTACAATTATAATTACTATTGTTATCAGCAATTTACTATATCTGTTTGTTGTAACAGTTAAACTATATATTTTAAGTAATTCTAAAAAAAAATATCGTTATTTTGCAATGTTGTTTCTTATAATTCTGTTTCAGTTATTTCAGTCCAAAAGCTTATCTCACACAAAGAATTATCATTCTTTCACAAACTATTGCATAATGACATTGGTTATTCCAAATTAAGTGTACGATCTACTAAAAGTTGACAAAATCTTCAAAAAGTATTCTTTTGTTCTCATTAAAACTCCAAATCTTGTAGATTTATACACTATTTTCATTTATGCTTCCTTAATATTTAAATGCCCTCAGCGTGATCTCAGCAGTCAATATCGTGTTAAATTGATAGCTAAAATATAACTTAATTCCGCTTTTCAGTAAACCTTTCTTCATCATTTTTCATTGTTGCAAATGTTCCACGTGATGAAGTTTACATCCAATCCATTTGAAATTTTCACCACAAATTCTTGAAAAGTAAACAAAGGAATTTAAGGATTCCCTTTTTTCATATTTGAAATAGCTGCGTGGTACTCACTTTAATTTAAAATATATTTGTATGTCTTTATTTAAAAATGGAATTGCAAAGGTGTAACACTAAAACAGTACGTAGAAGAATAATGTTTCGTTTTGAAGAAAGTATATTTTATTTTTACATTTAACATTTAATTTTAAAGATTCCATTTATCTTGATAAGTGATAGGTACTAAACCGGTATCTATAGTCTTCTTGCACTTTATAAGATAAAGCTATTGCATACATTGAATTGAGTTCGTTGAAAATGTAATTATGCCTCTCATTTTCAGCGGAGGATTTCTTTAAGACGGATAATCTTCTTTTACTTTCCTAATATCACATCAGAAATAGTTTATAATACTTCTTTGTTTCAAGGGTTAACACATATTCATATAAATATTCTCATAAACTTGGAATGCAATACTTACACAATAAATTACATCCTAGAACTGTCGATATATTTAGCATGAGTTTTGGTAAGTTTGCTATATCCTGTGATAATGTGTTACCATTTGCAGAAGAATTAAAGTATTATACATAGGGCGTCTACAAATTCAGAACCTTCCAGAATCCTACTTTACGGAAAATTGGGCAAAAAAATATGGAATATGTTTTTTAAGCGTAATAGTTCTCAAGTTATAGCCGTAAAACGTTAATCATTGAAAGGGCGTGATATGGCATTACAGATTACAGAAAATGCAGCAAGTTGACCTTTAGTCAGGCAGCCAGGCCAATCCGGTTGAATGCTATAAGCAGCAGCTGGCAAGTCTGCATTGCTACATTGTGACGCCTTTCATTTGTTAAACTCTTGCGGCTATATCTTGTAAATTATTCAGAACATACGTTCCTAATCCCCAAAAGCTCGAGGAATAGAACCCTTGAGAGTACGTTCAAGAATTAATGAGCAGCTGTAATACCTACACATACTAAAAGAAAAAACAAAAATATTTGCCTTTAGACACAGCACCATCCAAGAGCAAAAATAATTATAAGAGAGAGCATTTTAAACAAAGATTTAAAATATATATTACTAATGTTGTAGAATACATCCAATGACATATATAATAACTTTACCAGCGCAATAGTAATAATTTAGACTGAAAAGTAAGAAAATATATTATAAAACAACAATATATATTATTATAAGAGTATGACAAAACCGAATTATTCACTGACAAAATGGAATAAACAAAGAATTAAAGCAGTAGAAATTAATTTACTTGGCACACTAAATCTTTAAAGATCACAAATATAATAATAATAATAATAATAATAATAATAATAATAATATAAGAGAAGGACATCCAATAAGAAGTTTAAATGATATAATAGAAATATATAAAACAAATGAAAAGAACATATCGACAGAGGTCTAAGCCGTGTAATCGATGATGGTGAAGTATAAATAATCTAATACCAAACACAGCAGAATATGGAATTGAAGGCATACTTAACATCCTGATTTTATTTTGAAATATAAGGAAAATCGCAATTCTACTTTTCGTAATACTAAAAAGGCCGAATACTTCCGCTTAGCATCACGCCAAAGTAATTACATTTTTAAATATTTAGAATGTGTGTATTTACCAGTGTTCACATAATAGATACCATACACAAGTGTGACAGACACTAATTATTGTATAATGTTTTTTAAAAAATTGCACTCATTTGCGTGCCATCTGCATACAAATTATCACCAGCCTCGCCATATAATCTGCTAGTATAATTCCTATGCTGTTTACATATCCTAATAATTTCAGAATCACATATGAGTCTATAGATCCGCCATTGCACGGATGCATTCTGTAAGTAAGGGTTTGAAGATAAGGACATGAGGTGATTTTTGAAAGTGTGGTAGCCTATAGGTTTTCACTCAGACCTAAAGAGCGTAAGTGTCCAAGATTTTGTTCAGATTGATCACATTGTCTAAATTTCCGCATAATTGTTTGAAAATATATAACTATCGTCAAGTCCTACAGATCAAATGCACCAAGCCAGTTGGCACCGTGGTAACGTGTGCAACTCGCATTAGGGAGACCCCGGGCTCGATCACCGGCGACCGCTCAATCTGACCCATAAGTTTTTCATGGTTTTCCAGGGTCGGAAGGTGACTGCTGGGATGGCTTCTTCTTTACCATGATTTCCATACCATCATTTCCCTTTCATTCCCTTTCTTTCTCATCTTTCAGGCGTGTTTCTAGGTGTATGGCGGTGCCGGGCAAATGGTGCAGATGAATGCTCAATGGAAACAGTACTCCCCGATGACGCCAGGGTTGCTTGATTGGCAGGTCGCTCATCACCGTCTTTCGGCGCTCCAACAGTTGGACAGGTTTGCGAGCTTGGAAATGTTGGGAACTTCTGCGCGTCTTTGTGGCGTGTCTGCCTAGGGCCTATAGCCTCCTAAGGTTTCTTCACCTCATCCCTTGTTTCCGGGGGCTGGTAGCAACAATAGATCTGTGCAGGTCGCAGCGCGCGAGGTGTCCCCCTCCGTTGTATCACCTCTGCCCCTACAGCTCAAATGCACAACTTTGTGCCTTGAAAGCCCAAATAGTTTTGTCTAAAGGCGGTTTAAAATGAAGATCAAAGATTAGATAGTTCTTGGAATTTGTGAGACAACCTGTGATTTTCTTTAAAAATGTAGTACGAGGTCGTCCAATAAGTAAGTTTCCCTATTTTATAAAAAACATTGCACACAATTGACCATGTTTAATTAATTTTATTTATATTGTACAATCGTTCTGTTACTTTTCTACATAGTCAACATGTTTTTCCAACCATTTTTGGAGACGTGACACAAGTTTTTCCAAGCCAGTGCTGTACCAGGTCGGGTCCTGTGTTCACAACGAGCTGTTAACTTCTGATTTATCTTCGTCACCGTGTTAAGGTGCTTACCTCCATGATGACGTTTGAGTCAGGGGAACATGTGAAAATCATTTAGGAAAAAATCTGGTGAATATGGAGGATGCGAGAAAACTTCCCAGTTGAATCTTCTGAGCTCCGCCTGGGTCAAGATTCAACTTGGAAGTTTTCTCGTATCCTCCGTATTCACCGGAGCTTGCCCCAAGTGAGTTTCACATGTTCCTCCAACTCAAAAGCAAGCACTTTTAACATCGATGATGAAGTCAAATCAGTGAATAGCTGGTTGCGAGCACAGGACCAGACCTGGTACAACACTGGCTTGGAAAAACTTGTGTCACGTGCCCAAAAACGCTTGGAAAAAACATGTTGACTACGTAGAAAAGTAATAGAAGGATTGTACAATATAAATAAAATTAATTCAACATGATCAATTGTGTGTAATGTGTTTTATAAAATAGGGAATCTTACTTACGCCCCTCGTATAGAAGTATAAAGCGTTATTTAGATAGACCAAAGAGAATTGATTTGTATGTTAGATGTGGTTGAAAATAAGTTTCTGAGAATTCTTCCTAGCTCATAACTTTTGCCAGATTCTAAAATATGTGTACAAACTTTAATCAAAATCATTCCAAAAATACTCCTTGACTGCAACATTCAGCAAAATCAGAGCGGATTTCGATTATATGAACATGATATGCAATTCGCCCTCCAATAATTCAATTTTAAAATATTTTGTCTCCTTATTTACCCCTTTAAACTGAAAGACATTAATGTGCACGCGTGCACTCTTCCATTAGGCCGTGCCACACAAATTGTGGGTCACCATCTCTCAGTTCATGGTAGTCTCCTTACTGAATCCTCTTTCATTTATTGGAGAATCCGGCATCTGTGCCTAGATTTCTTGGCTCACAAATCATAAGGCGCAAAGAGATAATGAACACTGCATTAATATAACTTGTGCAGGTGTATCATCACATGTATAACTTGCTGCAATTTCCGGACATTATTCCCTATGCGGGAAGGAGGCATGACATTTTCAGAAACTTACGGAATCGGAGTTTTGTAATATGCAGAGTTGCTTGTGTAGTATACTGGGTTCTTAAATTGTGTAGGAGTTGTTGCTTTATCAAAAATATTGGGCCCTTCTTGGCGACAGCTTAGTTTTTGCGGAAATCTTGTCAGAAGATATTGCGATCACGGAATGTCGCGAAGCAAGGAAAATGTAGCTAAAGTGGATCATTCGAGTTTACACGCGCAGATCCTACGCTACGCTCTTAGTCGCTCCACTCCTCTCCTAAAAGCATCCCTCGACTACGTATTGAGGCTGAGGGTCCTCAATCCCTCGGCTACGCCTTGCGGCTTAGGCCCTCGATGTTACGATGTTGGCAGCAGAACGCCAACGACAGCAATGCTAACATGATGCAAAAGCGTGTGTTACATGTTGATAGCGAAAGTGCTCACTATCCTCATACGGAATAATGGCCCTGTTTCCATAGTACTTGCACAACTACTTTCAATGTTTTGATCAAAGCCTTAGGCTTCTTTATTCATATTTCGTCCTAAATATCGTTTAATACCCGTTTGTTATATTTTTGTAGGGTATCTTCTAAGTATCTACTTGTTTTGTATATCGATATATCACACTCCAAGTATCTGAAAGTATTCACTTGTCCTATTGTGCTAGTATTTATGTATTTATAACTATATTAGCTCCAATATTAATTTGTCCCTCACAACCATCACTTTTGTTTTACGGATAGATATTCACATATGGTAATTTTGCAGAATTTTATTTAATTTTGTCACATTAGCTTGAAGATGATCCTATAATTCTATACCAGATCATCTGAAAACAGAATGTTATTAATTAGATTACTATTCCCAATATGTACATATTTGAGATTGATGTGACATGAATATGAACCCGCTGAACTAGTTTTAAAATCTATAGAAGTATTTTATAGCCATTTTGTGTCCATCCAGAAGAAATAATTATCAAAATCTTTTGAATGTTGTAGCGCCTAACATTGGCTTCGGATGAGGAAAAGTCCCTTCTTATTTATTCCGTTTTACTGTCTTGAACTGATACGTTTACGATCAGTAGTTAATTCTGTAAACCAAATAAAGCTGTCACTTTGAAAGCAGTCCCTTGGCGAGACTTGCTTATGTCCGGGTGCCTTCCTTCATGTTTAATCACGTATGCCATATCAGCACTTTTAACGACTTTACCCTTTTAACCTTAGCCATGAATCATGTAATTCATTCCTGGAGGACAATGCCTTAACAACCAGAAGTAATGTGTTTTCAAAACCGTCCCCTAAACCAGACTGGTGATAATTATATTGTACCAGTCCCAATTTGGTTAATTTTAGTTTTCCAAAAGTGAAAAACTTGACATCTAGTATCTCAATATCCGGTATTTTTATCTCTAGCAAGGATTCATTGTTACAGATATTAAGAGAATGATGTAACAAGTGATGCACAAAATTTTATATAATTACCAGTTTTAAAATACTTGTAAATAAACTGCATCTAAACTAAATGAGTAATTTTTCGAAAGTATATATGATGCTGATGAGCGCATTTTCTTTGCTCTACTGATTATCTATAGTAAGTAGAGGAAGTATAGTATTCATATTTCAACAAAATACACCTTCATGGGGTTCCCTGAATAAAAATATATTTCTAGAAACAGGTTCGAATGTATGTGTGTTCGAGTGTGTGAAAAACAGAACTCAAAAACTAAAATCGGTTAAATATCAAACTTAATATTTAAGTTCAGCGTGTTAAAAGGATGTGACACGAATATTTTCAAGAAAATTCCTGCAAATTATGCTTTAAATGGAAAACGTTTCGTTATTTTAGAATGTTCTCAAAAATGGCTCTAAGGAGGTTGATTAAAATATCTAATGTTTGGATATTTTCATGATAATTTTTCTTTTGGTTCCATTTATACCCAGCCTTTAACTACATTGGTATTATCGGCGGCCTTTCCTTAAGAACTTAGTGCCCATTGGCAATGGTGTTAACTCGTATTCTCTTGTCGTTGGGTTTCTTGCACTTTTAGAGTTTTAATCATCAGATCTCTCTCTCTCTCTCTCTCTCTCTCTCTCTCTCTCTCTCTCTCTCTCTCTCACACACACACACACACACACACACACACACATTCTCATTCATACTTCCAGACATAATCCTGGCTAGAGAAAAATTCCCAACCGGACCAAGCGGAAATCGAACCGGGACCCCTCGCACAGTAGGTGCTCTACCGACCGAGCTACTGGGTCAGCCGCTGACAGATTTTATGTCTTGCATTTTCTGCGAATACTTTGTTAAGCCATCTTCATTTGGAATTAATTTTGTATAATTGCGTATAACTTTAAACCGTAAGAGACAGACAATTACTTGCTACACAAAATACCAAGTGCAAGGGAAGTCATTACATTAATTTAAACAAGTTACAAATCTCATTATTTGGAACATATTTTGCATGCTTAATTTTTTGCTATGACCATTTTCTGCGGAGATATTTAAGACATTTCGAGAACATAAAACGCACACGCTGGTAAAGTAGCATGGCAGGCGACTGGTAACTCGGAGCGTGGGTGATACTCTCCTTTCAAAATCAGAAGTAGGTCAGCGTGTAAACCGATTTCACTTTGGCATGTGGCATGTGATTAATGGGTGCAAATAATTTTTCGTGTTTGTTTCTTCCTAATAAATGCATCTGCATCTTCGAATAAAACGTTTTTTAACCTAAATTCAGAATCTACGGATAGTCAGCTCGTGCAGCATTAAACTTAACTACACTTTGTAATTATTGATACTGCTAATTTGTTGAACCAAACCATCTTTCCGATATGTAAATACATATAAACCACATAGTTAGCCTCTTACAAATTCTACTAAATGTTATTTTTAAGATTGATAGCAAAAGAATAAACAATAAACCAAATTATTCACACGATTGACAGATATTGTTCAACATGTCCACCATTTGCGTACCTTCATACCTTCGTAACAATTACGTTGTACTCTAGTAAAGACACACATTGTTGCGTATTTCCTCTGCAGACAGATGAATACGCTGTCGCAATGATTTGACGTCAGTAATCCATGTTATGTAGAACTTGCTTTTCACATCCCCCATAAGAAAAGTCCAAAAGATTCAGGTCTACGATCTTGCAGGTCATACACTAACAACATAATAATGTAGCGACAATTTGAAACGGCTGGCATCTCGTAAACCTCGTGCTGTACGTACGATTATCCGCTAAACATACCTCAGGTTCTTTTATTACTAAACCGGCGAGTATCAATGCGTAGTACGATGTTACTCTAATAATTACTCAACTTTTACTGGAACAGATATTAACATGGTGTATTTCCATACTGTTAGTATACGCCAATAGCTATCAAGTTGTACTTGTCATTTCGCCAAAACCTTACACCACCCTTTCGTCTTGCTTGTTTAAATTAAGGGTCGTGTGGGAAACTACACCGCTAGTCCTACCACCTCCCAGTTCTGGTATGCTATTTTGTTTACAACGGGAGCCGATTCTCACACTGACCTATCTTGACCTAGCAACGTGTCTATGACTCCAAACACATTGCATCTACAAAACGGGGTTCGGGTAATGATTAATTATTTCAAAACCCTGCATGATATCACGTAGTTACTACCTAAACTAGATCAGTAATAGGTAACTCTACGCAACTTACAAGTAACGCTCTATTAACCTCATACATTCTCGTGGAGTAAGCCATCTAATTTGGAAAAATAACTATTTTATTACACCTTTTGTGGGTAATACCTCTATGAAGTAATATTAGAAGGAATATAATAAGTTCCCTTACACCTGTATATAGATTATGTTAAAACATAATTTATTTCAAATAATATTATGTGGTATTCACCATTTTCGAGATATTTTTATGGGCTTATTTACATTTTCTTTAAAAGTACTAAGTCGGTATTCGTTTCTTTTTTTATTCTCCTGGTCTTGAAAAACTAGTTTTTCAAAGCCATCACATAACCATCACCATTCATTTTACAGTCGCTGTACATACATTCTTTCGGTCATCCATCATATCCACCAATATGACCATTACTATTAGTGGATCGGGTCTGATTGCAATAGACGTAAGCTGCCGAAATGATGACCTTTTTGTTGCTTTCCCTTGATTAGCTCAGTCAATAATTCGCTTTGCATATCACCCGGATTACAACTATTTTGCACTATGCTGCATGCCAGGAAATGGGATTCCCATGGTAAAGAAGGTTCCATACTTGCACCATCGCAAAAGGTATGTTCGTTTACCATGGAATTAATGTCATAAAACTGCATGTTGCCATGGTAGCTCAGTGGTTAGAGCAACCACACGGAGACCCGTGGTTCAAATCTCGGCTGTGGCATTGAATTTTTCAGTCATCTGATTCTAACTTTTCATTTACTACGTCTTGCTATTTTTTTTTTATTTTTTCCCATTTTTTAGCCACTTCACCTGACGCCTATGTCCTATCCATCACATTCTACCAGAGCTCCCTTCCACAATATCACACGTCGTGCCTTTAACATACTATGGTATTCCATTCTACACCCAGATTTTATGGTAAATGAATGTTTTGCGGTTCCCTGAATCCAAAAGAAGCATATTCAAAATCAAAAAGTCGGATAAGCACCAAACTTGGTATTTAAATTCGTATCCTCCAAGAATGTGACACAATCTACTCTTTATAAGAAAGCAATTTATATGTTTTATTTTCTCAAAAACTGTCCAATGATTTTTATTATAATGCTATGTAATATCTAAGATATTTATATGGCCAACAACATGCACATCTTGGCTTTTTTGGGGGGGAAGAGGTGTTGAAGTCCTCTTCTTTCGATAAAAATTTTATATACCTAATGTAGTATAATTGGTGAACCACAAGAGATAAAAGAAGTTACTACACACAAAATGTGGGTCCGTTTAAATCACACAATATTTTATGACTTTTTTTCGAGGTATTCTCTGCTGTGAGTTTGAACGTTCCAATGCCTTTTTATTTATTGAAATGCTGCCAACATTCAATTGTTTCTCAAGATATTATGAGAAGAGTGTAGAATTTCAAAGCCAGCATATAGCATATATTTACAGATTTGACTATCGTTTCAGCCTTTTGCCTACAAAAAAAAAGCATTTTGAGACAATACAATATTTTGGGTTTATAATAATATTCTGTATATCCTTCTCTTTAGTTGTTCCTGTTACTCATAATCAACGACTGCTGTTACTCGTTGCCTCACAATAGGAAAAGGAAAGTTTTCTTCATCACTATCATCTATGTGCCCAGGAGAGAAGGGTATAAAACCGAGCCTAAATAGCTCTTCCAAGATACTCGAAGTGTACTTGACGGTACAATGTGCAGGAATACAGTAATGCATATGCGTTCTAAAAACATAGCGAGGTAACGTCAGATTGTATCTCACAATTTGGAGAAAATAAGTTTTTATATTGAGAAAATGATGAGTCCATCCTCAGTCCATCCAAAGCCGTGCATGTATTTTTAAGAATGTAAGACTAAACGTCTTGCGTAAGCTAAGCTATACAAAGCGTAGTTTACAACAGAGCAACAGATTTAAATGAACATCTTGTACTCTGCGGTACTAAAAGAATAAGAATAACACCTGTAAAGCAGATAATAAACTATTTATGGCCATTATAGCTATCATTATTTCTGAGAACTTCGCTGTTTCTCTAAGGCGACATGCAAAACTCCGAAAGAAATCCTTAAGAGGAGAGCTAACAGCGGAAAGCCGACCGGTAATTGCAAATAATGAGCAATGAATAATCGGTTTGGCACCGGACGAGGGCTCATTGTTAAGAACCTAAAATAACGAAATAACCTTACTCTGACAGTTTCAATTATCTTTGCATACAGTCTATATTCTCGAGAGTAATTGCTCAACACGAACACTAAGTAAAAAGACTATCTCATTTTCAGTAATGACCGTCGGAACGCATTCTGAATAGTAATTTCGGAGCCTGTCATCAAGAACAAACGTTTTAGTTCCTGCTGACAGTCATTCTCTCTTGTGGGGCTTAAAATAACTTGGGTAATGAGTTAACGTTGAAAATTGCACCGGTAAAAACACTTGCCTCAATAACACTTCCCTTATATCATGCATATTCACTTTATAAGAGAATGATGAAGCTTGGAAAATTCAAAAACCAGTAATAAAAAAGTGTTATATGTTATATTCACATGGCATTTCCTACCCACTATTCTTTATTTTTTTCTCTTCTGTAAACTATTCTTACAAAACCGAGCGGGATGATTCAAACGGTAACGTCTGTGGACTGCGTTCGAGAGGACCCGGGTTCGATCCCCGGCGACTGCCCACTCTGGCCTATGGGTTCTTTCGAGGGTTTTCTCGGGTCGTCAGCGAATGTTGGAGGGTTTTTTCATCCCCCGAATTTCATGTCCCTCCACTTCCTGCTGTCGTCCTCCGTAGTTCTAGGGGTACCGTGCTAGCCTCCAGTTCCCGAGGTCGCGGATTCAAACCCGACGGAGGGTGATGTGTAGATTTAGGGCATGTAGAAGAACCTCAAGCCCGATAAAGAAGCCTCTCAGCAAATTTCCGGTCTTTCACGCCCAATATAGAATGGAACGCTAAGAAACATAGTAGTTAAAGAGGGTCCATAAATCAAAAACAATTTAATTTAATTTTCCCATTTCGTTTTATTAATCATTTCATTCATCCTTCACCCCGTTTAGTCTGTTTCAACGTTGAAAGTGTCGGGGTGGTGCTTCGGTGTAGCGTGGCAGGGAAAAAGGATGCACTCTGTGAGCTTTCTCCGTCCCTCGGCCTTCGTCTGGTCGCCGGAATATAAGGACCGCCCCTTGGAGGGGGTGGCATTGGACCCTGTGTTGGGCAGAGTCCTCGGTCAACCTGTCCGACTGCCGGGGCCTCTATATCTGGAAACTGTACCCCGTCTGGGACCCTGTCACTGCTGTGCCGTCACTCTTGGTTCCGGTCGCCCGGTGTCTCATTTCATCTCATCCAACCCTCCAGAGGGCGCTCCTTCGTAGCCTCAATATAATATCCCCATTTCCGGATATTATTATTTTGGAGTATTTGGTTTAAGACCCAGATGTACCTTTAGTAATTCACTGAGTCTGGTAACTCCGTATTTCAAACTTACAATGTGCAAAAACAAAAACAAAAACAAAAATCTTAGAAGAGAGTATAAAATTAAAAAAAACTTCATTTTCTTTCGGACAGCCAGGCAGCACTAAAAGCTTTAAGTGACATTTGGACTGGTAGGTGAATATATTACGGGCTTATCCAACCTGGCAGAACATAACAAAGTTTGTTTGTCATGGGTCCCGGAGCATAAAGGAATTGAGGTCAATGAGAAAGCTGACAATCTTGCAAAGCAGCTAAACCCAAATCAGAGCCACCTCTAGGCATACCTAAATGTACTATTGGAGTGGCTATAACAAGCTGGCGTAAAAAACAACTCTCTTTGATTTGGAAGAGGATTCTAGGAATTCGGCATGGGAGATTTTTGTCAAAGGACTATGCAAACCTTTAACTGACAGACTGCTTAAATTTAGTAAGTTTCAGTTAAAAACGAAAGTGCACCTACACATAATAGGAAGATTTCAGGGCAACACAGACTGTAGATTGTGCGAGTCTGAAACTGAAACAGTCTGTCATATAATATGCTCCTGTGAAATCCTAGCATATATAAAATCTGGGAAATTTTTTATGGAACCAGAGGACTAATACCCCAATATGCTATTGGGTCCGTGTAATCACACAGTACTAGTGTGAAGGGGCAGCAATCATTACAGGGTTAACACAATAAGCCTTTAGGCTGCAGTGCAACCGGAGGTTTTGCAGACGGACCAAGTCCTAAAAAATTCTAAAAGTTCCCTCCAGTAACCTTAAATATTAAAAGGCATGAATTCATTATTAAAGGGGAATTTTAATATACACATATTGTACTTATATAAGTTCTTAATCTTCTGGTCTCTTTGCAGTCATCTTTACTACGTTTCCGAAACGATCTATTCAGAGAACAGGCCTCTGGCTCCTGCAACGATTCCAAATTGAATTTTTAATCGAAAATGGCCACCACGCAATTCCCTTCTCAAACTCCCAAGGAGAAGAGAGTCGCTAGAGGCCAGATTGAGGTAGCATGGTTTATGGTCAAACATTTCGATTGAATCCATTTCGCCTGAGACCTGAAAGGGGAATTGTTCTTTAACAGAATGATAACACACAATCATGAAAACAATATATTGATAAAAAGAAAAAACTCACGTTCAGTATAGTTTATAAGCACAGTTCGGTTTTTCTTGGCAGATGATCTTGAAATGGACCGTTTTTTATTTCAGCTCCTCCAGAAAGCATTTGTCTGTAGTTTGAAATATTCTGGCAGAGAAAATTATAGTTGCAAGGTATAAACGATTTTACAGTTTTTATGTTTTGGAGTTTTTTTTCAAGACTAGCCATTTTGTTGCTTTCATAGGTTTTCAAAAATATACATATTTACGATTTCTTTCGTGTGAGCGTTTACAGCATTATTTACATGTATTTAGTACAGCAAATGTTGAAATTTTTGTGAAAACGAAACAGAGGAATAAATATTTCAACATCAGAAATTATCTTTTTTTTAACTTTCGCATTAAACCCTTAGTTTTTATGACTTCACAAATTTATTTTCCGTTCGTTAAAATCTTGCGTCGATAACATGGTCATGTATTACACAATAATGTTGACCTACTAATCCTATATGGGGTAATTTTGTATACACTTGAAAACTGAAAATTTTTAGCAATTTTCAAAAGACTTAAAACCAATAAAATAGGAAATCTGAAGGAAGAATGCTGCAATAAGTACTTTAAATCGTCTTTCTTTTTGCGTATTAAAAATTGGTTCTATCCCTGTTTATTTGGATGGTAGAATATGTTAATAATGAAGAAGAATATTTTTAGACTCACTGTGTGTATTTTTACTTTTTCTAGCGGTTGTATAAGGTGAAGGAGTTACTATGAGTTTTTTATATCGAAATTACAACCAAACTACACGTTTGGACGTCAATTATAAACAATATCCGTGGTTGTATATGTGTGTCTATGCACGCAGGTTTATCTTTTTCAAAATAGCTAAGGAATAAAAATTGGGGTTAGTAAAAAATTTCATAATTACTTTAATTGACATTTTTTATGATCCAAATCAAGATTTTCAATGAATTCCCCCATTCCGAACACCTCTTTATATGGAAAAGATGTTTTTAATTTAATTTTAGAAAAAATGAATCCGATGACTGTTTAAACCAGGTCTGAGATATTCAAATATAATGTATAACTTATATTTTGTGTAAATAGCCTGTGAACTCGTTTTCATTATCAGTGAAATTTACGCAACTGGAAACCGTAAAAGATAAGCAGAAGTACGTAGGAAAAGTGTAGAGTACAATGCACAATTTGTTTTGAATAATACATTTTTGACATTAGCCATTTCCAATATTTGCCGTTTCCAATTTCCTTTTTCAGGTAGAGATCTACTCCTATGCGCCTCCTATGAGAATCTAAAAATTAACTATCACTATTTTTTTCTTTCCTCCCACAACTTATAGACAAACAAAAGCGCGTAATATCATAAATCGCTAAGTGTTGTCTCCGCAGTGACAGTGGAAAGTGGACACAGGCACAATATAAACAAAATCTTTATTACCTAATTTATGTGCCTTCCTGGGAGGATATTTATTGTGACTGACGTAAGGTGAATAGCAATATAAGATTGTGTTATAGACGGTATAGGTATGTAGGATACCCATGAATTGATAATGAATAGGAAAAGTTGCTATCTAGGGGAATTGACTACATTTTCCCTCATATTATACGATTACATTCTTCCGAGCATTGATCACGTTCATGTTAGCAAGGACTTTTTAGAGAAGTGCCGAGATAAGAGACGGCGTAATTCAGTAAGAAAGTCAAGATTAAGGTAATAGAATTGGCATTGTGCCTCCCTTATTGAACTTTACTTCTCTTAATTAATGTAACTATCTTACCAATGCCAAAATCAAAGTATTCGCAGTTTGAATTGTGCTCTGGGTAAGGGAAAGTGCGCTTAAAACTTATTGTGGGGAAGAGAGATTAATTAAATAGCCTAATGAGATTATATATTTAATTTTATATTCCAGTTGCATAAGTAAAACAAATGCTTATACTTAACTCATTCACACCTCCTCCCTGTGGCCACTCCTAACAGCGTGTCACTTCTATCTACCCCCTCCCAAAAAGCTTAGTATATACCACTTCATTATATAGTGAACCAGTATAATAACCAAAGGACACAACACGAAATTCCAGAAGATATCTCATGAATGTTAAACAACTGCCAAATTCGCCCAAACTTTTTTCCCCTTAAAATATATCGGTGGTATTCAATTTAAAACCCAAATTTGTAATTGAACTTAGATAATAACTGTATGTACCGAAATAATGTGGTAGTGTATAACCCTGTTCTTACTGCATACGGAACCACAGGCGGTGAACACTTATGATAGGAGAAAGGAAAGGAAATTTGGGAAGGAAATGTTCCAGGCCTACGTTTAGGGTACTTTCACGCCAATTTACAATTATGAGTCTAAGCAAAACCTCCAGAAACAACCCTGGCGGGATTTGAACCGCAAAACTTCCGTTCACGAGTTCTACTTTAATGACCTCGGCCACACTGTCGGTACAGAAACATAATGTAAAATTTACTATTGCTACAATCACGTTTAATAATATTATAATGTTGTTTGCAAATGTAATTATGTTTACAACTGTTCTAATTTTGTTTAATAATGCTGTAATTACAGACACTGATGTTTTAATTATATTTAATAACGTAGCAACTATGTTTTCCAACGTATTTTATTATTGTTGTCCTCACAATAGTTGCGATATACCGTAAATAAAAGTTATTTAAAAAAGAATGTTTATTTAAAAATTAATGGAAGGCAGGCGCTTAATTTTGGAAAAATTTGGCTTATTAATTTTATGTGCCAAGAAAAGGGATTGATACAAGAATTTACGCTTAGAAATTTTACAAAACAGTTTTGAAGCACATAAATTACGAGCATTTCAGAAAGGAGAAGCTGGGTTTTATTTTCGTTACACTAATTCTGTTAGCCAATTCCAGACGTTTTCCGATGGGAATGAGCTATGTCGCAAAACCAGGGGATAAGTAAATTGCCTTTTGCGTTATCAATTCTAAATCGAAAAACGCATAACTTTGGATAAGCCGTAAGCATTCGCATGTAAATTGTGTAAACATAAGTCGACCACCTTGTGATTGAGTATAATTAATTTACCAGTGGAAAACCTAGATAGTAGAGGTGGCCTGCAAACACTTAATTATAATTGCGGAACAGTCAACAGCACCAAATTAAACAAGAACAATCATATTCAATGTTTACACAACAGTAGGCATAAACACGTGCGGGCTGTAATTGAAATGAGGGTTATCCTTTAAATCTATGATAGCAAACATTGATATTATTAAGTTTTGTTACTAACATTTTCGTCTATCTTTAAGTGTAATGTTGCATTAAGAATTATGTATTTTAGGTTGAATAATAGGTAAACGTAGGGCATTTCGTGGATAACAATTGTCTTGGTGTGTTTCCTTAACTTAGATCATCTAAAAAAACAAGTTATCGCCTGCAACGTGACGCGGTACATGCTTGATTACATGAACACTTAACTCAGAGTAGTGAGTTAGAAACAACTGTACACGCGGAACGGTTTAGGCCACCCTACAATTCAAACTGAAGGCGTGTCATTTTATTGATGTAGCATTACATTTAACGACATACGAAATTGTTATTAACAAACATCTAATCAGAATGGAGTGTATTTGTGTTGCAATTATAGAAGTTACACCTTTCCCTACCGAGCGAGATTGCACCCGGTAATGTATGTGATCCGCATTCGGGAGTTCCTGGGTGCGATCCCCGGCGACAGCCCACTCTGACCCAGGGTTTTTCATGGTTTCCTCGGGTCGGCAGGCGAAAGTTGGGGTAGCTGATCCACGACTCTCCTGCCGCTCATTTCCTGCACTCATCATCTTTGTCATCGGGTTGAGGATTGTAGGACCAGGCGACGGTGTTCGGCGGGTTGCAGCTGAGCGGTGTCTGTGTGTTCAAGAGAGGTTTCTTCTCGGCGACGTTGCGAAACTGTTCAGTTAGGTTTCGCCTCCGAGAGACCCACCCCTGGGGGACCGCCGGGAGGTCAGGGCTTGTGGGTGGGCCCGGGCAGCGTCTGGAAATATTAGGGAACCTGTCCATGCTTTAGCCCGTCGTCATCCAGATCTGGTCGTCCCTCTCTCCAAGGGTTTACGGCAGAAGCAGAAAGGTCCGTTAAGAACTAATTGCGGTAGCTCTGCCCTGGTTGCGGAGGCCCCTCCGTTCGTCCTTGCTTTTACCTTTTTACACCTATTATTGAGGAGCAAAGTTCGGCCAATCTGATTGGTTTTATCATGGTTTACTTCAATCGCCAGGAAAATAGTTGTTTGAATATTCAATAACACACAGAACAAACAAACATAATAAATGAATGATATGGGAATGCGACTACACAACAAAGGCCACCTGTCAACAAGTCACTCAAGCGGATGGTGTAGGAAATACAATTATGGTCATCTGTTCGGCATCACACCTGTAAGCGCCTACGCATGGAACTGAATTCACTCGATCGCAAAAGTTCACCCTCTAATTAAATCATTCGCAGATGGCACAGGAGGCGGTTACGAAACTAAGGCTATCTGGCATAAAATTACTCAACCAGTTCGTATACGAAGGTGACATCTGCCCTCCACCTACTGAATAATCTGTATAAAAGAACCTACTGATTACTGTCGCGATAAGTAAACATTAATATGATGAAAACCTATCCTTAGTTTAACATGACTTTCTCTAATCATTATCGTTTATTTTTACATCGCCTTTACAAACTATTCTTTCAAAACTTTGTTTTACACTCTATCTCATATTAACAGAGACAAACCTTTGCAGGAATGGTTTTCGTTACAGGTTTCATTGTAGGTACAAGTGGAATATTGGGAGCTGAAGCGATACTCATATTTGTTTTAAAAAAAGGGTACGCTATATGCTGGCTTCAAAATTCCCTACTCTTTGTTTGAATGACAATGTTTGAATGAGAAACCAACGTTTGGTGTCTTAGCGCTTCAAAAACTATGATGTATTGGAAAGTTCAAAAACAAATTACACAAAATGAAGAGGACTTGACAGGCTACTTGTAGGAAATTCAAGATGTGTATTATTTAGCATGCAAATATCTTAAACATAGGAATTTTAATGAACATGTTAGAGCCATTTATAAGAAACTCACAAAGAAAGAAACATTTTCCATGTATAGTTTGGGGCGATGGACTTTCTTGAAAATCTTCGTGTCGCGTCCTTGAAAGATGCTAAATCTAAAAGTTTCGGAATTTATTCGACTTTTCGTTTTTGAGTTATGCATTTCGGAGTCGCGCACAAACACATGCAGAATGACAGACACGTGCTCGGATCTTTACTAAACACGCTTTTTGTTATTCAGAGGACTTCAAAACACGTGTTTTGATGAAATCCCATATCGAATTTGTGGGTGGAATACACTACTTGTATCTACTATAAGCAAAGGAGTACGTGACTGCAAGTAAAGCTGTACAGAATTTTTTTTAATTTAGACAAAATTGTGGATATTTATCTCTAAACACATTTATTCTACATTGGGACTATGTCAGTTGCGTCCACGCAAACACGTTTACGAAAAATCAGTAGTTGCGTCTGGGGTTTTTAAAATATATGTCAGTTGCGTCCACAGCTACCTGCCTAGTAATGCATAATGAAGAAAGGATGGAAGAGGTTCCCCTAAATTTGCTTTTACGTCACGAGTGGAAAAGAATCTAAATAATTGTGTGATATGCAGCTTATAGTGCGGATTTATCCTCAACAGAGTTGTTTGTGATTTCATCCAACGTGACATGTAGAACCTAAATAACTACTTTATAAATCGGAATCAACGTTGTGACGGCAGTTGCTATTTTCAACTCCCAAAAATTAAATAAAGGCATTAGCTTGAAGAGAAGAAAAAGTGGTTATCACCATCAGAGAAGCCGCACGGGCGTGAAATTGACCTCCATTTGAAGAGCCGAACACATCTCCAGACATTTCCCATCAATCACCATTACGCCTGTCGTGCCCTGGCCCGTATTGAAATTCACATTCCTGCTGCAAACGTCGCAGTTTCTCCTCTCACTTCGCTCCTCCACAATTGACAGATGAAAAGAGGAAAGATGGATTTCAAAATAATCAGAAATTTACATCTTCTTCTCGTCAGCGCATTGGGTCAGACGAATGAACGAAAGAAAATGGATGCCAAGTCTCGAGGCAAGTTGGTTCATCAGCTGAAGTTGCAATTTGAAAATATTCAAAAGGCTGCTAATGACAACAACGTTCATTGCAATGTTGCCAGATTGGGCATACTTCGCCTTTTAGCTACTTAGAAAGGGAACTTCATCCACTTTTGAGGAGTTGTGACTGTCGTCATTTGCACGATTTTGTCTGGACTAGTGTAAGAAACATTTGCGAAACATTTTACATTTTTTGATACTTCGCTCACCAGTGCCTTGATTGACACAGACGCTAGTTTCTCACTGTCTGCACTGGGAAATTGGAGTTAAGCCGTGACTGAAACAGCTATTTTCCTCAAATTTCAACTAATATAACTGGAGCTTTTATCACAGATTTTCCCACAGAATTATAGCAGAAAATTAATTTTCATGGTGCTAAAGTACCTAACTTTCCAAGACAGTAGTTTCCGAAAAATGAAAATCCCATATGAAATCTGCCACGTGATGAAAATTTGAAAATTTTAAACTTTCGAATTTTTATATTATTTCTTAAATATATTTCCTTTTCTTCAAAGATTAATTTCAGTGTAACATTAAAACTTTCGCTGGAAAATAATAAAATATGTAACATGTTGAAATATCCCCAAAATAAATCTTTAACCGTAGTACCTATATGACACAACTCCACATTAAATCAAGAAATATTTTTAGATATATTTACACACCTTCAAAAAACATACACTGAACATTTGAAAAAACATTGAACAAAATTTACATAATTGGGAACATTTTAAAGTGCCAAAAATAAGAAAGAAAAAAAAAAGATTATGAGAAATTCAAGTTTTAAAGTTTCGCTTACAACAGCGCACGTCCCTTTACACTTCGCGCTTGCTTATTTAAAGGATTAGAAAGAAAAAAACACAAATCCTGATTCTGCAATATTTGAAAATTTAAATGCCTTTTACTTAAGTTTTGTCGAAAATGTAATATCCAACACTCTTAAAACAAAGAAATGTATCAGGAAACTACTTCTGCAAAAGCTTATCTCCATTAATGAAGTAGATGGAAAAATAATATTTTATATGAATTCCGAACCAATAGTTAAAATCTTCTTCGCAAGTGTGTTGTTTTATTAGTTCGGCGTATTCGTATTCTGGTGTTCAGGCTTTTTAATATTTTATCCGTTTAGGGATTGAAATTATAAGCCTCTAAATCCTTCAGAAAAATAGTAATTTCCAACGTGAAAGTATTATTAACATTGGTTCAGAGGTTTACGAGATTACCCTACACACATACACACACGCACACACAAATGCATTTACTCTTTATAATATTCTATAGTGAAAGGAGCTGAATTAAATGTTGGCGTACTTTAAATTTGATTGTAAAATTAAATATAATTATGTGGAAAATCTCCAAAAAATTAAGGATTATAAACACGCTTGCGTTAGGAACTCAAGTCTTTTATTTACAATTTTAAGGAACGTGTATTTACCCATTTTATATTTTATTGGAATGGGTAAAAGGTTAAAGTATTTTATATATACATATATATGGTATATATAGACTTCCATTCTCCCTATTTTTAGCGATTTTTTCCCAAAATAATCATGATAATAAATATTACCAATGCTGCCGTATTATTCGTGCCACAAAAAGAACAATTCTGAAATTTAATGCCAACGTAAATTCACAAACTTGTTTTCCTAAAAAAACCGACAGATAAAATTATATTAATACCAATTTGCCGTCGTGAATGGCGAGGCCCACACGAAAGAACGTAAAATCTCCCAGCTATGGTTGAGTTCTTGCATCGTATCGCTACAGAACCTACGAGGAGGCGTGTCTTGTGAATCTCAGTAATCCGGAACTTGCAAGATGTAGTGATAGCTACAGCGAGAGGATGGGTCTGGTAGCTCTCTCAAGAAATATTAGAAAAGTATACCTTAAAACAATCATGAGAGGTTAACCATAGCATCAAGCTGTACGCCACATTACGTTTGCGTGTAAACTAATTTTTCATTAAGCAGGGCTGTGGTAAAGACAGTTTCACAAACATTGGTCATAGGTTTGCTCAACATCAGTTAAATATATATAATTTTCATGATTCTATGTTGCATATTATTATTCTTCGAATAGTTACTTACAGACAAAATAAATTTTATGTTTTTAAAATCTGTGTTGTATTGTAACTTTCGTAGAATGTAACACTTTTAACGTTCTAAACATAAATTAAATATTAGGAGTTAGGAATTAAGAGTATCAGAGGGAGGTGTCTCCAGTGACTGGTGTAAAGCAGCCTTGTACTTCTAAGGCGACCACTAGAAGGAAGGGATGAAGAGGAGCCCCTGATGGACGACCGGATCCGGACGACGATGTGTGCTAACAGGGACGGGCTCCCTCAGAATTCCAAGACACCAACCCTGACGCCGACTAGTGCTGCTTAACCACCTGGGGGTCCCGAAAATAGATGAGACGGCTTCTAGGAAATAAGGGTGCCCCAGCAGTCCTGCCTAGAAATCTTTTCGGAATTAAAATTCCATCATCCTGCGCAACACTCTAGTTCTCGAGGCTGTGGGTTAAAAACCGGCGGAGGGTGGTGTATTTTTTCGGACATAAAAATCTTTAGCATGGCTTCCTTCGGAAGGTAAGTAAAGCCAGTGGCCCCGCTTCGTAGATTTACGGCACTTAAAAGAACCTCAAATCTGATAAACCATCAGAAGATGTAATCCATTCATGAACAGTTTCAAGAACTGCAAGTTAAAGCTGATGCTACTCCAGGACGATTAAATCAAGCAACATTTTGATTTAATAAAATTTTCATTTTAAAAGTTGATAAGTAAAAACGTTAATGAGGGAATTGAACCCAGGCCTCTGAGCAAAATTTCCGATCGTTCACGCCCAATATAATGGGACCCTAAGAGCCATAACAGTTAAAGTGCGTCCATAAATAAAACTTCGTTTTCTACCGCAATACACCAGCTGCCGTCGTAGGCCATGGTGGGCCTTTTCTGCATCCAACGCAACCCCTGGGAGAAAGGGATGAATGGATACCCGGAGACCCTGTCTTGACAAAAATCCTGACGTCGGCTAGGCCTGCCTTAGCCACCCGCAACCTGGCGGTCCAGGGTATAGACCATTCTGGGAGCTTCCATCCGCCCAAGGGAGAAATCCTTCGGGAACGCAAATTCCACCGCCGTCTTCTGGCCCTTTAACACTGTAACTGTGAGGTGAAACAGATGAAAGGAAATGATGGACAGGAAATTCGTGGGAGAAGGGGTAACACCCCAACATGAGCCTATAGACCGGGGAAACCAGAAACTCGTGGCCAGAGTGGCCAGCCCGACGGAAATCGAAGCTGGGCCTCCCGACTGCGAGCCTCACACTTGACTACAGATTCATCTCTCTCGATGATGATGTATTAAATTATTCAAATCTATACTACACTATATCAACAAAATGCTCTTTAGATATCGTCATCCACCTCCAAAGAATGGATATTGAAAATCGGAAATATACTGAAGAAAAATTGCAACATCAGGAGCATTTTACTGTATGGAAAAGGCGTAAGAAAACAAGATTAAGAAAACATTTGGTTTGAAACTGTCATCAAGCGCTATTTGCACCCGACTTTTCACGTCCATTTAAACTTCGTATTTCAGCATTTAAATGGTCAGAAAGCAACGCCACAATTGGATCCTGATTCTACAGCGCTTGAAGATATTTTATATGAAAATGTTTTAAATGTTTTCCCCAAGATTTGTTTTCTTCAAACATTTAGTATCGGATACCCTCGAGGATCATCTCCAAGTTATCGAGGCATACTGAGAACTCATAATTATTTTTGGCATCGGTTGCCGAAATTGCAGTTCTTTGCAAGGTTTTATGGACAGCCCTTCTTCCACTTAGGAGCCAATACACAAGACCGTCTTTGTTTATGGTAGCGTTCCATTTCTGGAAGCCAAGTCATCCAGTTGAGGAGTGACCACGTGGCGAGTATTGCTGGAGAGGTCATGCATAGACAAGGTCACAAACCGCAATCCGCCAGTGATCTCATTTTCCCAAACTTACAATTGGCATACATTCCTTGAGGTCAGTTACACTATTGCAGCGCGGGATGAATCTGTCTTGTGCATTGTAGCTACTGAAAAAAGTTTATTGTGTTTAAGTAAGACTGTCATCACCCAAAACCATTCATAATCATTTGTTTTTACTTTCTCTGTTATTTACTCATAGTAAATAGAGAAAATATACTATTCCAATGACAAACTTCATATCGAAAGTTCACCGAAAATAAGCGTCCTGAGTTCAGTAAAAGGTTTATAGAAAAAGGTCAATATTAACATGTATGTATGTGTGCGAGAGAGTAAAAGGTAGAGAAATGAAGAAAGAAAGGAAGAAAGAGAGAAAAAAGAGAACAGTATAAATGAACAGTTTTTAATTTAAGTTACTACCTTCCAAGGTGCCACACGAAGATTTTCAAGAAATCCCCCCACCCCAAACTTTCTTTTACTTGGGTCTAACGATTTTATTTAAATATCATTGGTTTAAGATACTTTGTATGACAAATAAAATCTATATATTGAATTATGCGAATATTTTGGAAGTGTCTTTATTCCGAAAGAATTTTGCGTCTTCTGTATAACTGGTAAACCATAAGAGATAGAGAATAACTTACTACACAAAAAATATAGATTTCATTAAAGCACGCAATAGTCAAATGAAATTTTGGTTGCATTAACCATTTTCGAGTTATTTATAGTGTTTGCTTTGAATTTTCAAATACGTATGCTTGTTTGTAGTGTTAAGTCACCGTTCCTTTGCTTCTCGTGCTCCTTCAAGAGTGAATTTTCTAAGTCAGAATGTGACAACTCTCTTTACAAATATTTGACTATCGCTTCAACCACATGTATCGCTCTTGAACCTACAAGGAAATTTACAATGGAATCATTTCTGCAACCGCTTATCTTCATTAACACGAAGCAGATAGGAAAATACGCTTTTGTGAGAATTCTTTGTAGGAGAGTGGCTAAAGAATGTCATACATTTAACAATATCAATTTTTTTGGGGGGGGCAGTTTTTCGAAGCCCGACGCATACTTACCACATACGGCACCCCTGGCGGACACTGATTATACATGAAATGAATGATAATTAATGAAGTGGAAAAGGAAATTCTGGAAGGAAATGTATATATTTAGGTTACTTCCCTGACACTGTTAGTTATTAAGACTGAGGAAACCTGGAAATACCTTAGTCAGGGAGAAAGGTCCTGGCGGGGTTTAAACTACGACCTCTCACTTACGAATCCGTATTTTAATGAGCTCGACCATCCGTGACGGTATCAGATATATATTCTAAATTGCTAGAATTCGTTTGTTTTCCGTTTATTTTATTGGGACATGCAATACATGTTCTGAAAGATTCTATAGCAAAATAAAGTACTTCATTACTTTTTCAGAAAACATTATAGCTATGAAGTTTTTATAAACACTACTATACTATGGTATAGTCAGACGTACATACTAGAATATCATGTATAGCAAACGCAGGGAAGCCCGTCGCTTGAACATTTAAGACATTGAATAAGCAAATGAAAAACGAAACGACAGCGGTGGAGTAAGTCCTGATATTTTAAACTTGGAGTATTTTTTACTTTCTCTACTACGTATAGTAAGTAGGGGAAGTATTGCATTCCACCCAAAAATTCGATACCGAGATTTCACCGGAAATACATGTTTTGAGACCTCCTGAATCCAAAAAAAGCATTTTTGGAAACATGTCCGTGTGTGTGTCTGTGTGTGTGTGTGTGTGTGTGTGTGTGTGTGTGTGTGTCTGTGTGTCTGTGAACAGTATAACTCCAAAACGAACAGTCGGATAAACACCAAACTTGGTATTTAGGTTCAATATCTTCCAGAGATGCGACACGAAGGGTTTTCAAGAAATACCCCCACTCCAGACTACCCTTTACATGGAACATTTTTCGAAAATTTTAATTTTCTCAAAAATGGCTCTAACGATTTGGATGAAAATATCATATGTTTAAGATAATGTCATGAGAAATGAAATGTATATCTCGAATTTTCTGGGAATGTCTCCAAAAGTATTCTTCATTGTGAACGACTTTTGCATAACTGGTAAACCATAAGAGATAGACAAAATTTTACTTCACAAAAAATGTAGATCGCGTTAAAATACACAACTTATGTCATATACGTTTCTTTTGTTGAGTGAACCGTTTTCGAGATATTGCTTGTTATTTCCTTAAATTTTCCAATACTTATACTTTTTCTCAAATTCGTTATTCATTTTTTTATGTTCTGGACATGTAAAGAGAATGGAATGCGCCACATAGCAACCAGCGTTAAAATATTTGACTATCGTTTAAAAGCTACCATATTCCCCTTGCATCTACAAGAAAATTACCAATAAGATTGACATCTCGATATCTCGATTAACATGAAGCATATGGAGAATAGGCGTTTGTAAAAATAGATTGTACAAGAGTAGAGAAAGTCATGTGAGTGTAATACATCAGATTTTTTAATTTATTAATATCTAACACCATTCCCCATAAGATAATATATTACATGGTTTATAGAAACACGACACTTCAATTGCTTTAATACAAAATTAACGTTGGTATACACATTATTATTACAACGTGCTTACAACTTCAAAATGTATTCCTTTAAAAAATTAAAATACACACACACGTACACATATACATACATATTTATTAGTGAGAATGTTGTATTATTTCTTCCAACAACTATTCAAAAATAAACTCTTAACGAAACGCTGAAACCAATTTCTAACACTTTTAACTTTCGTCTTGAACTTTGAAGTGATAAGATCCGCCCAAAGAGAAACAACAACAATAATAATAATCATAATAAGGATGGGAATAATAATAAGAAGAAGAAAAAAGAATACATATAATATGAGGCACTAGGAAAGGGGTAATAAAATCATAACGACGGAGATTAAGTAAAGAAAAGACACTAAAAATAAAATGAACTTAAATTAAATAAAACACATGAAAATAACATTTATGAAACCGCGTATTCCAGAGCGAATAGAGAGTAGCGAAAATTGTAAAAATGGGAAATGTTTCACGAGAAAACAGGCAAAGACATTAGCGAGCACTTAAGCTGCATAGAATTTGGGAAACCCACAGGAAACGAATACAATAGACGAGAAGTCAGATGCGGTCAACCGCACAGAAAAGGTAATCAGGCGGAAATAAGACGGTAATGTTAGACGCGGTGAAGGTCAACTTTGAAATATAGCAAACCAATGAGAAGCGGCGTAAAACTTAGAAAAAGACCAATGAGAAGTTAGAAAAGACGTGAATAGTAAAAAGGAGGAATGGAACTAGAAAATAGGCGGAGAGTAGAAAAATTATCTAGGATGCAGAGGAGTTTGAGACGTTGGTAGCATGGATCACTTCGTGTTAAACTGTAGAGACTTCGTGTCGAACTGTAGAGTCTTCGTGCCATACTGTGAGTGAGATTTCATGTCAAGCGTCGAGGCAGAATATATGGGAAAGTTAGTGTCAAATTAGTGTGCGGAAAGGCGTCTAGAAATGAATAAATTCCGGTCAGCGAAAACAATAACTTTATACTTTTCACCGTAAGAAGGGAAATAGAAAAGTGGGAAGCACGTAAATGAGAGCTAGGAATGATAGGCGGAATTAAGTCTTGTGTGACGAGGATTCGGTAAGAGAAACGCAGTGTGGATCATCACAATAAACGGGCCAGTGAAGGAGAAATGCGAGTGTCATTAACCTCCTATCCACACACCCTGAGAGAAGTTCTCATATCCAAACTTTAACCCTCTACCTGAGCAGCCGGCAAAACAAATCCTTCCGAAAACCTCGTTTAACCCCGCTACAACATGCTGCGTTATTAATAACGAAAATTCCCACAGAGGATGATCAACTGTTTGGTTTCCGCTAGCAGCACATCCTTTCCAATATAAAACTTGTAAAACTACGATCTGAGGTTCGCGTGTCCAGATAACGTTATTCAGTTTGCTGGGAATGTTAATCTTCATTCTAGCTGTCACTGATTGAATCTCTTGGTAGGACCCCTTTTGTTGTATCTGACCATATCCATATGGTCATATTTCTGAAGGGAAGCAAAGTCGGTGGCCCCGTGTCCTAAATTTACGGCACGTAAAAGAACCTCAGGCCTGATAAGGAGGTGTCTGAAGAAAAGTTCTAGTACTTCACGCCCAGTATAGAATGGGACGCTAAAAAACCATGATAGTTAAAGAGCGTCCATAAATAAAAAATTCAATTTAGTTTAATTTTGACTTTATTCTTTGCCATTTTTAACATCTTTCGTCCTCTTGGATTCTATCATTTTTTCTTTTGGGTATCTTCCTGCAGATTATCAGCATATGATTAGCTTCTGATTCTTGTTTGGGTAGTTTATCAACTATTTTATTTCCAGATATACCAACATGTGCTTTTATCCGTTTCAAATTAATTTGCCAGTTTTGATTAAAGCGGATTTTAAGAGTTTGCCTAATAATTTCAATTATGGATGCATGTTTGTTGCTATTCTTCAAAAAGTCTATTGTAATTTTACTGTCTGTGAATACAACCACTGTTCGTTCCATAGTTGGCAAGTTCTGCGTTTCACGTATTATCCTTATAGCCTTGTAGGATTTACCTATGCTCTGCTTGATTATTGAATATTTGTCATCTAGCTAAATGTTTGTTGTTGGACCATTATAAACTTTGGAGTATGGAATTTGTAGTATAGATTGCTGCAGTTGTTTAATATGTGCAAATACTGAAACCAAGTATAGAATAAATGTGTAAGAGTTAAAATAATTTGTACATATAAAAAGAATGAAAGAAGTGACACAAAAATTACAGAGGCTCAGCTTCTTCAACACAGTTTGTAGAAGTAAATAAATAAATAAATAAATGAAAGGTGTATAAAAATATCAGTTGCCTTTTAATAGTAGAATACTGGATTTCAAAAGGAAAAACAATGTTTTTACCTTAAAAGGGATGGTAATGACAACAAAGAAGAGGATTTTATTTAGAGACGCAACTGGCGTTCATCGACTATGAGAAAGCATTTGAACAAGTGGATAATTATGGTCTATTGTAAATAAAAGGGGCTACACAAAGTAATCAGAAATGGTTTAGCACACTGTGAGTACAAAAAGCGCCAAAGAAACTCTCACTTCACCTCGCGTCTACGTCACATTATTTATCGTTGTACGTGGCCTTGCGAAGCCATGACCATTTCATTGGTTGCTTTAGGCCACGGTGCAAGGATGCGTCAGTCCTTCTGTTAAATAGTTACACCAATAATCACAACACAGGTTACAAAATGGCGTAGAAACGAAATATATGTTTACGCTCTCGATCATATTGGCTAAAAGAGAAAGGGAGTGAAGTGAGTGCGTTCAGTTTGTCACAAAGACCTCTTATTGTGATTGGTAGCCCATACCTTATCGGCTAGTGCAGGACATGCCTTGAAAGGGTTAACAGCTAAGGGGAAAACTTGATGAGAGCCCAGGTTAGCGAAATGTAGAATGTGCAGTGGGAGAAGATTTTCAAATTAAAGCTTGAAAGGTATTCATTAAATACATAGCAATGCTTTATAACAAAAAATAAACAAAACTGTATTCTCACAGTGGTATCAATGCTTGTTGCTGCACAGAAGCAAACATAACTAAATAATATATAAATAAAGTAGTCTGTTTTCCCTCTAATTCAAACTATAATTGGTTAATATACTTTTACTAACATATTGTTGATCACAGGAATACAACAGGATTATAGACAAAAATATAACCCAATTTTATTGACATAATACGTGTATCACATTCGGTAAACCATATGCATATACACATTTATCTCTAGTTTCTAAACATAATCAGTCAATTATAACAAAAGAGTAATATGCATTTAGTAAACGAATATCATCATCTGCGGATGTTTTACGGGGTGTGCCCACTTTCTGACGAGTATATAGACCGTCTTCCCCACTTTACTGAAATATTCTTATCCAGTAATTTACTATAAAAATACTTTTATGCACTGCCGTTTCAATTGCTGTAACAGTGCGACCAGCCTCTCACATACCCACGATATGTCCACGAGTAATTTCGCTAGTATACCGCATTACTGTTTCTAAGACAATAAACAGGTTTTGGTTTCAATAACACCAGAAAAAGCAAAGTCATCAACCTCCCCTCTTTTCCCCCTTATTGCTGTGTTATCATGCCACCACGCTTTGCGATTTGTAAGGTGAAGGACACGCCTCAAAAGACCCCAGAAGACGCTACAAAATCCACCGAAGAGTTTCTTTGGTGCTGTTTGTATAAGAGGGATACAGGAGACCGAGGGGATAGTAAAATATCTAATCCCTATATTTCTTTGTGTGACATTGTGAGGAGCAAGCGAAAAACCACATGAAAAACGTGTTGTAAAACTTCAGGGCGATAGTAAGGAATATCTCGAAAATTGTTAATGCCAAAAATTTATTTATGTAATTATGTGTTTTTTTTTAAATCTACACATTTTTGTGTTTGTTTAGCTATTATAAAATTTGTTCAGAATGAACATGACTTCACAGGCTATTCGCAGAAAGTTCAATATATACATTCTATTGGTCATGCAAATATCTTAAATATAATACAGTATTTTAATGAAACCCATTAGAGTAATTTTTGAGAAAACTAAAAATAATGAAAAATATTGCATGTGTGGTAAAGTTTGGTATGGAAGATTTTGTTGAAAATTTTCATGCATCGTCCTTGGAAGTATATGAATGTAAATACCATGCTTGCTATTATCCGACTTTTATTTTTTGAGATGTGCTGTTTACATACATACAAAAACCTATGGGCCACTTTTTGAAAATGCGTTTGTGTATTCAGGCACCTCAAAACATGCATTTCAGCATATATTTATTTATATTAAAATGTAAAAATGTATTACCATAGCCTGAAGGGTGATACGTAATAATCAACGAGAATATACAAATAATTAAATAAAAACAGTAAGATGGAGAAATAATTGCAATAAACAACTTCCGTATATTAAATCACTGTATAATGTAACAAGTTTGAGTTGAAATGTATGCCCGGAAATATGGAGGTAATTAGAGCCAGGCTGCCCAGAGTCATAAGCGAGCTGAAGGAGCGAAAACATTAGCTTAAGATTTTTGGGAATGCAATTAGGTTATAAGGTCAGTACGTTTTCAGTCTCATAGGCATAAATTCTAGAAAAGAGAAAGGCATTTACATTCTGAAAATTTAGTCAGTCTTAGACGTAAGAACGCGTAAGAAATGAAGATTGGCTGCGCGTGAAAAATCAGTTGGGGGGATTAATATGTTGGCCGAGCTAAAATTAATAAATGATCGTGCACCTAAACCGAAGATTGCTCTCTGCTCTGGTACCATCATTGGTACGGATCGACGCGTGCACGCAGTTGTGCATACATTAATTTCTCTTCTCTGGTACCACCAACGGTATTTGCTCGTGTGATACTTTAAGTGCCCAGTGACGCGTTTGTGTGATTAAGATTTCGCGGCTTCTGCGAGGAAATCCTCCGGTCAACATTTTAATGACTTACGGCGAGTTACGCTTCTAGTTCCTTTTATTGCAAAAACAGTATTTCCAACCATAACTTTGATGCTGCAGAAGTTAGCAGGTATACTAATGCAATTGTTATAGTTTCGAATGCTATAATTCAGAGTCAATATATTTCATTTCAAACGGCCGGCAACTCAATTCAAGAACTCAAATATTAGTTAACAAAAAATGTCTCAGTCAATTTAAACTGGTGTTGCCCTTAACAATGCACCCATGCATACCCTGAATGAAAGTACTCATAGTAACATTGGAGCAGCCTACAGCAAAATCAACAGCAGATATTAGAGTCCACGAGAAAAGGTGGCGATTAACATTCGTGCACCAAATTGTCGCACCATCGTGACATCCTCGCGTCTTTTTACGGATTCAGGGGACAGAAGGCTGAAATGTTCAACACCCTAACGTGAGTCGAAGCCAGGCCGACTAGTAGGCGGATCTGCTTATTACACGCCAGATGGAAAAGGTTATATTACGATGTTCAGGTGCATATAGCAGTGGTCCCTTTCTACCTGCATTTATTGACATTTTCCGTAATAGGGAAACTGGGGAAAGGAAGGAATATATCGCAGCCGGAAAAGAACCCCGCCCAGTCAGCTGACAAGCGGGCACGTGGCGCTCAACAACAGTTGGCCTTAATCTCCGTTATGAATGTGAGCAAAGTTTACGGTATCTAACTCATTTCTCTTACCTCTTTGAAACTGAATATCATTAGAAAGATTTACACAGTTAAAGTATTCATATACTTTACATATAAGGTCGATTTATTTGGTTCACATGCCAAGCATTTTATGTACACTAAAACAGTGTGACATTCGCTTAAGTTTCAACCAGCCAGTCAGCTGTCCCACAAAATTATGGAAACAGGATTGCAGTACCTTATTTTCAATTGCTCTTAGCTGATAAACTAAAATATGGAAATGGAATTTCAAGTTTTTTAAATGCATTAATACAACAGAATAAACCTTAACACTATTTGCAGAAATTAGTTTATGAAGTAGTGTTAGTAAATCTTGTAGTTTCACCTGAGCAAAAAATTCTCACCCGCTGTAATTCGTGAAGTTAGCAATGTGATCGAAAACTCTGAAAATATTACAACAGGTAATTCCAGTTAATGTTCTAATTGGCACTGTCAAATTTAAGACACATACAAACAAGGAATCCACTGATGATGAACGAGAGTCCAAACTAGCACAGTTTACAAAGAAAGAGCTATGAGTTAGCTGACATTCTTCTTTCCCGCAACAAAAAAAACCCTGCAAAACTTGAACCAAGGAACTAAACCCGTCTGTATTAATGAAGCTTATTTCATTACCGAAACATTTGTCCCAAAATGTTTGCATACAAATGGTGAAAGACATAAAGCTGGGAAGCGTATAATGAAGATTTTCTCTATGTACAATAGATAATACAGCTTTCTATGTTGCTGCTTTAGTCCCGTGCACTTTTCATATACAAACTGTGCAAGGAAAAATACCTTAACTATCATTTTGAAGTTTTATAATATTTAGAAAACAAATATTTAATCCTCTGGAATGTAACAGAGAGTGAATATTTCGTATAGCATAGATTAACAATAGTTGCACATAATATTTAGCACAATTTTTGCCTTAAAAGTGAATAAATGTATACATAACTTTCAAGTGGAGAATTAATGTATGCTTTTCAGCGAGTATAACATCACAGTTTTCAGGACAGTTCTTAAGAGCAATAATATTAATTAAGAAAGTCAGAGAGGTTTTTAACGCATTCTGAAAACTATTTGTATTTCTAGTTTGCAAGATATTTCATTGCTTCTATTTGAAATTTTGTTGAAGTAAAATATCACTGGAATTGCACTGTATTACTGTAATCTATAAATTTTGCGATAATGCTTACCTTATTGTGAACACGGTAATGAATATATTGTTTAAAAACATGTTTATAATGCTAGGATCACATAATCTGTTTCTAATTTGTAACCAAAAACTATTAAGGTTATTATATTGAGAAGCGATTTTCATAGACACGGGAAAGTGTTTTAAAAAGATGAACAAAGCGATTGTATTTAATTTCAAAGATTCCGTAAGAAACTCCAAGAAACTTGTTACAAAATTCTTTTAGGGCGTCATTGAAACTATTCTGTAGTTGTAAAAGCTACAACTAACTTCCAATCGTGTAAATTAAAAAAAACAAATGATGAGTTAAAGTGACCGACTCAATCCGAAGGCCTTGACAATTACACAATACACAGAATGCCATGATTTTACATCAGGCACACGTAAAAGTTATATAAATTGGCAAATCTGGGTGTAAAATACACCTCCATTATTTGTCTCTGTACTCTGTAATGTATCCCCTAAAAACTATAAGATAATATAAAAAATTACCTAAAATTATCATGTTATATTATAGCATGCTGTACGAAAAATGGGTGACATTTTTTGAAGGATTGGTGTGAAATAGTGGACAGAAAAAAATCTTGACATCACTTCTATAATAAGCGCATATTAAATTGAATCGGAAACAACAGAATTAATCAATGTTGGCCATGGAATGTTTACTGAGAATTATCTCGAAGAACATGTGCCAGTTTGCAGATGTACCATTAAGAAGACTGGACGTAACAGGTCCCCCAGTTTCTGGTCGATGATGAAGCCAAATGGGACAAGCCAATAATCTGATGATCTCATCTTTGGGACGCATTACACTTGCAAACTCTTTGTTGGCCATGCGAGGAACGGTCCATTACTCGCCGCTTCTGGCCTATTAGCCATCAGGAAGAAGCCAAGCTCCGCTCTCTTATCACGCCTTAAGAGACCCATTAAGCAGCTCCAGAGGTTGTGGACCTCTTGAGAGCATGTGCATGTTTCTGTCGAATTGCAGCTTCAGTTTCGTTCACCGACCATTAATTTCCCATTGGCTTATTCGTTTTTCTCTGCGTAGCGTTTATCTGTTTTAATTATCTTCATTCCACGAATTTCTAGCGTTGCGAAACCGGCGCGAGCGGCGGTGCGCCTGTATCAGTAAACATTAATTCAATACTCTGTTTATTAATTCTGTCGTGATGATAGTTCGCCGATTTATCTAGTCGATTTATAGAACATGACGGATTTGTAATTAAAACAAAACCTATAGTTTATTTCCCTTTTTAACAGAAAGCATCAGACTGTGTGTGCTATTATAATTCAGTATTAGCAAAAAGTATATTGTGTTAACACACATACGGCATTCTCTACCCATCACAAACTCATATGTATCTACTAGAGGATGGCAAGGGGAGGTAGTTTCGCTCCTCTCGCCAGTATCTATAGCATAATATTATGTTGAGTTAATTAAGAGAGACTAAAAGATGAAAAATGCCAAAATACGACATTTTTAGTTTTTTTATGGCGTTATCATTAATTGGAACTTTTTCTTTACTTTTATATGTACGTATTTTATCATTGTAGACACAATACTTATATTTGAAATATATTTTTAAAATCGTTATTCATCTGCCATTTTGTACTGTGAATTCGGCACCACTTCACACGCACACACAAAAAAAATCATAACTTCTAGATTTCTTTGGAATAAAGTGGTAAAGCTTATCCCATTTTTAGGGGAAGATTTGCTCTATAAAGTGATAGTAGTGTTAAATGTAAATGCTTCTCTGTGCAGATGTCACGTGGTTTCTTTCTTTGCAAATATATACGAGTATGTTTTCTCCATGTTTGCTATAAGCAGCTTTTCTGTGAATGGCATTTTCTGGTATAAACGATGCATTTACTCACACACTACTGAACACAGCTAAATTCAATTTTAGGGTGATAAAGACAACCTGTAAGTGTAATTGTGTACCTATTTTTGTGTTAATAAGATCCTTGGTTATTTAAAAAAACTAATTGCTAATACATTATATTCAAAAGATGATATAATTAAGAAAAAAACCAATATTCCTTAATAAACAGACTTTTTGAATAACAGCAGACCAGTATACTTTGAAGACATCCATCTATATCCTTCAAAAAGTTCAGTCTGATATTTTAAATAGTTTCTGTGATAATAGGTCATGAATTTAGCGGATTTAAAATTGGCGGGATAGAGTTTTTAATCTCCCCTTTAAGCAACAGCCTACACTGCATTTTTTCAGCTTCTAGCATATAAACTATCGTTTGCTTCATCGTGCCTAGTAACCTAAATACTGGTTTTAATAACAGCAGTGAAACAAAACGTTTTAATCCATTGCTATAATATTTTTATTTCATTTCAAAAACTTTTACCCCTTATCATATAGAACTCTTAACTCTGAGCAGTTATTAGAATGTCTTCAGAAATAAATATTTCTCCGTTTTTTGTTCACATTTAAAATTACACTTATAATGTCTGCCATCAATTTCAGTTTATTTATATCCATTATTTCCAAAATAACCAGCACTTGATACTATGCTCCCACACTGAAACAAATAATTACTCTGATTTACATTGTAATAGTGGATAAAATATTGTAAGCCACATGAGATTAAAATGTATTTAAAGTTTCTCTCGGCCAGCCTCGGGCATTAAACCTATGTATATTAAAATATTATTTTCATGCCTTATTCGCAAAATTAATTATATATTTAAACTGATAAATTATTTTTCAGTTTAAATATCTGTACATTATAAACTTACAATTACCCTATAATCACAAGACAGTCAAGCACAGATTAGATTGCATTTGTTACGCCAATTGCATACTAGAATGCAAAAGCAAAGTCATTAAAAAGGAAAACCACAGAGAATATCATATAAAAAATTAACACCATACAATACTGCAGTCAACAGTGCAGCTCTGACCCTGTTCTTAAATATAGTATATGCTAAATTTTTAACTTTAGGGGACAAATGATTAAATATATTAATAGATATAACATGAAAATATATCTGTTTTGCTATATATACACGCACGACTATTTCTTGTACACAATTTGTGAATTGTGTCAAAGGTTGTAAATTTACTTACATTTTTTTACATACAATAAGCCAGAACGAACATTGAAGGCAGCGTAAGTATACCGGATTTAACAAAAAAATGACTTACAACGTGTCCGTTGCGAGGCTCCTTAAATTTGACTTACAGCTTTTCTTTAACAAAGATTCGATGTGCTGAAGGCTGGTTTCCACATAAAAGAATACCATAATTTATGACTATGTATGCGGCCAATATATACTGTAATAAGACATTTAACTATTATATAGTTTCTAAGAACTCTTAACATGAAGATACCAGTGCTGATTTTATTTGTAATATAATTAATATGAGTTGACCAACCTAGTCCGGATTCAAGATAAATGCCTAGGAAACTTACAGGGTTATCTGTGGTTATACAACTCATATTTTCAGTTTTATTAATATTTAAAGAAAAATTATTAGTTTGGCACCATGTTTTTACCTTAAACAATGCTTTCAATGGCCATATTGACTATTTCATTATTATCATCAATAACACTGATTGCCAGATCATAAGCAAACATAATAAATTCCAAGCCTTCATGCCGTATGTGGGAGAGAAGTTGGTTAATATTATAATATACAAAGTACAGGACAAAGAACAGGACCTTGGAGAATGGCATACTTCAGCCACTTCTACTAAAAATGTTTTCAGAATGTAAATACACAGATTGGAATCTACTAGATATATAAGAAGATAAAAATATTGTACTAATTCCAGTAAAGCAATATCATCTTAATTTATTCGCGAGTAAAGAAATGATGAACTGTATCGAAAGCCCTTGAGAGGTCAAAGAAATAACTACTTACAAAATTACGTTTCAAGACCATCAAAACAACAGCATCAATAGTGCAATTAAAACCAAACTCATTATTACAAAGCTTACTGACCTTCAGAGTTCATTACTACTACTGTGTATTTATATTTCCCTATTAGTACCTGAGAGGACCTAATGAAAATCGCTGCTTTTTTATATTTATATATATTTTAGAGCTGTTACTAAAAGTAAAGATTTTTACACGACTTCTCATATTAAAAATTTAAGATCATAACGGTCAGTGGAATAACATTTTTCTAACACTCCATTGTTAGCATACTTGTTTCTTGCGATGGGAATTATATGTACATTAAGCGGAAGTCTTGCGGATTATTTGAATGACTTGGAAATAGATACGGCACAACTAGAAGAAATTTCCAATGCTGCTTCCTCTTCGCAAGGAATTAATATTGCAAAGTGTAACAATTTTACAATCAATATCACCATTAAATCAAAGCAATAATAACATTAAATAAAGTATATGTTTATTAATAAATGTTATACTTATTCTGTTGGTTTATTCTGCCACAGCTTCTATGTATTACAGAATGTTATGATTGTGTAAAATAATCATGTTGTCAGCGTAGATTGTGTGAAATTATCATGTTGCCTCATGACATAGCTTAGTATATTAGTACATTCTATATGTAATTTATACAATTTGATTTTATAAAATGCATTTTATAAACGTTATACAGATTCATATAAAAAGAAAAATACACGTACATAGGTCTATGTTTTATAGATGAAATGATGAACAGTTGATATCGCATCACTAATTATATTGGTTTTTGTAGTTAACATCTGGTGTTTATGTAGGCCTAATTTATGCAAAAATTTAAATAGATGTAATATAATTAATATTTGGTTCCAGGGCACCAAAATATATATCCGAATTCCTCGCGAATAGCCTGAAGTTCTCTTCATTCTGAATGAATTGTGTATACTTCAGTATAAATAATAAACCGTGAGATATAGGGGAAAAGTTAGTACACAGAAAATGCATATCTTTTTAAAATATAAAATTTATGTCAAATCATGTTGATGGCATTAACCATTTCTGAGTCATACGTTCTTAATGGGTTAAATTTTCGAATGCATCATACAGGGTGATTTATGAAGAACTGACACATTTCTTTCTTTAATTATTCTGTTCGAAATTCACTCAATGCCCCAATATTAGTACCAAATTAAGCGGAATGTTCTGGAGTTCCGATTGCCTGTCCCTAGATGCGCAGATGTTCATGTTTTATTCATAATTGTTAGTTTTATTGTCGGCAACTCTTTTTGAGATTTTTGCTAGTCAAATTAAAATGGAGTACACATTAAAAGAACGACTCCTTCTTGTAAAGCAATACTGGATTACGGATTCAATTATAACTACTTAAAGGGCATACCAGAAAGAATTTGGTGTTCGGAATCCTCCCCCGAAAAACACAATACTGGGACTGGTAAAAAAATTGGAAACAACTAGATCTCTTGTCAGTGAAAAAGGCAAAACTCATTCATCTAGGCCTCCCACATTGTTGTTGACGTAAGAGCACGACTGGATCAGTCACCAGCTATGTGAACTCAAATATATCACGCTATTGAGCCAGTGAAAATCCACATGTTATTTATGAAGCACCTATGCACCCGGTTAAAATCGGAGTTTGGTGCGCAATATCCGCACAGAGAATAGTGGGACCAATTTTTTTTAAACATTGTGAACACTGTAGAGTACCGACGGATTTTCATGGAGTTTGCTGAGTAACTAGATGATATAGACCTGAGTTACGGATATTTTCAGCAGGACGGCGCTACATGCCATACATCAAATGAATCCATGGCACTAATTACAAGTTTCTTTGACGACCGGATAATTTTCAAGAACCTGTGGCCACCGAGATCTCCGGATTTGACATCGCCGGACTTCTTCTCATGGGGCTACTTAGAAGACAGGGTTTATGCCACATGTCCCCAGACATCGGACGATCTGAAGCACAACATTACACAGGAGATTCAAGCTATTGACAACAGAGTCCTCCAACGAATGAGTGGAACGACGTGTTGAGTTGTGCCTTAGGCAGGATGGAGGGCATTTTCAACATTTGCTATAGAAGTAAATAATCTCCCAAAATTCCTCTGCATTTCAGGTATAAGTTGTCGCTAGCATAACTCGTTTTGAAACAATTAAAAAACAAAATGTATCAGTTCTTCATAAATGATAAATCATGTACTTTCTGATGTGTTTCGTCGCCAGTCGCTTGTTTCTTATGGTCATGCAAAGAGTGGAATTTTAAAGCTAGCATATAGCCACCCGTTTTTGAAAATATTCACTATTACTTTAGCCTGTCATATCCCGCTTGTGTGTCTGCAACGAAATGTACAATAAAACAACTTCATTAAGCGTTTATCTCGATTGGCATGGTGAAGAGGGAACAGCAAGCTTTTGTAAGAATGATTTGTAGAAGAGTAGGTAGAACATATCATGTGAATGTAACACGTGAATGTGATTTATATATGAATGAAAAATGAATATTTTAGAGGCCGCTAATCTCACGAAAAAGAAATGTTGCACGCTTCAACACAACGTATCGATAAAAATTGGCAAAAATATTTAAAAAATTCACTGTGTTATACACTATACTTTCATGCTACCCTGTATTTTTCACTATTCAAAAGGCTCTGTGCACCACAGTGAGTAATTTATATGCTTGAAATTTTTAGAAGAGGGCGTCGCCGTGACCTCGCTTGATCCTTCGTCCCTCACCAAAGTGGCACGGGTTCAATCCCAGGGAACCGCATGTGGGGTTTGTGGAGGAAAAAGAGACATTGGGCGTGTTTTCTCCGGATTCTCCGATTTCCCTTCCATTCATTCCACCAGTTGCTCCATCATCACCTTACCTTTCATTTATCTCATCATCATTTCATATCATCTCCTTCCTCGCTCTCATACCAGGCTTCGGTGATCACCCATCCTGGCTTTTCTGTCTGATCCATAGCCTGTGCTCCCCGATAGACGCCTGACACCAGGAACCCGCTTCTAAGTCCTGGGGTGTAAGCCCTAACAACGGGGAGGGTAAACAGAGGAAGAAGAAACCCTCAAGAGATGTTGAAATAATAAGTAATATAGGATCTTTCAACAAGAGTGTCCTATATTTAACATGCGATAGCTGCCGTTGTTATTGATTTATAGCAATTATTTCTTTCATGTGGTTACAGTTGTTATTGACAAATATCCATGGAACTTTACAGCATTCAGCAACGCTTAGAAATTGTGAAACTTTATTATCAAAATGGATCATCTGTTCGCCAAATCTTCCGTGTATTGCGTGAAGTTTACGGTGTGCATAATCGTCCCTGCGAGAGAACGATTCGGCGTTTGATCGATAAATTTGAAAGAAGTGGTTTTGTCAGCGTCAAAGAACGTAATCGACGTAAGCGCTTCAACGAAAACATAGACGCCGTTTGTGAGAGTGTACGCGAGAACGGAAAGAAATCAATTGATCGTCGAGCGCAAAAATTGGGTATTTCACTGACCGCAACTTGGCGAATTCTGCATCTGGACTTGAAGTTTCACGCTTACAAAATGGTGTTAACTCAAGAACTAAAGCCCAACGACCATAGGTTGCGCCGTGTATTCGCTGACTGAACTATGTAGCAATTGGAAGCTGACGCGGATTTTTGTCGAAAAATCATCTTCAGCGACGAAGCTCACTTTTGGATGGATGGTTGTGTTAACAAACAAAATTTCCGCTATTGGAGCAATTACAATACAATGCAGATTCAAGAACGACCACTTCATTCCCAAAAGGTTACTGTGTGGTGTGGATTTTGGTATGGTGGAATCATTGGTCCATATTTTTTCCAAGATGAAGATGGAGAACCTCTAATGTCAATGGAAAAAGATACCGGGCTCTTATAAGGGACTATTTTAGGCCTCATTTGGATGGTATGGATCTCAGAAACATCTACTTCCAGCAATATGGTGTAACATGTCATACTGATCTTGAAACAATCGATCTTTTGAAGGAGAAGTTCAGAGGTTTCATCATTTCCCGTGGTGGTGATGTTAATTGGCCTCGAGGTCATGGATTACTTATTATGGGGTTATGTTAAATCTCGAGTTTATGTCAACAAGTCAGAAGCAGTAAATGATCTTATGAATAACATCACGCGTGTTATTCGTGAAGTTGGACCTAATTTACGTTCTTCTGTCATTGAAAATTGGGTCAACCGTATACGCGCAACCCAACGAAGTCGCGGCAGTCACTTAACTGAGTTCTCTTCCATACGTAATGACATTAGTTCTGTTCCAAAATAAAAAAAGAAATAAACCTCTATCATTTATAGAACGTGTTTTATTTAAGTTCAAATATAGGACACTCTCGTTGAAAGATCCTTTATTTAGAAAATTTTGTGGACTTTTTAGACCATTTAAGGTGGTTTATTTTCAATTAAATGTTTTCATAGCTCAAATTGGTAAAACTACAAATTTCTGAAACCATTTCTTCCATAAAACTGATTAAAATTGCTTAATACTTGCTGCTTAGCATAGATGTAATGCAGCGTTTGATAGAAGGACATTCTGTGTTAGCAATTCAAATGCAATTAATTATAAATAAAAATCAACCATGCTAAAACGTTTTGACATGATTCAATGAAGTTTTGAATCCATTTTCTTTATGTTCTGCAAATGTTGTGAAACTTTCAAGTTAACCGTAATAAAATTATGAATTTTCGTCTTTAAGAGTTCTGTATTTTTTCTGTAGTAAGTTTTGTTTACGTCTTATGGTTTACAATTTTTATGCAGCTGAATGAGCTAAGAGGACTTCACAGATGATTTGCAGATAATTAAGGTACCAAGCACATATTTTAATTAAAATTGCTGAAGCTATTTTATGAGAAAAAATAAAGGCATTTTGAATGCGGATGGTGTTCCAGGAGCAGGGGAATTTGTGAAAATCTACATCTTGTAGCCTTCAAGAATGCTGGAGTTAAATACGTAGGTGTTTATCCGAATTTTCGCTTTTCTTCTGGTTTCAGTTCAAGGATTCTCAAAACCTGTAATTCTGGGTAAATATTTATATTGAGTTTATGGATCTAATGCAATAACTCCTTCACCTCAGGTAGGTGGTAAACAGTAACAATTAAATGTTGTAGAATTAAAGCACAATAATTTGAGTAGGGGCTTGTAAACTTCCATCAACACGCAACTAAGTTACAGAACATTCTATTTTTTGTAGGTTTTTATGCCCAAGTAATTAATGAAGAACAGGTCCAATGAAAGAAAAGGAAATTGGGTATGTTAGGTTAGCTATACTGTTTCTTTTAATTCTTTGATTCTTGGATGGCACGTAATAAACAAGGACGAAGTGGTTGACCTTAAAAGTATCGCGTTAATAATTGCAGGTTAATAATAATTATTACCTGTTGCTGTCAACTGAACGGCCATGGCAGTGATCACGAAACTGCGTCTGAATGTAAGGTAAATGCTACAGTAATGGACATAAATATCAATTAACTCTGAAATATTGAACCAGTAAAAAATGCTATTATATGCAGTCAATGCTAAAGGTCCAAATTCAATTAAAATGACGTCCTAATTTATTGACTAATATTTTGAAAAGAAAAACGCGTAGCTTGTGATGAAAGCACCAATCCTAATTTAAAAAAATCACGCTGCAATAATCTTATTGCAAAAATAAGTTCAAGGTGCTGTGATCGATCGAATATAACATAAGAAAGCTGGAATAGATCGTTTTTGTTTGAAGTACTAACATGTCTTGGTAATTATTCATTTGGTTTTATTACTAGTTTATTACTATTATAGTAGATTACGATACAAGTGTTAAAAGTAGGGTTTTATTTTGCGAGTAGGAATGCGCCTAAGGCCTTCGTTTTGCAATCCTACGAGCAAAATAAAACCACTTTTAATACGTGTGGCATATACCATTTTTTAGACAGCGCTGGAATTTGCAAAATATCATTATTATATTGATTACTGAAACTAACAGAGATTACGTTTAGAACGCGTTCCTGAAAGAAGAGAAATGACGTTAAAAAAGCGAGATGTCGATATTTTTATGTTTTTCTAATTCGCTGTCATTTTGAGGCAGTATTTTTAACACTTAAATGAATTCAGTCAAATTATATAATATATAAATTCAATAACAGCCCGCCTTAAAGCAATATTTGTGTAACAATATATTAAAAGTGTATATTACAGTCATTGTATATGGTTATATTATTGTATACATGTAATAATGTTATATGAATGTATTACGTAATTTAATAATGTAGGAGCTGTGAGAATAATAGGTTAAAAGTTGCTAACAATGAGGTAACCTTGAGGCAATAATGAGTAAGAATGTTTAGTAATGCTATTAGTCATTCTTGGAGCAACAATAATGTAATTTTTGTGACAGTTTACAAAATAGCCAATCAACAACCATACAAAAGCTTAAGTTAAATAAAAGTATTCTATTGGATTAGAAATAACCAATCAGAGAGTTGAAATACAGAAATTTACAAATTTGGACGGTTGAAATCAAGTCAGTTGCTTGTAGACAGCGCTCATAACTGACCCGTTGGTTGTAGACAGTGTTTCTAACCGGACGCGAGATGTTTCCTCGAGAAATTTAATACGTATTTTGTGTGAGAAAATAGTTTACGTGTTAAAAAGTGCAAGCAATTAACAAAAGAATGTCACAGCTCTCTATATCAGTTAAGTGTTATTAAAGATCGTGTCAAGAATTAATAAAAAGGAGTGAATAAAAAATTTAAATCTATGTAAGCCTACATTCTTCAGTCGCACCTCCTTGCTAAGACATTCATGTCTCTAAAAAAATATAAATACTGAGGCAGCCGAGAAAATCATAAATATATATTTAAAGAAACAGTCAAATTACAAAGTTAATATTTTTAAATTTTTGGGACCAAGGCTACCGGGTACCATACGTGCGGTTGCAACTACTTCAAGTTCGGCTCCCCAACAGTCGACATATAATACATCTTCAAACTGACTTTCCATACGTGAGGCAGAAACTAACATCTTCAATTTTCAGTGAAATTATTTTCATTCTGTGTTACCTTACACCAGGAAATGAAGCGATTAAATGCTATTTTATATTGCTTTCTGGATTTTTTGGTAAGTACTTCTAGTGTTATTCTTTCTGCTGTTTCTGTAATTTCACTTCTACTTCAGTTTTTTTTTTCTGAATTCACAATTTCCGCCATTTAATCCCTATGTAGGTTAGATAAATGAGTAACGTTTTAGATCAAAGAAAGCTGTCAATATAACGTATAGGTTTACTCTACAAAGAATTGCGACAAATTGAAGTATGACGATTTGTATTGTGAACAGATAATGAGCGCGCCATGAGAAATCATGTAAAAAGACATAATGCAAAGTAAAGCCTAATCACAGCTAGTGGAGTTATTAAGCAAGTGCAAATACAAAGAGTAATTTCCATTAGATTGGACTTGAAACCAAAGTTGGTTATAATAAAGATTATCACATTAATGTCATGCTGTCTAAAAAACTATTTTATGGTGCACTATCTGTTATTAAATATTTATTGCATAGATATGTTGTATGTTTTAGGATTGCTGATATCCTTCTAGGCCTTTAGGGTTTTTTTAGCCCTGTGGTGCTAAAGAATTTCATAGTAACTATTTTAATGTATTCAATTTATGCAATTTATTAAAGCATTATAATACACAAATTAAACATTTTATTTATCTTACACCGTTATTTTACCGTCCTCCGTATAAAATATTCATTAAGACTTTGACACATAATTAACTACCGGATGTTTCAATGGGATGTCCACTTTTTAATTAGATCTAGTCTTTGACTAAATAACACAAAATAAACTTACCCAATTGAAAATGAGAGGTTATCTCTAGGAAAAGTATAAGATGTGCTGGAAGTGTCCCCCTTCCTCCTAAAGACACATTCTTTCCCGTTTCACCATGTTTTCATGTCTGAGCATGTCTACGTCAATATTCTTTATTTCAGCGGTATATTTGTCCGGGGATCCTGGATGGTTCGTGTGATTCTGTATTCTCTTTCCCCAATTAAAAAAAAATCTGCTGACGTCAGTCTGGTGATCTTGGATGCTACAAACCTTTAGAGATAACACGGTTCTCGAAGAAGTTGCTGATGTGTGCCATGGATTCATTTGAGGTGTGGCATGTGGCAAAAATGTTATTATACACATCCGTATTTACAGTTTCGTCAAATAAAATTGGTCCAATGACTGTGGCCGTATTTGCACACCACACTCCAACTGTTTCTGAATAAAGTGATGTCTCAGATGCACATGAGGATTTTCTGATGCCCATATCCTTGTGTTTTGAGAATCTACGTAGCCTGTGAAATGAAACCAAGTTTCATCGGTAAACCACGTAATTTTCAATATGTCTTGGTTCCTTTGCACAGAGTTGAGGAACCAATTGCATAATCGCACACGTTGTCGGGTTCTTTCAGCTCGTGTACTGCAGTCACTTTGTATAGCCAGAGATTTGCATGCTTTGCTGCTCTTTGGCACATCATTACTGAGTAGCCGGTCTCTTGTGACAGACAACGTAAAGACTTTTGTGGGGAGCGAAGCAATCGCTCACGAACATTCTATGCCGGCCCTCGTAGCCGTTGTTGCTGGAGTGTGTAGCTTCGGCTCCGCCAAACTGAGAGTCGCGGGTTCGACTCCCGCCATGGGCATGGTGTTTGTGTGTAATTGCGGTAATAAGCGGTAATGAAAAACAACAAGAACACAGTAATGATAAACTGAGTAAACAGGGAACTTAAAAAAAAGTCTCTAGAGCACTGTGGTACTAATGAGGTGGATGATGCTTGCCTTTTCAATTGACTAATGAACCAGTTCGTTGCAGCTTCTCCACTAACCTTAGAATTGTCTTTCGCACAGGACATCACTAACACCGTACTCACATCGGTAAGTCCTTTGTGTGGTGGTAGCAGAATTGGTGAGAATAATTCTTTACAATAAATAGATGCTGTTAAATTATGTACTCCATTTCAAAGGTTACACAACAGGAAACATCGATATGCATCGAAATCGAAGGCAAACATGATATGTATAGAAATCGAGTCAATCTGCCATATCCTGCCATCCACTAAAACTCCTGACTTCATGTATCATTACAATTTAAAAGTCATGCAAGGACGCAGAGTTATAGCTAATTAAAAAGTGGCACATCCCACTGAAACACCCCGTATAGTTAATTAGGAATGAGATAGAGATTAAACTAATTCCTGATGGTCATTTTGAGCGTAGTAAATACTGATTCATGTTCTGCACCTACACAAGTAGATGCATGCGTATCATTACTATAAATAAATTAAGAAGAAATTCAAATACGTATATTCGTTATTATACAAATGCCTGCATTTCACTGGCAGAAGCTCACCCGTAACTTCCTTTGTTTGTAATTTAATTTTAATAGGTTTTCACCAGATTCCTTTATTTTGCTTGAAATATTAAATTTAGAGCTCCTAGTTAATGTTTCATAACGAAGACGAACCTTAAAATTCAGTTTTTAATTTTTTTCTGAAGTATTTATTTATTCAATAATGAACTAGAACTCGGACTAGAGGACATAATCATTAACATAAAACCCTCGATAGCTACTTAATGACACTTTATAATGTTACACTTTCTTTTACGAGTAGACATTTAGAAAACAAACACAGAGATTTTCTAATTGTTAGGTGTTATATAACTTCATAACTTGTTTGAATAACTCATTGATACAAACTACTGCGGATGTCCGTAATAATTATGAATTCAATTCGGTATTGCGCAATTACTGTCAATGGGAAAATTATTATTATGAAGTTTAGGAGGGGGAAAGGAATGGGATTATCACCAAGAGGAACGCCACGTGAGTTAGATTTAATCATCAGGGGAGATGCTTAAGATGGGATGAAGGATAGGTCACTTATTTTCCCTATTTTGGAAATGTAATTAGGTATGGTTTACTATTGTATGGAAATGATTCTGGCCTAAAATATATTTTTGTGTTGCAAACGACGGCTGTAAGAATAATTATTTTACCTTTCCTGATTCATACTACAGACCTTTTTTTGTTAGGGAAGGGATTTTAACCTTTTACAATGTATATGTTATTGGCATTTCAATATTTTGTTAAAAAATCTGCTGTGATACATTCACATGACTTTCTCTACCCTCTATCGTTTATTAGTGGGTATACAATCTGTTCTAACCAAAGATTGTGTAAATATATACTTTAGTTTAATCCAAATAAACCATTCCAGAAATAAGTACATTAACGCATTTCATTATAGATACAAAGGGGACAGCAACAGTCAAATATTTAAAAACTGGACGCTACATGCTGTCCTTAAAATTCCACGTTTTCATTCAATCGTGAGAAACAACTGAATGTTGACAGGACCTCACAAGAATGACCAACTAATGAAAACAATGCAAACCATTTATAATGATATCTTATCGGTTATTAAGGGTTAAGCCACAAAGAAGTTATTTGAAGTAATTTGTGATTAGTAATTTTAAAGAGATCTACATTTTTTGTGTAGTACGTTTTCGTCTGTAGTTTATTGTTAAGCAGTTATACCAGATTACACAAAATTCCTTCCAGATGAGGAGCAACTATAGGCTATTCCCAGAAAATTCAATAAACACATTTTATTTGTCGTATAAATATCTTTAATATAATGTATTTTAATCTAAATTGTTAGTCATATTTAGGAAAAAAATTCAAAAAATCTCCCTTAAAAGGGTAGCCAGGATGGGGAGTTTCTTGAAAATCTTCGTGTCGCATGCTTGGAAAATGCTGAACTGATATACCAAGTTTGGTATTTATCCACCTTTCCGTTTTTGCGTTATGCTGTTCAGACACACACATATGGACAATAACACGGACATGTTTCCATAAATGTTTTATTTAGAGGTGGCCTCAAAACATGTACTTCCTGTGAAATATCGGTACGGGATTTTTGGGTGGAATGCAATACCTTCTCTACCTACTACGTACGTGCTAGAGAAATAAAACTGTGTTTAAAACCATTGAGTTAATTTTAAAATTACGCTTCAAGTCAGCTTGCATTGAACACCAACATTGAATAGATATTCTTCTCTAACTTAACTTGTCATTTCAAAACATTTTGTGTAAATCTTTATCAATATGTTGATTGAATTTTCATGTTATTCAATGTGTTTATTTATTATTTATTTATGAAGGATTTTAAGTCTTCAGTATTGCTGTAGAGCTTATTTCCAAAATTCTTTAAACCCAAAGTTTCTAGTTTTCAATATTTATACAGGAAAGAATATGAATGCATTCCTCTTCCTTGTTACAAATTATTATATTACTATGCCGGTATAACCCTTCTTTAAATGGTTGTAAAAATCGAGTTTGTTTCCTAAGTGTTTTACATTCCTCCAATTTTTATTTCTAATATGTTTTATATACCTACATTTGGCTAATCTGCTGCCTCGGTGGAATAATTTGTCACTATGACGTGCTTTAGAATTTAAGGATAAAACCTTGTACAAAACTGAGTAACCTTTTATCACAAAAGCACCACAAAATATTTGTAAACGTTGGATGTGTACTCATCCTAGGCATAGACTGGTTTTTCTGTGATTAAATGCTTCCTGGCAGGAAACAAATGGATTTCAGTATTGTAACGGAGACGATTTGAATTATACTGCCAAGCGACGCAATCAGAAATTTTAACTAGGCTTGTGAGAGGTTCTAGGCATAACAACAGTAAGGTTAACCAGGAAATTTATAAATCATGATTAGTGCTACATATTTATTGAAGTATTGCATTGCCTGTTCTTTGCTGTTCTACTCCCTTATAAACCGTTGAAAGCTTTTCAGCCTTTCCGCGCATGCGCAGTGTCCTGCCGTACAGGCGAGAAATATTCGAGAGGCTCTTAACCTATCTTATATTTGAACGTTCTCGGAATACCCGCTTCCAACAAGCGCTAATAATTGTTAACACATTATTATTATTATTATTATTATTATTATTATTATTATTATTATTATTATTATTATTATTATTATTATTATTATTTTACCCTTACATCACAATATAGCACACATGAAATGCATAGGCGTTACTCAGCAAAATAACTTGCCAAGACAATTATTCGGGGATAACCGTAAGCATTCATACATTGTTAAAAAGGAAAAACAATTAGTCAACACTGAAATCACAAAAATAAGCATATAAACATTGGGTAAAAGATAACTTAAAGTAATTATGTCAGTTTTAAATAATAATTAATGAGCAGTAATGTCAATTTGATAGAAAGTATTGTCAGAAAGTGCAAACAATATACCTGAAGATCATCTATTGATAAAGCCTGAGTAACAGAGTATATATTCAGATGATAAGCATTATTAATGAAACATAACCTGCACACCTCATTTACTAAAATTATACTTAAATTCTTTTTTACTTAAAAAGCTGCATGTTACTTAACTGTTGCTCCTAATGGTGTAGGATTTTGGCAGGGCAGAATCGACAATAAAATTCTAATAATTTGGGTATAACTATATTTACTTAACTGTTGCTCCTAATGGTGTAGGATTTTGGCAGGGCAGAATTGACAATAAAATTTTAATAATTTGGGTATAACTATATTTGAAATTATGTATACCTGAAAGTAAAGAAAATGTTATTTCATGGATTTAAGACAGTTTGGAAATAACTTCTCATTTCTGAACAGAGATTTCTTTGTTTTTGGTTCGATTTTACATGGAAGCCTTGGCAGTAATGCTTGTTACACGCATTTTCCTTTTACTCTTTCCCAGGCTATAGACAAGAGCTAGAAAGGTGAATCTGATAAGAAAACTTCCAAGTTCCGGTTCAGTGGTAAAGCAATAGTATACCAAAATCCGTGGTTCCAGTCCCGAACGTGACCTTAAATCTGATTTCATCTTTCCAGAAATAAGTATCCACGCTGTACGTTTTAACTATGTTTTGAGCTTGTAAGTAAAGCATTTTTATTATTATACAGAGTCTGCAGCATTCGAGAATTTGGCAGTTGATAGCTCATGCATGTCCCTGAAAATGAAACTCCTATTTCCTTTGCTCGTTTCGCGATCAGAAATAGGAAGCGGGATATCCTGTGCCAAAAATTATTCGCGCCTCGTAGTTTTCGATAAGCAATATCATATCGAATTGTGACGACTTCCACTGGACCAAGCGCATTCAGTTCAAGTTGTGGAGGCCAGAATCTCGCATCTGAGATCATGTTTAAAAGAAATGCATCGTGTATATGTACAACACTTTGTTAAAGAAGTCTTGCGTCTGGGAATTAAACCAAATAATTGATAAAGGAAACAAAAGCTTTACTAACCATGAAAAAGTTTCAATAACTGCGTTATTAGAAGCATAATCTGGAACATTATGAGAGAGCAACATAAAGTGACATAAAACATACATTAAGGGTTGAAACAGCCAATAAGATTCATAAGAAGATTATGAATGGATTAGAGAATTTCATTGAGGTGCGTTCCCAACATTTTGTGGCTGATATTCTGTGTTTATTGGACACTTTAGGTAACAATCCCCAAAAAATAATGTGTTACATTTACATTACCTTCTCTACTCAGTTTTCTGCTAACGATTCCTAAATATGTTTATTGTTCTATCTGCTTTTATTAATCGAGAAAAACTTTTGAAGAAATGATTTTGTTACACATTTCATTATAGGTACAAGGGAAATACATTAAGCTAAAGCGATAGTAAATATTTTAATAGTGGGTCGCTATGTGTAACCTTTAAATTTTGTTCTCTTTGCATGACCACGACAAAAAAGAATAGCAACTTAGCAGTTGAACAGATATTAAGTACTTGACAATTCACACCAACAATAAAGAATACTTCAGAAACGGCTAATGCCATAAAAATGTACGTAACATAAATTGTTTGTTTTAAAGAGATCTTAGAGTTTATAAGTAATAGTGAACAGAACACCATAATCTATTCCAAAAAATCAAGCTATACACTTGTTTGTCATGTTAATAGCTCAAATGTGTAGTAGGTAGGTATTTTAATCAAAATCGTTAAAGAAAGGGTTTTGAGAAAACAAAAGCTGTCGATTTTTTTCCATTTAAAGGGTAGTTTTGGATAAGGAATTTTACTGTAAAATTGTGTTGTATCCTTGAAACATAATGAACTTAAATAACAATTGTTGTATACGCTTTATAAACCTGCCTACATGTATGATAATTTTCCCCCAACAGGATTCAGTTTTTCGAAGCACGTCACACAGTTGAGCGTTACATTCCAATTCAATGGTGACAGTAATTCTCGACTTCGTCGACATGTCTACTTCAGAAAAAAAATCGTTGACAAAACTGGCTCTTTTTAACAATACAGGTAGCTTATTTCTCACCCACCTCTCCCTCTACCAGCCAAGTCTCCGATAATTATATATCGAATTTGTATGCATTAAATATTTAAAATATACCGCCATTCATTCTGCGAAAATCATAAAACTATGCTCTAAAATTTCCAAAATATGCACTAAACATGCACTACAGTTTGCTAACTTTAGGCTTACAGTTTTTGGTACTTACGATGCACATACTTCCTTAGACATCATCCTTGTCGTTTTAATTTGATTTGCAATATACAATAGATCATTTTTTTTTCAAATACCCAAATTAAGTATGTAAAGCTTAGCGGTTAACACAAGTTTGTATGCTGAGAAGGGTATTTCGAGCCTACAGATGTTATTGGGTAAAATTGAAAGCCTTTACTAACTCTGGGGAAACTTCTTCAGGAAGCAATATGTTTTCATCTTAATACGATTTATTCGGAACAAAAAAGTTTAATTTCAGGATTTCCTCTAAGAGGAAATTCACCGCTTAATTTTCCTTCATAATTTAAACAAGCACTCTAAAGTTTACACTGAACCTCAGTAAGAAATAATATGGATATCTCTATAACCATAATTTTAAAATTATACATTTCAAAATGCTTGCTTTCCTATATATGTTCGTTGGATAAAAAATTAGTAAATAAATAGCAGCATCGTAAATATGCAAATGTATGCACCATAAAACTACACAAGCATAGAAGAACATGAAACATATTGCAAAACTTAATTTCATATTACAAGTAAAACCAAATTGTATACAAATCCAATGTCTACTGATCATAAACTATTTCACCTCTCGTTATTGACATCACTTTCAGCAAAATCTATCAGGAGGTCCTCTTTTTATTTTTCTGTTAAATATAACATTGCTCATTGCTTCATCTTTTCTTTCTTCGAATTTGTTTCAAGCCCGTCAGAGAAAAACGATAATAATGGGAAAAGTTAGTGTTGGTTAGGTAAATGTGGAAGAAAATAGCTATTGCGAGATAGGATAACAAGGCACTCATTCTGTGCATAATAGTAAACCTTGAATGTTCAACAATTAGCTGGTTAAGATATCTTCGTTTCTCACTGAAAGATGTAAGAAAGGTTGCTGTAAGGAAACGATATATAGATCATGTTAAAAATACCTATAAATATATGCTGAATTAAATAGCCATGTAGTCCGTTCAAAGGTCACCACCTTTTAAGCAGTATATCTTATATAACGGAGGGGGACACCTGGCGCACTAAGGCATACATAGATCTATTATGGTTGTTACTCCCCAGGAGGACGAAATGAAATGAAGGAACCACTGGAGGCTACAGGTCGCAGGCATACAGGCAACAGAGACGCACGGAAGTCACTAACAAACCACGCTCAAAGACTCGTTCCACTGCTGGAGCTGCCTACAGCGAGCAATGAACAACCCGTCGGCCAAGCAGCCCTCTAGTGTCCATGGAGAGCACTCCTTCCTTTGAGCAAGTATCCGCGCCATTTGTCCGGCATCACCATTCGCCACGAAACCTACAAACACGTCTGAAGCATAAGATGGAAATAGAGTGAAGGGGAAATGATGATAAATCACTCTAGGGTTCGCCTACCGACCAGGGAAAACCCCGAAAAGCCCAAGGTCAGTGGGTAGTCGACGGGAACCAAACCCTGGTCGTTCCGAATGTGAGCCTCACGCGTTACCACGGAGCCATCTCGCCGGTAAGCAGTATACCTTAAAATACTAAACAGTTTTTTTTTCCCCGTGATATACATCCACTTGCTTTCTAAAACCTTCAGCTTCCTCCAAAAACAAAATGCGTGCATTATCGCAAGGTATTGAAAATATATCTTGTTGGTATTTATCATCATGACAGGAAGTAAATAAAGATGGTGTGAATCATTTGTAGATTGACTATTAAAATAAATTTAAAAATGTAGAGGAAGTTGAATGTCTGTGTTATATTTCGTGAAGAACAGAAAACGCAGACTAAACGTATACGTAACTTCCGCTCTATGGCTTTTTATATTTCAGAACTTGGTCCGTGCCCTCATTTAATTATTCAAGATCCGCGAGAGCAATGCCCTCATTCATAAAACGGACAGCGTATAGAGTTCTTGTTTATATTCGTTGTCGAGTCGAGTAGTTCGCTTTCATTGAGAGAATTAGTTTTTCGTTAATCAGCTCTGCCCTTAACGCTGTGATTTATGGAGAGACTGTTGCAGATTGTTTTTACTTTTTCCACTACCTACGATAACCAGAGGAAGTATTGTGTTTCATCTGAAATATCCGTTTGTTTCATACTATCTGCAATTTCATATTTTTTCGTCTCCAATTGGTACGTCAATTTGCACTTGTCTCTTCACTTACTTTCCGTACTCCAACACTAACGTATGAATACATTGACCCTATAATGAGCATATAAACATATGACTGCGTGCATTCCGACATAAGTTCCAATATATAAAATATTTTGACATAGATTGAAACACAATATTGTACGTAACTTCATAAAAGTGTTTTCTTTTTTAATCAGTTATGTAAATAACTATTTCAGGCCATGAAGCATTTACTTTCTCTAGCAACTACGCATGGTAGACAGAAATATTGCATTTCATCCAAAAATTCGATATCGACAATCCACCAAAATACATGTTTGAACTGCCCTGATTAAAAAAATAGCACTATTGAAAAATGATCTTATATGTGTGAACAGCACAATTAAAAAACGAAAAGTCGGATAAATAACAAATTTCATATTTAAGTTCAGTATCTTGCAAGGACGTGACACAAAGCTTTTAAAGAAAAATCCGACTATACAAAATCACCCTTTACATGGAAAAATTTTCTTAATTTTTTTAAAAAAAGTATTCTTAAAGATTTTTATTCAAATACCACATGTTTAAGATATTTATACGCCTAATAAAATGGATATCTTGACTGTTCCAAGAATAACTTGTGAAGTTCTTTCTAAATGAACTTTGTATAACTAAGAGAGATAATTAAAAACATTCTGTATTGAATACGTTGATCTCAATAAACCACACAGTTTGCATCAAATAAATGTTTTTGTTAGCTATTTCCGAATTAATGTTTTATTTGTTTGAAATTTCCAATACTTCATAAAATTTTGACGTGCTATTGTCATTTATATTTCCTGCGATGGATCCCTATTTTTAAAGTCTCCTGGATTCATTATGAAACTATATCTGTAATCTTGATTAACAAGCACATACAAAGTACCCTCTTGTAAAAATAGTTTGTAAAACAGTGGGTAGAGAAAGTCGTGTGAATGTGGTACGTAAGGTATGTTTTCCTCAGCACATTTCACTATTCAAAACGCTCTATGTCTGAGCTATCTTGCTCTGTGTTACAGATTGTCCCAAGTGGATGAACGCTCCTTGGATGAAGCAACCCTAAGACATTCCTCTAACGCGTTAGTGTATACTGTGGCCCATTCCCCTGGATCGCAATAGTGTTTTTCCCTCTGTCCTTCAGGTAACCACCCGGTCGGTATCAATTCTCTATGTGACTAGTCTGAAAAACAATTCAGGGGCAACAATTCAGTCAACGAACGCTGTTTATAATCTATGTTAAACGAAGAGGTGGTTCGGACACTGGCCCTATGCAATTTTCGCTATGATTGGTACACAAGGAAAGGCTAAACCAATTAGAATATAATTCGTTCTTCTAGAGGAAGCGGTGAAGAATGATATGCATGTGTGGTTACTGGGCCACTACTAAACGGCAACAAGAAAACAGTAGGTATTAATAAAGGTAGTCTAGCATAAAAATATAAAGTTTAAGTTGCAATTTTACCATTCGGCAGTTTGGCCATATCTATTTTGGGGGAGGTAAAGTACTCTGCCAATCCAGTGGCTAGAATTATACTCCAAAAACAGATATGGTCTCGCTGATAGGGGATGAGTTGGACTTTGTCAGTACCAACATAAAGAGCTCCGTTTCATTATGGGCCACATCTTATGCACGCCAGTATACATCTAGTTAAAGAGATAGCACTGCTTGTAGATATTCATTTGGCAAGCGGAATGCTTGCTCCTGGGCACAGCAGCATTGTCCTTCACACAGCTTGTGCGTCAGGAATGTCTTTAAAGCATGTCTACCCCATAACTTGTTTTGTAAGACTACTGACAAAGACTAATTGTTTATTAGCTATACGGCTATAACACATATACTTCACAATGTCCAGGAACCGTGTCCTTGTTACGTCGATGAATGGTAGATTTGTTTTGTTTTTATTTTGGCTCCACAGCTTCTTGGAATTCAATATATGACAGCGCTATTTTTCCTATTCAGAAGGTTATCAAGGTCCTCACGCCTCGCAGGCCACAATTCTACCACCAGTGACCTACATAAATTAGCAAGTTCAAAATGGGTCACATCTTCTGATTATTTACATTCATTTGGCATTCCGCACAGTCGTTCGAACGCGACTCGTGCTATGTATTATGCTGAAACATGCTTCCAGATTCATGACATTTAAATTATATACTGCAAGTGGTAATCTCTCGAACACCAAACCAAGATGAATCGCAAAGCACTTTCATATCACTCTTAAAACGGCCGCATGGCACTTTTAGCATATACATAAATTTTTATCTAAATTCACTGACCTTCAACTACTGCTAAATATCAATTTTACCAAAGATAACATCACTTTTAGTTGAAATGTAAATGTTTGTCTAACTACGATATTCATTAGTAAATACAATTACTGCCTCCACTGCCTATCTATTGCACTCCATCCAATATTTCGATACCAAGATTTCACTTCAAATACACGTTTTGAAAGGCCTGAAATAAAAAATAAAGATGTCGCGCGCGTATGTGTTTACTTTCTTTAACAGTTACGTACCCATAGTAAGTAGAGGAAGTATTGCATTTCACCGAAAAATTCGATAGCGAAATTTCGCCGACAATGTACATTTTGAGGTTCCTTGAGTCCCCCCCCCCAAAACAAGAATTTTTACAAACAGGTCAGCGCATAGATAATTACACCCCAAGTTCTGCATCTTTCAAGATGGAAGTTTTGCAATAAAATCCCCTCACCTAAAACTATTCTCTATCTGGAAAAACTTTTGTTATTTTTGGTTTTCTCTAAAATGACTATAACGAGTTTGGTTAAATAGCTTATGTTTCGGATACGTATAGGACCACATTTTATGAAAGCCTGTGAAGTCCTTTTTATTTGTCTAAATGTCTATAATTTTGTATAACTTGGAAGCGTAAGAGATATACAACGGAAAAAAATATACAGCTCATTAAAATACACAATTTGTGAACTTTGTTCTCTTACCGTAAGTCGTTTTCAAAATATACCATATTCCAAGATTACGCTTACGCTTTTCCCAAGAGCGAGCTCATCATACGAACATATTTGAAATTTTACGATCCGTCCTCCCTTCCTTCCTTTCTTACTGTCTCTCTCTCTCTTTCTCTTTCTTTCTTTCCTACCATTGCAGGGGCCTGTTATCACGAAAAAAATGTTAATTCTATTTTCACATGTTGTAATTAGTTTGAAATCATTCAAGAAAATTATGTATACCGTGAGTAACGTAGGAATCATGTAACATGAACAATATAATATATAACGGGCACTGTATAAATTTTCATTGCTAGAATAAATCATATGAATGCTCCGCTAAAATTTTGAAATCTTTAAAAAGTTATCCTTTTTCTTTTTTCTTCCTTTATTTTTTAATGCGAAAGAATCTTTAAACCTTGTTTATTCATAATATAATTTGTATTTTCTCCCTCCTTTACATTTAAACTCCCTTCAGCATGATTTAAAAGCACTATCGTGTATAGTCGATAGGGGATTTGCGCTTAATTTCACTTTCCTTTATCAGCATTTTTCATTGCAAGTGCTCTACACCATACAGTTTTCATTTAATCTCTTTGAATTTTTCAGCGTAAATCTTGAAACGTCAACAAAGAAGTTTTAGGACACTTCTTTTCACACTTAATATAGTTCTATGGCTATGGCTGTATTTTTAAAAATGTATTTGCAGTTTTTTTGTTTAAGATGGAATTATATGCTTTATAAAATCTTAAAACTCTATAGGGAACAGATAAAGTAATAATTCTTAGTTTTGAGTGAAGAATCCGTATTTATAAACCAAGACTTATATTCACAGTTTAAATTTGTTAAAATCTCTTCGCAGAGGAGTCATTCAAAAAGAATTTAGACACCTCTTACATCTACAAAAAGCAACGACATAAATGCCAATTAAATTATTGAAAATTGTCTAACTTAGTAATTTTGCTGGAGGGGTCCTTATATTTACAAAAGAGTTAAACTTTGAAAACGGGAATTTTGCATTGCAGACCATATAAATGCATTAGATTTGTCTAGTTGTTTTAATATTTCATATTTCACAGAATGAATTAGACCTTTTGTTCTAAATTTAATTTATAAATGATTTCAAAAAAAATTTTAGGAAAGAATACGTAGCTGTTATATTCTTATTGAGAACTGAGAGTAGTTTTGAACCTGTAGTTACAACCATTAATTGCAAGAAGAGCGTTTAAATCACTAGATTACAAATGGGCTGAAAACTGTTCTCTGGACTGATTTCTGGTCGCTGATTCGTGAGTTTCACAATCAATGTACTTTGGTCCAAGAGCTCTTCCAAATAACCCTGTGCCATATGTCTTTTTTGCGCATAAATATTATCTATCAGAGTAAATAGAGAGCGTTAGAGTTATGCAATCCTACTATTAAATAGGTAAACAGCAACGATAGACTGAATGCACCATATATTCTTTTATTTTAAAATATATAAATCAAAGACCATTAACTTAACTTTGTAAAGACCTTAAATTTCAACTTATGTTTTCGCTAATGCAAACTATATATTTTCCCGCCAAATTTATGGTACAATAAGAAAACATTGGGAATCTAGGTTTTACACAGAATGGTTGTCTAATATCATTAGAGGTATTGTAAACGAAACAAAATTTCGGATAAATACGAAAAATGAATGGTGCTACATCTTTCAGGAATGGCAATAGGGAAAATTTTCGTGAAATTATTCCCACTCATATTTATCTTTACACAGAAAATGTCATTTCTTTTATTTTCCCAAAAAGCCTTAACGATTTCAATATATATATATCATAGAATAGCCTATAGCATTAGCCGGTTTTGCAATAGTCCATAATGTATGTTTACATGTTCCTAATCATAAGAGCACTATCTGACGGAATATGTTTAAAAATCTGAAATTCTTATGTTTTATTTTTCTTTTCTTTTGCAAAAGTTTGTTACCACGGCTTCGAAATTTACTGTTTCATGCATGTAATTAAAGATCTGAAGGTTATTTCTGCGTGTTAATTAAATAACTCCAAACCACATATGTATTGCAAATAACGGAACATATATAGAAACCCGAACGAGGTGGCTGCGCGGTAAACTGTGAGACTCGCATTCGGGTCCTGCGATTAATTCCCGTTAGACCGGTAGGCAAAAGTTGGGGCGATTCTCCTTTTAGCTTTTCTTTCATCTGTTTCACCATCATATGTATAAGTGTTGCATGATCAGGCGACGGCGATTGGTGCGTGGCGGCAGGACGTTTGAAGGTGGAGGCGGCAGGTGGAGTTTGCGCTTTGTAAAAGGATTTCCCCTGGTGCTTGGATGGCCGGCTGAGGGTTGCTCGTTTACGAAAACCCCGGTTGAAGATGGCGCAGATAGGTTTGCACCGGCAACAGAATTGGTGTCACTCAGTAATCGTAAGAGACCCCATTCTTGCTAGTGCGCATCGTAGTCCGGATTAAGTCGCCCTTCGGTCTGCCCTCTACTCCTTCCTCCCACGGGTCGCGTAAGAGAAAATGGGCCTTCTGGGATGGCCTAAGTGTGATGCTGAGCCCCAGTAGCTGGGGGGGCCTTGTGTCTGACTATGCTAACGTGAATAAAAGAACACTGAATGGATTTGATTGGGATAAAAGCTGAGAGATAATAGTTATTAAAAGTAAAAGTAATTGTTGGAAGCAAGAATGAGAAAATAAGATTGTTTTTACAACCTTTCTGTCTCCCCCCGAAGCTCCCGCACCTTAAATCCTCTCAAAATGTATGTAATGGAAACAAAATTAAGAGGTACATAGCTTTTAAGAGGAGATTAAAGCTCTATCCCACCAGAGTTAAATTTACTAACCTATCTAAAATTGAGACTAATATCACAATTGTTTCATCAATTGTAAAAATCTTACGTTAAAATGTTTGTAGAATGTAGGTGCATGCCGTCAAAGTTCATTAAATCCTTTTTATATAATGTTGTTTATTAGGGAAGATAGGACGTTTCATGTGTTCGATATATCAGTAATTATGTTTCTTTAAAAACTAATTAACCATCTGACTAACACTACAATTCATTAAGTTTTGTTTTAATGATTCTAAAATTAAATTTGGGTATTTCGCTTCCTTTATATCATCATTAATTTACAGAGAACGCTGCTCTAATAAAAATGACGGAGAAAAATTCATATATGTTTGCAAAGAAAGAAATGACAATTAATCTAATCATAACGATTCGGAAGCCACCATATTTAACAGTGGTACGAATTTATCGAGCAAAAACCCTAAAAAATAAACTAAAGTTTACCTCCACACTGCAAGGTAGGAGTTATGATTGGAACATGTGAAATGTTGTAGAATTCGAGAATAGCAAATATACAGATGCAGAAGCATTTTTAAAATACAGTATTTTAATTACAGTAAAAAACTAAACCTGAAATTAATGTACAACACTGCACAAACGACTAAAACTGTCTTTAAACATTTAATCTTTCCTTAAAACAGTATACACAGTTTCAGAAAACTAACTAACGTCTTCCATTCACATTACTATCTATATTCACTACCGCTGGCTTTATGTCTCTTAGTTATAGTAGATTCATCGGAGGGAGGCACCTGTGTGCTGCGACCGCCGAGGAGGAAGGAGTGAGGTGAAGGAAGCACAGGAGGTCTCAGGCCGTAGGCAGACAGGCCACAGAGACGCGCAAAAGCCCTAACATTTCCATGCTCGCAGACCCGTCCCACTGCTGTAGCCTCATGGAGGAGGCCATAAATGACCCACCAATCAAGCAGCTCTCTGGTGTCCTCGGGAGTACTCTTTCCATGGAGCTGAATCCACGCCATCTGTACGGAATCGCCATACGCCACGAAACCTAGAAGCAAGCCTGAAAAATGGGAAGGAAACGGAATGAAAGGGAAATGATGGAAAGGAAATCTTGGTAGAGAACAAATAATCTCTGCTTTAGTATAAAAAACATATAAAATTATTATTAAATTCAAACCAATAGCAACGAACATCCCGGAAGTGATAAATGCCACGAAAAAATTCATTGAACATGCATTTTATTTTAAGGAATCTAGATGTTTTGTGTAGTAGGGTTGTGTATATCTGGCATATTACTATTAAGCAGATATACAAAACTGTACAAAATTCATTGAGTGAAGAAGACCTCACAGATTTTCTGTAAAAATTTAATATGCCCATTTAATTAATCATGCAAATATATTTAAACGATATTTTAATGCAAATCGTTAAAGTCATTTTGGAGAAAGTCCTTCCTTGGAATATTTATTCTAGGCATTTGTGTCATAAAAAGTGCATATTAATGTAGCTATAGAGGGAATAGTGGGGCGACATTTAAAATATGAAAGTTGGCAAAAGGGACAAAACGCACATCAATGAACAGCTACATTAATAATAATAAAAATAGCAACAACATTGTAGCATGCATATTGATAGTCCATAATCATAAAATAAAATTACTCATTGATGCAATAATGTAATTGTCAAAGCGATGATATAATAAAATATCAATGAATGTGTTTATAAGCTACAAGTTACAAAAAAAATGTTCAAATTACAATGATAATACTCCATGACATTGTAAAAGGGATTATCAGTAAGCCAACATATTAAAATCAATCTAATATAGTATTTGGACTTACAGAATGGCATGTTTTATTAGTCTATTAAACATTATTATTAAAATGTTAATAAAATCCTTTACTTTTAGAAAGACTTATATTAGATGTACTGATTAATAGTTGTAAGCATACTAAAATTACGATAAATATAACGGCAACGAGCGTCAGAAGCAGATACAGTAATAAGCCTTATGGCCTTTAATGGGTAATATTCTTCTTTTTTATGTGTTAGATTCAAAGAACTTCAGCTTCATTATTGATCCTGAACTTGGACGAATAAAACTCTGAAAACTCCTAAGTAGTTTACAGACGCTCAGGAAAAAGATTCAGATTATATGGCATAAGACCAAGGTGCAGAATGCTTCTCCCTTGGGTGAGTATCTAGTGTTTTTTTAAATAAAATTTTAGGTTATCATTGAATGCAAACATAAAAACAAAGGACAGCTTACACTGATAAACAGATCCATATCTCCTTTGATATCCAGGCTGCACTTAAGACTCCGGACTGATTTTAAACTGCCTGAACAAGCTCACAAGCTTGGTAGAACAGATGAAGTTCAACTCATCGAGTGCCAGGTTACAGTGGCATAGAGGGAAATGAAAAAGCTTATGATCTTGCAAGACAGGGAGCAACTTCACAATTTATTGGGCCAGAGCCGGCTCTATGAACATCTTGATGTTTAGTAAGAGAGGCTATTAAGAACTGATCGAAAGTAGAACAACATGAAACCTGGCTTAAAACTCCAGGAAAGAAACATTTAAACTATTTATTAGGAAACCATGTAAGAAAAGAGCTGAAATCTTAGTTAAATGTAACAGGCTTCAGCTGAGAACAGTTTTTGAATTTTCAACAGGACATGCTCCTGTGAAAAAGTATCTTAACACGATGGGAGCGCTTCAAGTTAATTAGATTAGATTGTGCAAGAATGAAACAGAAACAGCTCAGCACATTATATTCTGTTTTGAGACTTTGGCTCACAGGGGATATGTTGCTTCTGGGAAAATGTTTTTAGATCCAGAATAATTTGAAATCATATCTGTTATGCAACTGTATTCCTTGGAAAAGGGTGCAGGCATAATTAATTGGCTTTAAAACAATACAGGTAGCATAATAGCCCAAGGCTGAAGTGCGTTCGTAGCAATGACGGAAATCTGTATCGGACAAGATTAGACAAGACGAGATGTGTTACATTCAGCTTCTACAAATTATTCTTACAAAAGTTTATTTTTATATATTATGTTAATCGTGATAAAACCTTGCACAAATAGTTTAATTACACATTTCGCTGTACACTTGGTCAAAGTCCCTTCGAGTGAACGCGCGGTTCACAACCATCAACTCTTGTGAGCCGCTTTGGCTAACCATAATACAAGCCACAAGGCACTGAATTAGGCTACCTCGTGCTTGACGTGGAGTACTGGTTAAGCTACAAGACTTCTACGCAAGCAAGTCGAGTTCGATGCTCCGTAGTGATGTTTTAGCTTTTATTCTTTATATCTTGATTTACTTTTTTATTTTATTTCGTTTTACTTACAAATACAGTTACAAAAATGGTGAAATTTATGATTATGAAGTTAAATTGACTGAGTATGAAACCTCCTCCTGAACGATAAATTAATGTCATTAATGCCATTTACCGATATGACGGACTACTAAATAAACCCCACATACTTAAAGCTGAAAACGTGTTATATTTTTACGCATGTATTTAAAATGAAAGGAGAAAAAAAGTATAGTAGCACTACAAGGATTTAAACTTGCAACTTTTGGAACAGTAAGCTAATCACTGAGTTGAGTAAGCGTGGCATTTTAACAAGCTTTAATCATACTCTTCTTGAGAACCATAAACCAATAAGTTGTGTTTTAGTAACAAATAATCAATACTAGAACACACTGAAACATCTGTCTGTTTGAAACTTCTATTGAATTATTTTCTCAGAAGACTTTGTGATTATAGTTGTGTTCCCCATTTTAACTACTACAAGAATATCCGCAGTGCTAGTGAATAAAGCCTGGCTGTCCCGAGCACTCACGGAAATACCTGATTCGAGCTCAATCTCTCAGATCCGGCCAGTTTTAAATTGACCTAGTGTCAAGTGGGAAGTGGGGATTGAGGGGGACAAGGGGAATAGAAACAAACGAGTCTATACAATATGTTTAAGAACGGGTTGCTATATGCTGACCTTTAAATTCCGTACTCTGTGCATGACATCGCTAAAAGCAACTGAATGGAGACAGCACGTCAAAACATGACAAAGCATTGACAAATTCAAACCAAAATTAACGGATATATCGGAACTGGTTGATGCCATTAAAAATAATTTCAAATAGTATCTAAATTGTAAGCATTAAAGAGATGTACATTTTTGGTGCAAGTTTTTGTCTATCTCTTATGGTTTACTCGTAATACAAAATTAAACAAACTTACTTTTGATTCAGGAGATCTTCACAGACCATTCCCCGAAAATTGAAAAATACATTTTATTTATCATAAAAATATATTAAATATATGGTATTTTAATTACAATCGTTTGAGTCATTTATGAGAAAATAAAAAAATATCGAATATTTGTCCACGCAAAGGACAGTTTGGAATACGGAGCTTATCTTGAAAATCTTCGTGTCATATCTTAGGAAAATGCTGAATTTAAATGTCAAGTTTGGTATGTATCCATTATTTGCTTTCTGAGTTATGCTATTCACACGCATACCCGGACTTTTTTTTCAAAAATAAATTATTCAGGGGGCCTCATAACATGTATTTCCGGTGAAATCTCGGTATTAAATTTTTGGGTGGAATACGATGTTTCCCCTACCTACTAGGTTCGTGGTAGGGAAAGTAAAAAATAATAAAAAAAATTTAGGTAATTGATAGCTTGGGGCGACAATACCTTCTTGAAAATTCTCGTGTCGTATCTTTGGAAGATGCTGGATTTAAACATCAGGTGTGATATTTATTTGAGTTATGCCGTTCACAAACAAACACACACACGCAAGACGTCCTGCGTGGTCTAATGGTACCACACTAGCCTCCGGTTCCAGTTCCCGAGGTCGCGAGTTCAAACCCGGCAGAGAGAGATAATTTTTTTCCAGCGTAAAAATCCTTAGCGTGGCTTCCTTCGGAAGGAAGTAAAGTCGGTAATCCCGTGTTGTAGATTTACAGTATGTAAAAGAACCTCAAGTCTGATAAAGGGGCCTCTGAACAAAATTTCGGTATTTCACGTCCTATAAGAACCATAGCAGTTAAAGAGCGTCGATAAATAAAACTCAATTAAAATTATTAGACACGCGGGCGCGCACACAACACAAATATATATATATATATTAATTATAGAAGATGACTGCCGAGGTAAAGAAGGGCTTGAGAATGCTCTTAAAACTCTTAATAAAAGTCTCGGAAGTAAATGGTTCCGTGAAACGAAACATCGAAGACGACATACTTTAAGCTCCGAGTCCATTAAAATCTGCTTCGCGTCATTACAAGGTATGCTAAGTGACAGTATATATTGAACAGGAAAGTTCAAATCATGTATTTCTAGTGGAATCTCAATATCGAGTTTTTGGGTGGAACACAACACATCTTCTACTGCCTATAGTGGTAGGGAAAGTAATAATAATGTTAAAGGTTTAAGATAAATATTCTCACCCGAGATTATGATAAAAGTTCAATGAAATATCGTAAAGATGTGAAGTCACAGAGATACAAAACTTGCAAGATAACTGAGGCGCTAGGAGTGGGTGGACTGGTCGACCTGATAGTATCACGAATAGCGGTCAAATAAAACCTAAAACTAGCACAGGAAACTAACCGAACATCATTTTAACAGAGAGCTCCTACATTTTTCGCTCCGGACGTAAACGTTTGGTCGAGAAGCAAAATAAACAACGCAGAACAGATTTTGCATCGTGAAAAGTGGTGAATTGCTGAAAGGCAGATGTGTTGTGTGTTTATCTCAAAGTGTGTGATTAAGCAATTAATCATCGCATCGAAACGCACGATCACGCTGTTCCATGTTGCCTCACACTGCGATCGCACCGCCATACAAAACTTGTATGCAAATTACAGCTCTACAATTTGATTTCATAAACTTAGGGAATCAAATTTGAAACGTGATGAACGGCTTTGAAGGTGTAGATAAAATATGTGAGAACTATTTTCAGTTTTAAAGGTTGGTACGAATTTTCTTGAGTATATAACCATAATTTATTCCTTGTAATTGTAAAGGTTCAATTTTAATCAATCGCTATTTTCCCGAGGGCTGTAAACCTTTCCAAGAAGTAAACAGCTTTACTCAACGGGCAACACATTTTCTCACAGATTTAAACAATATTTTACCGAATGTAGCCTCGTGAGCTCAGTGATACTGCGAGCAGTCTTCTTATTTGGTTCACCATGGTATATGCACATTGATTATATGCATAGAAACCTCAATATTAACATAGTTGGGGAAGAAAATATAACCACCGCAAAGAAAGATCGGAAAAGTGTCCTAATGCACGAGAACATCAACATGTTGAAAGTGCTAAATAAATGTGATGTGTGACGATCGAAAACTGCATTTGATTACATTTAACGTAATGCTTGACCATAAGAATTATAATAAAAAGGTTTGAGGGACATCATTGGAAGACTGGCCTAATAATATTTAACTTAAATGTAAAAAATATTACTATATTACAGACAACCAGATGCTCAGTTGTAATTTGTAATAGACAAGTGGGTTGAAATTTATGTTTCCCCATTCTTATTTGAAGAAAAAACAGTAACACCAGCTATGCAGGTATGTGACTATACAGAGTGATTTATGAAGAAGTGGCAGATTTCTTTCTTTAATTATTCTGTTCGAAATTCACTCAATCCCCAATTTTGGCACCAAATTAAGCAGAATGTTCTGGATTTTCGATTGACTGTCACTAGTTGCGCAGATGTTCATGCTTTGTTCGTAATTGTTAGTTCTACTATCGGCAACTGTTTTTGAGATTTTGTTCTAGTCAACGTGAAAATGGAGTGCACATTAAATGAACGACTCTTCCTTGTAAAGCAATACCGGATTATGAATTCAATTACAGCTACTCAAAGGGCTTACCAGAGAGAGTTTGGTGTTCGGAATCCTCCCCAAAGAAACACATACTGGGACTGGTAAACAAATTGGAAATAACTGGATCTCTGGTGAGTGAAAGAGGCAAAACTCGTTCATCTAGGCTTCCCATAGTTGTTGTTGACGTAAGAGTACGACTGGATCAGTCACCCAAAAAATCATTAAGACGTTTGTCCCAGGAGACAGGGTACAGCTACTCAATGTGTAGTGTGAAAAGTACAGAACTAAAACCGTATAGGATTACGGTTGTCCATCAGTCACAGGAACCAGATAAGGATAGACGACTGAATTATTGTCGTTGGTTTCAGGCGTTCATTGTGCAAAATCCTGCCATATTGTCCATCAAGTTATTCAGTATTGGATTTTTTTATTATCAAATGGGAGATTGATTATTGTTTCTAACATGGTTCACAGATTAAGCATGGTTCCATTTATCCGGCTATGTGAACTCAAATAACTCACGCTATTGGGCAGCAAAAAATCCACATGTTATTCATGAAGCACCTATCCACCCGATTGGAATCGGAGTTTGGTGCGCAATACCGCACAGAGAATAGCGGGACCAATTTTTTTTTCAAAACAATGTGAACACCCCAGAGTGTTTACGGACGGATTTTCATAGAATTTGCTGAACAACTAGACGATGTAGAGCTGAGTCAAAGATATTTTCAGCAGGCACTAATTTTAAGTTTCTTTGACGACCGGATAATTTTCAAGAACCTGTGGCCACCGAGATCTCCGAATTTGACATCGCCGGACTTCTTTTTATGGAGCTACTTAGACGACAGGGTTTATGCCACATATCCCTAGACATTGGACGACCTGAAGTACAACATTACACAGGAGATTCAAGCTATTGACAACAGAGTCCTCCAACGAGTGAGTGGCCAGTAACATGGAACGACGTGTTGGATTGTGCCTTATTAGGATGGAGGACATTTTCAACATTTGCTATAGAGGTAAATAATCTCCCAAAATTCCTCTGCATTTCAGGTATAATAAGTTGTCGCTAGCATAACTCGTTTGAAACAATTAAAGAAATACATGTGTCAGTTCTTCATAAATCACCCTGTATATTATTATATATGTTATATATACTCAAATATTGTTAATCAATTGATTGAAGACTGAATTCAATGAGAAAGGAGGAAACTTCATCTTCCAAAAGGATGGAGCACACCTCACTGGCACAGAGCTGTTAGGGCTTTCCTGAACGATAACTACCTACCACATGAGTGGTCATGCAGTGCTCTCGTTAAAACTTCCACTTCCTTTGATGCCATATAGGCTATTTTCTATGTGGAAATGTGTTTATGTCAAGTTTCATCGTTTGGGTCAGCCTTGCGAGGAAATGTAACAAAATGTGATGTGTTACACTGCTTTGGCTTTCTCTATCCTCTCTAGTTATTAGTAAGTATACAAATTATTCTTACGAAAATTTATTTTCCCATCTACTTTATTTTAATCGAAATAAACCGTTCCGGGTATAGCTGCACTACACATTTCGTTATAATGGCGATAGCCAAATGTTTAACAACTGGGCGCTATGTACTGGCATTAAAATTCCATGTTCTTTGCGTGCAATCCAAGAAACAACTGAATATCGAAAGGATTTGAAAGAATGACAACGTATTTAACAGTTCGAACCATTAATAAAGGATATCTCGGAAATGGCTGATGCCACAAAAACCTTATTTAAAGTAAATTGTATGCTTTAAAGAATCTACATTTTTTTGTTTAGTATGTTTTCGTCTATCGCTTCACGTTTACCAGTTATACAAGATTATACAATATTTCTTGGAATGAAGTGGACTTCACAGCTATTCCCAGAAAGTTCAAGATATACACTTTATTTGTTGTATAAATATATTTTATATACAATATTTTAATTCAAAATCGTTAGAGGCATTTTTGCGAAAATCAAGATTTGAAAAATATTCCATGTAATGGGTAGTTGGTGGTGTGACGGTTTCTTGAAAATATTCGTGTCGCATCTTTAGAAGGTGCCCAAATACCAAGTTTACTATCTATATAACGTATCCTTTTTTTATTATGCTGTGCACGTACACACACCCACAGACTCACACGGACCTTTTTCTAAAAATTCTTTTTCTTATACAGGGACTTCAACACATGTATTTCCAGTGAAACCTTGGTATCGAATTTTATGTGGAACACCTTCCCTGCCTACTATGTGCGCGGTAGTGAAAGAAAAAAAAGAAAAAAAGAAAAGAAGGCACACACACAAAATTAAAACAGAAATATATTCTGCCTTCAGGATAGACGATTATACACTGTAGTATTAATTACATCGAGCGAGATGGCTCCGTGGTAACGTGTAAGGCTCGTTACTCCCCGTACTGGGAGGTTCCGGGTTCGATTTCATTGACCGCCTTCTCTGACCTTGGGTTTTTCGTGCTTTTCCGTGGTCGATAGACGAATGCTAGTCTTGTTTTCTCATCTACCACAATTCCCTTTCCATAACTTCGGTTTCATTCCGTTTCCCTACCGCTTCGGCGCGTTTCTAGATTTTGTTGCCGGACAGATGGCGTGGATGGTTGCTCATGGGCACTAGAGGGCTGCTAGTTGACGGATCTTTATCGTCCTCTTGGGCAGCTCCAGTAGGGAGAGTCTGCGAACCAGGAACTGTTGGGGACTTCTGCGCGACCTGATGCCTGTCTGCCTGCTGCCTGTAGCCTTCTATGGTTCCTTCACTTCCTCCTGTAGTTCCTTCAATTCATCCCTTCCTCTCGCACTCCCGTAACTTTCATTGTTAGAGTTCTCCCCCTCCGTTGTATATGTACCTTATACCCTATAGTATTAATTATTCATAAAAGATCGAAAATCACCAGAAAATTTTCCGTTACAGTTTTATTATATGCACAGACTTGCTAAAATTCTATTTAAATATATGTATCGTGATTAAATTAATTGGAAACCCTGCAACAAAAGCCGATGGCTGGAGAAATTAGAGCGACGGCCGCATATAAAATGAACTGACTAGGCTTTATTTCCCTAGAGTGTAGTAGTTTGAAAATCACTAATTTGACTGAAATGTTTTACGACACAATCCACTGAGAATAAATTAATGAACAAGGCAAAGGTCGGTATTGAAATTTTGGCGCATTTTCGTATTAAACGCTCTAAAGAGGAAACAACAGAGAAACTTATATCTTGAAAATTGGCGATATACATTTATGCATGACTGAGACGTTTAGCTATTGAAGTTCCCTTGCAATTACTGAGCAGTCATTTAGCATCAGGCCTGAATGGAGGCTCCAGGAGTTTTGTCGCCGCGTGCGACAATTGCAAGTGGGGTTCCCCTCACGCTTTCAGAGGAAGTAAATTTTCATCCGCAATCTTAGGTCCTCCACGACTATTACATACACCAGGAGAGTCAACCGCACCTTCCGTTTTTGGAAGATAGGTCACTATTCAAGCCACAACTGCGCAAGTCCATTTTCTTCGTCTACCACAACTACTAATTGACGTTTTTAGGTAGACGAAAGCTCAACATTCAGAGAAAAAGCGTCTTATGGGACACAAAATACTCCACACTAAAGTACATACAACTCAAAAACTTACGACTCGTTTACACACTTTTACATTACATTATACATATCCACGCAATTCAGTGTCAGCTCACGACACTCGTTTCTTCACAGAGTGAAGCAAATAGTCGGGTTTGTAGTGTCCGACTTTTAATGAAGTCAACCATTTTAATAGCAATGTTAAAGACTTCTTGTAAATGATGTGGCATTTTATTGCGGCCAAAGCCTGTCTATGGAGGTAACAATGTATCCATTTAGTGTTTGCTGTATTTAGATTAGAGTTGTTTAATAAAACCACTGTGTTTACTAGGTAAGGATTTTACCCCATCACTACATATAGCGATACATTTTCTCAGTCAATTTCAGAATATTGTGTAGCATCAATAAAACTGTCATATAAACACTTTCCAGTAGCGTGACTAGCTAAAAGTTTGCAAAACAGAATATCCTCTTTTATTGACCCTTGTGAAACATATCACACAAAACATAGAGACTATGCGCAGTTCCCCACATCATTAGACTCGTCAAATTGAATTGATATAAATTCACTTTTTCTTAGTTTTTCTATTAGCTGTCCACGTACATTTTTAGCCATTTCATCGATCCCTTTGAAGTCTGTACTATTTCATAATGGTATTGATTTGAATTTATTTACTTCATCAGGCTCAGTATTGCTGACACCATATCAATTGCTGAGGGAAGTTGTAATGTTTCAGCAATAATGTGGGGCTTTCATGTTTTAGCTACTCTTAATGAAACAAGTTAAGAAGCATGGAGAGATTTGTGTTAGCATTACTTGCCTGTGTAATTGTTGTCTTCTAACTGTTGAGAATATCCCGCTTTCTCCGAAAGAAGCCTACAGGTTTATCCTTCAGAGATAGATGTTTTGTACTACACAATAAAAAAATTAGTACTATAGTGCAGATGAACTATTTACAAACCACACGCTCCTTCCAACTAAGCTATCTGCAAGCATGAGAGATGCACGTCAATTCAACATAATGTTGTATTTGCTTATCCCAGCATACATTTTCAGTTTGCAAACGTCAGCTGTCTAATTACGAGTGTATTCAAAGGCGATGCTATACCATCGGCTATATTATTAGTAATTTCGTTGATTCTGCAACCAAAGACATCCATGTTACATGCTTTGGGTAGAGCCTACCATAGGAGCCGATGTTTTCGTGTTGGATTATAAATTGCGGATTGCATAAAACTACAAAAGTAGGGACGGCTGACTCACCAGGTATACATTTAGGGGTAACCAATAGATAAAGCTCAAGAAGGAATATATGTGGTGAAACAAAGAAATTATTCTGAGTGAAAGATGAAACACGCAAACCGACACAATAAAATGTTCATTGCCCATTTATCCATTTATCAAGAGATTAAAATACTAAAAGCACACACAACATTAAAGCACACTTGGCGGTCGACTGTGCGGGTTACATATTTGGGTCTGGGTTTTTTTTTCCATTTATGAGTAACAGAAGTTAAAAAGTTCCCATATTTCATTGTAATATTACATGCAACAACGAGTGAGCACTCTACCATTTTTACTTTAGTGTTAGTGTGAGCTTGCCATATTTGGGGCATTGTGCATAACAATAACATGGGATGTTAAGGAGTAACTGATCCTTACACCATCTTTAGAAATGGCCGTGGTTAGTGTGTTTATGGTAACTCCCTGATCTTCTCGAAATGAAGAGAACTACGTGCCCATAAAAAAAATTAGATGTTCCAGCATGGGCAATAATAAAGTCGTGCGGGTGACTTTCAATTCTGTCATCGTCCATGGTATGGCCGGCGTTTAACCACGTTTCAGCCAACCATTTCCCTCAAAATCTTATTTTCTATTTATCTTAAAAATAATGCTATTAAGGTTACAATATCGGCTCTTTTGAATATTATTTTTCTCTTATTGTCTTAAACTCAAATCCAAGATCATGGAGGACCTTATCAAACAGCTACGGCTTCCCTGAAATAGCTCTGGTAGGATGCTCGTTTTGGGTGTAATAGCCATGAATATGTTTTCTAATCATATTTAATTCAAAGTTGTCCAGTTGAGTTTCTTTGGAGTAAAATCAGTAGTTACTAAGAAGGTAGCCTAACAACACGAGAAGTAACTGAACGCACAAACAAGCTGGACTTTCAGGATACCACTATGGCGGTAACTGACCTGAGAGCGAGTCGCCAATGTAAGCAAATAAGCTAAAGCTGGCAGCTTGAAATACTGGTTGTAAATGCGATTTATATTGTTGAACACCCGCCGCGCACCGAATGTTTTGGCAATAATCAATGGGGTCGCATCTAAGTTGACCATCTCGAGAGCTTCATTTGTCACAGCTTTATAACAAAAAATCTCCAGAAAGTCTCTGATTTTAAACATAATTTTAATTCTGTCCTATTTTCAAATGTCTTGTTCAAGTTTTACGATTTTGCCGCCCCTAAAAACTACCGCCCTGGACGATGGCATAGCCCGATCTCCCCTTGAGCCGTCCCTGTTCAGCATTCAACTGCTGTTACGTACCAACAGATCGAGCAGCTATCGAAACGGCTTGTAATCCAAAGCTTACATGTTATAGATTTACTTTAATCCGATCAGAGCGGAGTGAGTGAAGACATTACGATTATTATCTCCATCTGAAGGTGTTAACAGACATTTGTAGAAGTATATTTCTCTCCGGACTGTTGCAATGTCCTAAAGTGGCTATCAGCGTTATGTTGTATTATTTCTATACCATTAGAAGAGATTTATAATTCCTGTATTATGCTTTTCTTAATGACAAGTTATTAGTGCTTATTTATTTTTATTTACTTTTGCCACATATAACTCACGCCTCACCATCTCTGAAAGTATATGCTCCAGTTTTATTACTTTATTGTCCACCAGTTGTGCTGTAACTGACGCGCAGATAAACATCTTAAAACGCGAGGATCTACAACTCCATTCAGGCTAAATTTCCCTACAATAAAACGGAGTGGAGCTTGTTAAGAGATTGTAAATCTTAACGAAATGTCTTATTCTTGCACTTTAAGGAATTTTAACAACCCTACTTGCGTATTTTTATTATTGTTTTCGAAGCAGACCATATTTCATATTGCCAAACAGCCACGAAAATGGCATGATATCTCCTTAGGGTTATTAAGGGATCCGATTGTCTATTTCTTTGCTGTATCTTGTGCCTTTTCAGCTGCTAAATTCTGGCCATCTATATAGAGCTTACCTGAATGAAATGTCAGTCGTTTGTTGCCTTATTTCACAAGCATTTTCTGTGGGGTAATAACCATTTTCTACTCCATGACATTTCCAATACAATGTCAAAGCCTTCTTTGCAAGCACGTTCTTTCTTGGTTCCAACATGTTCCTCTCTCCTAGCCATTCAAGATAAGTATAACAACAACCTTTTGGCAAATACAGTTAGAAAGAGCATTATTCAAAGTACCAAGCATATTTGTGTATAGAGGGTTAAGGGCTATGCTGGAATTGTTGGGAACGAGGGAGTGATGAGATCGCAAAGCTCTCTGCCAAATACAAGTTGGAATTTAGCTATTCGTTATGTCCAAATTCATATTTAAAAAAATTTCTAGAGAAAGTAATAGCAGAGAAGTGAAATAATCGTTGATTAAGTAGCTTAAATGGACAACTAAAAAGGAATTGATTTTTTCCATCAGTATTTGAATGCATTCCTTACAAATGTTTCACACCAAATTATATTATTACACAATTTATTGCTGGACACGAAAATTTCAAAATTTTTGGTCTTGTTTTCTCAACGGAGTCACCAGATGGTTTTATTTGCAAATGCGAAATGTCAAAAAACAGTATTCTACCTGTTATTCGACAACGTATGAGAAGATACGTTCTAATTGGACATCTTTATCAATTTAAAATTAATTATTCACAGCCGCTGACAAAATTATTCACCAAATCACGTTGCATCTCTGCTTCTCTGCTTTTATATCCTTTGCTTCTGACATTTACTCATCAATTTAACTATTTGCAATAACTTTATTTATTATTTGTTTGTAATCCTAACATGCTATTTGATGCACTAGGTTTCAAACAGTGCTGGAGAATTAATAATAATGATAATAATAACAATAATAATAATTATAATAATGTGGCTATCCAGTTTTTCAACTGTCACTTTTCTCAGTTCTCACTGTCACTGTTTCATTTTCATGTAATTCACATTCAGTGGTAGTTCACTTCTCTAATGTCACTTCACTAACGTGAACTATTCAATTCTCGCCATTTCACTTTCTTCATGATGTAGCCTCTTCACGCCGGACGGTTCACTTCACTCGGGAGTCGAACATAAGATTCCACAACCTGTCGCTCCGCAGTAGCACTCGCTGCACGTCACAACAGTCGTCACCAATTCGCTCGGAGAATCGCTCTGGATGTCACACGCAGTCGCTAACTCGCTCGTACACTGACTCAACAACTCTCTCGCACTCGACTCGCAACTGACTCGACTCACTTCTGCTGTTGCCACTCGACTCGCACTCCTCATCTTGCACTGATTCACTCTGTCGCACTCGACTGGCTTTCATCTCGCGACTGACTGACTGCCCACGAGAGCGCGTCTGGGAATCTTCCACAGAAGGTTCACGAACGTTCTAGAACTGTTTCGACACACTTTCTGGAGGAGGGTGGAGATAAAGCTTCCAGAAAGTTTTAGTTATCTTCTGATAGCGCACCCGTTGCTTACGCTGTCAAGCGGCCGTTATCTTGTTTACTCCGACCGCTCGTCGCCGACGCACCGATAACTTTGGGTCATAGCCACTGCGTCACAATAATAATAATAATAATAATAATAATAATAATAATAATAATAATAATAATAATAATCTGATCGTACTCTAATATCCAGGCATAAAAATCCTCTTTGATATTTTAGTCACATAGGAAATGAAATTTCCAAACATGTCTTGTAGCCAGTATCCCTCAGAAAGAACAATGCCTTTCAATGGTGAAAGAATTAGCAAAATCGATTGAATGGTTTCCGAGATTCCATATACACACACACAGAAATTTAACCCATCGTATAGCAATTTAAAATAGTACTGTAATTTAACAGATTTGTTTATCATGCTTAGTTTCATACTTTAGGTGATTTAGTTTTAGTCTAGAAATACGAACAATTGTTACGATGAAAGCTGTAGTAAGTATGGCGGTGCAGAGTTTTATATTATTTCAACTTCTCTCTGTCTCTCTCTTTACCTGTATCCCTTACCCCTTTTAACTGTATATTCTGGTTAGATAATGAAGGCTCACTAAGGTAATTACGAGAAGATAAGTCGGTTCCTTGGGCTCTTAAAAAGAAGAAAGCTATAATGTAAAGACCAGATAAGCAAATGGAGTTGTTCATTGAATTAAGATGTCTAGAGAGAAGAGCTTCCCAGGTGGACAAAGCAAGGCTTCGTGTATGACATGAGACCACGACATGGTCTGATATGTGTATAGGGCACAATGAAACTGAATAAAGAAGAATACTCGCGCGAATACATTGCACAGTCTTGATGAACTAATGAAAGTACATAAACGTTCTTAACAACTCGCCTGATTGACAGTAACGCAGTATTGGCATAAACTATATAATTCGAAATCAAATTGATATATTCATTGTAATTGAGTCTTTAATTATAGAATTTGACTCCACATTTTATATGCAATAAATTGAACACCAGCAGTGTTTTTTATACAAGATGTAAACTAATAATTTAAAAGGCTCGGTAGTAGGTAGATGAGTACCATTTGATCACATTTTGTTAATGAAGCCCCATGTCCAGAAACACTTTGTTTACGTGCTAGAAACCCTGAAATATGTAGGAGAATGCAGGCAGTACGGATCAAAAAAAATTAAATAATTATAAAGGCAACTGAAATTCTGTAAGTAAACACACAGCATTTTAATTAGCCTCTGGGTATGCTGGAAATCTCTACAACCACCATCGTTACATTGTAAATATGGCCTGGATATGTGATGTTAAACTCTTGGAAAGAATTCAAACTCTGGTATTATGTGTATCCGAGGAGGTCCACATGGATATTGTTTTGGACATAGCTGCCTGCTTCACTTAACTCCTCTCCAATCTTGGAAACATGGTACGGGCTGGGTGACGTCTGCTGGGATAATGTTGCTGACAGAGCCGGTAATCCGAACTTACACTCTTTCGGGCTTCCCCATGAAATGACTGTCATTTTTCATTTCCACTTGACCATAGCCATACTCGCCAGTTGTTTACGAGCAGAGCGGCTATAAAGTTTGCTATAGCTTATTTTTTGGGTTTGTATGAGCTCTCGCCTCCTGGATATGGGTTAGCTGGGTGAAAACAGGCGATCGGCTTGAGAGCTTTCGGAGTTGGTCTTGAGCTGGATGTCTGGCAAGTTGAGAGAGGGTGGAAGGGTGAGAGGCGTTCGCTTTGTGCCTTCCTGAGGTAAGTCGCCGTGCAGTGGCTCATTTAATTTTGGTGAAAGTGGGGACCAGGCCAATATATGTTTTTGTGTAATCTTGGTGAGCTTTCGTAGGTGCCTTATATGAAGTAGTTAATGATATTCCTCCGGGGTAATCTCTCATTGCGCTGGCGTAATTGAATGAGGGCAAAAGTCATGTCGTTATGAGGGCGAAAGTGCTCGTGGAAATATTGCTGTAAGTTGCTTTTCCTTTTTCAGAGTTTGGAATTGTACTAAATTGTTTGTGAGATTTTATTCAATTTTATGGTATAATATTTTAAAGTATTAAGTTTGGGGAAAATTCTTTCTCACCTGGTTTTCAACCAATTCGTGTTGTTGTTTACAAAATACACGTTGGTGTGTTATCGATATTTTTCTTATTGTTAGTTTAATGGGTGTGATAGAGCTTTAATATTACCCTGTGTTAGGGTTTCTTTCCCTGGGTAATTTTATGGGAACGCAAAATAATACATTTCGTGGTAGCCAATAGATATAGGTAAGAACTGGAATTTTTCTGTAGCCTGGTTGCTGTCCATTTTAAGGAGGTTAAAATCAATTCACTTTTAATAGTGATTCAGCTTTATACAATCATATCCGCACGGTTAATAGTGATATGAAGTGTTGTTTGGTAAAACTATTGAGTTTTTGGTATGCCTATTGTTTTAATGCTTACCACGCTTTTATATGGTGGGAATAATGTATTTCCTTGCTTATGATGGAGAATGGATATAATTACCTGAATTTTTCTACAGGCTAATTACTGTTCACTTTTCAGGGGGTTAGACACAGTTCACTTTAATAGTGTATCAGGTGTATGTAATCTTATCTGCCAGGTATACAGTAACATGATGTGCTGCATGATGTCTACTGAATTAGTAGACTTTACATTTGAAGACTTAGTACATTTCCATATGAGTGAATAATTTATTTACTAATTGCTGTTCGTTTTTAAGGGGACCGATTTGCTTCATCTGAGAAAGAGTATGGTTCGGTTCGTTAAGTGTATAGACTTAGCTAACTTAATGTCCTCTCATATCACTAAAGTGTATGTAGTTGTGTGCGTCCACCTGGAGTGAACAGTAATCGCTGGTATTTATTTGTATTATTTTCATTCCCTGCCCGTAAAGATGTTTTGCGTTTCTCACTTTGAGTTTTAGCGATTATTTTACAGTGATATATTGAATGGTGATGTATGGAAGCAAGGTTGAATAGGTTGTTAATAAAGAGGGTAAGTGTGGAACTTGGGTTGTTTCTTGCACCCTTGTTTCCGTGCTTGAACCTGACTGGACTTCGGGGCTTGCGTGCATGTTATGGCATAGCGGCCGAACGCAATGAATACTGTAAATTATGAAACTGCTAATACTGTAAACACAACTTCGGATGTAGGTATGGTGAAGGACTGCTGTGCATCACGTAAGAGACGATTAAAATTAAATTGAGTTTTATTTATGAACGCTCTTTAACTGCTATGCTTAGCGTTTCATTCTATATTGGGCGTGAAAGACCGGAAATTTTGCTCAGAATCCTCTTTATCAACCTTGAGGTTCTTTTACAGTGCCGTAAATATACCACACGAGATCACGGCTTTACTTCCCCTCCAAAGGAAGCCAATCTAAGGAGTTTTACGCCTGAAAAAAATTCATGGCCCTCCGCCGGTTTGGACACGCGACCTCGGGATCTAGAGTTGGTGTTCCTAGACCATGGCGGACGACCGTAAGAGACGATGTATCATGCGCGTATTCTATGGTTTGTTTACCTATAGTCATCTCCTTCCAGTTTCGGAGGTTCCAGTGAGTAAATAGAGGGTTTTTGAAAATGGATTTGTCAACACAATATGATCACAAGATTCACACATATATCTACCAAGGAATCCTGTAACACATATTTCTTTACATCCTTTATAAAAATGATGTAAATAAACTCTCACACTAAGCCTCCAGGATACTTTTCTTAGGACAATCTGGAACAAAAGGTTTATGGACTGCAAATTCTAAGTCTGCCAGTTTTCAATTGTTATAGCCGTAAGAAGTTAACCAAAGAAAAGCCATAAAATTGCATTACATAATGCTATCGGCAGCTGGGTGGCAAGTGCATTAATGCTTAACTACAGAGTGAGCCAAAAGACTCCGAACCACCTGCGCGGTGTTTTTCCTGTCCGAGTCCTCGGCGCTGGTTGCCGTCTGCCGCTACCGTAGAAAGGTGCGGACGAAACCATACAACGTTTTTAAAACTACTTTTAAAGGCTTTACTTACTAACTTTACGAAAGGAGATGCTGAAACTGGCCACCGTCGTTGTCCGTACATATTTGGCATCCCTTTAGGAAACTATCCAGCACTCGCCGTAGTTCACGTTGAGAAATTTCCTGGCGGATATTTTGTTTTAATTCTTCCAGGGTGTGTGGGTTTGTCTTGCACACTTTATGTTTTAAGTTATCCCGGAAGGGTATTTTATGAACAGTGTTATCGGCGGCGCGGTGTCTTTCCACTGGGCGTGTAGAAAACAACATGATAACGCACTGCTGCTATTAACAAAGTCAGCTGTTGTGGTTTTGATGTGCAGTGTGATGTACGGTTTTGAGTTGACGGTGATGTGATGTAGTTCAGTTATTACGAGCTATTTATTATTTTGTCCTGTACTTAGTCACAAAATATATTATGGCTCACTATATGTTTTCTACTGCACAGCATGTATTTATTTATGATTCGTATGTGTTAACTCGGTCAGCTCGCCAAGTGAAAGTACGATTTGCAGAAAGATTTCCAGGGGTAAATGTTCCAGGCCGTACAACAATCCATGAACTTTACAGTAAATTTCAGGCCACAGGCAGTGTTCAGGCTAAGAAATCTTAAAGACGGCGTTCGGTTCTTACCGAAGAAACATTAGACGACATTGGTCATGGTTTGGAAAATTCCCCCCCAAAAGTTCCATGATGGATAATTTCCTAAAGAGGTGCCAAAAATTATGGACAACGACGGTGGCCAGTTTCAGCATCTCCTTTCATAAAGTTGGTAAGTAAAGCCTTTAAAAGTAGTTCTAAAAATGTAGTATGGTTTCATCCGCGCCTTTCTATGATAACAGCAGACGGCAACGAGCGCCGAGAACGCGGACAGGAAACACACCGCACAGGTGGTTCGGAGTCTTTTGGCTCACTCTGTATTATATAATATGTATCTTTTTACTAGTTATACCTTTCATTTGCGAACTATTACGCTTAGAACATACGTGCAACAAGCCTTTGGCTGCAATTTGTCCGTAGAATAGGAACCCTATGGATAGTGCACGAATTCGTGCATAGGCTGTATAATAAAACTGAAGTTCAATGACACGCCGATTCACCAATAAAAGTCAGACGCCGATTTACCTCTCCGCCTATTCGAAACTGGGATTTCCTTTGGGTTGTGGGTTAGCTGGTTGATGTAACGTGTTTCTCAAAAATTGGAATGATTTAGTCTCAAAGTGATATTTAAGGCCAATTTCGAGACTTAGCTGTTTTAGCGGCCAACTTTCTTTGGCGCATGGGGGAATATCGGAATAGGAGAAGCCGGCGACATTAGAGACACTCAAGTAAATTGAAATTGAGTTTTATTTATGGACGCTCTTTAACTACAATGGTTCTTAGCGTTCAATTCCATATTGGGCGTGAAAGACCGGTAATTTTGCTCAGAGGGCTCTTTATCAGGCTTGAGGTTCTTTTACGTGCCGTAAATCTACGACACGGGACCACAGGCTTTACCTTCCTTCCGAAGGAATCCATGCTAAGGATTTTTAAGCCCAAAAAAATCCACCGCCCTTCGCCGGGTTTGAACCCGTGACCTTGGGAAGTAGAGGTTAGCACGGTTAAATTACTATATTTTAATCAAAATATTTAAGGACAATTTTTTAGAAAATAATACAGAAAATTGTTTCATGTAAAGGTCTTGTTTTCTTAAATGATGCACGATTTAATTACAATGAGATATTTATTTGAATTTTCATTTCGAGTTTGCTTCATCTCTGCATGTCGTTCTCTCTCTCTCTCTCTCTCTCTCTCTGTCTAACTCCCACTCTTTCTATTACACACACATACACACACCTTAGTTGATAGATTTTGTGGTTTTCAGAGTTCGAAAAGAAATACCTTTACTGAGCATTTGTCAGGTATTTGAAATTTACTTTAAAATTAGTTCCAGTACATTCGAAAAATCATATCTAAAACTTGAAGATGAAAGATCCCCCGCGTCTTCAGCTCATTCTCGCCCACCTTATTAATAAATATCTGAATTAAATTTGTGTTAAAGGAAATTATGTATATAATTTGTACATTAAAGCGATTAGAGATCTTAGTTAAAGTGGACATTAAAAATTGTTAAGTATATGACGTGAGTTTTCTAAATAATGCAATTGCACAATTGCTAATGAAAGTAATACAAATATTATCCTAGATCTAAAAATGTACCCATGCAATGCTAGGTAAGTCTGCTAGAGAATAATACATTGCACCACCTAGATAAGCGCAATACGTTCTTAACTAGACATACTCAATGTAATTTTGGAACATTTTGATTTCATCACATGGGATTTTAGTGTGCTGCGAGCTTTCTGAATTTCATCCGCGTTTAATATACTTTTTGTTTTCTTTTTTGTGTGCATCTTTTTTGTGTGGATATAGATGAATGTATGATAGTAACGAAATATACCCGAAATGAATTCGGAAACCTAAAGCGATGACGCTGTGTTACAATCATCCCAAGAACTAAGGGAAAACCCTGAATGAAAAGCTCAATCAGGCGACTTGACAGAACCGGAATTTTAAATCGCCTGTTTAATGCTTCTATAAGCACCCCATTCCAACCCAGCTGGCTGGAAAATGACGTGCAGTGTGTCTCAATGCCAACCTGCTGGCTTAAAATAATTTATTTGTGAGCCGTTTCATTGGAAAAATGTTTTGCGAAGGACTGTACCAGAAAGTACGTACATAGTCATATGAAGTGTCTAGCCAAGATTACGTCACTTTTGTTTCACTTCATTCATAGCTTTTCTTGAAGCAAACAGATTCTGGGAGATAAAGCAGGAGGGCAGATAATGTGTCTTACCTGCATCAGTACCTCTTTCTTCCCCTCTGCATGTAAAAAGTGTTGCAGTTACAAACTTATTAAACTTTCAAAGGAAACGTTTCACAAAAATAGGAACAAGAACCAAAGAATGTATACAGTTTTTAAGATTATAACAGTGAATATAAGGAACAACAATTCCAGAAATGGAATTAAATGTAAACGCAAGGAAACTAGTTACTTTGTTGTAGCGTCAAAGAAACACAGGTATTGCTGAAAAGTTTGGCAAATTCAGGATGACAAACCTAGAGGACAGCAGGAAAACAAATCTGTGATGTGATAATTTCACACAACTTTCTGTGCTCTTTCCAATTTCATATTGTAACGACCATTAGAGCGATTAGCCCCAGGGGTTGCTTACAACAGGGGTAATAGATTCGGGTGGTAGAGCTGGTCGGTACCGGGGGTAAGGTGCCGTGGCATTGAAGAACCCGGGGGTTATATAAAAAAACTACTAACTATATTCTCAGATAACCCAAGATGGTGTTGGGGGCCCCTCAGTAGAGGGGTCATACGTGCAAGAACTTAATCATATTCACACATTCCTTACCTGTAGAGCTCTTGTAGGTCTTGCTGATACACAAGGTTAAATTTTAACGTATTAGGGTGGGACTCGGGGCTCCTGACGAACGTGGTCTTGGTGTCGTTCGAGTATCGAAGAGAGTAGAACGAGATGAACTATGAATGATATCTGAGATCCAGGTGAGCAACCTGGTGCCATAGAAGCCAGTTCTTCCTGCATTATCACATCTTCCAATACTTATTGCTATCTGATGTAATTCCCTGACCGTAGTGCGAACTCCACACAGGGTTGCTACAATATACGTATATACTTTGTAAACTATTAGCATTCATTAAAAAAGATTCTTTTATTACTTACGTCATTAACGACACAATTTATATCTAAATATCATTTTAGATTAAGAATTATGTACTGGACTATATACACACGCGGATACAAAGCTCAACATATTAATGGAAGCACGGAGAAAGAAGTTCAGAAGTCATAGAAATGACCTGTTGCTAAATAAAAAAGAATCGGGTACTTTAAAACATCTTTGTCAGATAGTGAATTTGAGGTACACAATAGTTCGAAAACGGCTAACTCTAGGTAAAAATGGTTTAAAAATCGTGCATTTTAACGAATCTGGATTTTTCCTGGAGTAAATTATGGCTATACCTATTTATGGTTTCCTAGTTATAAAAAGGTATAACAATTCAATACAAATGGCCAATTGAAGAGTATTTTCGCAAGGAATTTAAGATACGCGCTTATCTCTCGTTTCAATATGTCAAATGTTTACAGCCGAGAAAATAAAAAATACTAACATTTCTTGATATAATGGATAATTTAGGTTGGGAAAATTTCATAGAATATTGTTGTCCCATCCTTGAAATAAATACCAAGTTTAATATTTATTGGACTTTGATTTTTGAGTTATGCTGTTATACAAACGGACACACACACAGACATACAGACCTTTTCCAAAAATTGTCTCTTTGTCTCAAGGTGTATTTCTGCTGAAATCTTATATCGAATATTTTATTGGAATGGAATACTTCCTCTATGAGTAGATGCTAAAGAAAGTGATAACCCGATTCTTCCGATGGGCATAGGCTGTAAAAGATTTCCAAAAACGTTTAAATTCGCTGGTTTAGGGGATCTCATACTAAGTGCAACTACGTGAAAATTATTTGCAAAATTAAGAAGTAAAAAAAATAAAATTGTCAGCGAGGGTCGTACAATTCTAAGGATGTATGGTCGTTTACCCTCTTAGAGTATATGGAATTAATACATGTTGCCACAGAACAGATTACGTGCCAGAAGTGTTATAGACCTATGCAAGAGAGACGTATTATGACGTCAGCGGCATACTGCTGTTATATGTTCTTATTAGGAGATATCAAACGTGCATGACCAGGTAAAAATGTTATTTTAATTATGAAATTCTACTTCAAAACTTTATTTCCGGTGAAATTACGATGTCAATTTGTTTTTATGGTGTACAACACTTCCTCAGTCTACTACTAACATACGTTAGAGAAAATAATAAAGGCCTGAGTAGTATATACCCCACGGGAGCCAGACACCGCCAAATCAAGGTCATGGCGTCAATGAGAGGTATTCCCCCGTCCTTGAGGGAATTCCCTCGACGCAATCAAACCTTGGCTTGGTCGGAGCTACCTCCCGTGGGGCTTTTTCTTTTAACACAAATTAAAAAAGAATTCTTGGAATTTAGTTTTTAATTATAAGGAAATATAGGTTAATTACTTGGAAATAGATTATAAAATATTTTAAAGTGACGTAAACTTTAAAAAAGGTCACGTGATAAAAAAGTATTTAAGACTAGAACGAATGATGTATAAAGGTTGTAGCGTGTTTGGCGTTTTTATTAGCGGTACATATTATTTTTAAAAATTATGAATGCGTACATGTTATTGATATTAGTGGCGTTTGTAGAAGCGAACGGCTACGGCAATAATAATATAGAGGATGAGAATTGTATTAGTTTTGGAAGATGTGGATTTAAAGTTGACGGAAACACGGGGCATTTACAAAATGCAACAATGTGTCGCAAGGATTATGAATTGATGACAAATTGTTCGTGCGTATATAAAAAAGATAGTGTATGTAAATTTAATTCTAGATCCATGGATATAAAAAGCATTAAAAATGTATATACGTGCTTAAAACCTGTTACTAAATGTCAAGCGGGAAATAGATGTGGGTTAATGTATTATGGTAATTTTACGGTCGGACATGCACAGTGCGAAACAGGATATGTAATAAATGAAAGTTGTGAATGTGTTAAGAGTACAGCTACGCACGATAATGGTACTCAAGTGGGGTGTAATTTTAGTAGTATTTCTGTGAATATGATTACGAACAATAATAATTTAATATGGGTTGAAATGATGGATTGCAGAGAATTGCTTAATATATTTGATTTACCAGATGGAATAGGACTTGATTGGAAATTAACATCGAAAGAAACTGAATTCATTACTGTATATAGCATGATCGATGATATAAATACTTATTTTACGGATAATTATATATATGTTTTTGGAAAGTGTGGAAATGGGGAATGGAAATTAAATATAGGAAATAAAAATGTTATATTGGGAAGGGTAAAAAGATCTGTGTCTAGGTGGGGTGCAGAGGGTTCGTTTAACATAAAATCGGAATGTGCTCCGGGGTCTAGTTTTACCGAATCGGGAGGTGCAGGTCGAATTTCTGTAGAAAGTTTGAGGAGAGCTTCGGTTGAAAAATGTAAATCGGCTGTTAACAGGGTAAAGCAGAGACTTGGAAGAGAGTGCACCGAAAAGACGAAAACCTTAAATAGAGAATTTAATGTACTAGTAAAAGACAATAAAATAATTAAAGACGAATTGGAAAAGGCCACTGCAACAATAGCAGTTTTAAGAAATGATTTGGAAGTTCGAAATCATAATTTATCAAAGCATAAAGATTTGGTTAGGAATATTAAGAGTCACGCATATCATATATATGACGAGTTTCAAGAATTGAAAAAATTAATTACATCCCTAATTAATACGGGTTGTTGTACTGGCAATAATGGTGGAGACGAGAATTCGGATATGTTTGTAAACTACGATCTAGATGAGTTAGAAGGAGATGAAGAAAAAGAATATGAAATTGGAGGAAGGAGGAGTGAAGAGGAAAGAGCAGAAGTAGAAGGAGGCGATGAGTTTGAATTCATTACAAAATAAAAAAATAAGGTAAGTTGGTGTATATTTATTTTTTATTTTTTACCAATAATATAATATATTTTCTTTTGTTATTTAAAAAAAGTCACCATTAAAATTGTGCTTGTATATATATAATGTTTTAGTAATATTATTGTACATATATATGGTTTTTTAGTAATAGCTATGAACATATTTATTTTGTAATCATTTTTAAAAAGTTTTACAAAACAAAAAATTAGTTGCTAGATATTAAAAAAGATACAAGTTATCATTAGACATAATTTCTACATTTGATATTATATGTGTTTAATATAAATTGATCATTTACATTACTATAAAGTAACAATTCCGTCCAAAGGAATTCATCTTTGTAATCTGTTATAAATTCTTCACTCAGATTTTGATATCTGGTCACACTGGACCAATCTAAATAATTTGAATAAAAAAATAAGGTAAGTTGGTGTACATTTATTTTTTATTTTTTATCAATAATATATTTTCTTTTGTTATTTAAAAAAAGTCACCATTAAAATTGTACTTGTATATATATAATGTTTTTAGTAATATTATTGTACATATATATGGTTTTTTAGTAATAGCTACGTACATATTTATTTTGTAATCATTTTTAAAAAGTTTTACAAAACAAAAAATTAGTTGCTAGATATTAAAAAAGATACAAGTTATCATTAGACATAATTTCTACATTTGATATTATATGTGTTTAATATAAATTGATCATTTACATTACTATAAAGTAACAATTCCGTCCAAAGGAATTCATCTTTGTAATCTGTTACAAATTCTTCACTCAGATTTTGATATCTGGTCACACTGGACCAATCTAAATAATTTGAATATTTTCGCATTGTTCGCTCCGATAATTTTTGATAAATACAAGTTAGCACCCAATCCATATTATCATAGCAACTATCTATTACTTTCTCTGTAATATTAATAGTTGCACACAACCAACACCAGTCCAACTTGTCTTTAAAGTAGATAATAAAATCTTCCGATAAATTTTGAATTGATGAAATTTTTAACCAATTAAATTTATCACTAAATTTTTCCATGACATCAAACGAAAAGTTTATTATGTCTATGGATTTGTTTTTAACATTTTTTTCTATTATTGGTTCTAAAAACTCGTATTTATACAAATTGTAGTAATGTAAATCATCAAATTTTGAAAACATGTCAAGTAATGTCCCCGAATTAATGTTTACCAAAATATCTATAGCAACTTTTTTTTTAACTATAGTATCCACACATAAATGTTGCAAACTTGCCATTTTTTTAATTTGTTGAACCAAATTTTTTACTTCCTCTTAAAGTATTTCTTTTGCTTTTATTATGGTCAAAAAGCTTTATTTTTGGTGTCACAATTTTATGTATGACAAGTTGTGCTATAGCTTTATTAGGTGTAATGGTAGCAATTGTACTAGATAGATTAAATAAAATTACGTTTATTGTGCCAGTGTAATCTCTATCTAGTACTCCTCCCAATACAGATATATTTTTTATTGCATTACTTGACCTGTCACATATATATCCACACGTGTTTGGGGGAAATTTAACTGATATTTGGGTATCTATAATAATACTATCCCAAGGTGGGATAATTTCATTTTTTGGGCTATATAGATCGTAACCAGCCGAATTGTACTTACGTGTAGGTGTTGTTGCAGCAGAATCGTGTATGCTGTAGTATAGGGTATTTGTGTTTTCTTCTTCTTCTTCCTGGGACAGAGATTGTGTGCTGCTGTTGGATGTTGGAATTGGATTTTGCTCCTCCTTGGCTGATTGTTGAAGAGACGTTTCTTTATCCTCGTCCGGGATGAAGATCACATCACCATCTTCTTCTTCCTGGGACAGAGATTGTGTGTTGCTGTTGCTGGATGTTGGAATTGGATTTTGCTCTTCCTTGATTAATTGTTGAAGAGACGTTTCATCCTCGTCCGAGATGAAGATCACATCACCATCTTCTTCTTCTTCCTGGGACAGAGATTGTGTGTTGTTGGATGTTGGAATTGGATTTTGCTCCTCCTTGATTAATTGTTGAAGAGACGTTTCTTCATCCTCGTCCGAGATGATCATAACACCATCATCTTTTTCATTAGAATTTTTGTTACTGCTGCTGTTGTTGGTAAAATCTGGAATTGGTTCTTCTTCTTCTTGGCTGCTGCTATTAGATTCTGAAACTGAATCTTCTTCTTGGTTTTGTTGTCTTAATCTAAATAATTCCTCGAAATACTCGTCGGGGTTTTGTGCATACGGCAGATCTTCTACACATGCATCGCAGATGCAATTGTGTTCTTGATGGTTATAAGACATTGTGTACAAAGTGCAGTACTTATAGCTTAGATTTTATACTATACGCTACACGTATGGGTGGGGGGAAATCACTGCATTGGGAAAGCACCGAGTGTAGCTGAAAGGACAAGGCCACTTATATAACTTGTTTACTGCATTGGGGAACCACCGAGTACAGAAGGACAAGGTCGTTTATGTAACTTGTTTGCTGCATCGAGGAAACACCGAGTGCAGAAGGACAAGGTCGTTTACGTAACTTGTTTACTGCATCGGGGAAACACCGAGTGTAGAAGGACAAGGTCGTTTACGTAACTTGTTTTCCGCATCGGGGGAACTACTGAGTGCAGAAGGACAGGATCGTTTATGTAACTTGTTTACTGCATCGGGGGAAACACCGAGTACGGCAAGGACGGCGTGTGATATAAATTGATTTGTCGCTTACGCTTTTAATACAGGAAAGGAAAAAGCATACAATCTTACGGAATACGTGAGTACAATGGAATCTTTTACTATTTTAAGTCATAGACAAAGAACCTTAAATAAGTTTTATTCAGGATATACAGAAACTGAAATATTAGTAGATACGATGGATATCGATGATGATTATGAAAGAGGTGAAATTGATCCTATGGTATGGATACATTTAATATTTGAGGAGTTTTTAAAGTTTGCTAACCGCGAATTGCTACATTATAAACCTAGTTATTTTGGCTTGTCTGTAACCAATTCGCAGGATCCTCCTAAAACCTTTCACGTAAGTGTTAGACGATTTGAACAAATTAATATGGAAGCAATTTTAAATGGTATAGAAAGAGTTATTCAAAGTAATCACAATTTCTTTCTGCATGGACCACTAAAATTTACATGTGTTTATACTCAAATTCAATCAGGTAACTGCTTTACTGATTGTCGAACATGTACACAAAATAAAGGCATTATAGCTATAGAAAACAATGATTTTTTATGTTTACCCAGATCAATTGCTGTAGCAATTGCTAAAATTGAAAATGACAAAAATTATAAATCAATAAAACAATGTGGGAAAGCTCAAACAGAACAAGCGATGAAATTGTGTGTCCTTATAAATAAAAATATGGGTTTTACATTGAATGATATAGTTACTTTTGAAAACAAGTTACAAAATAAATATTCTTTTACAGTGTTTGGAGATCATAATGGAAAAAAGTTTTGTATAAATCTACAATAAACAGTGATAAATATATAGATCTAATATATCACAATAGTCACTTTAATGTTATTGTGGATATGCACAGAGCATTTAAATGTACATATTATTGTAGACCGTGTAATTCGCCATTTAAATATAAAAAAGAAAAACATCGCTGCGATTTTATTTGTTCAAAATGTCATTTACAATGCAATGGTTCAGATGATGAATTTGTTTATTGTCAAAACTGTAACCGCAATTTTAAGGGAACAGTCTGCTATGAAAATCACTTAAAAAAAGGTGTTTTTTATTCCAATAACATATCGGTTTGTGATACAGAAAAAGTTTGTAATAACTGTTGTAAATTTTATAATTTAAAAAAAAGGAAAAAAGTAACGCATGTATGTGGTGAAATTTTTTGTTACATATGTAATCAATATGTAACATCAAATCATTTGTGTTATATTCAGCCATATAAAAACAAATTATTAAGTAAAAATTTTATATTTTTTTTTATTGATTTTGAATGTATTCAAGAAAAACCGTATAATTTAGAAAATGATACATTTGAACATGAGCCAAATTTGTGCGTTCTTTATCAAGCTTGTAATGAATGTATTGATACTTACACAAAAATGAAAGTTTGTCACAACTGTGGTATAAAAGAGTGGATATTCAAAAATGATCCTGTACGTGAATTAATAGAATATATTACACTACCACGCACAGTACTTAAAGATATAACTGTCATTGCACACAATTTAAAATCATATGACGGACATATTCTACTGAAATATATGGTGGGTTCGCTGGGTTGGACTCCTGAATTAATTATAAATGGTACGAAAATATACAGAATAAAATATAAAAACATAACATTTTTAGATTCCTTAAATTTTATACCAATATCCTTGTCTAGATTTTCAAAGACGTTTCAATTACAAGAAACAAAAGGATATTTTCCTTATTTATTTAATACTAAGGAAAATAAAGATTATGTTGGAAATATACCTGATCAAAAATACTATTGTCCCGAGTCTATGTCTGTAGATGAAAGAAAAGAATTTGAAAAATGGTATAATGAGAAGAAAGAATCTAATTACATATATGATATGAAGAAAGAACTTATCAATTACTGTCGAATGGATGTACAATTATTATGTTTTGGTGCATCTAAGTTTAGAAAAGAATTTATAAATGAAAATGATATTGATCCTTTCAGAGAATGTGTTACAATTGCTAATGCTTGCATGAATGTATATAGAAAACGTTTTATGCCTAAAGATACAATTTCTATATTACCATTAGGAGGTTATCGATTGGGTGATAAACAATCTCGTATAGCATTGATTTGGCTTTGCTGGTTAGAAAAAAAAGAAGGAATTTCGATACAACATGCATTAAATGGTAAAGAAGTAAAAATTTTAAATCATAAGGTGGATGGTTATAGAGAATCCGATAAAACTATATTCTTTTTTCATGGATGTTTTTACCATGGATGTATACACTGTTTTAAGAATAGATCGTCATATATTTACGGGTCGCATTATGAAACTATGAATTCTAGATACGAATCAACTGAGAGAATCACAAATAAAATAAAACGAGCACAATATAATGTTGTGGAATTATGGGAATGTGAATTTAAAGCTATGATTGAAATTGATAAAGATCTTGAAAAGTTTGTAAAAGAATTTTCTTCTATTATTCCTGAACCTCTTGAACCGAGAGATGCATTTTATGGCGGACGAACGAATTGTATTAAGTTATATCATGAAACTCAAAAAAATGAAAAAATATTTTACTATGATGTATGTAGTCTATATCCTTTTGTTAACAAAACTAAACCCTATCCTGTAGGTCATCCTAAAATTTATTTTGAAGAAAATACATTTCCGAATTTGAATCATGTAAAAGGTGGGCTTATTAAATGTAAAATTTTACCACCTATCAATCTTTATCATCCTGTATTACCATTACGCATAAATGGCAAATTAATTTTTACTTTATGTGTTTCTTGTGCAAAGCTAGAAAATCAGACCACGTGTAATCATACCGATGAAGATAGATGCCTAAATGGAACATGGGTGATAGATGAAGTTAAAGTAGCAATTATTGAAGGGTATAAAATAATACAAATATATGAAATTTGGGAGTACCAAATAGTACAGTATGATTTACAAAATCAACAATGTGGACTTTTTGAAACGTATGTAAATCAGTTTTTAAAAATAAAAGCAGAAGCTTCAGGGTGGCCTTCACACTGTGACACCGAAGATAAAAAAATAACATATATTAAACATTTTGAGGAAAAGGAAGGTATTAATTTAGATTCTGATGCTATAGATTTCAACCCAGGTAGACGAGAATTAAGTAAATTAATGCTTAATTCGTTTTGGGGAAAATATGGACAAAGAGATAATTTACCAACAGCCGAATTAGTAACAGAATATTCTCGTTTAGTCGAACTTTTAAACAACCCAAGCATAGAGGTTCATACATATCTTCCAGCAACAGATGATATAATTTATGTTGTTTGGAGTCATGTTAAGCAAAGTCCTAAATTAAATCGTACCACTAACGTTATCATTGCAGCATACACTACAGCTCATGCTCGTCTAGAGCTATATTCTTATCTTAAAAAATTAAATGATCGTGTATTATACTTTGATACAGATTCAATTATTGCAGTAAGTAAACAGAATGATTGGATTCCACCTACTGGGTCTTTTCTTGGATGCATGACAAACGAATTAGAAAAATATGGAAATGATGCATATATTGATAAATTTGTTTCGAGTGGACCTAAAAGCTATGCCTTCAGAATAAAATATGGAGAAAATACAAAAATTATATGTAAAATTAAAGGAATTACATTAAATTCTGGAAATTTATCAAAAATAAATGAAAGTAAAATGAATGATATTGTTTTAAATGATAATAATATGACAATTACATTACGTAATACACAAATATCAAGAAAAGCATTATGGACTTTAGTTACTGAACCATCTATTAAAACTTTTCGTTTAGTAGTTAATAAGCGCAAAAGAACCTCAAATTTTGATACCATACCTTATGGTTTTCAAAAAAAATTATGTCGTTAAAATGAACAAAATATCTAAAGCAACACTTAGTTGTATAAAACATGTCATCAGACTCGGACGATGATGTTAACATGAAGTATGATATAGCCGAGTTATCTAAAGTGCAACCTTTACGTTTTCCTTTAAAACGTAAATCTAATCAAGACATTTCTTTTTTTAAAAAAATTCCTAAATTATCATCTTTAAGTCAACCAACTAAGCGAAATACAAATTCAGAGTTTTCTTTTTTTAATAAAGTTGCTAAATTACCGATATTAAATAAAGCTAAAAAGCGAACTAAGGATGAAGAATATATTTTACCCTTTAAAAAAACAAAACATTATGAATCCAATATAAATGACAATTCATTAAATATGAAAGAATTAAAAAAAAAACGTTAATGTACTTTTTAATCCAACCTTACAACAAAGTTTAGCTTTAAATCATAAAATTGAAAGAAAAGAAAATACTAGAAATGAAGAAAGCTTAAAGCATAAGCTAAATACATATTCTAATTCGAATTTAAAAATACATAATGTAAATGAAAATAATAATAATAAAATATACAGAAACTTGAAGAGAAAGGGACTTTATAATGTAAATAATAATGAAATAAAATTAAAAAATGATTTGCAAAATAAAAAAAAAATTAAAAAAAATATATCTGATAATGATATAGAAATAAAGGATTTTAATCAAAGCGAAGTAGTTGATGAAAACTTAAAAAAAATAATTAAAAATGTTAATTCTGGTAAGGATATTGAAATGAGGGATTTTAATCAAGGAGAAATTGTTGATGAAAATTTGAAAAAAAAATTTAAAAAGATTAATCCTGGTAAAGATATAGAAATGAAGGATTTATCTCAGGGGGAAATTATAGATGAAAATTATAAAAAGTTTAAAAAAGTTAATCCTGGTAAAGATGTAGAAATGAAAGATATATCTTACAACGACGTAGAAAACGATATACCTTTTGAACGTTCCGAGGTAGTAGATTCAGATATTACAAAATTTAAATTTCCTAGTACAATACAAGTTACAGGGCCATCACGCAGTGGAAAATCTACTTTTGTTAAAAATTTGCTTAAAAATTCAGATAAAGTATTTAATCAACCTATAAAAAGATGCTTGTGGTGTCATCCTTCTGAATATCCACCTTCTTTTCCCACTGAAAAAGAATTTAATAATTGTACATTTAATGTACGTATGCATGAAGGAGTACCCGAACTAGAATCAGTTAGAAACGGAGATTTAGTAGTATTGGATGATCTAATGTACGAAGCAGATGGTAATAATGTATCAAACTTTTTTACCAAAGATTCGCATCATAAAAATTTTGGAATAATTTATATATTACAAAATATCTTTCCACAGGGTAAAAAATTTAGAACCATGTCTCTTAATTCTAATTATATTGTAGTGTTTAAAAACAATAGAGATAAACTACAGTTGGATAGATTATTTCAACAACTTGAACCGAGAAGATCTAAATTTTTATTAGAGGCATTTGAAAAAGTTACAGAAAAGCCGCACGGATATTTAATACTAGACTGTACGCAATATACCCCCGATAAATATCGCTACAGAACAGGAATATTACCTGACGAAATATTATCATCTTTTGTTTCTAAATAATATACCGAAATGTCACCTAGATTATCTCCAAAAGTTTTTAAAAAAGTCTGTAAACTATCTTCACCCACAGTTGCAAGGCAGTGTGGCAATCTTACTGTTCTCAGTAAAGCAAATCCGAAATTACGTAAAAAAATTTTAAAAGAAGCAAGTCCAGAATTTATAAAAGCTATTTCCGAATGTGCACTAAACGTATGTAACGGAAAAGTATTAATTTCTGATAAATGTAAAAATAGATTAAAAAAACATAAAAAATTGTGGAGAAAATTAATAAATAAAAAAACTTCTTTAAAAAAGAAAAAGAGTATTTTAATACAGAAAGGAGGTTTTCTTCCGTCATTTATATTGCCGGTATTAGGTGCATTAGGAAGTGCTCTAGTATCTAAGTTTACTTAAAGAAAAAAAAATGAAGTACGGAAAACAAATTATGTTGTTGCATCCGCAGCCAGAAAGTTTAAAAAATATAAATATTATCGATAAAACTTTAGAAACTTTAACCAGAGATATAGAAGGTATACAAAAACAGTCCATATCGCCCGATGATAAATGGAAACTTCTTAAATATAAATTAATAAATTATCACGATATTGTGTCAAAGCTGCGTGAACCTTACATTCAATCGGAAAAAGAATTATGGAAAGAGTCTAATAAACAAGAGGAGGAAGGAAAAAATCCTGATTTTGAAAGTGATTGGGAAACAGCAAAACCTAAAACAAAAGTTAAAAAATCTCGAAATAAAAAAATTAAAAAAAAGTCAGTAGAAACAAAAATAAAAACAGAACCGATTTCTAATATAAGATATAAACCATACAACTTGCGTTCTATTAGGAAAAAATGGGAGACACTTTAACACAAAAAGATAAAAAAGCACTTGATGAATATTATTTTAAATTGGATCATTATGCAGGACTTGGTACAGTTAACAAACTTTACAAGGCAACTGGCATTTCTAGACACAAAATTAATAAATATTTACAAGGACAAGACAGTTATACTTTTCATAAATATGCCAGAAAACGTTTTCCAACTAAACATTATCATGTGACAAATATTGACGATTTATGGGAAAGCGACTTAAATGTGTTAAATAATATTAAAGAATATAATAAACCGTATATATATATTAACTATAATTGATGTTTTTTCTAAATACGCATGGGCGATTCCTCTAATTTCTAAATCTGGAACAGAGATAGTTAGAGCTTTCAAAGAAATATTTAACAAATATAAACGTATTCCTAAAATTTTACAAACTGATAAAGGTACAGAATTTACTAATAAACAGTTTCAATCATTTTTAAAAAATTACGAAATTACTCATTATCTTACAAAAAATAATGTAAAAGCAAGCGTTATAGAACGATTTAACAGAACACTCAAAGAAAAAATGTGGAAATACTTTACATACAAAAATACCTATAAATATACTGACATATTACCCAAATTAATAAAATCGTATAATAATTCATATCATAGATCCATAAAAATGGCCCCTATCGAAGTAAATGAAAGCAATATTTCACTGGTTTATGACACTTTGTACGGAAAAAATTTACGTAAATATAAAGTTTATAAGCCACAAAAATATAAAATTGGTGATCACGTTCGCATTTCTAAAATAAAAATGAAATTTGATAAAGGATATGATCAAAATTGGACTGATGAAATTTTTAAAATTAGAGAAGTAATACATGGAATCCCCGTTGTGTATAAGCTAGAAGATTTATCTGGAGAAGATTTAGACGGAATTTTTTACACGGAAGAAATACAAAAAGTACAACCTCAATCGATCTTTAAGATAGATAAAATTTTAGACAAAAGAGGTAAAGGTGACAGTAAAGAAGTGTTAGTGAAGTGGAAAGGATATCCTACAAAATTTAATTCTTGGATAAAACAATCGAATTTAATATCACAATGATAAAAAGAGAACCTTTTTCCGTTACACTTACTAGTAATGGATCTATGGATCACTTTAAAAATAATACAACATCTAGTTTTTGTAACATGCTACCCCAACGAATAGTTTTATTAGGTGAATGGGAGGTAGCATTAACCAAAATAAGATATCCCGGAATGTTTAAAAATATAACAAAAAGTGGAAATTTCATAAAAGGAGATCGAGTTCATGTAACAGATACTGGAATTAGCACGTATAATTTTCGGTACGATTTGGGGGAATCTACAATCACTGATAACATAATGCTATTGAATGAAATTAATCGTACTTTAGAAAAAAATGCATTTGTTAAAACATTTTTTAAATATAATTCAAATACAGGTTTTGTCAGTGTTAATTCCGATGCAGTAGAAAAAAATAATGACGAAGCTTCTACAAAACCTGGTAAATCTAAACAAAAGAGACGAAATACTGAACAAGGTGAAGCAGCAATACAATCGACCGGAGAAGAAAATGCTTCATCCTCGCAACCTGTAATAAAGAATGAAGCAACAACGATACAATCGGATGAAACAAAACCAAAAACAAATAAACATTTTATTCGCAACTTATTTTTGTCACCCGATTTAAATAGACAACTAGGGTTTAAATTTGGTACCAATGTTGCAAAGAGTACACGTGCATCATATCCAATGAATTCGTATTTAACTTTTCCTTATGAAATGTTTGTTTATTGTAACTTAATCGATCCACAAATGGTTAGCGATACGTTTGCTCAAATTATCGAAAGTACGACAGTAGAATTAAACATCGATAATAAGCATTTAGCAATTGAAAAAGCATTTTTTCCTCAAAATTGGGTACCTTTACTTCAACACGATTTTAACATTATAAAAATAGATTTAAGAACGGGTGTAGGAGAATTTTTACCATTTGTCGACGGATTTTCTTCAGCCGTTGTACTTTCTTTTAAACCTAAAAAACATGAATCATCACGAACTTGCTAAATACTTTTTAAATCAAAGTGGAAAAGGAAGCGCGGAAGATCCAAATTTTGTATTATACAGAGGAAAGCGTTTTCAAAGAGGACACGGGCTTTTTGGTGCACTTGGAGGATTATGGAGATTTGTATCTCCACTTTTTAAAAGTGCAGCAAAAGCTGTTGGTAAAGAGGCACTAAATCTAGGAGCTAACGTTCTAACAGATGTAGCAACATCTGGAAAAAAATTTAAACAATCACTTAACACAAGATTAAAAGAAGGAACAGGTAATTTAAAGAAAAAAGCAGATCAATCTTTAGATTCTATGTTTGGTTCTGGAATAAAAACTCGAAAAAGAAAAAAACAAACTCATTCGATAGTTAATCCTCAACGTAAAAACAGCAAAAAAAGAAATAGAAAAAAAGATATATTTTCATAAAAAATATATAATGTCTAATATATACATGCATTCAGCATTTAACATTTTTTATGAACAACCCATACAAACAGGCATTGAAAATTATAACATTATTGAGCTCGATCCTCAAAATGCCATATCTCATAATTCACCTTTAATTTTTCACTATACTGGAAATGCTGATACGTACTTAGATCTCACATATGTACTATTACGTTTGCGTTGTAAAATAGTAAACGAAACTGGTCTAAACTTAGAAGCTACAGACAAGGTGACACTTGTTAATAATTCTTTAAATTCACTTTTTCAACAAGTAGAGATTATTTTAAATAATGTTACAGTAACTCAACCTCAACCAGGTTATCCTTATAAAACATATTTTGAAAAACTATTAAACTACTCTAATGATGCCATGAATACACATTTAGAAGGGTCGCTTTGGAAAAAAGATACAGCAGGCAAGATGAATAATTTCGATCAAAATAATGCTATACAATGGCGCTATAATTATACAAAAGGTAGTAAAGAATTTAAAATAATGGGTTGTTTATCCACCGAGATATGTAATCAAGAAAAATATTTACTCAATAACGTTTCCGTAACTGTAAAACTTACACCTTCAACTCCTGAATTTCATCTCGTTGGAGAAAAATTGGGAAAAACTATTTTTACATCTGCTAAGTTATCTTTAAAACGTATATATCCATCTCCTACTGTACTGTTAGCGCATCAAGAAGCACTAGGTAAAAATAATGCAAAATATCACCTTACAGGAGTAGATCTACAACCTTTTAATATTCCGAGAGGAACCCAGAGTAAAACTATAAACGATATTTTTGTAGGCAAAGTACCTCGCAGAGTTATAATAGCTTTTGTTACAAATCAAGCATATAGTGGCGATGTTTCGCTGAATCCATACAACTTTCAACACTTTGACCTGAACTTTTTTCAATTATTTGTAAATGGACAACCTAATCCATTACAACCGCTAACTCCAGATTTTACAAATGGACTATATTTACAATGCTTTCAAACTTTACAAGACGGATTGGGTATTCATTGCGATGATCGAGGACATTCTATTTCTAGGTCTTGTTATGAAAGTGGATATACAATTTTAACTTTCGATTTAACAGCAGACATGAGCGCAAACGAATCATATATTTCTGGACTACAACACGGAAATGTTACCGTAAACGTAGGATTTAAAAAAGCTTTATCAGAACCTGTTACTATGCTAGTATGTTCAGAATATCAAAAACTATTGGAAATAGATATTAATAGATCTATACATATATCATCATGAACACTCAACAAATACATAAATTATTATCCAATAATCCTTATACAAAACCATATTTTATAGGAGTATTTGCAAGGGATCAAATTCCTAGAAATCAAATATTACAATTTCCCACTGCATTAGTAATAAATACAGATCCCAGCAACATGCCAGGACAACATTGGGTTGGAATTTTTATATCAAAATCGGGTATAGGAGAATATTTTGACAGTTTCGGATTTGCTCCTTTTTATTCAAACATTTTAAATTTCTTGCAATATCAATGCGGCACAAGAAATTGGATTTATAACAAACGTCGATTGCAAAGTTCTTATAGTTCTACTTGTGGGCATTATGTTATTGGATATCTCATTCATAGATGTTGTAACTTACCAAGAAAATTTTTTTTTTCTAAATTTAAAATAAAAGATTTTAAATATAATGACAACGTAATCAGTAAGGTTATATGCTTTTCTCGTACTTCTTGCAAAGAAAGAAAAAAAGAAAAATATCAAATATGTAAGCCAATAAAAGGTGAGTAAGTTTTATATTATATTCATTTTATTTTTAATTTTCAAAATAGAAACATGTCGTCAGGAGCTGGATTCATATATTTTAATTTTTTAATTGACAATGACCGTAAATATATAGTAAAAGAACTTTCTATATGTGGTTCAAATCACGAGGTACAGACATGGATATTTCTTCCTCCTTATGAACGGCATATATTGGATGAAATAATTAAATCTACCAATGACAAAATTACTGCTAAAGTTCACGGATTAAAATGGCACGACGGAGATGTAAAATATGATTTGTTTCCATTAATTTTAAATAGATGCGTAGATAAATTTACTGTAGTATTTACAAAAGGAGAGGAAAAAGCTAAATTTCTTCGCGCAATTACCAAACGTACTGTAATAAATATTGATGAAATCGATGTACATCACGAATTCTTTACTACATTTAATACTAATCCGTGTATGTATGCTTGTCATAAAATGCCTGTTCTTAATTGTTCTCAACGAAATGTAATAAATCTTGCTATGTGGTATTCGCATATTGTTGATAAACGCAACGTATATCCGTGTGATCCAAAACCCAATGTATCACATCTTTCCTCAGATTTGAACCACGAACCAATCACCTTCGAATCTACCATTTATGATGTATATATTAATGATCTGTTTTAGAATGCATCTCTTCAGTATAAAAAGTGTTGATGACGAAAAAGGACTACGCTCTCTCTCTCAAGAAAAGACATACTAGAAAACATGTAAGTAGAACGTTTTATACATTATAGCCATATATTTTTTTATCTGATTTTTTTAAAAAAATATAGATGTTTTACCTATATTTATTTTATTTTTTATAGGTCTTCAGAAACTAAAAAGCAGAAAATTACTGAAAATGAGAACAATAGATCACTATTAAAAAATCACAACGAAAACAACGAGACATCACTTATCGGTTTAAGAAGTAACATATACTTTTTAGATCATGGACAAAAGAAGATTTTATGCATAGGATTTTCTCCAGAATTTCCTTATGATTTACGCATTACTATTTCCAAATGTGGTGAACATCGCGGAATAATATTACATAACTTAAATGATTGGAAAAGCTTAATTCACTGTATTAATTGTGTTGATACAGGATCCAAAAAAGAAAATTTCAAATGGAAATGTAATTTAACAGATGAATTACATTTGGATATAAAATATGTATTTGGTACACAAAATATAATTTTAAGACAATATCAGGGAGATGAACAGATATCCTTATCTCTAATTGAAGAAGAATGGATAAATTTAGCAAAACTTTATCCTATTGTAAATGACATATTTTATCATAAATCTAAAGATTCTAAAGAAATAAAAAATCTTATAATGGCATATATTAATTACATAAAAGATACATTAGAATCGTCAGATGATACAAGCAATATGTCTTACTCACGCTTTACTGAATACATGATTTGCGTCACACCTAGAAACTATTACGAAATATTTTACTTCCTTCACAAACAACTGGTCACGTGTATTGCAAAACGTGACTCTGAAGTATAAAAAGAAGGTGCCGATACTCGCATATCTATCATAGTCATCGCTAGCCACCACCAGTCAACAACAAACATCAGCAGCAATATGAACCCCGTAGAAGAGTTGGGATTTATTGCCGATCTCAACAAGCGCGGCAAATCTACAAAACCTTTAACTGCAGACGAGTTAATAAGAGGCCAACAGTATTTAATACAGGAAGCAAGAATGGTAAATACAAAATATGGCAGAAGAATGATAATAAAGTTAAATGGTCGTGATATGTTTTTAAATAATAATTTTGAAGATATATCTCCAGCTCAAATAGCACAAATAAATAAATCCAAAAATTATTATATATCATACACCGAAGAGGATGATTTTGTATTTATAAAAAAGCATTAAAGCAGCATTCCAATCGAAAAATGATGAAGTCTACAAAAAAATTAAAAATAGAATATAAAAGGACTACACTTCATAAAAAGGTAAGCAGTATATATATATAATCATGAACTATGACAATATAATTTTAACTTATGTATTTATTTTTATATTACAATGTTTTCTTAATTGCTTACTATGGTGCATAAAAATACGATACTTTACTTGTTCATGTACTTCATGTAGCACATGCGCAAAAAAAACAGATTCAAAACCCGTATAAAAAAAGACACTTCCTTAATATTTTGTCACTTGGTAAGATGTCTATCATCATTTCGGAACCTATCGATCTAGGAAACAACATATTTACAAGATTAAATTTTGATTGTAACGATAATGTTAATGCGTGTGGATTCTATCAAGAAAATACATTTAAAACATTGTCAACCAACATCACACAATCTGGAAATATTAAAACAGTAGAAATTACAATAAACAAGGAATATACATGCAATGATACAAAAAAAACAGATGTAATTAATATACATTTTAAACTTTGTAGATTGGATACGACTGCAGAAGATGCACGAGTGACAGTATCATCCAACAACCGCTGCTGCCTTGATCAACTGGTGACACGTCATGGTATATACAACGTACTGCAGGAGAACAACTACGAAAGTGTGCTAGTGGGTGCCCTCTTTATTCCAAAATTAAATCAAAAAATAGACAAAAACTTTTCTCATCTACATTTTGAGGTTAATACTCGTAATCTAAAAGAAGAAATTGATAGAGACAATTCCATTGCTAAACTCATCTATGAAAATTATAACAAGCCAGAAGAAGAAAAAGAAGAAGGGAGAGACGAGTGTGGAATATATTCGTCTTTGTGCACAACAATTATAAAAATTATTTTTTTAGATACAGAACAATAATAAAAAAAGTATTTTGCTTTTATATACAATATAGTAAATAATTTATGCATAAAAGAATTAATGTTAATAAAACTAATTATACTATATCCAATATTATTGTTATTAAAATTTTATACTAACACATGTTTTTTTAAAATCTTATATTGTATTATTATAGCTTATATCATACATATAAAGAAAAAGCAATTTAAATAAAAAATTATAATATATTCAATATTATTGTTGTTAATTTTTTATACAAACACATGTGTTTTTTATCATTTATTATACATGTAAAAAAATTTAAATAAAGAAAAAAAATATGCCCCACGGGAGGTAGCTCCGACCAAGCCAAGGTTTCATTGCGTCGAGGGAATTCCCTCAAGGACGGGGGAATACCTCTCTTTGACGCCATGACCTTGATTTGGCGGTGTCTGGCTCCCGTGGGGTATATACTACTGGCCTGAAATACTTTGTACTTAGAGGCTTCTTCTACTTTAATTTTGGCTCTGCAATAACTTATTTATAGAAGATCCGAGTTGTGACAGACCTCTTAAAGATCACGAATGTCTCTGACTCGGGAAAGAGAGCAAGAAAAAAAAAGCAGCGGGTGCAGGAGAAGCATCATGAGTTTCTCTGCTAAGAGTCATAAAGAAACTCCACGTTGAGCGCTGTTGTAACATAACTCAGGGATTTCTACTATGTGCAGTCGCCGGCAGAACTGGTAATATACCAACCATCTGCTCCAAGATTCAAGAAGGGCGAAAAAGTGTGGATTCACACACGGAAATTTTATAAAACATCCAGTGTTGACTGCTTACACTACAATGTTAATATCTCATTACCAGCTGGCCCCGGCGTAAAATACATTGTTTTATTTAATATTAAGTATGACCTATACACAAGGCGAATAAAGTAATGGACTGATTATTGGAGCTTATCGTATCCAGATTATTGTAGCTTAAGCTTATCCAGATAGATATGCGCATTAATGTAAATATTATACAACAGTTTAATAATGGATAGTTAAAGCGTTTACCTGTTGCGTTTATGAGGCACTTAGTTCAAATACCGGTGTGTACGAGCGTTTTTTTTCCACAGCATTTTCAGTTACTATTGATTGCGTCAGAACTCTAGGACTAATGTTTAGTTCGTTAAAACTGAACTGTTTTGGGCTTTCATTGGTCTTAATCTCACTTTAAAACACTACACTGGCTTCCATTTATGCAGTCCCCGCAGCTTTGGGAGGCATTCTACTGGCCTTTACAGGTAGAACATATAGCAAGCAGACAGGGGATGAATCTGTCTACCTTTACCTTTCCGTACATTCAGTGGCGTCCTGTTTTACGTGGACAGTTCTAGATTATTTACATATGAATGTATAATTTTGACAAATAGGTTTATTCTTAATCACTTATACAAGCAATGCTAAAATAATATATAACTAAATAAAGCCATGTTTTGCACCATATCACCAATAAAAAATATTCTAGTTCCCGAGATGGTGGGTTCTAACCCGGCGGAAGGCGATGGATTTTTCTGTTGTAAAAGTACTTAGCATGGCTTCTTCGGAAGGGAAGTCAAGCCGGTGGTCCCATGTGGTAAATTTACGGCACGTAAAAGTACCTCAAGGCTGATAAAGAGGTCTCTGAGCAAAATCTCCGATCCTTCACCCAATATAGAACGGGACGCCAAGAACCATAGCAATTAAAGAGCATCCATAAATAAAAATCAATTTCATTTTACGAAAAAATATTTTAATGGCAACGTAATGTAAAACTAAATAAATTATACTTTTTTACTGTAAAAGAGGAAATATTTACTGACATTATTGGAATCATCTGTCCAATCTAAATAATGACAAAATAGAACGTTTTGCACAATTTCTCCACGAGAAGCTGTTTTTATTGACAATATAATGTAAAACAAGCAAATTATACTTTTTACTCACACAGAGAACACATTTAATGCACATTATTATAAAAGTCTCTCCAATCTCCATTCTTCTCCAGTACCTGATTTAGCCACCTAGGCACCTAATCGCTTAAGTGCTGGAAAACTCTGACTAAACGCATATATTCCCACATTTCATGAATATTTCCAGAGGGCGACGAGTGATTCAGTGCCTAGGCGGCTAAATCTGCTATTGGACAAGACGGAGACTGGACTGCTTATTTAAAGAACTATTTGAGAGTAAAAAGTACATATTTCAGTATTACATTATGTTGCCATTAAAAGTACTTTTCCATTGAGAAATTATGCAAAACAGAGCTTTATTTAGTTATATTTAAACATGGTTATTATATGTAAGTGATGAATAAACTACTGCACAAAGTTGTATATTCATATGAGAATAATCTAAAATTGTGCACGTAAAACAATGCGCGAAAGGAAATACAATGCCACTATATGCGCGAAAGAAAAACAGATACACACACCTATACATACTCATCTGTGAAGGCCAGTAGAATGCCTCCCAAAGTTGCGGGAATGGCATAAATGGAAGTGAGTGTACAGGAAATCTAAATTTAGTAGCAAAATTAACGAAGAGACGTTTTCATTTTAATGTGCAGAAAGAAGAAATGATGTTACATTGTACATGTAGTTGCACTTTTAGTTATATATATGTACACATCCTGTATATATACAGGATGTTTCAGAAATACTTTTACAAACTTCGCGTATGGGTTCCTCGCACCACAAGAAGGAAAAAAGTTCATATGAATATATGTCCCATATTCCTTTGTTTTCTCGTTAGGATGTGTTCAACACAGTGGTACACTTATAATACACAAAACTCATAATAAATACTCGAAATGTCCTCCTCTTGCTTCTATGCATGTCTGTACTCATCGAATCATGGAATGTCGCACCCTGTCAAAAACTCCGGGATGGTGTCGAATGGTTTCGCAGGCTTCCATGACACGTCGATAAAGCGTTTCTGCATCCGGGATGGCTGCTCCATAAACGAATGATTTAAGATGCCCCAGAGGTAAAAATCCACAGGATTGAGGTCGGGAGAACGTGCAGGCTATGGAACTGGTCCTCCTCTGCCTATCCATCAGTCATGGTAGATACCAGTCAGTGCATCTGGAACAATGCGACTAAAATGTACCGAGCCCCATCATGCATAAACCACAATGTTTTTCTTATTTGCAGGGGCACATCTTCGTGAAGTCGGGAAGAATGCACTGGATAAAGTCCCTGTAGACAGCATCAGTAAGACGTGCTGGTAAAACGTATGGACCTGCCAGCCCACACATTCAGACTAAACTGTTGCTGATGTCTAGCCTGAAGTACAGGATTACGATCTGCCCATACGTGTACGTTGTAGAAATTAGTAACTCCATCTCTCCCACACGTTGCCTCGTCTGTAAACAAAACTGACGAGACAAACAATGGATTGGCTGTTTGTGCTACAAACCAACGGCAAAAGTTATCCCGTGGTGGGTAATCGGCAGACGAAAGGCCCTGCATACGTTGAATATGATATGGATACAGGAGCTGCTCGTGAAGTATCCTCCATGCTGTCACGTGTGATGTATCAGATGCCACAGCCAATTGTCTTGTACTGATACTGGATCGTCTTCGACACACCTTAACATCTGTTCTTCGCGTTCCGGCGTACGAACAACTCTTGGTCTTCCTCGATCAATAGTCCGTGGTGCAACGGTTCCTGTCTCAGCAAGGCGACGATAAACAGCGACAAAGGTTGGATGACTCGGTTGTCTACGGTCTGGAAACTCCATCTGATAGAGCCGTGCAGTCTTGCGTCCATTACCATTCGCGCGACCATACATAAAAATCACGTCTACCTGTTCACGAAATGAATATCCAGCCATGGTTGAACGAAACACGTGTAGTTAACTCATTACATGTACGCAATTGAAACGTTGAAGACAGACTAATGACAAATGACAAACGTAAACAAGTTTCCATGGCAACACTTCGCCATCTACAGTATGCAGTACAATGGGTCAACGCCTTCTATGAATGCATAGAGAAATGAAGTTTTGAGGTTGGGCCCCGAAGGCCATTGAACTGACACTTTCATTGTGATAGGAATAACGCGAAAACCAAGGATTATAGGACATATGTTCATATGGACTTTTTCCCTTCTTTTGGTGTGAGGAACCCATACCCGAAGATTGTAAAAGTATTTCTGAAACATCCGGTATATATATTAGAAATTTGCAATAGTTTTCAAATATTTTCCTGTGCAGTACTTACAGAACTATTCTACACGGAATTTTTTGTAGAATTCCAAATGGGTTCTGATCTGGCGGAAGAAAAATTGTCAAAACCAGGATTTCATGAAATTTCTCATTAATAACTCAGTATTTACTTCACAACTTTATTTCTTCTTCAGTTTAAAGCATATTTCGGTGACGTCGAGTATTACATAAAAATTTCTCTACTAAATGCATATAAAATCATTTAGTAAATATCACACATGAAAAGCGTGAAAATCTGTACAGTTTTCAAAACCTTATAAAATGTGTAAATGTGTTTTATGTAAGTTTGGTATTCATTTAAGTACTAAGTACACCGCAATTTTAAAAAGTCTGAGGTGTTACATTCACATGACTTTCTCCAATCTTGTAACAAACTATTTTTACAGACGCTTATTCTCCATCTACTTCATGTTAACCGATATAAAAATTTACAGAAATTATAGCATTGTTAATTTTCTTGTAGATGCAAGGAGAATATGGTAGGCTTTAAGCAGTAGTCAAATTTTTAAGAGCTGGTTGCAATGTGGAGCATTCCATTCTCTTCGCATGTGCGGGACATAAAAAAAACGAAATAACGAATTCCCATTTGAGAAAAAGTATAAGTATTGGAAAGTTCAAACAAATAACAAGGAATGATTCACTCAACAACAAAAAAGTGTATATGATATAAATTGTGTGTTTTAACGAGATCTACAAATTCTGTCTATCGCTTAGGGTTTACCAGTTATGTAAAAATCATTCAGAATGAAGAGGGCTTTTGCGGACATTCCCAGAAAATTCAAGATATACATTTCATATGCCATAAAAATATGGTAAACATGTGATATTTTAAACAAAATCGTAAGAGCCATTTTAGAAACAATCAAAAATTTTGAAAAATGTTCTATGGAAAGGAGCATTTAAATGGAGTCGGGGGATTTTCTTGAAAATCTTCGTTTCGCATCTTTAAAGGATACTGAACCTGAATACCAAGTTTGGTATTTATCTGATTTTTCGTTTTTTAGTTATGCTGTTCACAGAAACACGTGCGGATCTTTTCCTAAATGCATTACTTCCCCTACCTACTATTCGTAGTAGAGAAAATAAAAAAGGTCCACCCACGATAAACTACAGTTTACATGGAAAAAGTTTCGTTATTTGTATTTCTCAAATTTAAATAAAATACCAACTGCTTAATATATTTGTATGACTAATAATTGTAAAATCTTGAATTTTCAGTAATTAGCCTGGGAAGTTCTTATTATAATTTATTTTATGTAATATTGTATAACTGGTAAACCGTATGCGATAAACCACACTAATATATTAAAAATGCAGAACTCAATGAAATAAATAACTTATGCGAAACACTTTTTCCTGTCTTAGCCGTTTTCAAAATACTCTTTGTCACATGGTTAATAACATGTATGTCATTGTTTCGTTATTTTTATTTCTCAAATTTAAATAAAATACCAACTGCTTAATATATTTGTATGACTAATAATTGTAAATCTTGAATTTTCAGTAACTAGCCTGGGAAGTTCTTATTATAATTTATTTTATGTAATATTGTATAACTGGTAAACCGTATGCGATAAACTACACTAATATATTAAAAATGCAGAACTCAATGAAATAAATAACTTATACCAAACACTTTTTCCTGTCTTAGCCGTTTTCAAAATACTCATTGTCAGATGGTTAATAACATGTATGTCATTGCTGAATCTTTAAAACGATTTTTCTAGAATAGATTCATTAGTAACAAAAACTTTCATTATGAGAACAATTTATCTTTCGTTTTCTGTATGATATATGCAACCAATAGAGTATTTTTGTTCTTAAATATGTCCTCAGTAATGAAACGTATAGAAGAATAAATTTAATATGGAAACTATTGTGTATGGGAATACTGTGAACGTTTAATAGGTAGAGAAGGTACTGTGATTTTTATTAGTCAAATCCCACTTTTTTGTAGTCAATTTTAACCAAACGTGATGAAAATTTTACTCTGTGTTTTATTTTTAGGCTAAAATTCAGTGTATGGTTTTAAGAATGCGTTCTCTTTGTAAATTTGTACGTATCTTGATAGCTTTTAGTTAAAAATTGAAGTATAGAAATGTTTGAAAATTGTATCTGCACAGGTGTTTAATCAACAAAACAATGCACTCAAATGTTTATATAATCAATGTGAATAAGGCTAAACTTTTCAATTTAAAATATCACGTTCGTAATGCTAATTTCGGGACTGAAAAGTAAGGAAAATTTTTCAGTTAATATATTTTTTTTCAAAAAAGACATTCTACAACGGTCCAAGCTTGTAAAATGCAGCAAAATTTTCACATAAACCGGACCAACTGAGAGAAAAGTCCCTAAGTTGTGAGTGTCCCCTTAAGTCGATTTGTCTAAGCTACACAGGGTATGCTCCCAAAGGACAAGACAAAGAAATAAAAGCGAGATGGAAGAAAGAGGATATCGAATCTGCCAGAAGCAGCTGACGTCCTGAGCACGTCCTATTCTTCTGTGAGATGAGTTAACTGTGTGGTGGCGACATAACTCCGATATGCGGGCCGTGAACTCGTTCTTGTCGGACACAACTGAGCGGTGCTAGCAAATTAAAAAAGTTTTGAGACCACATCATCATCGTCGCTTGTGAGTGGAGCTAAACCCTTGGGCACTTCTCGCTTCCCCGCCGCTATTTTTCTTTATTTCTCCAATCATCTCGTTCCGAGCTGCAGAATTCCATCTGCCTCTTTTTTTATCTTCGTTGTGCTGCTTGCCACTTCCACATCTTTAAGGGCCATCTATCTTCTTGCCTGCGCCTCACATGACTTACTATTTTAATCTTTTCACCTTTATAGTGTCCGTATCAAATTCCCCTCACTCTCATTTCTTGTTGTAACTATTTTTGTTAGACGTAACTTCGTCCCTAGAAGACGGTTTCCGTTTCTCTGTTTCGTCTTTTATTCCTTTCTGTCACCCGCCAGTCTTCGAAACTATGTTTCAAAGGTTTCTCGGCCCTTCCACATTTTATGACTTACAATTTGACGTGGTTTTCGTTCGGCTTCTTTTAAAATTTATTTCCACCTTTTTAAGTGAAAACAGCGTGTAAAATAGTTAGCAGTTTACTATATTGAGCCAGAGTTTTACTACCTAGTTGCGTTATTACAAAAACTCAAATTTGTTTAATAAATTTTGCAATTACAGACTTTAGAATTCTAAAATTCTATGAAATTCGAAGGATGTATTTGAGTACACAAGAATATGATATATCACACTCACACATAATCCTTTAAATATTTCAACCAATATTAGCATTCTAAAGAGAGACATTTTGTATTTGTGTTTGTGTATGGGTAATCTCAAAAACCACTCAAATGTTTTGATAATCCTTTCACAATTTAAAAGTCCAGTCTTTCAGGCGGGCATGGTATTCATAAATTAGTAAAAGATTAAAAATAATTTAAAAAGCCCTTGATATATTGTAGAGAGAGAAATGTGTGTGTATGTATGTATGTGTTTGTGTATGGAGGATGATCTGAAAAAACACTCAAATATTTTTTATAATTCTTTTACCCCTGAAAAGCCCAACTCTTTTTGGCGGAATACGGTCTATAAAAGACGTTAACAATTTCATTTCATAAATTACTGAATGATTAAAACGGATTTGCAAAGCCCTTGTACTTGAATACGAACACATTGGAATTATAAAAGAACATGCTTGTGAAAAAGACTTTGTCTTTTAGTTGAGAATGCCATGGAGTAGAGAATAATGCTTGTTACTCCATGAATATGCATGTAAAATTAGACAAATGCTGCATTCCAAACAATATAGGAGATGGTCACAGTTTTGTAAAATGGAATCTGCTTATAAACGTACAATACACACGCAATACCAATGCCAATATATTTTAACAACTCTCAAGTACGAAGGTGTTGCTTTATTTCCTTTGTATGTTATAATCAGATCGTTAGCAGTGTATGTTAAATAATTGTATAAAGAGATAAAGTTGTGTCCAGGTAATATAAAAAACTCGGTCAACTGATATTCTGTAATTAAAAACTCAGAATAATAATTTTCACGATGGTCGCAGACTATGCTTCTTTTCCAAAGCGGTTAACTTGGTAGCCTGGGAGTGGGAAATCTTCATATTCACCAACCTCTATTTAGTAGTATATGTTAAGGGTCTCTTTATTATGTGAAAACTACGTAACTTTTAAGTTGTTATTAAATAACTACGTGACCAAAGAGAAGGTACAACGGTTTAAAGTGTATTATATACCGTGACTCGTATCTAAACAACGTGATGCGTTACTTTCGTATGACTTTCTCTACTCCTTATCGTTTATTATGGATATACAAATAACTCCTCCGAAAGCTTATTTTTCTATCTAATTCGTTTCAGTCGAGAAAAAACATTTGCACAAATAGCTAAATTACACATTTCGTTATAAATACAATCGCCAAAAACAACTGAATGTCGACAGTACTTTTGAAAAATGACAAAGTATTGAGCAATGTGAACCATTAATAACGAATATTTCGGAAATGCTTATGCATAAAAAAATTATTTGAAATAAAGTGTGTATTTTAAAGAGATCTGCAATTTTGTGTGCGTTTACGTCTATCGCTTAGCGCGTTTACCAGTTATATAAAATTATATAAAATTCTTTTCCAATGAAGAGGACTTCACAGATTATTCAGAAAATTTAAGATATAGGTTTTATTTTTCATGTAAATACCTTTAGTATATGGTATTTTAATCAAAATCCTATAGCCATTTTCCAGAAAATAAACAACTTCGAAAAATCTTCCATGTAAAGGGTAGTTTGGGATGGGGTTGTGTGCTTGAAAACCTTCGTGTGGCATCTTTGGAAGATGTTGAATTTATACCAAGTTTGGTGTTTATCCACTTTTCGTTTTTGAGTTATGCTGTTCACGGACTCCTTTTTCTAAAAATGCTCTGTTTTATTCAGAGGGCCTCATAACATGTATTTTCGTTGAAATATCGGTATAGAATTTTTGTGTGGAATGCAATAACTTCTCTACCTACTGTGTACGTGGCAGAGAAGGTAAAAATTATTCGACCATTCAAACCGATAATTGTTCCACCGCCAAAGGATACGTATTTATAGGCTATACAGATTTCCAGTCTGATATGGAAGACTGTCGGGAGAAGGTTAAGTAAGTCGGACGTTCCGCCGATGTTTCACATCATCAGAGAATTTTCATCTGTTACTAGAAATAGTCGGAGCTATATTAAATTAAATTATTCGCCATTCGAATTAAAAAGCCTCGTGCAACACCGGGCAGCCACCTTATGACTAAAACGTTATTCTTCTGTTCATGTTACATTACTCGCGATACATTTTTGATTAGAAATAATCTCAAATTCAGGAACATTCTCTCCTAAATCCTTTTGGGTGTTTAATTCATATTAAACTGGATGGTACTGACGTCATTCATACCAGATAAAACCTCCTCTACCAACGATTCCATGTTTAGATCTAAAGTAGCTTGAACTTTCCAGACAAAATTTTCGACACATCACAAGTCAGTTCATCAATAATAATAACTAAAACAAGCGTACCGATCAGACTTCTACGCATGTACAGTAAAAATGTTAATAACCATATCAAAAGCCAACACGTGTTTCGAAATTATTGATAATTACAGTTCTTTTGCGTCTAGTCGTGTGTGGAAGCGTGAAGCAGACTTGATATTCATTGCTACAAAAAATTAAATTGAGTTTTACTTATAGACTATTCAGCTACTATGGTTCTTAGCGACCCATTCTATATTGGGCGTGAAAGACCTCAAATTTTGCTCAGAGGCTATTTATCAGGCTTGAGGTTATTTTACATGCCGTAAATCTACGACACGAGGCCACCGGCTTTACTTCCCTTCCGAAGGAAGCCATGCTAAGGATTTTTACTCCGAAAACATCCATCTCCCTCCGCCGGGTTTGAATCCGCGACCTCGGGAACTAGAGTCTAGCATGGTACCCCTAGACCACGGAGGACAATTCAACGCTTTGGTCGGCATTTGAACCAGCGGAATATCGACTCTCTATGGTAGCTCAAGCTTAAGAGCATCAACACGTATAGCTGAAAATACTTGTGTTGAATATTTAAAGTCGGATTCAACTTTTCAGTTTAAAGAAGTTTATTTTATCAACACCAAGTTTTTGTGATAAACATATAAACATGTTGATGAACATTTTTCATGAACAGTGTTGATTCATCAAATAAAAGGAAAGTATACCAGAGTGAACTCGGCATAAAACTTAGATCACAGCTAATACCCCTGGTCGTAGGAAAAGATTCCTTATTCAGGTATACATTAAAGCAGGTTTTGGCCCAGTACTAAATACTGAATGTATTTTCTGCGTTTTGAAAACAATTTTCGTTAAACAGAGAAAATTTATAAAAATAATTATAGTTAACACGTTATAAAAATATAATGCTAACTCGTAGCTCTTTAACACCTAGTTGTGCTTTAACTTGAACCTCACACTATTAAACGACTACTTTTGATTTTTTTTTACTTTTGTATTTTTGTAGCGAATTGTCCAAATAACTATGATTTCTATTTTTAAACCAAACATTTTAAACTAATCAGTGCTCATTTACTTTAATGTCCAATTTTACTTTCTCTACAGCTTACCTATGGTGGATAGAGGAAGTATTGAATTCCAAAATTCGATATCGACATTTCATCACAAATTAAGGCTTTTAGCTCCCTTGAAGACCAAAAACAAACACTTTCAGAAACGAAGACCCTATAGGCGTCCTTATCCCAATGGACAATAAAATTCAAAAACGAAAAATTGAATGAATACCACACTTCGTATTTAAATCCAGCATCACAAAGGAACACAAAGTATTTCACCAAATTCCAGCATCCAAAACTGTTGAATGGAAACATTTACGTTAAATTTTATTTTGTCAAAAACAGCTCTAACGACACTAATTAAAATATATTATTTACTGCAATTAAAAGTAAAATGTGTGTTTTAGCTGTTCCATAAATAGCCTGTGAAGTCCCCTTCATGCAGGCTAAATTTCATGTTGCATTGTATGCAGATCTTGTTAAAATATATACATTTATGTCAAATAAAAATGTTTGATACATATAAAGGGTGAGCCAAAAAACTACGAACTGGCTGCGCAGTGTTTTCCCTGTCCGCGTCCTCGGCGCTCGTTGCCGTCTGCCGCTATCATAGAAAGCGCGGATGAAACCATATAACATGTTTAAAACTACTTTTAAAGGCTTTACCTACCAATTTTATGAAAGAAGATGCTGAAACTGGCCACGTCGTTGTCCATACATTTTTGGCACCTCTTTAGGAATCTAACCATCATTCGCCGTAGTTCACGTGGAGAAATGCTGGCAATTTGTTGGCGGATATTTTGTTTTCATTCTTCCAGGGTGTGTGGGTTTGTCTTGTACACTTTATGTTTCAAGTACCCTAGAGATAGGAATCGCAGAAGGGTTAGGTCGGGGGACCGAGAGGCCCACAAATCACTACTAATAATTCTGTCCTCAAACACACTTTCAATTGTTCTCATCGAAATATTCGTTGTATGAGCTGTTGCAGAGTCTTGTTGAAAAAAGGCAAAATCACGCCTGTTAATTCACTAAAAAAGGGGGGGCAAAATTGTATTCATGCATGTACGGGCGTCAACTGTTGACTCAAAAAAATTGGCCCTATAACTCTTTCTCCGCTCATGGCGCACCACACACAAATTGTTTCGTCATAAAGGGGTACTTCATGAACAATATTAGGTTTTTTCAGAGCTTCACGATTATTTTGTGCGCACACAGGTGGTGTGCAGGTGGAACCAAGTCTCGTCCGTGAAAAATATTAAATATGGGTCTATTTTACCATTGTGTACACTATTGAGACTCCACTCACTCAATTATGATGAAACCATTTCGTGCTTAACAAGAAGTAGACATAAAAGCAACATTTTAAAATAATTTGTTGAATAGCCACGAAAATATTATAGAGGGTAGAGAAAGTAAACACATGACATTTTTCTGAAACTTGTATGAACACCTAACCAGCAACAGCGAGTAAAACAACTACTATTATAAATAGACAGGAAGAATATAAATCATAATACATGTAATTCGATTCTGTGATACAGAGGCATGATTAAAAAATATTTTGACTTTCTGGTGTAACACTAGAAGCAATAGTTTCTTATTAAACACATAAAGAATATGGAGTCTAATTTCGTATAGGGAAATACAGTCGCTCTACGTCGTCGGTAGCAGAGATAAAATATTCCAATACGCGCTTCTTTATCAAACATTTTGTACTTCTCACCTTTTAAAAAACAGGACCAGAAACCTGTCGTATACTTAACTGTGCAAACATAAACATGACATAAACATGAATAGAAGAAAAACTTGTATAGGGACCGGTCGCTTTTTGTAATTTCGGTCAGCATAAACACTTCTAAATGTCGTCCAGTCTGTGAGAGGTGTACCTTCTTTGGTAGAATGGTAGATAATTGGATGACAAACAAGTCGAATTTGTTATGGTTGGCGCTAAGGAAAAGCAAATCTGAGCGCAAGAGATATACAAGCACCTAAATGGTGTTTAATATCTAATACATATTTATTCCTCGTACCACTTGCCTAATATTACGATCTGAGGTTGCCCCGGATCACGTATTTACTTTATATTCACATAAATACGCCTTCCTTGGACAATAGCACAGGGAATGCTCCATAATAATGTAGGTAAATAAACCTGTTCTTGAGGACGACAAACAGAGCATATAAATATACGAGCACAGGTTAAACAACTAACTTCTGTGAGTTATAATACTGTAAAGACATGTTTATGGTTAAACCTTTCACACCTATGCTATTTACACTTTGTCGATGTTTCTCTTGCTTCTGTGTACGCGAATGTTTATGATAATCTGAAATTTATCTTTCCGTTGCTATTTACCTCGCAATATACTATACTCACAATTTGTTTACTCTGTACCTTTAAAAGCTTCTGAAAATGTATAGGGCCTTGTAGGAAACTATAGTGACAGGCTTCAAATCCCCGTATGTATGAGTTTTGTTTATTCTTATCTACAATGCAGCTTTCCCTGTCCATCGGAGCGCTGGTATCAATCTCACTTTTATTTTCGTAACGTTACAAGTGTCAGAGTTATTTTGCGTTGACTCTTAAAAACCCCGGTCCAGATGATACATTACTTCTAATTATTGCATCATAAACATTACTAAATTGTATATAAATCCTTATTATGGGCCCCAGATTATGAAAATTCAATTTATTATAGATCGTTTTTTATAATTTGGGCTATTTTCAATTTTTAGGATATTTGTTTTATTTTAAGTTCATTGTTTGTCATTTTCTCCCCTTTGTGTCTTTATTTAGTAATTTTATTGTATCTATATTGAGTATATAGACAGTTTTATATTCTGACACTTCACAAAAGCCCAACTTTTCAAACATCAGAACTTTCACTCTTCAATTGAAAAATAAAAGTAACTTTGTACATTCTTTACTCACATTCTTGGGCAAATATCATATTCCTATTTAATGGTTAGTCTGGAAATGTTTGCTTGAGGTTGGAGTTATCATTTGAGTTATGGATTCAGGTTCCAAACTAAAGATGAGACAAGTCAGTTTTCCCTTTTTTGCATTAATGAGTGCATACAGTTAGATGGTTATTGTCCTTATTCTTATGTCATTTAAAATGCTGTGAAGTCCTCTTCATTTGCTATGAATTTTGTATAACCTAAGAACGATAATGCTACACCTTTGTAAGACCTGCTTCAAAAACAATATTTTTAATTTTGTTTTCTGATTCTTCAAACAAAAACATGGAACAAAGTATATACTTTTAATTAATTTCTAAATCATTGTAGCATTATCTTATGACTACTTTTACTGCTTGTACAGCAATTATGTCTACGTATAAGTTAATTTATAGCTTCATGTACAACAATTTTAAATAATTACATAAATCACAGTGTTAGATCATTTTTGTGATTGTCATTTTTTTTACTTTATCTACTAAGTACATGGTAAGTAGAGAACGTATTGTACTACATCCAAAATTTCTATAACGAGATTTCACTGAAAATACAATTTTTGAGGACCTTGAATCCAGATAAAGCATTTTTGGAAACATGTCCCTGTGTTTATGTATTTGTTTGCCTGTGAACAGCATAACTCAAAACGGATAAGTGGGATAAATACCAAACTTGGTATTTAAGTTCAGTATCACCCAAGGATGCGACACGAAATTTTCAAGAAAATCCCCCCACCCAAACTACCCTTTACATGGAACTTTTTCAAAACTTTTGATTTTATAAAAACGGCTTTAACAATTTTGATTACAATACCATGCATTAAAGACTCTTATATGATAAAATATTTTCTGGGAATAGCCCGTGAAGTTGTCTTCTTTAGAAAGGAATTTTGTATAATCTTGTATATCTAGTAAACGACCATATAGAAACAGCATTCAGGTGTTTATTCGTGGTAACAAGTTCTTGCGCTGGAAAGAAAGAAGGAAAGAAGGAAACAAAAAGGGAAGGAAGAAGGAAAGAAAAAGAAACGCAAACTTTAACATGTCTATTAGATGCACTCACACTTTGCAAAATTGTAAACTACAACTTGCAATGCTTCGAAAACGGCTAACACTATGGAAAACGTGTGCCTCAAACTGTGTATTTTAATCACATCTCCTGTCATAAGGTTTTATGTGTCTCCTGTTGGTGACCTCATTATACAAAATTATACCAAATTTAATAAATAAGGGGAACATCATAAACTATTCACATAAAATGCATGCTATACATTTTATTTGGCATCTAAATAACTTAAATGTACGCTGTTTTAATCAGAATTCGTTTCAGCATTTTTCAGAAAATCAAAAATAACGAAAAATGTTCCATGTAAAGATAGTTTGAAATGGGGAGATTTTCTTGAAAATCGTGTCGCATCTTTGGAAGCATGCTGAACTTTAAAACCAGGTTTATGTTTGTCCGACTTATCATTTTTGATTATGCTTTCTCACACGCACACACGTATTTAATAATGCTTTTTAACTGGCTCCAGGGATCTCAAAACATATTTTCATGAAAAAACTCGATATCAAAATTTCGGATAGAATGCAATACTTCCTCCACCTCCTATAGGTATATTCTAGAGAAGTTAAAAACGTCGGGTATCACATGTTATTTGTATCGCCAGTTTGCAAAACAGTAAGGTAATTCCACGCTATCTTGTGGAACACAATACTACAAATTGGCTCTAGTTAATTAGTTTCTATCAGCTGTACCAGAGGGACCAATACACATTAGATCTACGCATACACAGGAATGTAGTTAGAGATTAACTGCTTACTCTATCCCAGTTATTTTTGTAACTGCTATAATGATGTGGTTACTTTTTGACCATCCCTAAGAAAGTATGTACTACACATGGTATGGACTGTTACTTCTATTGTTGCTAGACAAAGCACAGAATATTCGGTCTGGAAGCAAATCAAGAAAATAAATATGTAAAAGTTAAGGTATGAAGCATTCGTATTTTTTATAATTTTTACTCAAATAATACGACTGCAAGCTTTGGTATGAAACATTCATTCATCATTAAGGACCAAAATGTGACAGCCCAAGTCTTATCCGTACAGAAACAAAACTTTTCTTTTCATTATTTGTATTGATCGTGCTTTGGTTCGCGCATAGAAGTAATATTTGTCAAAAAAAAAAGAATTTTAATTATAAAATATACTGGTATCTACTAAATAAAGTTGCGTTGTCTAGCCCTTTATGTAGCACAAATTCTTTAATAATATTTCACTCTCTTCTGTTGCTCATTTTATTAGCTATACAGCTTTTCAAATTAATTATGAAGAAAGGGTGGAATAAATTAGGATTATGTTGTATAGTGTATGTTATTTGAAATACAGCAAGCGTTAATAACAAAGCAAAATCGTGTTTCAACCACCAGTATATGGATTGGTCCACAGATATGAAAGATGGAAGATTTGGATGGAAGATAAAATATTCACAGAATGGCACAAGCATCGCCGCGAAGGTGACTGAAAGAGTATTAAGAATAACTATCCTGGCTGTAGCATATAAAGCAGCTATATGTTGTCATCTTCAATAATCCTATGAAGTCAAACAGAATTTTAAACGAAGATAAATTTCTTTCAGCCCTGATTAAAATTGAGTTACTTAAATATATTCTGATTTAATTAAGCATATACGATGGGTATTCATTAAGGAAACCATTTATGTAAATGTACGAATATCCATGTCTCCAATAATTAATATTCGTTTAAAATTAAAACATCTAACAATAAATTTAAAGAAAAAATATTAGTTTTAACACTCATAAATAACAAATGATACAGTTTACCTGTTCTTCCGTTTTTCAGATTTCTCATTTTATAAGTTATATAATGTTTAGAATGCTGCACCGATTCTTCAACTTTTCAAATGCAGTGTTCACAAAAACATTTTATATGAATTTAGGGTAGTACATTTTTTTCTAACCTGGAATCTCTGGTTATTGCAAACATTTTAATGTGCATTATCCAACATTTTCGGAGCTCTGTCTCTATGTTTGTGGGATAAGATATATTTTGAAACTGTAAAAATAAAAATAAAATTTAACGAGAGAAAAATGGTCATAAAGTTTGACGGGTAGATGAATTTAAAATCGCAGTGCTTAGAAGCGGCTTTCAAAACATTAGCTATATCCGCCCTAGGAGAATGCAGTTTCTCAGAAATGTCATATTTTTGCACCAAAAATAAAAAATCTGATGTGTTACGCTCACTTTCTCTACTCTTGTACTAACTATTTTTACAAACGCTTATTCATTTACTTCATGTTAATCGAGATAAACATTTGCAGAAACTTATTGCTAATTTTCTTCTAGGTACAAGGGAAATATGGTAGGCTTTAAGCGATAGTCCAATCTTTAAAGAGCTGATTGCTATGTGGAGCATTTCATTTTTTTTTTTTTTTGCATGTCCAGGGCATAGAAAAACAAATAATGAATTCCCATTTGAAAAAAAACGTAAGTATTGGAAAATTGAATCAAATAACAAGGAATATCACGGAAATGGTTTATTCCACACACAAAAAATTGTATATGACAGAAATAGTATGTTTTAACGACTCTACATTTTTTGTGTGGAAAACGTTTGTATATCCGTTACGGTTTACCAGTTATGCAAGAACCATTCAGAAAGAAGAGGACTTTTGGGTACATTCCCAAGAAATTCAAGATATACATTTCATTTGTCATGAAAATATCTTAAATATTTAATATTTTAATCAAAATCATTAAAGCCATTTCTGAAAAAATCAAAATTTCCAAAAATGCTCATGTAAAGGGTAATCTGGGTTGGGGAGATTCATGAAAATCTTCGTATCGCATCTTTTAAAGATACCTAAAAATAAAGCCTGGTACCTGACTTTTCGTTTTTGAGCTATGCTTTCATAAACACACACTCAGACACATAGACCTTTTTATAAAATTGTTTTTGGGAGTATTCAGGAGGCCTCAAAACATGTATTTCCGGCGAAATCTGGGTATCGAATTTTTGGGTGGAATTCAATACTTCCCCTAGTTACTGTACGTAGTAGAGAAAGTAAATATGGAATGTTGGTTAGCTTTGAAGATTGAGAGAATTGAGAGGAGAGTGTTCCTTGGACACATCATAAATTTCAAAGGATTTTCAAGAAATACAACATCACCCTGACTCCACAGAATAACCACAAATACAGAAACTATTATGCAACAGAACAAAAGACCCTATCCCCAACGATAAATCAGCTGGTATATATCAAATAGTTTGTAATGACTGTAACCTGGTATACATAGGAAGAACCAAAAGAAATCTTGAAATAAGACTTGAAGAGCATATGCGATACATTTACCAAAAACAGACGGATAAATCAGCAGTAGCACATCATTTCTGGTCTTCAAACCATGAAATCACTCCAAACATAAAACTCTTAAAACCGATCAACAGCAGCATGAATTGGACATCTGGGAAAAATACGAGTACATATCGTCAAACACAGGAATCACCTAATGAATTTTGTACTACCGCCACCCAGCAGCCTTTAGAGGTTCATGAACCCAGCACTAGAGAACACCACCAACCACACACATTCCCCAGACAATAACGGGCAAAAATCAGTTGGAAAAATCTGACGATGGGAACCAACCGTACTCCCGAAACGCGTTCAAAGAACCTTTTAGTGATGTAGTGTAACAATCTCCAACTCTCTTTATTTTAAATGGAATGTTAAGTCAAAGTTGATCAAATAAAACCTCTCTTCTCCTTTAAATGACATCTTGACCCTGTGAAATGCTCATAATTTCAAATACTCTTACTTGTAACCTTATATGCTAATTCGCTCTTTAACGCGATACAGAGGCAAAAATGTCAACGATTTAACTATGCTAACAGTATTGTATGAACCTGTATCAGTTGATGGTACTAACTTAAGAGACCGCATCTGATCTCTTTTGTGGATTAGCCGGTGTTTAAAGACCGACACAATTTCCAAACTTGACGAAACAGAATGAGAAATAAAAGAAGCAACCTGTTTGAGCGGTTGGACAGAAATACTTTTGCAAATGAGAATCGTCACACCCAGGTGGGTTGGCAGACCGCCACATAAAGAAGGGGGTCTTGTCGCCTCTGTATTTGGGCATCTTACATAATTAATTAAACAGAAGCTCGAGCTTTTCAACAGAACTTCGTGTAAGAGAAATATTCAACATGGTTACTTGTGCTTCAAGCATAAAGATAATTTAATGTTTCCTTAAAAGCTCAAACGAGGAAATATCGGCATTGTTAAACTCTAACAGCTACCTTTTAAACGTGTGATTTTTCTTTTGGTAAGTATATATCAGGTAGATACAACAGTCATTATTTAAACTAGAGAGAGAATGTTGAGGAGTAAATTCCAAAAGTTTATGTGCACTTTTTCTGCACCTTTCTGTTCCACACATTAGGAAAACGCTTTGAAAAACAGAAGCGTTTGTAACTGCAAGCCCTCCTCCCCAGATGGGTGAGATTTATCGCGCTTAAGGATTGTGACGGTTGCCCTGCAGTATAATGCACCCTGAGCTTCCGAAGTCAGCCGCGAATATTTTACTGCATTATGGAGAGTGTATTAGCACTTGCTCGTGGTATTTTCATGAAAGGCGAACTTTTAATGCTTCATGAAAGAAACTACTCGTTTTCACTTTGAAAGTAAGAACAAAATAAAATGTGTATTTTTTAAACTTAAACGCACTTAAAGCATTAACCAAACGTGTACAGCATTAATAAACTGTATGACAAAAGTTTCACTCGTAACAAAGCTTTTAATGAATAAAAGTTTACAATGTAGGAAAATGCAATAAAGCAATGAGATCAAAACCATTTATTCAAACTAAATAACAAAAACAAGCTAAGTATAATGCTGGTGATGCTGTTCGTAGCGCGATGGATACGCGAGCCGTGTCGGAGGTCCAGCCCTTTCTTCCTTATATTAAAAATGAGAATTTTCTCTATGTTAATTTGGCTGCTAACATGTGACTTAAGGGTGTTTTTAGCACACAGTCGTAACAGCTATCAATCAAGATCTCCGAGCCTGAGCGGGGTTACCCTCTATAACATTGAATTATATGTTTAGGCAGCCAAATGAATAATGCGAATTCAAAGTGAAATATTTAGAAATTTTCTAAAAACAGACTACACTGTGTCAATTACAACTTGGAAGGAGTTATGACCATTTTAAAAGTGTATAAATAAAAATTTCTAATACAAATTACGTTTAATAACAGTTACAGCATTGCGCAGTATAAGGCGCATGTTTGAAAGTTCCGCAGTTATGATCTGAACTTGTTTATAAAATATTAGGACCTGATTCCACACCATCACACGCGCAACGTTGCCAAGAGCATTTCTATGAGCACCCCAAATTCTCTCAGTTTAATGTTTATCCTAAGTAAAAATGTGAGTGCTAATTTTATTAGCAGAAGCATGTTACAGTCGTACTAGAGTAATAGATGGAACAAATAGTCGCCATATAACTTTTCCACCGTTTTACTGTATGAACTGTATGAGTGCTTAAGTTTAATGTCTGAGCATAGGGACTTAGATGCAGAAAAACAGTATTATATATGTTTGCTGACCTTACAGCGAATAATTCCTCTAAGGAAGCAACTATATAGAGAGACAAAGACAAAGATACTTTAAGGGAAGGAAGGTAATCTAGAGTTATTTCATCCCAAGTACGTGATGCTTTATATAATGCCGAGAGCTGCACTATCTTTCTAGCCGCTTTCATGAACTCTTATGAACCACGTGCTGGGTCTGATTTATTACATTGCAGTAAGGATCATACGCACTTTGGTCTCCTTAATCTCTCCTTTTCCCCGCAACCGTTCCCGTTGCTATTTGCAGTAAGTCTAGCTCCCGTATTTCTAATGTTTTATGGGCGTTACGAATAGTTTTCTCTATTTTCCAAGATTCCTTTTGAGGAACAGAATTGACACACCAGTTTTATAGCACGAGCTTATGGGCATAAAAGAACCAAAGTTAACATCTGCTTTTAAGAAGCCCCATGAAAAATAAATTAATTTAATATATGTTCACGTACCTATTTTGTCTTCAACATAGAACAAAATTCCTTCCATATATCTGTACTCACCTGAAAAAATAAGAAAAACTGCATTATTTACTATATAACTAATAGTAATAATAATAATAATAATAATAATAATAATATACAAAAATGTCAAAACATCTCAAGAAATCGCAACCTGATTTCAAAACGTAGTAACTGATAAATATCCTGACATTGTGAAATCATACATTTTCTATCATTTACAAATTCAGGCAATACTCCCTATCTATTAATGGTTCGGAATCACTATACTCGTATAACACATGCATATTCATAACCTTTTTCTTCCATAACACAAATAAATGCAATCTAGGACATTTTGTAACACAAATTAAGGTTCCAGATAACATAAATAATGAAATACATCACAATTATTTCAACCTCTACTCATTATAAACAATTAACACGGAATACGCATCACACCCAAGGCACTATGTGATCATTTCCGCTGTCAACATTCACAATCGGAACATTGCGGAAGATACGGAGAGCTGTCATCACTTGGGGAAAGCGCACCGAGGATTGAAGGCCCTAAGCCGCAAAGCGTAGCCAAGGGATGTTTTTTATAAGAAGAAGCAGTTGCGGCCGGAACGACGACAGTGCCTAGCCTTATAGTCTGTGAAGCTAAACGACAATGTACTTCAAATGTTGCCGACATTGATTTAGCGACTTTTTGCCGATTATTTTAGCGACTTCCATCTCAAAATGACACCGTTTCTTCTATATAAGTGTCGTCGCTATGAACGGAGGGTAGGTGGGCTAGAGCATTTCATTCGAGCAACATCTAGTGATTAACTCTTTTCTTTAACATTCTGGGTTATTGTATATGCACTCTTTACTCGATTTGGTAAGTAATTCTTTGTAAAAACATGCATACGTTATAATATTCATTAAAAAGTGGTTCCTCTATCCACGTTAGGTTATCTAGGATACAGTCTGGCTCCGATACGATGTCGAATTAAGCTATAATGCCTAGTTGCACGCAACATGTGGAAACAGAATTCAAATGTTTATAACAGAAACATGGAGGAATAAATTTTGAATTGTAATCTTGCGAGGGAAAAGAAAGAAGAAGAAAAAAAACACCAAAAACTTTCAGGCATCTTCCTGACACAAACATAACTCAAAAACGAAATGGTTGATGCTATGTATACCAAACCTGATATTTAAGTTTAATATTGTAGGGTGTGATACCAAGATTTTCAAGAGCAACTTCCGAAAACAAACTAACCTTTTCATGGAAAATGATGCGTTATTGTTTCATAGGTTTAAGATGAGAAATCCTTAATATATAAATCTTACTTAAGAAATTCAACTTTGCTTTTCTTTCTTACAAAAAAAGAAAAGGTTTTTGTATAATTAAAAGTAGCCATTTCAATGCACATTGCAAAATTTGACTATTGTTAACTTATATATAGGTATATATGTATATATACCATGTGAGTCAGCTGCGCCCATTATTTTTTTAAATTTATGCAACGTGCTAAGCGACATATGTGACTTACGTCTTTCTTGAATGCCTTTTAAAGACTGATTTGCATAACACTTTATAGAAGAGGGATACGTAACTCAGTGCATAAATGTTTTACGGGACAGAATGCAATCGCTATGTATGTCGATGTAAAAAACATCCCATCCTGACACTGAGAGCTGCAGTAGCAATTTTAGCCAATTTTACAAACGTTTATTCTAGCATACATCCATGCAGCCCTTTGAAAACGCCCTGAAGGAGCAACCTATCACGTGCATGGTTGACAAAAACCATTTGTAAACAAAATGGCGGATCTACGCAGTGCGACCAATTGGATTTAAGCCGTTAGTAATGTACAGTCTTGTCAAAAAATGCTAAGTATTAGGTAGACAATTTATTTTATTTTACAAACTATGGCGTATTTCAGGTCATACAGTAATTGTAATGACTGATGTAGTTTATTTGTCTGAATTAAAACTACCAAACCGAGCTCAAAACACTGTATGATGCTTCATAAAGAGTGTAAAGATTCGAGGTGGGGTCTAGTTCTGCGATTACTAATTCGTATAGGAACCTTAGCTCTCAAGGTAGCATTGGCTGAACGGTATTATCATGATTCCTTTAACACTGTGCCACTTTAATTCGGGTTTAAATCCTTCGGGTGAATTTCAAACGTTTTATTACCTTTGGTTTATCTCTTTGGGCCTATAATTTGATATTATGATATAAATAACATTTTTGATAACATTATAAGTGCGTACAAAATAGAATAATCCTCATGTTTTCCACCGCAAACCCCAAAACATATACGGGCACACTCATACGTGAAGAATGCAGGCAGATTACACCGCACATGTTACAGCATGCAAGAAGATCTCTCCGGCAACGTACACAAATGTGCATTGATGAAGGAGGTCGTCATTTTGAACATTTACTTCCTTGATGAAATCCACGCTCTTTAACAATTTATTATTCCGTTTACCCGTGAACTTAGCACATTTTCAATTCCTATGTCAATAGAAGAAGTGAAACATAAGGTTTAAACATGAAACAAAAACTGTTATATTTAATATCGTCGATATTCGCCCAAGAGAATGAAAGCTAACTACGTAACATGGTTTACAACACCAGATACGGTACACATTATTAAGGTAAACATGATACAGAATTATCTGATTTTAATTCTTGTGTCTTTGGCTCACAGGAGAGCCAATAACAAAAATAAATAAATAAATTAGTACACTAAGATACAGAAAATAAACACAAGGAGAGAGAAAAAAAAGAACCCGAATAATTTTATATTTGTATCAGATTCGAACCTCCGAAGCTAACCTTTGCTTTACCACATTCCGGCAGCTAAACCACTCGGCCAGAACCCACGTAGTTTATCCCACTCTTCGGGAAAACGTTCTTCTATCTCCTTGCAAGCATTATATCCATGAAACGCCATCTTTTGTAAGGATTTCGCAGCTCTTTGGTTCTCATTCAGGCCTTTAATCATTAATGGGGATTGCGTATAGCATCAAACAGAACGGCAGAGCTACAATAACAGTTTTTTTGCTAAAAGGGCCAATGTTTTCACATTAGACCATAAACTGCGGGTTGCATAGATACGAATACCTAGGAGCAGCTGACTCACCTGGTATAGTAACGGTGAAAGGCGAAGAGCAGTGGACAGCATAAACGCACATTTATAACGCAGTATTCGATTACTAACTGAATCGCCAGCAATATTACCTAAATCAAAATATTAAATTCAGTACTGTCATTCAACAAATTACCTAGGATTACAAATTACATTTAGCTGACCGTTTAGCTTTGTGGTTTACTTGCAAACATGCCATAAACTGTACTTCAGTTTCCTGTAATAGCATTGGAATGGGGAAAAAAGACATTTTTAGAAGCTTGGCATTATCCACTAATGCGATGATCCTCATTGTGACCAACTTTGGTTTTAGTCCAATCACATGGATTGCCCTTTGTATTTGCACATGTTTAATAACTCGATTTGGTTTGATTATGTTTTTTCACATGATTAATTTCTTATGGGGCTCCCATTGTCTGTTCGCAATAAAACTCGCCATTTCAATCTATCGCTATTCGTTGTAGAGTGAACCTATATGTTATATTGGAAGCTTTCTTTGATCTAAACGTTATTCATTTGTCTAACTTGCAGAAAGATTAAATGAAAGAAATTATGAATTAAGAAGAAACTGAAATGGAAGTGAACTTACAGAAGCAGCAGAAAGAATAACACTAAAAAGTACTTACCCAAAAAATCCGGAAAGCAATATGGTATATAGCATTTAATCGCTTCATTGCCTGGTGTAAGGCAAAATGTGACGAAAATACTCGTAACCTCACTGAAAATGACTGCTAGCGAATCAACAAAACATCAAAACATCTGACATATGGCTTTTTTTAACGTCATTTCTCTTGTATTCTAAACGTGATCTCTGTTAGTTTCACAAAATACTACACAAAATTTAGATCTAGAAACACACAATTTGATAATCCATCAAAAGTACACGATATTGGATTCATGAAAACCTCCAAAAAACATATTTTGAAAACGTACGCGCGCGCGCGTGTGTGTGAGTGAGAAAGAGAGAGAGAGAGAACGGCATAACTCAAAAACTAATAGTTGGATAAACATCCACTTAGTATTCATATTCAGCACCTTCCAAAGAGTGGGGATTTTCCAAGAAAGTCCGCCCATTTATTTGTTATTTACTCACAAATGGCACTAACGATGTTAATCAGGATACCATTTGTTTAAGATTCGCATTTTCATGACTATTAAAATGTACATCCTTAATTTTCTACAAATAGGTCCCTTTCATTCGGAATTAATTTTGTATAAATGGTAAACCATTAAATGAACGAAAAGGTAGATCTCGTCAAAATACAAATTTGTCTTATTTACTGAAGTTAACAATTTCTGAGATCTATGCTCTTGATTTTGAATTTTACATTATTTTATATATCTTTAAGTGTTAAGCCGCAATTCTTTGGTTTCTCGTAATGCCATGCAAGTAGTGAAATTTAAAATCCCGCATATCCGACTCGTATTCTAAAGATTTGATAAGCCCTTCGGTTTCCTGTATCCCGCTTGTACCTACAACGAAGTGTATAATGAAAATATTTCTGCAAATGTTTATCTCAATTAATGAGAAATTTGAAGATGGTTGTTTGTTACGTTATTTATTAGCACCACGCTTTGGGCGTCAATTTGAAGAAGCTTGTATTCAAGGAGTTGTATTATATTTCAACTGTTGGGGAGCCGAACACTTGAAGTAGTTGCAACCGCACGTATAGTAAACAGTTTCCGGTAGCCTACGCCCCAAATGTACTTTCAGGTGGCCTTTGCCCCAAGTTTAAAAAAATATTATCTTTGTAATTTGACTGTTTCTTTAAATATTATATATTTATGTTTGCCTCGGCTGCGTCAGTATTATTGTTTAAGAGGCATGAATGTCTTGGCAGGGTTGTGGTGCGACAAGAATGTAGGCTTACAAAGATTATTATTTTACTTCACTCCTTTTATTAATGCTTGACACGATTTAAATAACACTTCACTGATATAGAGAGCTGTGAGATTCTTTAATTAATTACTTGCACTTTTTAACACGTAAACTATTTTCGTCTCACACGAATGCGTATTAAATCTCTTGAGGGCACTGGTTAGTAACGCTGTCTTCAGGCAACTGAACTCTAAATTTGTAAAATTTTCTCCTTTTCAGTTTTTGATTGGCTAATCCTACTCCAATAGAATACTTTCATTTAACTAAAGCTTTTTCTGGTTGTTGGTTGGCTATTTTATAAACTGTCACAAAAATTTCATCATTGTTGCTCCAATAATGACTAGTAGCGTTATTAAACATTCTTATTCATTATTGCTTCAACCTCATTGTTAACAACTTTTAACCTATTATTCTCACAGCTCCTACATTATTAAATTCGTAATACATTCATATAACATTATTAAACATGTATACAATAATATAAACTTATATAATGACTGTAATATACACTTTTTATATATCGTTACATACACATAATTGCTTTAAGGCGGGCTGTTGTTGAATTTATATGTTATATAGTTAGACTGAAATCATTTAAGTGTTAAAAATACTGCCTCAAATAGTAAAATAAGTTTTTATAAGAATATTTTATAAAAGAGATATAAATATAAATTATTGAGGGCAATTAATGTATCACATATTTTAATAATACATTCGGCCAATAGTATACGCGTATAATTTTAGGTCATATATGAAAGCACATATTTATCCGTTTTAAGCACATATAAATGCTATCCCTCCTGATGATTTATTTATGTATGAATGACAAATGTTGTTCACCCATGTGCAGCCTGGACCACACGTAAACAACAATGGAACCAGTGGGGTCCTTGCTGTAATAAACTCGCCTACCTCAACACCACTTTGTGTTCTGCTTTTTGACGTACGTGCACTTAATGACACAACCCCTTGTTCCACTTCATCTTTGTCTACTTGAAAGGAACCATACCGAAGGGAATGCTTTTTACTTCAACCGAAAATAACATTAAGATGTACTTTAATGAGAGCAATTTGTAAAGAGCCGGTAATACAAGGCTGGCCCTTCATCTAAACCATTCTTCTTCTTTTTAATTATTACGGCACGTCCTACGATTGTACGTGATGCCTTAAAGTTACAAAAAGAGTTGTTTTGAACTGCACGTACAACTAGAATCTGTTTTACTGAACCTGTAATTCTGCAAGACAGCAAAAATAACTCTATTCATGTACGTGAACCTACAGGTTTTGTATACTATCTTTCTGCTACAAACAAACGAGAATATTATAGCTTATCACGCTTTAACAAGACCAATACGAAAATGTAATTCGTTACTTACATTTTCCACATGAATGGAAAGGACCTGCGTTTAATTACAAGTGGGAAATAGAATAAAATACTCTTCTTACCCTTAAGTTACAACGTCGGACAGAGGCTGAATAACTTACTATAAACACGCCTGAGACTACTATGGCATCTCTCGCGCTCCTATCATGTGTTTTCGTATTATAAACATCAACAATATGATATTTATAAATTTACGGAAAGTTTAAAGTAAACTAAGATGGTCGAATTCTTAGTATCGTTTATTAAACATTTAAATATATTAGTATACTTTGTTTTAATGCATTTCCTTAAATTATTAAATAAAAATACAAATCTTACTTTATTTATTCTAACTACGTGCTTCAATAAGCACCCGAGCTGTTTTTTTTATTTCTTAATTTGATAGCTTCAAAATACAGTTGCTATTTGGATTTTACATTAAGTGATGATAATAATTTAAATTAAAACATTGCTTTTCTGTTATTGCTTCATTAAAACTTAAATGCTTATGTTTTGGTTTTAGTTACTGAAAATACATGAAATACTTTTTGTCTTTGGAAGCGAACACTATTAACAGCAGTATTCGCGGCGGCATCGGAGAGCAATAACGCATTCTATTCCGCGACGTATATCACCTAGCCCGTCAAACGCTACTTTCCTATCCACCTACAAGTGAAAGCGCGCTGTTGCAAAACGTATTTCGTTTTCACAGCATTATTCTACAAAGATGGAACAAAGTGTTAATAAAACGTTTCATTGCACTCATTGATATATAAAATGAACATAAAAATTATAACGGTTATTTCGTCAGCCCATGTTCTGTTTCCACTGGAAGAATAATCCTATCGCTGCTGAAATTGAACTACTCAATTGATTTTTGCTACGTTTCTTATCTACCCCTTCCGAGTGTTGGGAATCTCGAGAAGGTTCTTAACTACTACGGCTATTATTTTCTGAAAGCTTCTCGACTTTCGGAAACAATATATCTGACGGAGCCATGAATCCAAAGGCATCTATAATGCGCACGATACCGCCTCTTACTTAACTGAGGTAAAAACAAAGTAAATTTTAAGTTACGCCATATTATTTTTTTAGAGTAACTATGAAAAGGTTTATTCCTTGGGCACTTATTCCATGCAAGAGAAACGAGTTGTGTTCACATTTATGACAGTTGTCAGGAAGGTAAAGTACACACACAGAAGTCTAATGATACAAGCGCACGGAGGAACTGAGCAATTATCGGTATCGATTCTTATAGATCTAACAGAAGACCGCGTACCATTAATCACCTATTATCTTGATCGGCGATGATGAAAGCTAATGTCACATGTCAGCTAGGTAGCATCCTCATTTACATCATCACGTGACGTTCATTAAGCAGTCTAGCGGTCCCTGTGAAATACGCATGTATCTAACCTAGGCACCTGCTTTGCATTCAATTCACTGCATTATATTTGTTTCTCAAAGGTCCTATTTGGCTCTTTAATTTATTTATACAGAGTTATTGTAGAATTATTGCTTGAAACTTGTAGAAAGTGTTGAATTTCTAATTGTACAACACTTCCGGGTAATATCGATGTAATTCTGATAAGATTTTTCATAAACGTTCAGAATAATGAACGCCAAAGTTCTAATATAATACATCTTAATTAAATCATAAATCGTAATTCAATCACATCGTAAATTGTGCACGATGCAATGGTTTTGATTCATTTAGACAGCACTTAACTATTCTTCCCATTACTCTCCCTTCTCCTTCCTCCTCTCCTTCCTCCTCGAGTATTAATGAAAATAATATTCTGTTGGAATAGTTAAAAAGTAAAATAACCTAAACTTCATTATTATTGAAGTAGAGAATAATTGATAGGTGAATAGAATATACGTAAAATATTACTCTATCAGTATGCGCAACATTCCGAATGTTTAAAAAATAAGTAAAATAGAGCAAATTTGTAATTAGAATAGTCCAAAAATCTTGTAAACAGGCAAACAAAAATAAAAATCTGATCATTTTCCCTCGCCATTATCATTTATTTTTATATTCCTTCTGTAAAATATTCCCACGAAAGCTTATTTCTCTATCCGATTCATGTTCATTGAGATAAATATTTGCAGAGTTGCTTTTATTACACATTTCGTTGTACGTATAAGGAGAATATTAGAGGCTGAAGTGATAGTCAAATTCCATGCTATTTACGTGATCATGATGAATGGGTACTTAACACTACAAGAAAGTCTAAAGTATTTGAAAAATCAAGTCATTAACAACCAATATACCCAAAATTGTCAATGCCCAAAAAAGTGTAATTCACACAAAGTGTGAGTTTTAGCAATGCCTATAATTTTTGTGTATGAAATTTAAGCCCAGCGATGGCCGTCTACTTTTTCGAAGCCGTACCCTTTACTTCATTATCTGCTGTTTATTCTGCTGCTAGCTGTTGTGGCTGGCTATGAGATCTTTCTCTCAGGATATGCGTGGGCGTATTTTGAAAGGATAGCACCAGTTTAAACTGCCTGAGAAATTTAATGTGATCTAATACTTGGGCTATTGAAGCGAGTTGCCGACCTTTTAAAGATAAAGAATGAAACTGATTATGAATCGTAGCACTCGAAACTATAACAATTGAATTCTTATGCCTACTAACTTTGCAGTAGAAATTTGACGGTTGAAATAACTGTTTCCGCAGTAAAAGAAACTAGAAACGTAACTTGACGTGAGTCGCTAAAATGCTTACCGGCAAAACCCCTCGCGGCTACCGCTAAACAACTGATAACCCGGCAGAGGCGTTTTAATAAAAACGAGAAACCATCAAGTTAGGAACGCACCGAGGGTTGGTGGCGAGAGAAGGTGGAAGCGATTGTGACCTGGCACTGTTCTCTGTAAACAAATATGATGTGCAGTTTGAAGGCGGTATACCCTACTTCGACAGCAAGTAGACCAGAATTAAGGAGTATTAGAAGAAGAAAAGGGTGTTTAGCTATTGATAGTGTACAATAAAGTTACCTCATGATTTAATTAAAGTATTAACATACAGAAATCTGAGTTACATTGTCCTTTCTTTTACATCGAAAGCTGTAAATTTTTTAAAACCAATATCTGCTCTTATTGGCGTATGACATAGATCCTCGAAAAATTTTGATTCATAGTTTGGAGCTGAGGAGACTTTTCAGTCTCCACTTTCCTCATTGTTCCTTTCTAATAATGTAACATGTTTCTTATGTTTGATTGCATTACAGGTTGTTTAACATGATGTTTTAAATGTCCTTTGAGCTGTAGTGTTACATCTGATTGTTTTGACATTTGTGCTGAAATCTTGCATGTAAAATTCCGCTATAAACAACGCGGATGATTTTTTTATGTATGTATGAACTCTTCTTTACTCTAGACTCTTTACCACAGTATTCCATTGGTTTGTATACATGAATAAATGGACAGCTGCAACGAAACTGGCTGTTTTGGAGGGAAGGGGAGGAGGTGTGTGTCACAGTTCCTGACGTCACTTATATTCCGTGCAGTAACAAAACTGCTCTGTTTACTTACTAAAACCCCTCTGCCTGCTGGTAACCCAGCGTAGTCTTAGGAGTTACGAACTGCGATCACCGCATAAGAGTAAGCCCCAAAGCTGTACATGAAGAAAATAAAGGACGATATAACTTTAATTTTAGCAATAAACCTCTTTTACTACTTACGCTCCGCCAACTTTAGAACTACCTCACCAAGTCGTCTCCTTACCCGAGTAATATTACAATTCTTACGTGTACGTCTATCACCTTGTTGCTTTGAGATACCTCCCTGCGTCTCAGAATTTCATTCCCTTTCTCTTTTACAGACTTCTGGTATGCCTGACTGCTTAAACGTACCGAATTCGCCGCTTAACTGCATTCCGAGGACTTTTATACTAACGTGTTCACTACTTCGGCTGTCGCTAGTGACTTTGCTTAACATGACATAACCTTTTCTTTGAAACAAAACTTCCCAAAGCAAGCTTATTACATTATACCTTGATTTAAGATACGAAAATTATTTATCTTTGTTGTTTTTTCTCTATCCTACTATTATTTGTTTAATCAATTATTTATATCCTCCTGACAATAATTACGGTATCATGCCTTTTGGTTTGCTAGTTACACAAAATTACGCAAAACACATTCTGCATGAAGAGGACTTTACTAGATTTTTCCCAGAAAATTCAAGAAATACTTTTATTTGCCATGTAAATATCTAAAACATTTGGTATTTTAATGAAAAGCATTAAAACCATTTTTGAGAAAAAAAGAAAGAATCCCTCTAAAAGTTAGGTTACTGTGGGGAAAGTTCCTTGAAAATCCTCGAGTACCATCTCCCTTGGAAGGTGCTGAAAATTAACCCTCAACCCAAATTATATAGAAATTTACTTGCTGTATTTTATTTTCTCAAAATTGCATTAGCTTATTTAATTAAAGTGCCATATTTTTAAGATATTTTCATTCCAAATATTATAAATACCTTGAATTTTCTACGAACAGCCTGTGGAGTCCCCTTTATTCTGAACTAATGTATAATTGTAATAACTAATAAATCAAAAAAACGTACGACATGAAAATGTGGTTCTCGTTAAACCCACAATTTATATGAAACAAAATTTGTTGTGTCAGCCATTTATGAGATAGTATTCGTTACTATTGATTTCAATTTATCATTTTTTGAAGCACTGTCACCATTCAGTTATGTCTCGCAATGTCATGAAAATGGTATGCAATTTGAAAGCCAGCAACAGCGATCCACGTTTTAAACATCTGACTATCGTTTTACTCTTCTACAACAAAATGTGCGATGAATCTATTACTGTAAATGCTATCTCAATTAACATGAAGTGTAAAGAAGAATACGCTTTTGAAATAAAAATCTGTAGAAGATACGTAAAAAAAATCTGATGTGTTACATTCACATGACTTTCTCTACCCTCTATAATTTCTTAATGAGTATAAAAACTATCCTTCAAAAACAATTCTAACCATTAATAACGTGTATCTCAGAAATGGTGTATTCCACAAAAAGCTTATTTGAAATAAATTGTGTTTAAAAGGGATTTACATTTTTGTGTAGTACCTTTTCGTCTATCACCTATCGTTCACCAGCTGTACAAGATTATACAAAATTCCTTTCGAATGAAAAAGACTTCACAGGTTATTCCCAGAAAATTCAAGATATGCATTTTATTGTTATGTAAATATAATTTACATATATTTATATAATTTACATATATTTAATATATGGCATTTTAATCAAAATCATTAGATCCGTTTTTGAGAAAATCAAACATTTCTAAAAATGTACCATGTAAGGGATAGTTGTGGGTAGGGGAATTTTCTTAAAAATGTTTGAGTCGCATCTTTGGAAGATACTGAACTTAAATACCAATTTTGGTATTTATCCGACTTTTTGTTTTTCAGTTATGTTGTTCACACACGTACACTCATACGCACGATCTTTTTGTAAACATGCTTTTCTTGTAGTTAGGGAACCTCAGGGCATGTATTTTCGGTGAAATCTCGGTATCGAATTTTTGGATGGAATGCAATACCTTCTCTGCTTATTATGTACGTTGTAGGTAAAGCAATAAAATAAAAGTAATAGGTACTAATTATGCTTTGTAATGCACACTATGTAATAATAACACGTAAAACTAATGATACTATGTAAACTATAATGTGTAATGGACACTATGTAATAATAACACGTAAAACTAATGATACTATGTAAACTATAATGTGTAATGGACACTATGTAATAATAACACGTAAAACTAATGATACTATGTAAACTATAATGTGTAATGGACACTATGTAATAATAACACGTAAAACTAATGATACTATGTAAACTATAATGTGTAATGGACACTATGTAATAATAACACGTAAAACTAATGATACTATGTAAACTATAATGTGTAATGCACACTATGTAATAATAACACGTAAAACTAATGATACTATGTAAACTATAATGTGTAATGGACACTATGTAATAATAACACGTAAAACTAATGATACTATGTAAACTATAATGTGTAATGCACACTATGTAATAATAACACGTAAAACTAATGATACTATGTAAACTATAATGTGTAATGGACACTATGTAATAATAACACGTAAAACTAATGATACTATGTAAACTATAATGTGTAATGCACACTATGTAATAATAACACGTAAAACTAATGATACTATGTAAACTATAATGTGTAATGCACACTATGTAATAATAACACGTAAAACTAATGATACTATGTAAACTATAATGTGTAATGGACACTATGTAATAATAACACGTAAAACTAATGATACTATGTAAACTATAATGTGTAATGGACACTATGTAATAATAACACGTAAAACTAATGATACTATGTAAACTATAATGTGTAATGCACACTATGTAATAATAACACGTAAAACTAATGATACTATGTAAACTATAATGTGTAATGGACACTATGTAATAATAACACGTAAAACTAATGATACTATATAAACTATAATGTGTAATGGACACTATGTAATAATAACACGTAAAACTAATGATACTATGTAAACTATAATGTGTAATGGACACTATGTAATAATAACACGTAAAACTAATGATACTATATAAACTATAATGTGTAATGGACACTATGTAATAATAACACGTAAAACTAATGATACTATGTAAACTATAATGTGTAATGGACACTATGTAATAATAACACGTAAAACTAATGATACTATGTAAACTATAATGTGTAATGCACACTATGTAATAATAACACGTAAAACTAATGATACTATGTAAACTATAATGTGTAATGGACACTATGTAATAATAACACGTAAAACTAATGATACTATGTAAACTATAATGTGTAATGGACACTATGTAATAATAACACGTAAAACTAATGATACTATGTAAACTATAATGTGTAATGGACACTATGTAATAATAACACGTAAAACTAATGATACTATGTAAACTATAATGTGTAATGGACACTATGTAATAATAACACGTAAAACTAATGATACTATGTAAACTATAATGTGTAATGGACACTATGTAATAATAACACGTAAAACTAATGATACTATGTAAACTATAATGTGTAATGGACACTATGTAATAATAACACGTAAAACTAATGATACTATGTAAACTATAATGTGTAATGGACACTATGTAATAATAACACGTAAAACTAATGATACTATGTAAACTATAATGTGTAATGGACACTATGTAATAATAACACGTAAAACTAATGATACTATGTAAACTATAATGTGTAATGGACACCCGCTGTCATGTTCATATATAAATAAATACCCGTTAACGTTAAATAACAGTCACAACCGTTACTATTATTCGAAAATTAACGGCGTGTTACAGTTTTTAGTAAATAACACTTATGGTATGTTTAAGCATTTATCAAGAGTGTGTAATTAATTTGCATAGGTAATTCTAAATGTCGAATTTTGAATAGAATGCTCTATGAATCCTCAGCATATTTTATGATGTTCATTTATGACAACCTGTTGAGATTCACGAACATGACTGGTGAAGATGCAGACGATGAAAGGCATTGCACGCAAACCGTCAACGTGATACTATGCAAAACAACAAAAGGCAGAAACATCAATCATGGCTCCATACAAAAGCTAGCTGATGATTCCAAACCAGTCACGTCAGAGATGTCAAACATGTTACTGTCGGAAAGGAAGACGGAAACTTATCATTGTTCCGTGTTTTAACAGTTGCGGTCGACACAAAGGACGTTGATCTGCTAGCAGAGACATCTGTGGTCGCGGTGATGATGAGGTTGATGTTCGGGAATGTTTCTGTTGGAGTAGAGGTCACTTCGTCATGGTTATAAAATGTTCAAGTTCATGTATAAAAGTATACAGAAGGAATCAAAGCTAAGGCGAGGAAAATAGAATTTTAAGGATGTTCGATACTGGAACTGCTAATCTCTACAAATTGCAACTAATTTAACAGTTCGTTTTATCAAAGATTTGTTCATTCTAATTACAGTACAAAATATATTTTTCGAAGCTAGCGTTTTCTTTTCACTCATACGTGGTAAGCTAAAATTCCTGTACTCAGTTCGTTTTGTATTTTTACGGCAAACGTTACTTAAATGTGTTTAATACTTCAACTATTGATTTCCAGATATTGTTGCAGACATACAATGTAATCATTAGTTGTATTTTATAATTTAAATCTTACTGCCTTTATTTCCTTTTATTTGTTAACAGTTACTTACAATTTAATTCAGCAGCATTTAAATATTTTTTTTTGGCGCAAGCAGGCATAATACCTTCAGGTGTTGACTTTGTCAACACTAGCAGGCATGAATAATCGTTCACCAGAGGCTAGCGCGCTGACCTAAATAGTGCTTTTGAACAGCGATAGTGATTCATTTTATTTTCGCATAAGCATTTCTATTATTAACTATCATCGAAAAACATGCGTTCAGTGGTTTGCAAACTCGGAAATGAAAAGCTGACTCATTTCTCTAGATCGTAATGGTATTTTTTCTTCCCTACGGGTTCCAAATTTATTTAGTCAACATTAGATTCCACCAAATCCTTGTCGTGTCTCTCTATGACGGGTTTAAAACGAATCCCAAGTATCAATTTGAAGCAATGAGTGATGTTATATTCGATATGAAACGAAGGCCGAGTGGATACGGTCGGACAGAAACAATGAATTATACTTTGATTGGTGTAAGCAGGCAAGCTAGCCCAATTTGACATTATCAACGAGTCGACTTTGCAGAAGGAGGGATGGGTGAGAAATGAGTTACAGCTAAAATACACAACAGCTGTTTATAACTATGTCAAGCGTTTGTTCTGAAGTAGACTGGACACGGAGTCTAAAATGACTGCCGCTCGAATTATTTCTGCCACAGGCATATTATTTCGATTTATTTAGCCATTGAAATTACTTCTTTGTGAATTAATAATGTGTGATAACTAAAATAATATAGTTTACGACTCTGATTAAATATTGTTATGCTTATTATGATCATGTTTATTATTATTATTATTATTATTATTATTAAATTATGTAGCCTAGCCTGCTTCGACTTCAAATTATTAAAGCTCGTTTTGCCATCTGAATAAGGGTATTCTTGTGTCTATATATCCATTTAGTGATAGGAAAATAGAAGCTATGGTTACCTGGAATATATTATTATTATTATTATTATTATTATTATTATTATTATTATTATTAACTAAATTGCAGGAAAATAGATACTCATGGGCAGTGTTACGCTCCGCCTAATTTTTGGAATGAGTAAGCAACTTGTCAATAAAGTGGTTAGAATTACGCAAAGGGCAGGTGGAAAAATGACACCTGGAGAGGATAGAGCTACATATCTAGTTTTAACTTACATTACCTCTTTCCTGATTTGCCACTTTTTCTACTCCCAAATGTACGTTGCATACAGAGACAGAGGGAGAATGGTAGAGGGAGAGAGAGGTTACAGAGTGCGAAAAAGGAGAAAGAGACATAGAGAGAATGAAGGATGGAGAGAGAAAGGATATCCCACATTTAATCCAATAATGCCAGCGAAAGCTGCGAGTTCAGATAGTACGATCAGTAGTGCAAGGTCGACAGTCTATTGTTCTTTCCTTCGTCGCGGTCGCCGCGGTGATGCACCTCCATGTCTGATGGCGCTAAGGTAGTGGCTTTGTGAAGCAGAAAGAGAAATGAGTCATAAGACATCAGTGGCTACTGTGGTTTGGATATAAAATGTTTCCACCCGATCCCGTATAATTTATGAACCATTATCAAGTAAGGCTATTTTTAGGGGGTGACAAACATATGCTAACAATGTGGAAGTCGGCGATTTTCCGTCCATGGATACTCCCCGCCCTTAAGGTAAACATGGTATTTAGCATTACGTCATCCACAGGAAAGAACCTTTGATCTGAAACCTATTTCATTTGGACTGTGCGGGCGGAGCTAATTTGTCACGACGAACAAATTGTATGGCCAGACAATGCTTTGGACTGAAAACCGGCGCGATAGATCAAATAAAGCAGATACACGTTAAGGTTTAAGAGGATGAATCAATAAAAATCCTTTTTAATAGCCTTCAATCAGAATTTAATCATGGCCTTTTATTATTACTTTAAGCTGCATATAAATATACATTTTATTTTGTACGTTATTGGGTTCAGAATATAATTTTATGCTATTACCACAAATGACTGAACGATGAATTTTTAAACAAAATATCTTTAAAAACGTATGGCATATACTTGTCATAGTGCAAAAATTGAGTATTATGTATGGCTTAACTAAAAAAAAACTTTTAATTTGTGATTATCTTACAGAAGTTTTGATTTTATCAAATTGAAGAAATTACAAATAAGCTTATGCACAGGGAATGACATTTCAAGCGGAATTTGTTTGACTGTTCTACAATTCGAAGCAAAGTAATTAACAATTAGATGAAATATAATCCATGCGTAATAAAACCACCAATTAAGTTCTAATTGCACCTTTCGGCGTTTTCTGGAAAAGGTTATGGTAGCTTTATTGATGTTGTGTAATTGGTGCTAAAACAGTTTATGTTTCTAACCATACAACTTTTATTTTGTCTATTACATAACTATAGCAGGTAGAGACGGTATTACGTCCACTCATATTTCAACATCGTGATGTATATTTTATGGTCCCCTAAATGAAAGAAGTAGTTTTTGAAAAACGTTCCTGTGTGGGTTTCTTCAAAAAGGGGTCGCTACGAGGGCGACACTGAATATTTTTAGAAGACTAAAGAAGGATTAGTTTTAAAAGATTTAAATGTATTTATTGTTTTTCAAAATATTCCCCTTTAACATTACATGTTTGCATTGTATTAAACCACCCTTAAAGCAATGGTGCCACTCTTCATGAGGCACTTCATAAACCAGGTTTTTATGATGTTCCACTACTTTGCCTGCTGACTAAAAAAGTGACTCCACGCATTTTATCTTTAATTTTTATAAACAAACAAAATATATATAACAAGGTGCTAGGTCAGGGCTGTATGGTGGAGGGCGCATGCTGCTGACCTTTAGGATGTTCAGATACTCAGTTGTTAGTTTTACTGTATGCGACGATGCGTTGTCATGATTAACATTATTTTTCCTTTGAGGTTTTTCACGAACTTTTTTAAAAAAAATGCGGTAAACAGACATTTGTGTACCAATCGCCAGTAACGGCATGTCTGTAACATAGTTGTAATGTGGCCCGTTTTAGAAAAAGAACTAGCCACTATCTTCTTACCAGCACTGCGAATTTGTGGACTTTTGCAGGCTTCTATTCTGTTCGAAAGATTCATTGAGCCAACTGTTTTTCAGGATTAGAACAATAAACCTAAGATTCATTACCAGTAACGATATTCCGAAGCAAATTTGAAGTGCCGCCTTAGAATTTTTCCAGTGTTTTTCAGCACTAATCAATTCGTTGTGATTTGTGATTGGCAGTCAGTTTTTGTGAAATCCATCGACTACAAAGTTTTCTCACGTCTGTTGATATAACATATTTTGGATTTGTCTTATACTAATGCCCAATGTTGCACGAATAAATTCATAAGATATCTGTCGATCTTATACCAGTTTTGCTCGAAAAGCGGCAATATTTTCATTGTATCAGCAGTTCCTGGACGTCCACGAAATTCATCACTAGGAAAAAAGCCGATTTCGTTTGAATTCACTGTACCAATTACAACTTGTTGCCTTAGATAGGATTTCTTCGCCAAATACATTTCCAAGCGAACTTCACATTGTTTAGGTGTTAATGGCAATTTAAAAGCGTAAAAAATCATAGCCAAGAAGTTTTTCCTAGTCAATTCATTTTTGTGTGAACACAAAATCTATAAATGACGTCAATTAAATTATTAGAGCAAATCAAACAAACTACTCGTACATGGCAACCACCTCGTAGCTATCAAATATAAATAAATATCATTTGCTTCTAGAAACATGGCATTCTAAAAGTTTTCAGTATTGTCCTCGTATATGCTAGCTCTGAAATTCTCTGAACTTTGCATAGCTTCAGGAGAAACAAACGAATAATCAACCGGTGCTTAAAATAAGTAAATAAGCTATTGAACATTCAAACCAAGAGTAACCAGTATCTGGAGATAATTAATTCCACAACGAATGTATTATATATAAGGCATTGGTTTGTAAGTCCTTGAGGCTGTGAGTCCTACTAAGAGGAGGGTAATCCGTTAAAGAAGACGAAGAATGTATTATATATAAAGTGAGTATTTTGACGAGATTTCACTTTTGTGAACTGAATTGTTGTTCATTTCTTATGATTTGCCAGTTACCTACACAAAATTATACAAAATTCAATTAGAATGAAGGTGACTTCAAAAGTTGTCCGCAGAGATTTAAATATATACATTTTATTAATGCGAAAAATGTCATGTATATTATTTTATATTTAAATCAAAACAGTTTAACTGATTTTTTTAGGAAATCCAAACTAACGAAACGTTTTCCACGTAAAGGGCAATTTGGGATGAAAGCATTTTCTTCAAAATCATCGTGTCGTATCTTCCGAAGATTCTGTGTTTAACTGCCAAGTTTGCTATTTACCCGAAATTTCGTTTTTGAGTTATAATATCGACACACACGCACATTTGGACGTTTTTCTGAAACTTTTTTTGGGATCATTGGACCTTAAAACATGTATTTCCGATCGAATATCGATCTTACTATAAGAAAGTAGTAGAGAAAGTAAAAATCAAAGCTTTTCCTTTTTATTAAGTCTTTTAATGTTACATACATTACAAAAAATGTATAGGCGTAAAATTTTGGATATGATTTGTTATATACACATTCGATAGTATGAGTATTTACGTTATACATATTTTTCTTTACTATTACTCGTGTACATAAACCGTTTACAATGAGAAGCTGTGTAACCGATCGCATTGCAAGCATAACAGGCACAAGATTGTGTACTGTAAATTTTTTTCAGATAGCAAAATCTAAAAGTAGAACTTCTAACACAGTGTACACAACTAAAAGCTTTAGATTATCGCAATAGTGTGATAATCTTTATTATGACAAACTTTGTTTTCAAATCCAATCACATGGCAATTACCCTTTGTATTTGAACATGTTTAATAACTCGACTTGGATTGACTGGCTTTTATTTTTCAGTGTCCTTTTTCATGATTAATTTCTCATGACGTTCGCATTATCTGTTCACAATACAAATCGTATACTTCAATTTATCGCAATTCGTTGTAGAGTTAACCTATTCGTTATATTGATAGTCTTCTTTATTCTTTTATATAAAACGTCATTCTTTTATTTACGATACGAGGGGCACTATTTATATTTTGAGCCTTGGCAACCCTGAATGTTGTAGGTGCCATCTGACGTTTACAATGGAATGTTTGACATTTTTGACCATAATCTACTTCAAAATTTTGTCAATAAAGCGTCATTAGTTTTGTTTACATTAACTTGAAAATTGTGTGTCAACAAAAACATGTAATTAACTCGTGAAAGTCTTCGTGCAATGATTTATTACGACCTGCGACGTGGATTATCAAGACAAGAGTGCATCGATCAACTAACTTCCACATTTGGCGATAAAGCTCCATCCTTTACCACTGTAAAATGCTGGTATAACGAATTTAATCGTGGCCGCCAGTCGCTCAATGCTGAAGTTCGTCAAGGTCATCCAAAATCAATTGTTGTGCCAGAAAACATTGATACTCCGCAAAAACTAATAATGAAAGATCGTCATGCAACATATTGTGAGATTGAGGCAACCCTAGGCATTAGTTCCACCAGCATATATAAAATATTGCATGATTATTTAGCCGTAAAAAAGGTCAGCTCTCGTTGGATCCCACATAATTTGACGCAATCTCAAAAAGATGCTCGTGTCGATTGGTGTACAAAAATGCTCAAGAAATACAATGACGGTGCCTCAAAAGACGTATATAAGATTTTAACAGGTGACGAATCATGGATCTATGCGTATGAGCCGGAACGTAAACAGCAGTCGACTGTATGGGTGTTTCAAGATGAAGCAAATCCAACAAAAATTGTTCGCACTCGAAACACTTCGAAGCAAATGGTCGCCTGCTTTTTCAGCAAAACTGGCTATGTGGCAACAGTGCCTTTAGAGGAACGTAAAATGTCAATGCCGAATGGTACACAACCATGTGTTTGCCGGAAGTCTTCGGTGAAGTAAGGAAAACCAACAAGAACCGTAGGATCTTTCTTCAAGACAATGCGTGCGCACACACATCTTATCTAACAACAGAGTATTTGAAGACTCAAAACATCGAATTGATGGGTCATCCGTCATACAATCCTGATTTGGCACCCAATGACTTCTTTTTGTTCCCGAACATCAAGAATACATTGCGTGGACAACGATTTTCCTTGGTAGAAGAAGCCGTTGATGCCTTCAAAAACCATGGTTTGGAGGTGCCTCAAGAAGACTGGAATAAATGATTTGACAAATGGTTCAAACGGATGCAAAAGTGTGTTGATCATAAAACAGAATATTTTTAAAAACAATAAAGCAGTTTTTAATCAGAAATTACTTTGTTTTAATTATTAGGCTCAAAATATAAATGGTGCTCTCGTAACCTATATACAGATTAAATTAAGGAAATTATGAATTCAGAAGAAACTGAATTGAAAGTGAAATTACAGAACAGCAGAAAGAATAACTCTAGTAGTAGTACTTACCCAACAAACTCCAGAAAACAAAATGATTATCTATGAAATAACCTACATGAAGATTAAATTAAGAAAATTATGAATTCAGAAGAAACTGAAATGAAGGCGAAATTACAAACAGCAGAAAGAATAACACATGAAGTAGGCACTTACCCCAAAAAAATCCAGAAAGCAATATGATATAGCATTTAAAGCTTCATAGCGAATCAACAAAACAAAACATCTCGCTTTTTAACGTCATTTCTCTTGTTTCTTGATCCGCGTTCTAAACTGATTTCTCTCAGTTTCGTGGTTGAATACAATATTATTTATATTTTACAAATTCGAGCGGTGTTTAAAAAATAGTATATGCCACACGTGTTAAAAGTGGTTTTAACCCTTGTATCATAATCTACTATTAAGTTTCAACTTTGTTTAGCACCCACAAAAATAGTGTGAGGCAGTATTTTTAACACTTGAATAATTTCAATTAAATTATATAATATGTAAATTCAAATACAGCCCGCCTTGAAGCATTATGTATGTAATAATTTGTAAAAATGTATGTAACAGTCATTGCAAATTCTTATATTATTGTAAACATGTTCAATAATTTTATGTGAATACATTAGGTAATTTATTAATATAAGAGCTGTGAGAATAATAAGTTTAAGGTTACTAACAATGAGGTAACCTTGAGGCAATAATGAGTTTGAGAGTTTAAATATTACTAGTCATGGTTAGAGCAACGATAATGTAAATTTTGTGACAGTTTAAAATTAGCCAATCAACAGCCAGAAAAAGCTTTAGTAAAATGCAGGTATTCTATTGGACTAGGATTAGCCAATCACAGACTTCAAATCCAGAAGTTTACGGGTTTGGACGGTTGAAATATGTTCAGTTGCTGGCGGACCTTGGTATTAACCGGATGGAAGATGTGTTCTCTAAAGAAATATTACGTATTCGTTTGAAACGAAAATTATGTTTACCGTTAACAAAGTGGAAGTATTCAATTAAAGAATCTCATAGCTCTTGATATCATTGTCGTGCTGTTTAATTTGTGTCAATTATTAATAAAAAGACGTGAATTAAAACTAAAAATCTGTGTAAGCCTACATTCTTGTCGCACCACGCCCTGATTAAGATAAACGTGTCTCTAAAGTAATACTGATGCAGTCTAGGCAAAAACAAACATAAATACTATCTATAGGAGCAGCTTAATAACAAAGTTAATATAGTATTTTAAACTTGGAGCGTAAACAACAAAAATATATCTTCAAATCGGCTTCTCATACGTAGCAGCATATTACGTAACAAACAATCTTCTTCAAAATTGACGTCCATACGTGGAGCTAAATAAAATAAATAAATGAACTCTAACAACAATATCTACTTCAAGTGTCATTACAGTTAACAAAATATTACATCACGTGTACACTGCACAGAAACAGAGGGCACAGACAGATGGAGTTACAGCGAGAAATGAGAAAGCAACAATGAAAGATGGAAAAAAATGGCGTAGCAGGGGGAAAGTAGGAGTGAGAAACAGAGGGGGAGGGAAAGGTAAAGAAGTAGAGCTAAGTGAGGCCTTGGCTCTATAATACTAGCAGAACTGGGTTCTGCTAATGTAATTATTAACTTGTTTTAAATTAAAACAAACATGTGTTATCATCGGACCAACGCCTTGGAAACTTCTAGTCAGCCTTTCTCTCCAGTGTAGTAGACTTTACTCCATTCGCTATCAAAAGGATTAGACTGAAAGCCCTGGGTTATCTTAAGGACAAACAGGATATTACGCTTTGTGCATTGTCACCCTCTCTGCTTGTATCACAAAGAACGGGCTGCAGCACGAAAGCTTCGGGAACCAGTCCTACGGTTTTACTTCGTATATACATTAAATGGAAGCAACATCATTTTGTAGCAATAGTTTAGAAAATCCAAAATTGCTGATAGCATACATTAAAGGACGAAATCGGATGTTGCATTCACATAGATTTCGTTACACACTATTGTCATTTTATAACACTTCTACAAGCTATTCTTATAAAAGCGCATTTCTGTATCTACTTCATGCTAATCGAGATAAAAGTTTGCAGAAATGGTTTCATTTCACATTTCCTTGACGATCCAAGGGATACAGGAGGCTGAAGCGATAGTCAAATCTTTTAAAAGGGGATCACTAAAGAATGATACCTTAGGATCTACTTTAAAAAAGCAGTATTAACATTGATTTCTTTATTCATTCCTCTAAAACTGTTCTTACACAAACTAATTATTATATCTATTTCTTACTAATCCAGATAGGCTTTCAATTCACATTTACACATTACATTTCAGGGTACAGTACATAAAGCGATAGTCATATTTTTAAAACGCGTGTCACTATATAGTAGTTTTGAAATTCTATATAGCGCTTTGTCCAGTTTTTAACTATCACATCTCTAATATTCTCAATGTCACTTCCCTAAGGAGAACTAGTCCAATTTTCCCGTCACTTCATTTTCTCGTGGCATAGCCTCTTCTTCCGGAGGTGGGAATCGAACAAAAAACTGCTTCAATCCCTTGCTCCGTAGCAACATTCACTGCAAGTCACAGCAGTCGTTGCAAACTCGCTCGGAGAATCGCACCGAAAACTCAGCTACCAACTCGCTCGCTCACTGACTGACTCCATTCGCGAGAACGCTTGCTTATATAGGCAATGGAATCTTATACGAAACATTCTAGAACTATCTTGACACACGTTTTGGAGGCGAGGGAAAGAAACTTCCAGAAAACTCTGGTTATCGGCTGATAGCACTCCTGATGTTAACTGTGGCGAGCGCTACTTATTGTTGTTTATTCCGACTGCCCCGCGCTGACCTCCCGATAACCTTGGTCCATAGCCGCTGCGTCACACCACTCCCTCATCTGAGCTCTGTTCGTCCCGAATAGCTCGGCGATCTGCAGCAGGGCGGTCACAATGAGCTACCATCAGCTTCCCTTGAGGTTGACATCGCATGGTAACTGTGGCCCAGGACTTGTGGCACAGATGTCGCACTTCTGGCACCGACTCTCCACATTAGGTTCCAAGATGCAAGCAATAGAATCGGCGACATAGCTTCTTCAGTGTCTTGTTCACATCCAAGTATACCTCGGTAGCATTGACATTGGTCTCCTTGAGGACTTCCTTCACTGTACTCTTCAGGAACACCAGCTGTTTCACCTTAGTTCTTCCCTCCGCGAACTCCCAACACTCTTCTCAGTACACCGGACTAGGAGTCCCACCGCGTCCAATAGTTGTTATAATTCGGGCCCCTGGGAGAAACATCCGCCCACGCGAGACATACGACAGATTCTTTATCCCTTAGGATCGGCCCTATGTCTCGATCTTCAAGGTCTTCTCGGCCCAGCTAACTGCAGATTGCACCGTGTGTGGGCGTAGGGCTGCAGCGCTCTCCGACATCTGCTGTTCTAGTCGCTCGCCCATTGCAGCCTCTATCACCCTCTTTTTTCTTTTGTCTGCCCGTATAGCCATTTTCCATTATGATCTGTATGCTCCTCCACCTCATTGTCGTCTTCCATGTCAGATTTAGTGTCTATGTACTCCTTTGCAAATCGTTTTTCAGGACTTTCACCGCTGCATTTATCTCAGTGACAAATCCTACTGGGGATTTCATTTTCTCCATTTCGCTCTGCATTTCTTCCTTAACACTCTTCATTTTTATCTCTATCTTCTCCAATCCAGATTCAATTTTCGCCTTCATCTTCTCCATTTCAGATTTCACCGCCTTCATTTCACTCACAATTTTCTCCTCCATTTCAACCAAAAATTTTTAAAACATTTCCTCCATCTTGGCATCCCACTCCTGACACCAGTATGACTTTGTCCTGAGCCGACCTCCCGATAACCTTGGGCTTTAGTCGCTGCGTCACAATACTCTTTGCATGACCACGAGAAAAAAGAAAAAGAAATAATGACTTCTCAGTTGAGAAAAGTATAAGTAACTACACGTGCGTTATGTCTTCTTAGCACTAATGTTGCGCAAAAGGATATTGTCACCGAAGCTGGATCACCTTCGTGTTTGTATCACATTCACATACTAGTGGAAATTTCCTAAGCTTGTGGAATTTGCGTCTTAACTTAACATCGTTTTACATAAAATAATGTACAAACATACATACCCTTGAATTAACACTGGGATTAATATAAATATATGTATATGTAAACATGTTAATCATATATATGATTAACATGTTTACATAATGTAGCTTGATAACATGGTGATAAAGAAAATACTGCTTCACGGTTTACCAGTTATCACAAAACTATACAAAGATCATTCAGAATGCAGAGAACTTTACATGTCATTTGTATAAATATTCAACATATGCATTTTATATGTGATGCAAATATCTCATGCATATGGTATTTTAATAAACATCAGTAGAACTATTAATAAGAACACCAAAAATGTCTAAATATTTCCGATAAGAGTATTTCGAGGTAAGGTATCTTCTTCTTCGAGCTACGGTTTAGGTGGAAGTCTGTTCCGTTTGCACATTTCCTATCGTTTCCTTGGTCGTCCCATTGTTTGTCTGGGAATTCGTCCTTCTGTCATTCTTTGTAAGTCTCTTGTCCATTTCTCTGTTTTTAATTAAGCCTAAGACGGACTACACCTACTTCTTCTTTTTCTCATTTCTTAGATGTTCCCTTGTGCAGCCTTTTGACTGAGCGTAAGAATCTAATTCCAGCTGCTTGAAGCTTACTTCGATGTTTTTCTGTATTTTTCCATGCCTAACTTCCATACTGAATGACAGGTATAGTCATATTTGAATAAAATATTAGCTTGGTCTCATTTTTTACTTGAATTTTAAATATCTGGTGAATTGTTTCACAAACTTCTTGGAATTTGTTAATTTTTGTTTTGTTTACATCGTTATCTTCTGCACGTGTTAAATCACATCATAAATATTGTTAGCCAGGCACTTGGCTATTTTCTTGAAAATATTCGTTTCGTGTACTTGTAAGACGCTGACTTGATATTTAGGTTAGTTACTTATCCGACTTTTCATTTTTCATGCGTAAAGGCTTTTCTAAATATGCTTATTAGGGGTACCGTTAATGTGATAATACGTAATTTCCAGTGAACAATTGATATCAAATTTTTAGGTGGAATGCAATACTTCTTGTACTTATTAAAGGTAATTTATAACCAAACATGAAAGTAATTTCTCTAGAGCATCGCATAAACTAACACACATTCACCAAACATCATTGTTTTTAATAATCCTACCTATCACATAGAATAAAGCTATTAATATGTTTCTTCTGTTTGTTAGATGTATCTAAGCATTAAGTGCTTACATTATGTAAATCACCAATTATTTTGCACCATAAGCAGATATTTTCACCTTTTCTTCTCCACCAGTAGTTTCCTTGCCTCCTCTTAAACCAGCTGGTAATAAAGTATTGCTAAAGTACACAGAACGAAACCACATGTTTACAATTCACGAGTATATAATCTAGCGGCGGCAACATAATCATTATCCTTGCTCGTCCTCAGGACTGTTGACGCCACCAAAAGATGGATATCACTCGTGACCATAATCGCCGTGTTGACTGTGCACAAGATAAGGCAATAAAGCACACGCCCCTCTTTTAGCTCTAAATCTGCAAACTCATATTTTCTGAAGGTCTGCTATTTGTCTTCGCGTTGAGAACTCGTACATGGACAGTCACTTAAAAGGAATGGGAGGAGACAGAATTGCAAACTTTGCAGCCTTACACTGGATTATCATTATGTTCAGTGACGTAAGCCTATGTACAGCACACCTGCCCCTCCTTTGTGTTTATTAGAACCTTCTAGGGAACAAACATAATCACATTTTCAGTTTATCTGTTGAAGCGATTAAAAAAATGTATTCACATTCAACAGAAATCCATCAGCACCACAGGGTTTAATGCGCAAAACTATTAAAGACCTACGAATGCTCAAACATTATATAAAACTACGGTCCGAAAGTTAACGACAAATAATGCACTCTTAAAGCCATGCTATTGTGAAATAACTACTATAATTCTAAATATATTTCAGTATATTTTGATTGGCATATATTTGAGGCCATTATTGTTAAGGTTAACATTATATTAATGCTTTAGTTATTAGTTAAATGCCTCGAAATACCTTTTTTATGATAATACAGCATAAAGTAAACACAGTTGCTAACTTCCGGTTTATAAAGCCATGAAAGCGTAATTTTATAAACTCTCCATTCTTATTTTTTGAGCGTAAAGCATATGCTGTCCCAGAAAAACTATTCTACAATAAAAATCCATAGAGGTTTGTTTGGCATCATCGTGTACTTGAGAAGCAAACATCACACTCATAGAAAATATCACTACTTTACAAACTTATATTATAAATAAACATTAAAATCCATTAGAAGTAATTTTCGTGTATGGGGAGTATCTGGTAACTGAGTGTGAATTAAAAGGCATTAATAATTTGATGCCATACCATTATTGTTTTAAATATAATGGCCTAAGTCTCTTATAATTACTGAGTTAGGAAACCCTACAGCCTACCAAAGTCGATATTGCTCGATTTGCTTGCTACATAGTAGCCCTGTACAGGCAAAGGTGGCTCGATGTAAACAAGCTCAAGGACGCCGAATTGAAGGGAGTGGGGTTACCAGGAACAGTATATTCGTTCCTATCGTTCATTAGTGGACCTCATTAGTGAATGAGGTGCTGGGCAGAATGGAGTCTGGATTCACTGTCGTACTAATGCCCTGATTGCTTCTATGCAGCTACAACAAAATGAATCTAAAAAATTAACTAACGAGCAACTCTTCCGATGAAAAACATTTTGACAAGAAAGAAAATTTATTAAAACACAAAACCAAGGTATCAAGCCTAAAATAAAGGAATGTGAGTTTCCAAAAATCTCACCTTTACTGTCAAGAAAATCCACCAATTCTACAGTCAGGCTACTTTACACATTATCTTCTTTTCGGTGTGTGGGCTGATTTAAAGAAAAACACGGTTTGATAATGCATAGACCAGATGAAGTAGAGTTACATACTATCTAATCTAAATACCAATTGCAATGAGTTAGGTGAAATCACAATTATTCTGAGGCATGGATTAAACTCGCCGGGGAATGATATATGACGCTAATCAGAAATGCAAAACAGGTGCTGTTTGTACGTCAGGTGACGAGACTAGGTGTCAATATGTAATCATCGAGAGTATTTAATGTCACGCACACGAAAGTGATGACATTTCACGTTTAATAGCGACAACGAATCCAGGGTGATTTATTGGGAAAGAAAAAAAGAAACGTTAGACTTAACCAAACTAAAAGAATTTGAGAGTTTTTATCGATTTTATTGTTTACACACTCAGTATCTATAGATTCAGAGGTTAACTTCGGCTAAGAGAAAAACGAGAAAAGAAAGCAAATGGTCACGTTTCAGAATAAAAATACTTCTTTTTCCCCTTTTGCATAGATCCTGATGTTTCAAAATTCGCCAAATTTGCTGAGTTTGAGAGTTGTGACATATATACATATATTTATTCTTTCAGGTTGCTGTAGACCAAAGTTGAAAAATTAAATCTTAATCCAAAGCCAGGGCTGAGAATCTATAGATTCAGAGGTTAACTTTGGCTAAGAGAAAAACGAGAAAAGAAAGCAAATGGTCACGTTTCAGAATAAAAATACTTCTTTTTCCCCTTATGCATAGATCCTGATGTTTCAAAATTCGCCAAATTTGCTGAGTTTGAGAGTTGTGACATATATACATATATTTATTCTTTCAGGTTGCTGTAGACCAAAGTTGAAAAATTAAATCTTAATCCAAAGCCAGGGCTGAGAATCGAGTCATAGTTCCTCGGGTTTCTATGCCGACCTCCACCGCTGAGCTAACGTGACAAGATAGCTAAAAAAAACATTTAAATGATATGTTCCGGCGAAACTCCAACTAAATCATAAGCAAAACACTTTTCAGTTGTCTCCTTAATTATTTTAAATTGGCAAAGATTAAGTATGTTGTTTCCTAAAACGTTAAATATGGAGCCATGATGTTTTAGAATAGGTTATACTAAAAAATAAATCCAACAAGACCTCACTATTTTTATGGGTACTATTTTTTTTATTTTGCATATTATGCTATTCAATTATATTACCAACTGAGCTTTTAACGTGACAGGATTGAAATAATTACACTAAATGTCGGGTTAACATTTAAATAGCTACGTAGGCTAAATATTTTTCTGTATATTAAGTGGACCCTGAGGAAAATTTGTTACTATTCTCATATCATCCTTACATTGATCTATACTAATATATTATAAATAGAAAACATTTTTTCTGTGGTGGAAAGGCCTAATCTTGGAAAAACCACTTAATGTTTTGTGATTCTTTCACAGCTAAAAAGCACTGTTCTTCGCAACAGACATAACATATAAAACATTTTTAAATATAATTCCTAAATGACTAAAATAATAATACAAATTACTGTATTATAATTCAATTCCTTGCTAATTTATAAAATTACTGCCTTCCCCCTGAGATTTGCAGCACCTAACGTACAAATTTCTTACGGACAGAAAAATCCGAGGACGAGAAAGAGTTTAATGAAACCAGACCATTTCATATGAAGAGTTTAAAAACATACTAGACAATAGTAGAAACAAAGAGTCAACAGGATCAGACAACAGTTAACTAAACATGCTTCAGAGTCTATTAAATATCACATATTAGACTTATTTAATGCCTGTTGGGAGTTTGACCATGTACCTGAAGGATGGAAATTAACCAAAGTATACTATTCTATATTCAAAACAAGGAGGAATAATTGCAATAATTGTAGAGGAATAAATGTTTTAAATACGTGTTATAAACTATATGCATCTAGAATAAAGAATCGGCTGAAGGAAATAATGGAGATAATCATCTCCAAAGTGAAGCATGAATCTGTAAAGACAGAATAATTGGTATTAATCAAATAATTGAAAAACATAGTGAGTATAACATACCAAATATTTGACATTTATCGATTTTGTAAAAGCCTTTGATAAGGTTTACAGAAATAAATTATACCGAAACATTTAATAACAATAATAAGAAGTATATTCGTGGAAAATAAAATTGTGATAGAAACATGAATAAAGAATAATGATATAACAGCTACAGTTAACAAAGGTGTAAGACAAGGTTGTCCCTTGAATCACTGTATTTAAAATACACATTTATGTCATTGGAAATGGCAAATAAATTTAGGAACTCATGTGAAACTTAGGAATGTGTTTTTAGATACAATTTTATTGAGATGACTAGGTTCTAATAGTAACTCAGAAGACAATTTACAAAAAGCCATATTGCAATTAAATAATGTATATAAAATTCTCACTAAATATTTCTACTATTAAAACAAGAATGTTCGTATTTCAAGGGTCCCATATAATTAAACATTTTGAAAGGAAAAATTATAGAACAAGTGAATAATTTCAACTAGCTAGGCTGCAATGTTTCGTATATTAAAAATTAAAATGTAATAAGTGAGACTTGAAAATTTAATTATAGTATATCTGGTACAATAAAACGAAACCTTAAAAATACTAGGAAAGGAAACCAAACTAAAATGTTATAATGTAATGCCTGTGTCCAGGTTGATGAATGGTTGTTAGACACTTCGTAAAAATGGAGAAACAAAAGTACAAGCAGCAGAAATTAGATTTCTAAGAAGTGTCGTTACTAGATAAAAAAGAAAGAGCAAATCAGGATGAAGCTAGACATTTTAAGTTGATTGAGAAGATACACCAATATAGATCTAACTGAAAGAATATGTGGACAGAATGGAAAATATCGCATTACAAAATTGCTACTAAATTATAAACCTACACGTAAGAAGAACTGTTAGACATAATAAAAGATGGACACGGCAAACATTTAATTCAAGCCATTAGAACAAGCCTTTCGAGCCTTAATTCCTGAAGATGGTGATATATAAATTTCAACTGTTGGTTGATCTAGAAAATATTTGGAAAATTTAGGTTTAGGTTACAGTAAAAACTGTAGTAGTGAGGCAACCACAAGGAGCAAAGTAACTGTTATAAAATCTCAAATATGAGAATACATTTTTATTAATTTACTACACTCATATATATGTAAAATATTATTTTACTTTAATTAACTTTCGCAGTACTTCATATCCTGGAATTTCTTCTGTCAACTTTAAACAGACAAATGCTCCTTTTGCATTCTTTTACTATATATTTCGAACAAAACGTTCTCCTGTGCAACGTCCGGTACTACAGCTAGTTATTCATAAAACCAAATTTTGTCTAGAGTTTTCTTAACCGCATTCGGATTTAGACTTGCTAATTGTGTAGTCATAATTTCTATTTCATTTTCCCACTGAATATTAATATGCTTGTTACTACTTATACAAGTATTAGTTATTGTTTACATCATTCGATTTTTAATAGCAGTGAGAGTCTACATTCATAAAGCTTTCTCTGGCTAAACAATAGAAAATTCCTTGGAATTTAACGATCCACCCACAGATATGTTCAGAAATTACTCTTATTTTACAGACATGGCAGAGGTTTAAAAATGAGAGAAACGAAAAATATATTATATAAAATTTGGACACCAGACATTAATCATTAAGGATTAAATTTACTACTAATTCTTTCATTCTAGTTATTAGCAGTAATATGGAAAAATATATTAAGTAATAAAAAAGTATAACAGTAATATGAAAAACTATTAAAATAAGTAATATGAAAAAGGTGTTACATTGGTATTAAGAGAATTCAAGCAGTACATTATACGGTGCTTTTCCCTCACACTGCGGCCAAAGGTCGGCGGCTCGATCTATTGCCAAAAGAAGCGGAATATCCCCGCAACCACTTCACGTTCTCATAGTTATAGTTACAATTACATTAAGCACATACCTAATTATAAGAGATGTTGGAAATGTTGTCCTCCTTTATTCACACATTTCTGGCATCTTCTCAGGAAATTAGCATCCGGGAGTTCAATACCCCAAATTGAGCGAATTTCTTGCCTGATGTTTTCTTTTGGTTGTTCCAATGTTTGGAGGTTTGTTGCATACTCCTTATTTTTCAAGTTCCTCATACAAATCACGTACATTAAAGGAGGGTATTGCGAAGACCATAATACTTCACTAATTACCCAATTTTCAAAAATTTCCTGAAAGAAATTTAACGACTCATCAGCTGTATGCGCGCTAGCAGAGTCTTGTTGGGAAAAAATCAGACACATTCAACGCCTGTCAGCTGTTCAAAAAATGTTGTATGACATTCTCGTAACTCTCTGCAGTTATTGCTTGTTGAAAAAATATAGGTCCTATTATTCTGTATGCATTACTGCACACCAGTTTCCGCGTCATGTAAGGGAATCTCATGTGTAAAGTCGGGTTTCTGTGTACTCCAATATGTGCTATTTTGCGAGGAAACATACTCATGTAAATTAAACTAAGCTGCGTAGAAAGAAATTTTAAGTGTGGAACAATTACGCTATTATTTTACAAAATCAAATTACAGAAATTTACCCGATTCCGATGATCACAAAAAATAAAGCCTTCTCAAGAACTCCCACACATTATAAGGACTAAACGAAAACATCAGGCGAGAAATTCCCTGAATTTCGAATATTAAACTTTCGAGTGTGATTGAAAGTTTCCTTAGAAGATGCCAGAAATGTAACCAAAGAGAAGGGCGGCATTTCCAACATCTCTTATGATAAGTTGTGTGCTTATTTTAATTGTAATTGTAACTATGAAAACTTGAGGCGTTTGCGGGGTTACTATAACTGTTTCACCGGGCATCCGAGCTGCGGTAGTCGGCACGCAAGTAACCGCGCGGTGGCCACAGTGTGAAAGAAAAGCACTATAGGTTTAGTTCATCCCTTACCCTAATAGATATCGTAGCGATATTCAACCCCATACTGAACGTTGTGTATCAATTACAGACGCAAAATTCGATACTGCATTCTTCACATACAAATATATTCTCTCTTTTTTCACCCATTAATTTCTCTTTTACAATAAAGGGATATCCGTGCTCGGCAAAGGCTGCAAATAAAGGACGTACTCCGAGAAACTAAACCCAAGGTTTGCTTGATCGTAAATCATTTCAGCAATGGCATGCAATTTGATTCAATTGAGATTTCTCTTATGGTAAAGTGAGATAACAAGAAAACAATCATAACACTAATGCCACATTCGAATCACGAATCTATGGCTTCCGGAGCCAAGTTTCTACAATAACGAACTCCAGACATGCAACCCTCTGATGATGTAATTGTATCTTGCTTATGGCGATATCAACGTACAATATATTACTAGCGCACTTGTGAATTAATATTTAGTCAATCGTGTATCCTTGTAGAAGCATAAGAAATATCCCTGCTCTCAGATAAATGCTCGAGGCTAAAAAATATGTATTCAGTTTTTAAAATAAGGGATCACAAGTGTAGCATCCATAACTATAGTATAATTGTTCATATGTTTGCATTATAATTTATAAACAATTGTTTAAAAATCCAATGTGATATATTCATGTGACTTTCTCTACCTGCTATTTTTATTAGTGGATATACAAACTATTCTTACTAAAGCGTATTTTTCTATTACATTTTGATCCAAATAAACTCTTGTAAAAATAGCTGCATTACACATTTCGTAATAGTTACCAAGAGAACAGCCATATTCAAATGTTTAAGATCTGGCGGCTATATGCTAGCTTTAAAATTCCATACTGTTTCCATACAATGGCAATAAACAACTGAAAATGATCGGACTTAAAAAGAAGAATGACAAGTATTGAACAATTCGAACCTTTAATAACGGATATCTTAGAAACGCCTTATGCTACGAAAATGTATTTTAAATAAATGATAATTTAAAGAGATATACATTTTTGTTTGGTATGTTTTCGTCTATCGTTTAACTTTTGCCAGTTATACCATATCATAAAAAAGTCCTTACGAATATCTTTAATGTATGGTATTTTAATCAAAATCGTTAGAGCAATTTTTAGAAATTAAAAATTTTCAAAAATGGCCCATATAAAGGGTAATTGGGATGTGGATATTTCTTGAAAATCTTCGTGTCGCATCCTTGGAAGATACTGAACCCAAATACCAAGTTTGGTATTTATCCGACTTCTCGTTTTTGAGTTATGGTGTTCAAAGTCACGCATACGCGTTCACACACACACACACACACACACACACACACACGGACGTTTTTCCAAAAATGCTTTATTTCGAGTTAAGGTGCCTCAAAGCATCTATTTCTGATGAAATCTCGGTATCGAATTTTTGAGTGGATTGCAATATCTTCTCTACCTACTATGTACGTGGTAGAGAAAGTAAAAAACAAATAGATAACTATGATAGCCAAGATTTCTCTTCTCTTTGTGCGAACTCAAGAAAGAAAAGTAGTGGTATTTTTAAGTCCAAAAAACGTTACTTAAAATGATGAGAAATCTAAATGAACATCAATAAAAATATGGCCTGCTGAGAAGTGTCACTTAGGTCATCCACCGTATTAACTTAATCAACGAACTTATTTAGAACTAAACCTACCCACCGTACAATTTGGTGTAGATCGCAGTAGTGTTTTTCTTGTCTTCCGTAAAGCGTTCATATTTATCTAATATTAGACACCACATAGACCTTATCATCTCTAACACTGGCTCGAAAAAAATTCCAAACAACAAATGAACCTTATGTTATACAATATGATGGGATGGTCAAAGTAACTTCCCTTAATGAGATTGATCTAAATAACAAGAGGTGGGCTAGCCCAATGTAGAACACATTCGATTTTACAGAGGAAGGGTGGGTTAAAATGCATAACAAGCACAATATTTACGCTACAAGTTTCGTCTAAAGCACACATGTATACGAAGTTTAAAATTATTTTTGCAATCGAAAATTCCTCGAAGAATTAAATTCCGTTGGTGAAAAAATGATGAAGAAGGAGGATAATATTTTTATGTATTTGTGAATTTTCAAGGCTTAATGATGAAGATAAGAGGTGACATACGTTTCTAAAGCTCTTCCCTACTCTGACTGGAATGCAGATATTGCAGTAATACGCCTTCCAACCCGTGACAATGCGTTAACATTCAGAATCTAAAGCTTAACATCCCAAAAAAACAGATATATTGTTATAAAATTAGAAATGAAACCAATATTTGATATGCAAACGTTTGTTGCTTAATTACAAATTCAGAAGACACTAATAGCATTATTGTTCAGCTCATAGATCTGGATACAATAAAACTTTTCAGATTGTCTTTAATAACCTTAGTCGCTTCTATTTTTTTAAAGAACGGGAAATCGCATTTAAGTTCAGGGGTTGACGTCTAAAGTGTTTGGTAACCAGTTTGAAAGTCTCATTTGAAGATCAAAAATATATCTCAGTATCCCAGAAAGTATGCGTCATGTTTAAGAAAAGCATTTGTAGCTGTTTTATAATTCAAAAAAACGTTTGTTTAAAAACACACATAATGCCTGCTCATAGGAGTTTATCTACAAACAACTTAAGATACATGTGAGCTGTTGCTATTATCTAAAAACTCTGACAGTTTAATAACAATTCTGGAATAATTATCAGAAAATAAAAAGTAACCAACAAAGCAAACTCTTCTGCCAGTATTCTCCAAGGATGCCACTTGACTGCCACCTTGGTGTAATTTGACTTTCCATTTTTGAGAGACCATAATTTTTCTAAAACTACTGGGTTATGCTTTACTATATTTTACGTTCTCTGTAGAGCTAAATATAGCATTGAAATTCACCTAAAAACGCTATAATAAGATTCATCCAGAATGTAGCTTTTGAGGTAATTTTTTAGAAAAAGGTTCGTGTATATGTCAATAACGAACATTATAATATATTTCATCGTGTGTATACTTTGTATAACCAGAAGTCAACAAAGATATGCGAAATCTTATTATGGAAAAAAACACAGAACTCATTAAAATGCACAACTTGTCATTTAACTTAGTCCTAATGTTGGCCGTGTCATCTCAGGATGTTTTAAATTTAGCAAATCTTATTTTTCCCTCCATCATTAAACATTTGAATGATGTTTGCAAATATAATACGCTAAGCTTTTCTTACTTAATGTGAAATTCCACAGAAAAAAAACATATTGTGAATAAAGTAACCTGGACAGAAGGGTCAATTTTTGTACGAATACTATAATATATATGAGTTTGTCATGGATAAAGAAAAACTGTGTGATTGTAGGAGTTAGTAAGACAATGGGCTTCCAGTAACTGGAACACAATACCGCACATAGTACGCCCATTGTGCTTCCGACGTGACTACTGAAAGGAAGGGATGAAGGCGAGAAACGTAGGCGACCGGATAAGGACAACGATGAGCTCCAGCATGGACGGGGTTCCTAAGTTTTCCGCCTGCTAGCTCTGCCCAAGCGGGAGGAGGGTTACCGAGTGCAGATGAAATAGCTCGCAGGAAGAAGGGATCCCCAGCAGTTCCGCAAATCCTAGGGAGAAGTCTTTCCGAAGTCAGAATGACCGGCTCGACGGGAATCGAACCCCAAACCTCCCCAATGCGATCCTCACGCGTTACCGCGGAGCCATCTCGCTCGGTCGTGTGATTGTGACATACCGGATGTTTTATTCAGTTAATCCAATGCTCACATTTCGGGTCATAATCTATCCTAGATAGCAGATAGAGAAAGCAAAGGTCGAAGATAAATATAAATTCAGAAATATAAAATTTAAACAAAAATTTTAAATACAGTAAGCTTTTTAAGTGCCAAAGAATTCTAAAAAACGTTAAATAGAACAAGATTTTAAGTCTCTTAAAAAATCCTAATGAACGCGCTCTTAGAGCACAGTTCCATTTGAACTTCTGAGCTCAAAAAGCCAAGATATTCCAAATTTCCAAGGTACGCACCAGAGGCCCATAAAGTCATTCGTCCATGGCGTATTCTGATATATCTTTGGCACTGCTCTCCCGTATACTAGTAACTTGTCATAAGATACATATTATCTCCTAATGGTTTCAAAACAATGACTGTGACTTTGCGGATCTAAATGCAATATAGAACAGGCAGAGCGTGAACACAGGAACTTTACGCACGCCCTGCAGAATTCTTGCTGCTCTGAAAGCTGAAAGGAATTTTTATTCTTCTGTCGGATCGGAATGCGAAATGATGCAATGAAGTAATGATAATCATGAGGTTGGACAGTAAAAATATATCCCAGATGAGGTAACCTTGACATAAAGGTCATCGACATATTTTCATTACCATCTCCATTCAAGATATAGGTACTAGTTCTGTTCCAGTTGCCTCTAAAACCTCTCGGTTATAGTCTATCTTTTATTTCTCGTGTAGCATTTGACATTCCTCAATAAAGAAACGAATTTTGTTAAAATTGCTCTTTGATATCCATTTTTAACCAAAAAGTAAAACTAGATTTGACATTTTTTCCCTTAAAATCTTTCTGATTGTACCTCACAGGCTAAGGATCGGGACAAGTTAGCAACCAATGTATGTGCAGCCTTACTGTAGAGTACCGGAAAAACAGCACTGCTGATGTAAACAAAGACGCCAATGAACTGCCTTATTTGCTACTGTAAACAGTACAGCCTAGTTAATGATGGTGGAAAATGAAGTAGGAACAAACATCGGAGTGAGAGACATAAGTGTATTGTACCTCTAGTCACGAAGCGGATTGTACAGGGCCTCAAAGGTAAATAACAGACCAATGCGCTACTTCACTCCACCCTAATCGATGTGCAGTAAACTTCCCTTCACTCTTAAGTTATCCAGGTCCTTAGTCTGCTCATAATGCTCGGGCAATACCCAGGAAAGACGTCAAAATCTTCTATTACCTGAGAAATCCAATCTTTATATGTTTATCGTTTTAAGCATTTCTGATTCTATAATTACGTGTGTAAGACACACTTTCGTGAGACTTAGATTGTTATTGTTTTTCTTACTGTACTTATCCGTTATGCCATTTCTATATTAACTCTACGTTTTGTTGTGTCGAAAGCGTTGCGCCTATATTCTGAACATTATTCACCATTAAACTTAATAACAACGAATGGGTAACAGTGAACTTAGTACTTAAATAAACATCAGAATGCCATACATTCACACGAATTTCTCTACCAATGGCAAGTTCACATGTATACATTACCTATTTATAATACTACCGATATCAAAAGGGATCCTTCTATCCTAGCTACGCTATTCATTATATATCTTTACTTAAAAATTGTTTTAAATTAAGCAAGGTTTATGCATACGTAAACAACATTCAAATGTGTATTGCTAGTAAAACACATGAAATCCCATTCTTTTGTGTATTAATCTTCGCCCACCTCTTAAAACAGAGTATTTGCAGAAAATCAAGGGTATAGGTTTTATTAATCTTCATACGAACATTTTGTGTGTGTGGGGGGAGTAGAGGATATGTATTTTAATCAAAACCTTTAGGGTCATGTTTGAGAAAATCGATAAAGACGAAATATATTCTTGTAAAGAGTAGCTAGTTTGGGATGGCTTATTTCCTTGAAAATCTTCCTGTCGCATTCTGGGAGATGCTGAGTTTAAATACCAAATTTGATTCTTTGGTGATATTTGGTTTTACACTGTTCACAGGAACACAGACTGTAACACACGCGGATCTTTTCCTATAAATAGATTTGTATGCGTTCAGGGAATTTCAAATCATACTTCGTTGAAATCTCGATATCGAACTTTTGGGAGGAGCTCAAATAGGTGCTATAGAAAGTAAAAGTATGTATATACATTATAGCTAACATTAAGATAAATAGGGAAGAAGAAGAGGACGTGCAAAATATGGAAGAATGGAGACTCGGCTTAAACTAAAACGCTGCCTTTGGACATAGTTGACTGACATCAACCACGTTTTATTTTTTTTTTTTTTTCATTTTCTATTTAAGTCAAAGTTTATGAGCATTTTATAATAATAGTGAATTTCTGTAGTAACGAGACATGATCGGCATCTATTAGCTTGATCGCTCCAAAGCGAAGCGTTATTTTGTTTCTAAAATGTTTCTAAAATGTTAGGAAGAGAAGGCTTTTAAATGCAATAAAAATTACGACACAGAAGTAACTTAAATTGCTTCTGAAGTTCTCGCGTGTTCTTTACTGCCAGCGCTTTTATTTTTTATTTAATTGCGGGTGTTCTTCCCAGAACGTGACAGAAGATATACTGGAATTAGAACAACTGTCAAGTGCAGTAATTACTTCGACTGTTTAATCACGGCTTTTTGGGTTAATATGAGGTTCTTAAAGATACGTAGTGTTTTTGTTTTTATATTCTTTCCAGGCCCTCTTCCTCCGTGCACAAACCAACTTATTGCTTAATAAGCTACACAGTTTTACAGAAAGCGACGTTTTAAGAGAGAATACTTCTGAAGCATTTGTCACTGCAGAGTTGTACAGTGTTGGGCACGAATAACCGACCCGTCTCATCTCACTTGGCATGAAACGAAACATTTATTCACTTGCGTGGAGTATTCTTTTTTCTATTTTCAGTTACTCTTTTTATTTACTGTGCTTCCTGCTTATAGAGGAAGTAATGGATTCCACCTCACAAGGCAATATCAATATTTTACCAGTAGTACACGTTTTGAGATCCCCTGAGCCCTATAAACAATCCGTTTTAGGGTGTGTATGTATCTGTGATAGCATTAATAAAAATTGAAAATTCTGTTAAACACCAAACTGGGTTATTTCAGTTCAGCATCTTATAAAGATGTTAACCGAAGATTTTCAAGGAAATCTCTCTGCCGCATATTACTTTTCACATGGAGAATGTTTCGATATTTCCTATCTTTGCAAAAAAAACTTTACTACGATTTTTTATTAAAATGTTATATGTTTAATGTATTGACGTGAGAAATATTGAATTTTCTATGAATATCCAGTAAACTATCCTTTATTTGGTTGAATTTTGTATTGGTTTGTATTATTAACAAACAAACAAACAAAAGTTTACTACACGAAAAAAATGGAGCTCGTTAAAATATAGATTTGTGTTAAATACATTTTTTCTTAGCATTAGCCGTTTTCGAAATATTTCATGTTGCAGGTTTATACCCTTACTAAGCGTCATCTAACACACATACTTGATATTCCTCTCTTTCTTTCTTTAGATTGCAAGAGCTTGTTACCACGAATAAACATTTGAATATGGCATGTTGGAACCTTCGTGATTTATTTAAAACAATTGCTGTGAAGAAATATATCGTGAGTAACCCAATGAGGAAAGAAGAATCACGTTTAATATTAATCTATGAGAATTCGTCATTGGTAAAGAAAGTCGTATGAATGCATTAAATCAGGTTTTCAATCTTACTTGCAACTGTCAGTTGTTTATTTATGTAGTCACTTCGTAGCTTTACAACTGTTTAAATTTTAGTTATAAAAAGGGTTGTTTTCTGAATAAACATTATATATTCTATACCACAGGGAGTATTCATAGAGACGTACATACCTACCAGCTCTAACAGGGGAATTAATCAGGGACAAATTTCCCTCTTTGTCCAATGTCAGCGGAAATCAAAATTCAATATTTTTTTGAGAAAATGGCGTGGAACTGGATCTGTTGCAAATTCAATAAAGAAAAGAGCCCATCTGTACAGACACATCAGTTTAGGCGCAAATTAATGAAATGCTGTCTAGCAGTTCTCGAAAGACCACCAGTAAATTCATTCAAGTCAACGCGAGTAGAACTTGTGGACTTGTGATGAAGACTTTGAAATTCACACTCTACCTACTGACAGCTTTGCAACAAATGATGGAACCTAATAAGGTCTTAAACATGTAAATGTCTGCCGCTGGTTCTCTACTACGTATAGTAAGTAGGGGAAGTATTGTATTCCACCCAAAAATTCGATACCGAGATTTCACCGGAAATACATATTTTGAGACCCCCTGAATCAAAAAAAAAGCATTTTTGGAAACATGTCCGTGTGTGTGTGTCTTTCTGTCTGTCTGTGAACAGCATAACTCAGAAACGAACAGTCGGATAAACACCAAACTTGGTATTTAGGTTCAGTATCTTTCAGAGATGCGACACAAAGGTTTTCAAGAAAATCCCCCCACCCCAGATTACATGGAACATTTTTCGAAAATTTTAATTTTCTCAAAAATGGCTCTAACGATTTTGATTAAAATATCATATGTTTAAGTTATTTTCATGACAAATAAAATGTATATCTTGAATTTTCTGGGAATATCTCCAAAAGTATTCTTCATTGTGAACGACTTTTGCATAACTGGTAAACCATAAGAGATAGACAAACGTTTACTACACAAAAAATGTAGGACGCGTTAAAATACACAATTTATGTCATATACATTTTTTTGTTGAGTGAACCATTTTCGAGATATTGCTTGTTATTCCCTTAAATTTTTCAATACTTATTTTCTCAAATGGGAATTCGTTATTCATTTTTTTGTCTTGGATATGCAAAGAGTATTAATCTGTGGCAAAGGGAATGGTGCTGCACCTAGCAACCAGCTATTAAGAGATATGTATGGGCTTCAAGGCTACTATATTTCTATATTGCCCTTGTAAATATATATTCCCCTTACATCTACAAGAAAGTTAGCAATAAGATAGAGTCTGCAAATGTTTATCTCGATTAACATGAAGTAGATGGAGAATAAGCGTTTGTAAAAATAGTTTGTACAAGAGTAGAGAAAGTCATGTAAGTGTTGTGGCAGTAATTTGTATCACAATAATGTAAATGCCAGAGTGATTGTAGTGTAAATAAGCATTATTGTATGACATTGATTTGAGATGTTTGTTCATTATATGCATTGTTAGGAAATAAGTTTACACGGCCTCACTGAAACTGACAATAATAGCGGGCAACAATGTAGCGATGGGGTGAGTTGTTTATCAATTATTAGAGACAAGCAAATGACGTCAGATTGGCGCGCTTTTCTGAGAAATGGAGGGAATTTCTTCCCTAGAGCATATGTTTTCGGAATTTTTGATTGGATATAAAAATAGACGCTAATGTTGGCGCGTTTTATTAACCAATAGCAGCTCGGTTATAATCTTTAGGCATATCGGGGTGTGGGAGTATAAAAAGCTAAAGTCAGAGGCAGATTTCGTCAGTCCAACAGAAGCATTCACGCGTTATACGTCGCACAGTTAGTTCATCAGAATCGTTCGCGGGTTACACGTCGCGTAGTTCAACGGAAGCATACATAAAGTACACGTCGCAATTCTACAGAATCTCTCGCGTCTTAAAGTTTGTTATAAATGTGAAACACGCGAATTAATAATGTGCAGTAAATAAGTGATTATAGTGATATTATAAAATATAACAGTTTCAGTCTGACGTGTATCATGAGTCAATATGTGAACTTAATTAATTGTGACGGTAATAAAAGTGTAAAAACAAATTCTTTATCAGTGTTATCTTTGAGTAACAAATCCTTTCCGTTTACACACCTGTTCAAGAGATTTGCTCGACCGAGAAATAATAGCTAGCCGGAGGACAATGAACCCAACATTCAAAGTAGTAATACAATAACAGGCGCCCAGCAATAAGATAACACGAAGTGACTGCGACAAATTGGCTTCCATACGTAGGGCATATAAACATGAAGCATCCTACAACTGCTAACAAATATTCCACTTCAGTGTAACACATCAAAATTTTTAATATGGTTTCAGATTATCGTTTGTTTCCGCTGTGTGACGAACCTTGGTGCAGGGGTATGTAAAGGTCCAGAACGGTAGATATTGGGCGACAAAAAATCCTAACCTAGTGTGCGAAAAATTGAGTTTTATTTATGGACGCTCTTTAACTGCTGTGGTCCTTAGCGTCTCATTCCATATTGGGCATGAAAGACCGGTAATTTTGTTCAGAGGCCTCTTTATCAGGCTTGAGGTTCTTTTATGTGCCATAAATCTACGATACGGGACCACCGGCTTTACTTCCCTTCCGAAGAAAGCCATGCTAAGGATTTTTACACTCGAAAAAATCCATCGCCATCCGCCGGGTTTGAATCCGCGACCTCGGGAACTAGAAGCTAGCATGGTAACCACTACACCACGAGAACGACCCTATTGTGCGAGAGCAACTCTGTGAATCAAGGGTTTATCGATAATTTCACAATAACACAATCGACGACACTAAGGAATAAGCAAATACACGTTGAAGTCTTAGAATGAAAATAACAAAATAAAAGAGACAAAACTTGAAAAAAAACAGCTGTGATTGGCCAAATCCAAAGCTTTTTTTCCGTCCCGAATTGGTTGAAATATTCCTAAGTAAAACCATGCCTTCCAAATGGCCAGAGCAAAAATGAGCCAGTAGTATTGTTTGTCTTAATTTTTGTCTGATTTACCTCAGGCGTAATTGCGCAAATTCAAAAGACTACCTCTGTGTCTATTTTAAAGAATTTAAGGTATTCTGAATTACCACTAACCTTACAATATGGCAAGTCTAATTAAATAACATTAAACTTAATTTATTACAAATAACTTTTACGAAACGACACCAGGAATTGCCTAGAATAGAATATATGCCAACTATTAATCAAACCGAACACGGTAGGCCTGTGTTAATAATAATGAACATCTATTGCTGGCACCATATTCTCTTCCCTATGGACCTCCCACGTTGTGTTTTCTGGCCCACTCTTGTTTTTGTGTTGTTTTTGAAGATATATCACAAAGTTGGTGTAGCTGAGGAATTAAAGTTTCAAAGAACAGTTTAATTTAACATTACACGGTGTTCTTCTCTTTCTAGTGTATGCTCTGGAGGTTTCAGTTTCTCCAGGCTTTATATTTCTTATTATTACAGTTTCTTGCCTTGTTTCTTCGCTTTTTCACAGACTTAAAGAAACGTCTGTGAATTCTTTAAAGCTTCGATTGTAACATATTTATTCGACCCTGAATTATGTATGTTTATAGGGGAGTCGGTATAGAATTTGGTAACGCGGTTTTGAAGTTATGAGGTTTTTAAACTAATTTCCACGGATTTATAATAACATTTATACCAAGGGTCATAATTAACTGACTAATGAAATGTACTAACAATAAAGGTCATACCTGGAACATGTTTTACATTTTGCTCTCTTTTCGTACGTTCTTCGTTTCAAAAATAGTACGCACATATGAACTTATCAGCTCAGTGAAAGATAGCATACATCTGAGAATAAATATTGCATATTAGGTTTCAAATCGTGTGTACTAGGAAGACTTATGCAAAGCTTCGGAATAATAAGTTGGAGCATTTTAAGAACTACAGTATGTTTAAAAATTGAACGTATTCCTGACCCATGTTAATAAATATTTAATTGTCAAGGGACAAGCTCAATTTCTCACATATGGTAAAAGTAGCTATTTCAAAACGATTATAAAAAATCGTAATACGTAAATAATAGTTACAAAAGCCCAAAATGATTTAAGTGTGTTCCAAAAGTTTAATGATTGTACTCTATTATGGCATAGGACCTTAAATATTCGTTTATATTTTAAAAGCAGTCGTATTCAGTATTTGAATAAATAATACTTTTCAGATAGAAATAATACTGGTGAAATGACACAGGCAATAGCCTGTGTGGCTTACATTCGAAAAATTGAATGTTCAAATCTCGTACACTACTACTCTGACTGGTTTGTTTCTGTTTCTTTTTTTTCTGATTACTCTTTCTGATCTTTGTTTCATGTTTACCCTCACTCACCAGATAAATATCGGATTGGTTGCTGATTACCACGATTCAAAGTTCTATTCACAAAATAAAGAAGTAAAATAGATAGTGTGGAAGGTTACTATGTAATTCAAACCATCTGTCAATAAGATACCAAGTTAATAACACAGGAAGGCGGCTGAAGGTATCCTACTTATCACTGAGATATCACAGTAATAAATAATGCACAGCTACGTGATTTGTTCGTATTTATGCAATACTGAATGATGTAGAGTACGAAGTTCTGAATTATCTCACTTATTACGCGAAATGCCACAATCATAAAAGTCTAACGTCCGATTACATTAACAGAAATGAACTAAATGGCACAGGAAGGCAACTATGAAACTCAGGCCAGCTATCAACAACTTTTTCAAGCAGATGATTCTTTAAGGTAACTAAGCAACTAAGGTCGGGAAAATTGCATAATGTGTATCAGCGATATGACCTACATATTTAAACGATATTAAATAAAGCTCATCCCAAAATGTTGTTAATAAAGCACAACCGTTACAAGGAAATGTTTCTGTTCGAAAATACTTTTTCCCCCAAATTTGTGCATGGATACTTTTCAAAGTCGAGAAACAGTTTATCTATTCGATCCTCCAAAACAAACTGAGAGACACACATGTGTGTCTGTTATCACAAAAACTTGGTAGTTGAGTATCTTTTAACCGTTCTTACTTATTATTAAATTCACATGACTTTCTCTACCTACTATTTTCCATTTCGGTATCTGTTCTACTAACTACTCTTACAAAAGTGCATTTTTCTATTTCATGTTAATAGAGGTTAACGTTTGCAGAAATGGTTTCATTACGCATTTCGATATAAGTACAAACGGGATACAGGAGACTGAAATGATAGTTAGCTCCTTAAAAAGCGGGTCACTATATGCTTGCTTTGATATTCCACTCTGTGTATGAGATCATGTATGAGATCACTAGAAACTAAAGGATGTTGATTTGGCTCTTAAAAATATATGGAAAAGTACTGAAAAATTCAAACCAATAACAACAAATATCTCTGAATGCCGCAAAAAAGGTTTTCGAAACAGATTATGCATTTTAAGGACATTTACATTTTTCGTGTAGCAAGATTTTGTACTCTCTCTTACATTTACCACTTTTAAAAAATTGTTTGTCAGGCAACTCACTTAAACACGTGGTATTTTAATCAGAATCCTTGATTTGTTTTTATGTAAATAAAATATAAGAAAATTTTTCAATGTTTGGGACTGAATGATTTTCTTGACAATCTTTATATCACATCCTTGGAAGATTCTGAACTTAAGTAATGGATCTATGAAATTTGGAAAATCCAGAGTATGCAACATAACCAGTTGGAATTTATGACACTTATTACACACAAAAGCAATAATGGTTTTGGTATGTTTCAAAATTCTACTCTTTATTGTTAGTTAAATATTAATTTCTCATTATGTGAACTCATTGCTCCAATAAAAATGCTCCTTATGATGCATTTTTGACAAATATTTACATTCAAAGTTCAGGTTTTACAGAAAATATCTATAATATCGGATTTCTTATATAAACCTAATTACTGTGGAAAAAATATTTTTGTAATCTCCACAATTTTTTAATGTTCAAACATGAATAATTTATTTCATAGAACGAAGCATTGTTTTAAAAAAGTGTATAATAATGTACCGAACAGAATGGCTCAGGTGGTAACGTCTGAAACCTGCAATTAGGAGCTTTCAGGTTCCATTTCAACGACCTCCCACTCTGACCTATGTTTTTTCGGGTTTTTCCCGGGTCGTCAGGCGAATGCTATAGTGGTTTCTTTCATCCTTTGAATTTGATGTCCCTCCATTTCGCTCTGTTAATCATTTCATGAATCTTTCACCCGGCGTGATCCGTTTCAGGGTTGGAAGAATCGATTATGGTGCTTCGGCGCAGCGTGCCAAGGGAAAAGGATGCTCTCTGTTCACCTTCTCGGTCTCTCGGTCTTCGGATGGTTGCCGGGGTATACAGAAGGTCCCCTGTGTGGGGGCCGGGTTCCCAGTCTGTCTGTCCGACTGCCGGAGCGTCTCAATCTTGAAACTGTACGGATCTTGTTATTTCTGTGCCGTTACTCCTGGTTTCCGCCGCCCGGTGTCTCCCTTCGCCTTATCCTCCCTCCCGGTAGCGCCCCCCTCATGGGGTATGTGCAATGTCCTCATTTCTGGATCGGTGCCGACTCCCCTCCAATTCACAATCCAATATAGTCATTTTCTTGAATGTACTTGTGAGAGGTGGCATAAAAGGTTTGAAACAAATTAGTATGAAATCACATCATGTGGATCATTTTAAGTACGAAAAAATGCTGAAAAATGTTTGTGAAGATACAAGGTTTAAAATTAGTGGTGTTTGTTAATAACCATACGCCTGTCCATTTATAGCTGCAGTTAATTCGTAGTTTAAATGCGCTAAGTGATAGAAACTATATATTTTAACAAAATCTCAGAATTTATATATTTTAATAAAAAAGTTTCAATTTTGGTCAAATTTCACAGGTGCATTACTTTATATATATAGTTTGGTATTCATTCAACATTTAATTCTCGAGTCATGCTGTCCAAACACGCACACACCGTTTTATAAAAATTTTGTTGTGTTCAGTAGAACTTAAAGCATGTATTTCTTATGAAATCTCGATACAGAGCTTTTGTGTTATTACAATACTTCCTCTACCTATTGTAGTTGCTTTGTGGGGGGAAGGTAAAAGGAACAGAAATTTAAGAGCCGTATGATATTGTCATTTATTTGAATGTATGTACTTACCGGTTCACTATTCTACATATTATACGCTAATCCCACAAATGTTCCTTAAAAGAAGACATACAATCATAATTCCTAAATAATTCACTTAATAACACGTTTCAGATAGCTTGTAGATATCACTGTAGATAATCCTAACAGAATAATTATATTACTACCCGGAGCTCTCAAAATTGCCTCTGGCAAATTAAAAATCCAGTACTGCAATTTATTAATAACGACAGTGAAAATTACACGACATAGCTCACGTCCGCAGGTAAGACAATAATTGCTGCACACAACCAGCCATTAATTTGATAAAATATCCATGTGCTACGTCTCTGCTATATAAAGCCACGAGTTATACAGCTACATTGTCAAGGTAATGATAATGCTATTGATCCACGTGTATGTGCAGCGTTTCTTTATCCTGTGTTTCCTCGTAAGCTTTCTAACTTGGACCACGCGAGAAAGAAAAATGGGAACACAAGCGGTACAAAGTTCCAGCGCTCTTATTTTCCAAAATATTAAACACTTCCTTGATAGTAATTTATCACTGAAAAGAGAAGACTCTCCAGTATAATAAGACATGTTCGTCCATTTAAGACTATACTTAAGAATTACAGAGTTAGGAAAGAAACCTCGCAAAAAACGTCCATAAGACCAAACCAGCTATAATTTTGTAATTTATTAAACGTAGTCATGATGCTCCAGAAAATGAGCAGAAGATGATGAAATACTCATTCTATGTTTGTTCCTGTGCGACAGTTGCTGTTGTTTCAATAGCTTTGACAGCTGAAGATTACTTTTATATACTTTTGTAGAGTGAAATATTACTCTACCAAAAATGTTGAATTTATTTGCTTTCCTTTAATTTCTTAGATACAGGATTTCATTTCAAAATCAGGGATGTTTACCGACGAGGACAATGAAAATATTTAATTAATAGATTTGTAGAAAACGCTTTGAAAATGGTAGCAAACGCGCACTTTTTATCAGGTGACAGCAGTAAGCTCAGAAATTGAGTTTATTTCAACAGATATGTGCAACATTCAAAAGATCATTAACAATGAAAATAAGAGAAACTCTGTTAACATTTTACATGTTATTAACAGTACCAATACTGTTATATGGTTCGGAATGCAGTATAATAAACAAAGCTCTCGAAAGAAGAATAGAGGTAGCTGAAATGAGATTTCTAAGATATGTAGCACGACATACTTTATTGGATCAAAAGAAAACTCAAGAAATTCGAAATGAGTTAAAATATTTAGTATAATGAATAAGACTGAAGAAAATCGAACAAATGGTATGAACATGTATTAAGAATGGATTAAACTACGCAAATTCAGACACTAAAAATTGAAAATTGGACACAAAGTAACAAAATAGGTATTAGAAAATCAAAGCTATTGCTGATATCACGGAAAAGAAAAACTGCATCTATTATACTTATTTGAACCATAAAATACTTGAACAAAATCGTAGATGAAAATTCTTAGATGAAAAATTTAATTTCAACAAACACCCGTATATCAGAAAAAGCATTTCTGTTAATAAATATGTTGAACAAAACTGCAAAATTACAGTGGACCCTAGGATTATCTATAAAGGTACAATTGCTCCGGCTTTAACTAATGGCTCATAAATTTGGGAATAATCTATAAAGAAGCAGAAAAGCTTAAACAAATTTCAGAGAGTCCAAAGACTGGTGAACATTAAAATAGCAAAAGCATACAGAACAGTGTCGTTTGAAGCTTCATGTGAAATTTCTGGCGTTAAACCTATCAACGTAGACATTGTTAAAGCAGCAAAGATACACAGGGAACACACAATTCCACAGACTATTATGTACCACTAGAAATACAGAAATGGACCCACTCGACTGCCAAACTAAGCCTAGGAAAGGTAAAAAAAGACAATATATCACAGAGAAAGATTTATTGATGGAAGCAGAATGCAAGATAAGTTTGGGGCAGCAGCAGTCTTTCTCAAGCAAGGAGTTTTAGTATGCAAAATAAAAGCCAAACTTCATGATAACTGTTCAAATACTCAGGTGGAACAACTTGAAATTCTAAGAGCGCTGGAAACACTAAAAACTGTGGATACCATACCTGAGGATAGAAACACCGCTGCATACACAGACAGCCAAATAACATTAACACTACTAAAAAACAATTATAAGTATAACTACTTGATAGGGGAATTTTCATCACCAAATCAGGAGGTTAAAGCTACAGTATTGGAAAATACATTTCGAATGGATCAAAGCTCATTTAGGCTTCATTAGGAATGAATTTCTGATAAATTAGCCAAGGAAGTAGCTCTCTTGAAGACAACATTGTCCTAGTATATGAAAAAACAGCCTAAAACTTCAATCATCAGAAAATTAAGGAGGAAGGGCTTCTTCTATGGCAACGCGAGTGACCCAGCACAAAAAAGGCGCTACATGCAGAAAGTTTATTCCATCTGTTATTCACAGAATGAAACAAAATTTCCCAATCAACCCAGCATTAACAGCAATTATTAGCGGACATGGGAGAACCAAGGCATATCTGTACAAGATACGAATATTAGATGACCCCATATTTTCCTGTCTTCTAGAAGAACAGACCATACATCTCATCTAAAGATGCCCGAAACTGCAAAAGGAAAGGGATGACCTGAAACATGTTATACAACTCCAGAAAACCAAATGACCAGTGACAGAGGAGCTTCTAATAAACAGATACGTAAGACTTTTTAATACATTTGTCAAAACAATAGACTTTGAAGTCCTAAAGTGAACTCGGAATGTAAAAATGTAAATAGACGTATTTCATGTACACAGCAGACTGTATTAATTAAGGTACATTACATTGTTAACTTTTATGTGATGCATTGTAAAAATAGTATGTAGTATTACGTTGCGTAATGGAGTATACTAAATTAAAAAAAACACTATAAAACTTAATTTTTTCACCTAAGCATTTAAGGGCAGTCCATAGTGAATATAGTGATGCAGCTATGGCCCAAGTTTACCGGATGACTGACAACCAAATGAATGATCGTTATATTGCATGAAAAGCGACCACCGTTGACCATTTGAAGAGATAAGTAGACAAAGTAGTGCTCCCAACCAAAAGTGCTATGGAGAGTATAAGCAGATCTTCTGGAAATGTCTCACCTTTCCCTCCCGGGAACATTCCAGAAACTCCCGCACTTTTATAGAAGCGAGTGCGCTAGCGTGTGAATCATTTATGAGCGAGTTAGTAGTTGTTCTTATGCGACGTAAAATTGTGGTTCTACGAGTGAGGTTGTAATGTACAGTGAGTTTTGTTACTACGAGAGATTAGAGAAGTCATGTGTTCGATGTTACCCTTCTAGCTATTTAAATGCCCAAACCATACGTTTATACGGACGTGCGCATTGTACATTAAGATGTCTCTCGTGATGCAGTATTTCTTTTTCAAACTTGCAGTATAGTTTCCTTGAAGATGGATGAAGGAATCTGAAGAACATTTTCTTCACATCAAACATTGTTTTTAATTTATGGTTTATGTAACACACGATTGATTTTTGAAGATTAAAGGGGTTAAAGTCAACGGTTACGTTGTTCCTTTCCCTGCCTCTAGTCAGAGCAGCATTTAATGTTTTACGCCCTAGTTACAGAAAAACAAAATCAAGTGAGCATGTATTTAAATTCAAAACGGAACATTGCAAATAATAGTAAAGTTTTCGTTGTGAATAACGCCACACATCTCTTAAACCTCAGAGTTTACCAGTATCTGTACCTTGTGGACATTTGGAGCAGGTGAGTAACAGGAATTGCCCATGAAAATATTATAAGCTCTTTGCATGTCAGGAAGTGGAGTTTCCTTCTCTGAAGCGAACCGCCTCCTTTGGAACGCCCGGGAAGGGGTCTTTATGAGGTAGAGCTAGCAAAAATCGAACCTGCTGGTACAGCAACGTTCGTTTAAAAAAGAGCTATTGTAGCTTGGGGTCTTGAAAACTCTCGAAATATAATCTGTTACAGTACAAATAATTTCGAAGGTGATGCAATGTTCAATAACGTGTATAGCAGTAAAGAAATCGCCGAAGTAATGGGTATATGTGTTTAACGCCCATTCCTGCTAAATACGGCACCACAGGCCGTAGATACTGATGATACACGAAATATTAACTGGGGAAGGAAATTTGGGAAGGAAGTGTTCTAGGGCTAAGTACCCCTCCGGCACTTATGACTAAAAAAATCCTGGAAAGAACCTCAGTCAGGGAAAACGGTCCTGGTGGGTTCTAAACCACAGACCTCCATTCACGAGTTCGTGCCTTAACGAGTTCAGTTCGAGTTGATACCGAGGTGTTGGCTCAGACAACAGCGTCTGAGGATTACATTCGTGAGATCCCGACTTCGAAACCCTAACGTTGAGTTTTTCGTGGTTTACCCAGGCGGTAGGTGAATACTGTGGTGGAGTATGCACTATCACGAATTTTTCTTCCTCAATTTCCTGTCATCTTAGCACGGTGGACAATAGAGTGCGAATATGCAATGATGACTTTGAGGAGAAAACTGTTTCATTTCTCGCCTGGAATCTTCTCTCGAACCTGTCTGTGAGAATAAGAGGGAGGCATCGAAGCGGTGGTTAGGGATGTTCAATCTGGAAACTAGGGACCTCGCTGCGCTGCACCTGCTGCCTTCAGATCTGGCTATCCTCCGTACTCTCTCACCTTCCTCCCGGAGATTTAGTAGGCGCAATTTACCTAGACTTGGCCACAGTGCTGAATTCTCCTTCGTTTCTAACCTAATCCCTATCGCCAGGAAAAAGGTCGAAATATGGGACATCTAAAATTTCCTAAAACATGATACAGCCAATTCATACTTTACCATTTACCTTTAGTAGGTAGAGGAAGAATTGTATTCCACCCAAACATTCTATATGGAGATTTTATTTTAATTTTCTAAACAGATATGCGCGCGAGCGTTGTGTCTGTATGTGTGTATGTGTGTGTGAGCAGCTAATTCAGAAAGAAAATCCGGATAAATAAGTAACTTGGTATGAAGTCCTTCACCTTACAATGATTCGATGCCGCTCTAACAATTTTGATTAAAATAATTTATATTTAGATATTAACAAAAAATAAAACATGTATTTTGAGCTTTCTACGAAGAGCCTGTAAAGTTATCTTCGTTCTGAATGAATTTTGTAAAAGTACGAAGCCATCAGAGATAGTCAACAACTTACCACGGGCAAATTACATAGTTTGTATTTAATACCTTTTTTGTGGTTGTTGCATTATTCGTTTTCGATATACTCATTGTTACATCTTTAAGTTTTCTCAGCTCGACTATCCTGCAGCATCTATACCCCCTATATAGCATCTAATTCCTCTTTCGTTCCGCATGTAACCAAGTCCTCATTGCTTAATGCGAGATTACATACAGTCAGAAAGTTATAGTGAATAACGTAACTTGAGTAGAACAATAATTTTATAGTATAAGGGATTATGTGAAGTTGTAATATATAGAGAAGTGTGGGTGTGCTGCACCATAGTTTTCTTTCTCTATCGCTTATCTTAAGTAAAGGAATTATGCTTAACCCAAACATTGGATATTAGATTTCTGCGGAAATATGCATTTTTACTTTACGTTATTTGTCAAGTAGTCGGCTGTAGCCTAACGTTTAAATATTTACTACAAACAATGTAGTATTATGTAAGTAAATAATATACTGTCATGACTTTACAGTGCAGAAACGTCAAATATTCAATGTAATGAGTCCCGCTTTCTTGAAGGAGCTTAAACATAGATTTTGTATCTTAAATGATGGCAAATAATTAAAAATAATATAGGCTAACCATTCATTGTCTTACTGCATTTAATATTAATAATATATACACTAGGTGATCAAAAGTATCCGGACACCCCCACAAACATACGTTTTTCATCTTAGGTGCATTGTGCTGCCACCTACTGCCTGGCACTCATTATCCGCGACCTCAGTAGTCATTAGACATCGTGAAACAGCAGAACGGGACGCTCCGTGGAACTCACGGACTTCGAACGTGGTCAGGTGATTGGGTGTCACTTGTATCAGAAGTCTGTACGCGAGATTTCCACACTCCTAAACATCCCTAGGTCCACTGTTTCTTATGTGATAGTGAAGTGGAAACGTGAAGGGACATGTACAGCACGAAAGCGTACAGGCCGACCTAGTCTGTTGACTGACAGAGACCGCCGATTTTTGAAGAGGGTCGTAAAGATTTATAGGCAGACATCCATCCAGACCATCACACAGGAATTCCAAACTGCATCAGGATCTACTCCAAGTACTATGACAGGCGTGAGGTAAGAAACCTGGATTCCATGGTCGAGCGGCTGCTCATAAGCCACACATCACGCAGGAAAATGCCAAACGACGCCTCGCTTGGTGTAAGGAGCGTCAACATTACACGGTTGAACAGTGGCAAAACGTTGTGTGGAGTGACGAATTACGGTACACAATGTGGCGATCCGATGGCAGGGTGTGGGTATGGCGAATGCCGGTGAACGTCATCTGCCAGCGTGTGTAGTGCCAACAGTGAAACTCGGAGGTGGTGGTGTTATGGTGTGGTCGTGTTCTTCCTGTTTTGCGTGACACGATCATGGCGCAGACCTACATTGACATTTTAAGTACCTTCTTGCTTCCCACTGTTGAAGAGCAATTCGGGGATGGCGATTGCATCTTTCAACACAATCGAGCACCTGTTCATACTTCACGGGCTATGGTGGAGTGGTTACACGACAATAACATCCCTGTAATGGACTGACCTGCACAGAGTCCTAACTTGTATCCTATAGAACACCTTTGGAATGTTTTGGAACGCCGATTTCGTGCCAGGCCTCACCGACCTTCATCGACACCTCTCCTCAGTTCCGCACTCCATGAGGAATGGGCTGCTATTCCCCAAGAAACCTTCCAGCACCTGATTGAAAGTATACCTGCGAGAGTGAACGCTGTCATCAAGGCTAAGGTGGGCCAACATCAGATTGATTTCCAGCATTACCGATGGAGGGTGCACGAACTTGTACGTCACTTTCAGCCAGGTGTCCGGATACTTTTGATAACGTAGTGTATGTGTGTGTGTGTGTGTGTGTGTGTGTGTGCGCGCGCGCGCGCGCGCGTTGGTTGTGATTCGAGTTGAGTATTTACGATGAAATATCACATTGTGATTTAAATAGTCTATGCATATACCAATCAAGATATCACATACATTTATAGTAAAGTACTCATGCTCAGTTAAAAAGACCAAATTGTTTGCAGTGAGTTTTGGGAGGATACAGCATATAATTTTAATGGATCTTTTCCGCAAAATTATTAGTTTTGTACCTGGATAATGGTTGCTTTACAAGAGAGTACTTAAGTGGCTACAAACAGTCTTGTCGATAATATATCATAATTAAAGCCTCTTTACACAAAGTTTTACTGAGAGGTTTAGTAAAACGTTAAAAATTAAAAACAATTAGTAAAATTTTAGTCATCATGAGTATGCTTATTAAAAGTAAATGGTATACCAATCGTTTTATTGAGTTTAAAATAAGATTATGAACATTACACAAATATTTTGTCTTAGAAGTAGTTCATTGACATTAACTTTATATATTCTTAGTACTATGTGCAATTATTACATGCAAATATTTAACCTCTTAAAATTCAAATAAATACTACTTGTAAATGACGATGTTTAAGAATTTCTGTAGTACTTGAATTCAAACCTGTAATTTTCAACTTGTAACTTGTTTGTTATTCCTTTATATAAATGTGGTTTTAGAGGTTCTGACAGGAATTTACTTACATTTAACTATAATTCATTGATGGCCTAATAGTCTTAACGACACTTAACCTTGTAAACCGATATATTATTTTTAACGAAAAAGTAAAATTGCCTACCTAGGTATGTGCTATTCGTTTAAAAGGTACATGACTACTATTTAAACATACCTTTATTATTATATAGGTTAACTATCTTATCGTATCACAACTTTCCCTTTAAAATGTAACAGTCGTACTTATATCGACTTATGACTTATGTTACTTATGTCGTAACCAAACAGCAGATGCAAGGTCACCATAGTTCTCTTTCTTGCCAAGCAAATATGCGGTAATCTGCTCAAGCCAGCCACCTGTTCAGCCCACGTTTCAATTTTCAGTTGTTCAGAAATGTAAATGTCCGCCCTAGACAAGAGGATTGCGTGGGTCTCCCACGTGGTCACTAAAATTACTCCATGTTCTGAATTCATTATATCAGAGTGAACGACACTCACATCCAGAACCGGTAACTGAAATCGTATTCACAGAAGTCGCAACATCCGAACACATTTGCTTGGAAATAAATCAACACAGGGGACAGGTTGGTTCAAGACACTTCTACCAGCTAGAATGCATATTTCGATCCTTAATTTCCCTCCTAGAAGAAAATGAGAATTTTAATAGCATATCTTGTGAACTGACTTGAGAATGTTATGAATTTTTAATAACCGTAATGATTTTATAACCTACGAGATCAAGTCAGTAAGTCTATTTTATGCTCCAGAACATAACTGCGCTGCAATTTATACCAAATGTATCAGCTGCCCCTAGGTTTCTATATTTAAGCTATCTCAGATTACAGTCTGACTTGAAAAATCCCCATTTTTTTCAAAATAAATCGTTCTAATTCTAGGTTTCTTATGACACATTTATTTCTAACCGGAATTAATTGTTAAATTGTTTATCTGAAGAAAGGATATCATACAAAATTTTTGTTGTAGCGGGTTTCAACAGAGGTGCCTTGTGAAATGCATTTGGAGCTCCAAAACTACTAACAATTATGCCATCAATAAGCATTTTATACATTCAGGGTTACTTTTTATCATCTGCTGGAGAGTTTCAATTAAATGCTAGTTATAATCCTTAATGTAGTTTACTGTATCTGTGGTTTTTGAAAAAGTTTGAATTATTTACTGTTAGTCCTTTCAAGTTTCATCCAGCAAATCAAGGTAAACATTAGTTTTAATTCTTTTTTACTTACCTTAAAAATCTTTAACAAGTTTATGTGTAACTTTCATATAATATTCCCTATCGAAATATCCGATACCAATTCCAAAGGAATAAATAAAAGGGTGGATTTAAGCTACCTAAAATGCAGATTCTAACTCGCGCTGCCACACCTAACACTGACTATCTAACATTAGACCATTCAGCTATTTGTTACATGAAATTGCAACACTTTTAAATAATTGTATTCGGATACATTAAACGAACTACTGTTCCCAGTTCGAAAATTCGCTGGTATATTATAGCCTTTTAAGACAACTTCAAAGCTAAATTAGATGTTTTAACGTCATTGATTAAAGCCCATAAGCTATTATGTATGTTAAATCATTGATGTACGAGGCGTAATTTAGTTTTGAAATTTTAATTTAATTTACTGTGTACCGGTACCTCCGTGGTAGGAGTTGAGAAATGACGGATGCTGTATTACGTATCTGTAGGTCGTCTTGATGTCCGTACTCTTGTGATGTATCACGATGTTCTCGTAGACTGGAATCTGATGATCGTATATCGGTATTCTTGTGTGTGTGTGTTAGTATGCTGTAATTACTATTTTATAATTGCGCCACGGCTGCTGTATTTGTGTCGGAGAGCACTTGTGTCTTGTCAGCGTTGGGTATGGAGAATATTAAAATATTTTTGCACACACGTATTCTGTTTAACTATTTCACTTTTATTTTAGATAAACCACATGTAGATATTCACAAATCACTATTACCTTTGTCATGTTAAACAATGTATAAATGGCAGACATTAAATACGTAGTTTTTAGCGTCTTTTTAGAGACGAGCTTATACACGGCCTTCCTGCTTGAAGACTGACAAGCTTCTGTTAGCGTTCCCTTCAACGGTTTTCTTAACGTACGTACTTAAATTATAGGCATGTATTAATGTACCTGATTGGTGCCACTATCCAATAACAGTTTATGTTACATCTCCAACCCTGTCCAACACACGGCTTGTGTGAAATAACAATTAATTCCAATATATATATTATATGTGTGTGTGTGTTTACAGACTTCCATTGTCTTAATTAATGAATCCAAGGTACCTTACATGCTTCGTAGATGCTACTGCATTTCTCGTAATTTTATATTATTGGTTGTATTGCTAACAATGGCCTTTCCCTCTCATATCACAGTCTATATGTTATAACGTTATATACTTGTTCTCTACCATGTGTACATTATGAATATATGTGTTTTTAACATCCTCTTAACTATTATACGTACAATATTAACAAAGAAAATATATAACTTGTAAAACTTAGAACAGAAACAAAGAAAGAAATTATCCATGTGTTGATGTTAAAAAGCTGTGAATCAGATATCTTATTTCATCAATGAGTTATCATATTAGTTTGTCCCTGGCTAGTACTGTATGTTGCTTCAACGGTACTTGGTATGGTTGTACAGCACCCATATCAGATATAGGCCTGTCTTTTAGTTGTCTTTAGTCTATAGCAGTCACCATCACTAGCTTGCCTGTGACGTAACCACTCAGGGCAGGTTAGCCCGAGAACAAGAAAAATACAGTAGTGCGGGCACTGGCTTTCTCACCACGACTGACGATGGGGCAGCAGAACTGTACAGTGGCGGGACACATACCTACATACATCTCAGCGACACATTCTCTGTTAGACATCTTGTTTTATGAATCACAAACTACTTGTGATAGCTGCAAAATATAAAGACAAAAGAGAGTGTTCCATACTATTAATTTTAATAAAATGCCTGTAAAAAGAAATTAACTTTATTACACAGGAAAAAAACTACTACATATCGCTTAAATAAATTGCGTACATATACATATATATAACACCGGAAACAGTTTACAAAATAACGTTCTTTATTATGTCTTAGCAAGTATGATGAAATTCTGATGAGGATATTAAACAAATCTTTCTTTCGTACTTGTGAAAATGGGATTCTTATTTTAAAATGCATACATTGTTGGCCTAACCAGAGTATAACTTTACTTTGAACCTGTAATACTTCGTCGAGATTTTTACTTATTTTGTCCTTCAATAGTTTGTCAATATTCGGCACCATGTTCTGACTCTCACACAAACGAAGAATGCATTTTAAGTATGGTCTGATAGTTGGTTTCTGTGACGTGGTTTAAAAGTCATCATCAGTGTAAAAACCTGCTCACATAAATATGCAGATACGATCATGCTAAGAAACCGGGCAGCAAAATGATAAAGTCGTGGAAACCGTGATCGAGGGAAATTGCTGTAAAAGGCACACAGATTCTTTCTATATTGGAGTTTGTCTCCGAGTTCTATGTCATTCTGCAAATCTATCAGTTCTAGTTTCAGTATGGTAGGAATAGTATCAATTGCAATGGAAAAGGGCATAGCAAATAGTTGAATATCAGGTTCCAGGTCTATCATTGTTTTAAATCTGGAGTCAAATTCTTCAATCACTTCTCGTATTATGCGTGCATCTGCACAATGGCGTTGTAAATTATACTTCTTTATTTGTTGAAACACATTTCCACAAATTAAAAACTTAACTATTGTGGCGTATTAGTAGGTATTAGTAGATATTGTCATGCCAGACACATTATTGCGTCGCATTGGCGACAACATTGTTGGAGTAATCTAGTATTTCTTTCGGCTTGTGTTTGAATTTCCTTCTTACGTGACACTCTCCACCGCTGGCTGGCGAGCCTAGCCAGAGTTGGGGAGAGAGAGGGGGGATAGATGTTAGCGTTACTTTCTTTGTGTGTGAGAGTCAACCTGAGAGTTGGTGAGTAAGGTATAGGTTGCGTGTGTGTGAGGCATCTCCCCTCAATCCTTTATCCCCTGTGTGTGCAATGTAGGGCCACAAATTATTTTATTAATAAACCAAGGTATGTGAAAGATGTGAAAGTTGTGTAATTTGATAGAAAACCCCACGCCTGCATCGGAATGTGAACATCAAGGTCCTGGTCCTCTCGCAGTGTCTGTGCTACGTCCCCCCATGTGCGTGTTGGGGTCATTAAAATTTAATAATTTGCTGGAAACCTTTTGACCCTCACCCCAGCATGTAACATTATACTACTGTAGTTAGTACATAAAATAGTTCTTCCCACACTTGCCAAAACATTGAGGTTGATGACCTTGCGTTATAGTCTGTAACTTCTTCTGACATTGTTCCTCTAGAATAATATTAGACTTCCACACATGAGCCGCCATGGAACAAATCACAACTGCGTCTGCATTACTGCCGTTACAGTACTGATACTGGAATCCTCTCTGCCCTGTCCGTGTTGACCGCACAGTTAATGCGTGTTCTGACGTCATTCCACTTCGTAATGACGGCCACTGGTTTATAGTTTCTATAGTTGCTTAGTTTTTAAATTATTTTCGGCTGAGTGTGTTTAATCCGTGTGATAGCTGTTTCGATAACTAGGTTTGCACTTTATTGTAAAACCTTATAAAACCGCCTAGAAAACTCATGCATCTCTAGTGAAGAGACCATGTCTTTTGAGATGGACTCGTCACAAAGTAACCATCATTTAAACGCCCTTTTCACTAAATGTGTGACGCTCATCTATCTAAATATATAAATGAACTACAAAGGGGCAGCAAGGACGGATTTAAGGTATACCCGCTGCTTAACAGGTTTCAAAAACATAGAATCACTGAAAGGCAGGAGATTCACCTGAGTAAATCGAATAGGAATATTTGCTCCGAGAGATTACACGTGTCTTATAATTGCCTATTCCTTCTGATGCTTTATAAGAAGTGAGGCTGCAGATACTGCCTCCTAAGAGAGCAGCCTATAATTTAATTACTCAATGATATATATGTAAATTAACATGTTTTACCCATCAATAACTTGACCAGGTGTTATAAACAACACTGTAAATGAACAGAAGCTATAAGTATTTCTGAGAATGTAAGAACATTCATGAACTCAGTAGCATAATGGCAAGAATAACGGTAGCAGCATTTTCGAGAGTATATCAGTAATTAAGTGCAGATCAGGAATTAGTGGAAATAAGAGAAAAGTAAAAATTAGTAGAAAGCACATGATAGTGACCATGAGCAGAGTTATTTGAATTATATACTCGTCATATGTAATACGTTGTATTAAATGGGAATTTGGGTAAATCTGGTAATCATATTATTTCTTTCCCTATCACTTACCTATAGTAGGTAGAGGATATCAAGATTTCGCCAAAAATACATCCTTGAATAAAAGGTATGTTTAGAAATGTTCTGCAAATTATCCCATAGGTGAAAAAATATTCGCTATTTCGGATTTTCTAAAGCATGACTCGAACGAGTTTGATTAAAACACCATATTTACTCCTACTAATAAACTGTTTGTCTTGAATTCTCTATGAATAGCCCCCGAAGTCCTCTTCATTATGATTGGTAACCATAAGAAATATCCAAAATTACCTCACAAAAAGCGTAGACCGCGTTAAAATACACATATTTTGATTTAAAAAAGAGAAGCGTTGTGTGCTTTTAACCGTTTCCGAGATTTTTTTATTCTTTTGGTTTGAATTGTCCAAAACTTTTATATTTTTAAGCACGAAGTCACCATTCGTTTATTTCTCATAATGTCATGCAAAGCATACAATTTTATACGCAGCATAGCGACCCGCTTTCTGAATATTCTACCATCGCTTCAGCCTCGTGGCGTCTCCTTGTATCTATAACGAAATATGTAAAGAAAGTATTTTTACAAACTAGCATACCAAATAAATTTTTATATATATAATTTGCAAAAGAGATGTTTTAAGGTAAAACACCCAGTTCTGGAGCCGAGTTGTAAACTCAGGAATCATTGCTAATGAAGTTATTAATCAGAATTAGATTATTATCGGAAGCGCAATACAGAATTATAAGCAATGAACATCGATTTAATCGGTTATATTTAATAGAATAGTTTCGACGATACATCATTGGAATACATTTAGTTATATTTAATTGATTCCAACCGGTTGTAGTTTATCGAATCGTAATTGCTCCATGAGTCAATTTATTAAAAACCTAGAATCACCTGAATCAGTCAACGTGGACGAATTTTATCAGCCGCCTATTAAACAACCAGAAAACTTGGTGCCCCAAATTTCCTTCTCAGAAGTGGTCATAGTATATTTCATGTAAAATATATATATATATATATATATATATATATATATATATATATTTGTAGTTTAACGTCCTTAAACCTGGTAGGTCATATTAGACGATGCATTAAATTTAATTCATGAATTAAAAAACGAAGTTCAAATGGGCCCGAGACCCATAGAGCTTAAAGTTACCCGAAATGCGACCAAGCGGAATGGTTCAGGTGCCATTGTATGTGGCCCAGATTTGGGATGTCCGATTCACGGTGGCCGCCAACTCTGACTATGGGGTTTTTCGTGGTTTTCCCCTGGTCGTCCAGGCGAATGCCGAGGTGGTATTCTATTACAACTTCACCCATCCTCCATTTCCTTTCATTTCATCTCTCCCTCTCATGTTTCAGGAGTGTCTTCAGGTCCTGCCATGGTGGCGTTATCGGGCAGATGGCGTAGTTGCTTGCGCTTTGTAAATATTTGTCCCCGTGAACGACAGGGTGCGTTGTCCCGGCCGCTAGGGTTGCTTCTTCGCCCTCTCAAGAAATTCTTCGCTTCTACTGGTGAGTAGGTGTTCTGACCAGGAAATATAGGGACTTCGCGTTCTTGTGGCCTGATCTGTCTGCGGACCTACGACCTCCTGCGGCTCCTTCACTTCATCCCTGCCTCCCATGGGGTGTATCATAATAGATCGAGCAGGTCGCAGTAGCAAGGTGTCTCCATCCGATAAATACATCCTACATTCTACCCGACATTCGCCTTCTCTGCCTAAGGAAAACTCCCGGAAAAAAACCTCATCCTAACTAAGATTTGAACTAGGGTTCTTTTGAATGTGAGGTAGGCACGCTACCCCCACACCATTCAGGCAGACCATATGTAAACGCAGTAATCAGGTAAAGTTACAGGTGTTAAGACAGCTGTCCAAATCAACATCACCTACTTACGCATTTTGTAAAGCTACCGCACGATAATGAAAAATAGCGTGTCGCTGACACTACACTAGATTTGCTGCACAACTGTTGCTGCTAAATGTTTCCCCATCAACTGTATAGCCCGCATATTGGCTTTTCTAACTATTAGCTATTTGTGAATTTGAAGAAATAGCTACAGGGTAGACAATTTCAGTAGAGAAACCCGCATATTAATGCTTTAAAATGTTTATACAAAAATAATCAGTAATGTGAATAAATTTAATGGACAGTTAATTATTTTCCAAACCTCTTTGCAAAACTGTTTATTCGTTTTAAAAATGCTATATATTTGCTTCTTTTCTGAAGATGGTAAACGTGTAGGATTATGGCTTTCTGAAATACTCGTGTATTCAAATTTATTAACCGCTCTGCAAAACTTTCCTAGATACTCAAAGTGTTCTCTAACTAACCATTAACTACTCTAAATACTGTAAAGCTGTAAATTTTTCTCTAAATTCTATACATTTTATCTTATTAGTAGTTTCTTTGAAAAGAAAAAACAAATTATAATGGCTGATCATTTCTAAATCCATTTAGCTGTCGTCAGGTCATATTTTTGTTGTCTTCATGCAACGATTTTATGGTTTCCTCTAAAGTTTGTATCTGTTTAATGACTTAGATATTTTACGATTCTTTTTAAACACGATAATAATTCTGTAAGTACATAATTCTGTGCTCCCAATATTAAACCTAACTTTTGTAGTCTTCCAGAAAGATCCGTATGTATTTCAAGTATACCTGTATATGAATATCTAATATGTTACGTTTATCTGAAAGCAAACTATGATCTAAACGTGCACATTATTGTATCAGTCTTACAACGTAAGGCAAAGAAGAGGCCTGCAACTATTGCTTTGAAACTCCAAGGAACTATATTGCATCGAAGGCCGAGTCAATGTCGGAAGTGAAAGATTGATGGCCTATCGCAGTCTCGTTCAAACATCCCTTTAGAAATCCGTAACGGTTCTAGAACATATGGCATTCGAATGATTAGGAAAGGTTAACCCGTTTTTTAGCTCAGGTTTACCAAAAACTGGATCTTATGAGGGAAAACATTTTTGATCTCAGGCTCCTTAAGGGACATCAATGCTTAAGAGAGGAATATCCATACAACGAAATGTTGCAATATAAATGTATAATCGTATCTTATAGACTGTTAAAATGCCTAAGCGGACCAGGAAACGTAAAATTAACAAAACTGAAGGTGTTCTGCCTATGTGAAAATAAAACCTGTGATGCTTCCTTAATCATAATGTATATGTATGAATTTCTTCAAATGTCCTAAAAGTAATTTCAATGCAATATATGCAGGTGGATTTTCAACAGTAAGTGTAATTATTCTTTTTGATCTCATACCTATAGGCATTAGACAGACAACAGAGGAGCTAATTAGTATTTTATGGAATTCATACATCTGTGTGATACTTCTGAAGCTAAACTTGAATTTACATCAACTAAGTTATCCTAAATATAGTGCCGTTTTCTCAAAAAGCTATTAAATCTACTTTTCATATTTATTTAAGATAATATTTTAAATCCAGTGAACTAAAATACTTTTTGGGTGCAATAAATTTCAAACTGTTGAACATTTCGCCTTAAAGCTTTAGGAAAAAGCTTCAGTTCAATTTCTTCAAAGAGAGAAACAATTTAAAGACCGTAATTCTGTTTTAAAGTTAAATTTATTTAGTCCAGTGGTATGAAATGGGATGTCTTAAAGTGTAATAAAAACCCTATCTCTCTGCTTCAAGCAGTTTATGAGAGAAAGGAACCCAAAATGTATCACTTTTGTCATTTTCCTAGAAGTTAACATTTCTTTTAGACAAACTTCCAAGCACATGAACAAGAAACCTCAGAGTTGCTATATGTATACAGTTGTTGCAATAATTTTTAAAGACACATATCTAGAAATATTCACGTTTTCGGTGTTCAACTACGTAACAAGTGGCTAAAACCCATCTTCTATCTTCACAAAAACGTGTGAGATCAGCTATAAGGAGATTAAAATACCACAATGGACACAGAGGACAAAGAAATATTAGTAATACTGAAAAACTCATCAGCTGCACGTCGTTCTCGTATGAGGTACATACATCTTGAAGTAGAAACACACACAGACCTCTAAAAATTTCTGTTTTATTCAGGGGCCTCAAAACATGTATTTCCGGTGAAATCTGGATATCGAATTGTTGGGTGTAAATGTAATATCTATACGTGAAGGTGTGTGTGTGTAAAAATCCTAACTCAAAAACGAAATAAAGATTCTTTACATGAACATTTTTCATTATTTTTTATTTTCTCAAAAATATCTCGAAAATACCCAAAGATATTTATATGAAATAACTGTATATATGGAATATTGGGAAATATGCGTGAAATTCTCTTCATTCTGGAGGAGGTTTGTATAATTTTGTATACTCTGTAAACCATAAGAGAAGAGAGAGAAAGGAACTTACTGCACAAAACATGTAGATCTCTTTTTAAAGCATACAACGTGTGCCATTATCATCCAATTGTTTGAATTTTTTAATACTTTTGTCAGCTTTTGAAGTGCTGTCTTTCTCTGGGTGCCCTGAAAAGAGCATGGAATTTAAACACCATCATATAGCGATCCGCTTTTAAACGTTTGACTACACTTCGATTTCCGGAACTCATCTTGCGCATACAACGAAATGTGTAATGAAACCATTTATGCAAATATTCATTTCAAAGAAAACGTTTTGTGGGAATAGTTTGTAGAAGATTGAGTTGATAAAGTAATGTGAATGTACCTAACGACTGGGAAGTCCTGACAGAACCTGCATCCTCCCTCTCAGAGTTAGGAGAACAGCTTTTCTAATTTTAGTGAAATAATAATGATAATAACAATAAAATAATGTGGGTGCTGGTCATATGTCTTCAGCTTAACCCCAACACTGGTCCGTGACATATCCCATCATTCTTAACCAGTCCTGTGTAACGTTCTCCGCTGCATTACCTTGGTCACTCCCAAGGTTTGCTTGCAAAGATCAGCTGTCAGCCACTATGACCTCCGTTGGACTGGTTATGTCATGGCAACGATATATAGCGCCATATACACAATATTCTGCTCTTTCATAGCGGATCCTGCCGTGCGCACCCACTCACTTATAAAATATAAACGCTGGGCATGAATTTCTTTGGACATTTATTCTGTCTACCAAGAAGTCTATCTCAAATTACTTCTTCGCGATGTAGTCCACCGCTAGCTTTCACTACTCCATCTCGTAACGTTTAAATGTATCAAACTATTTCGTACTTAAATAGGAAAAGGGCCGCAAATGCAGGACTGTCGTCTGATAAAACTGTATGAAAAGTCTTAAAATCCCACTGGCTCAAATTTAGCTGATGTTTATACACAGTAATATACTTGTACTTTAAGGAACATCTAATTTCAAACAATTGCAGTTAATTTTTAGTCGTCTGATTCTACCTTTCCAACCTTGTCCAATACACGGCTTGTGTGGAAGAACAATTAATTCCACTAATTCACCTAATAGTGGTCGCAAGTATGAAGCCCGGAACTTAAGTACTTACAGCATTGTAAGTCGCCATGGAGGTATGTCATCTCAATACAATTTGAGACCTCCTTGTGGTTTACCGGGAACATGCGAATCAGTTGGAGAATTTAATGTCGTATCGGCATGTTGTCATGGTAGCTCAGTGGTAAGAGCAACCGGACGGAAACCGGGAGATCCGTGGTTCAAATCCCGGCAACGGCATTGAATTTTTCAGTCGTGTAATTCTACCTTTCCAATCTTGTCCAACACACGGCTTGTGTGGAAGAACAATTAATTCAATTACAGTTATTGTTTAATCTTAATGACCTTTGTTAATTAATATCCTTCGTCTTCCTAAACGTTTATAACAAATATTAGGCAGAAAAAATAACCCAGATGAACATAAGCCATGATCAATTACTAATGCAATTTACAGAAGCTACCCCAAGTATTTTATCTTATTAGCCCCACTCCAACTCATTCTTCCCTCTCTTCTTTTTTTTTCTTCTTCTTTCTTTCCTTTTGTCCGCGCGGAGTAGCTCAAATGGTAACATCTACGCCTTGTATTCGGGGGAGGGGGGAGAGCGGGTTCCATTCCCGTTACACTAGCCACTCTGATCTTGGTTTTTTGGGTTTTTTCCAGGTCGGTAGGCGAATGCCGGGAATAAATATTTATTTCAACGAATATCCTTCTTTCTTTCAGCGTTGCATCACCAGTCGGGATGGACAATCATATGCGGGGTATGCATGGATGTGCTTTGAGGAGAGAACTGTTTCTTTCCTGGCATGGAACCTTCTGTCTCACGAGTATATCGAAACTGTAGCTGAGGATGCTCAATCTATAAATGTTAGTTTTGTTGCTGCGTTGAGGCTACCGCCATCAGATCTATTCTCTGTCCATTATAATTAGCCTACCGGATGTAAATAATACACGTGGCACAGAAAGAATGACATTGACCGTTGACCGAAATACAATTATCGCAGCGAACGCCTCCTAATGAGCGCTAAGAAAATAATAGTCCTCATATTATTTCACAACTGCCGTGTAATTATAAAACTACCATTAAAATAAATTAATAAAACAATTACTATTGCAGGATGTATATATTGTTTTGAACATATTTACTTGCGAGAAAGAAAACAATTAACATGTTCGACTTACACAGTACTTGTTTACAGCTTTTAGACACTATTTTCAGTGCTACAGTTGGTTTAGTACGAATCAGTGCAAATTCAGTTAAGGAGCTAATGGTAAGCACTGCCAATAATGTGAGCATGTCTGACGTTAAAAAAACATCCAGCGTGTAAAATATTAAAGAGTGGCTAAAATCAATAGTGCTAAATGTGTTCAATTCTATAACGCAGAGAACTCCCACAATGCCAGTGAATTATATAGTGCAACTCACGGCCGAGTTTCTAACAGGTGTTTCTTACTGGTCTGCGATAGACATTGCAAAGAAGTTATGCTTAGCTTAAATAAGCCCATATTTGTGTTAGATAAAGGGACGATTTATTAAAGTGTGCTATCTGTTCTAAAGTTATGCTTTCTTTTTGATAATGAAGCACCAAGAATAGACAAAACTTTAAATGCACTCAGTAATTATTCGAATTTGCGGGCTTTAACAGGTCGACATTTCACAAGCTGTTCTTTGAAATAGGTTTCGTGAATATAGAAAGAAAGTAAACATTATAACAAACAGGAAAGACATAGCATTGTGAAGGCATTAATTTTTGAGAGCTACGGAGTCTATATAGAAGAGAAAACAGAACGATATGCTATTTGGATGGAACTTGGTCAATAAATTCCTGGTCAACACAGCTGCTGGATTGGGAAATAAAGGTAGTAATGGTGGGTTTTAGATGATGTCTCGTTTATTTTAATTAAAGAAAACTTCTGATTATCATAAAGAAATGCCAGGTGATCTTTTCAGGGATTGGTTTGGGAGAATGTTGCAGAAACACAATCCTACAAGCGCCATTTTAGTAGTGATTATTTGACAGCGCTTTGGTTTAAATGTGAGTAAATGAATTATTTCTGTTATATCTATGTTATACATTCAAATATCGCAATGTGCAAAATTGTTTTATTTTATAATTGTTCATAAAGATTATCAGGGCACAAACATTGGTGTTTTGAACATGTGTTCAACAGATGATTCGCCTGCCGCAAGAACAGAATACAGGAGGTTGACACTTATGAAACTTCAGCGACCAATCACAACACACTTGCGCGGACGGATATTTAATATTATGTTTACATGCAGTAGGTTAGTAGTTCTAGACAGAGTATAGCCACCGTTCGTACTCCCTTGCCTTATCCCATCCATCCGAAGGTTTAGTAGGTGCAATGGGCACAATGCTAAATCCTCCTTCGCTTACGAACCCTAACCCTATCCTTAATATGGTCAATCATATGATCATTTGTTCATCCCCTAAGTTTTATTGTCATTCATCACTCCTTCCAAGCATCATTAAGCTTTTCTTCTGAATCATTGTTCCAGGTTATATTTTTTCCCCTCCTGATCTATGTGTATATGTAGTGGTATGGCCCACTCTTTCTACAGTAGCTATTCTTAGCTATATTATCTACTTATTTCAAACATTCCTTTCTTCTCAGAAATCACACTGAAAATGCCTTTTCACTTGGACCCTTGGGCTTTTAGTTTCAACCACTATTAGGTCAATTATGGTTGAAACTAAAAGCCCGGGACTTGAGTACTTACAAAGTCGCCATTGGGGTATGACATCTCAATACAATTTGAGATCTCCTTGCGGTTTACCGGGAAAAATGCGAGTCAGCTGGAGAATTTAATGACGTGCCGACATGTTGCCATGGTAGCTCAGTGGTTAGAGCAACCGGACGGAGACCGGGAGATCCGTGGTTCAAATCCCGGCTATGGCATTGAATTTTTCAGTCATCTGATTCTACCTTTATTTCGGAGAGTTTGCCTTTTATCTTTACTTTATTTTTTGTTTTTTCTAGTGCTGTTACATCTCAAAATGTGAAGCTTTGTATTTACTCCAGCTCATTTCCAATTTGCAAGCTTTCACGTTTCCTTGGAGCAACAGACTTTACCTTCTTTGCATTTATCTTCTTCCTGTTCTCTTCATATTGTAATTTACCTCCATCAATATGCTCGTTGGGGTCTATTTCTCTTCTGCTAACAGTAAAATATCATCAGCGAACCTTATGGCTTTTACTTGTCTTCATCCTTGAATTATTCCTCCCTGATTTTATATGTCATTTTATCAAACACTCCAAGTAGGTATTCAAAAGTTTGGGTGATAAAAGGGAATCCATTATTTGTTTATAAGTACATATTTTCACCAGATTTTTTTTCTTGGGTCTCTGTTCTTCTCAAGATGTTATTTAAACGTTTTGGGCAATAATATGAAACTTAACTTCCCGCGAATTTGCTTCCCACGTTGATGACAACGTTAACCTGCACCAGGTAAATATGCTGTAGTTTCACCTCATAGGTGTTCTATACTACAGCCGTTCACAACACATTAGGTCCCGAAATGCTTTACTCATGCTAGCCTCTAGTTCCCTGGGACGCGGATTTGAACTCAGCGAAGGGCGATGGATCTTTCGGGCGTAAAAATCAGTAACATGGCTTGCTTTGGAAGGGAAGTAAAGTCGGTGGTCCCGTGTCGTACATTTACGTCACGTAAAAGAACCTCAAACCTGATAAAGGGATTCTGAGCCAAGTTTCCGGTCTTTCATGTCCAATATAGAATGGGACGCTAAGAAACAAAGTAGTTAAAGAGGGTCTAAATAAAACTCATTTTTTTTTCAAACTAACAGGAAAACATAATGTATAATAATGTATTGTTTTTCACTATATTTCTGTTATTAATCAAAATATTTGTATTTGCACCATTTCCCGTCTATATATCTTGTGGTAGTTATTTAACATTTTAAAATACACGTTGTATAGCTCACAATAACCTAGTTTACAGCGTAGAATAAAAAAGATATCTTAATTCCAATAAAAATAAGTAATTTCGAGAAGAGAGGAGGAAAGTGAAAGTAGTTGTGAAGCATACTTAAATTTACCTGACAGTTTCTCGATCAGGTTTCCTTTTAAAGTAATATAATTATTATTCTCGAAGCATCCATATGATTAATTCCTCTGAGCAGAGAGTATAACTAATGACGTGAATAAGGAAGAAGGCAGGGTACGATAATGACGATAGACTCACCCGCTGTACTTAAAATTATGCTGATAATAAAAGTACTGCTTAAAGTAATATGGACAATAAGAACTGTAATGTTAATACTCGAGTTTATCTACTTGCTGTTGTTTCAGATGAACCAAGAGAAAATTTTCCTTCAGCCAAGCGCAGATGTCCACTCGAATGCACAGAAACGTGCCGATTTAAGATACAGTGGTTACTTTTGTCCTGAAAAATATTAAAAAGCCTCTGTTTCACTGTATCTGGTTGTAGCAATTATTGTGTGTCAATTAGTAGCCCCTTGGTTCAGGTAGGCTAACACGCTTCATGTGGACAAATGGAAGGGGAACACTAAAATATTTTAATCAATATTCAGAATTAATCACGTGGATTTATTTGAAACTAAGTCTTGTGGTGAACGTAAATATTCCAGTCGCTCATTTAATGAAACGTACTTTAAATATTAAGCTACAAAATTAAAATAAAAAGAATTTTTCTTGCTTTATGAAACGAGTTCTATGTACCAAAAACGTTACATCTGGAGAACACCATACGTCAGTCACAAATGTCCGGTACTGTGGTTTGTGCTACCGAAACAAATATCAAGTTTGATAAAAGCAACGGGGTCTGCGTGGAAAGAAGAAGATTGCAGATTCAAAAGACTTTTACTACTCACTATAGCTTACTTATTATTCATCACAAAGCTGGTTAATCGTGATATTTTTTTCAAAACTACTTTAACCAGCTGACTTAACAAACATTTTTTGTAGTCACATAGAAGCATACAGGACGTTAGTACGTCAAACGTTTAAAAGCTAAAGCAGGTGCAAATATACGTAACACCTAGTATAGCCTGATGAGAAACAGAATGAACATAACATTCTAAAAATGTGTATCTAGAGATCATTCCAAAAATGAGTATCTTGAGATATTTGAAAGTTCCAGCAAAAAACAACAAGCACCTTATAATCGGCTAAAGATATAAAAAAGAAAAAGTTTAAAAATAGAAAACTCATTTTAATAAGATCTATTTTCGTTCTTGAGTAAGCTTTTGTCTGTCTTAGTGATACAAAACTTAATCAGAATGTAGAGTTCATAGGCTGCAAAACTGTGTATATGAAGGGTAGTTTCATATAGAGGGATTTTTTGTGTTTTTGAAAGATGTTGAAATGGGTTTGGCAATTATCCAAATTTTCATTTTTTATTTATATCGTTTCATGCACGTGCTGTTTGTTTTTGGGGGTTGGGTTGATGGTTCAGGGTATTTAAAAATTGTATTTCCAATGGAATTCAGGTTTAATTCTTCGGAGGAATACAATACTTATTCCTACTATAAGTAAGAAGTAGAATTGATAAAAATGTTCCCAGAAACTGCATCCAGATGGACTTGGAAAAAACACACCATGATCTGTATAAATGTATATCACACAGCAGTTTTGTAAGCATGTGTATTATGAAGTATTTTATTGGCATGTAAGGAATAAAGCAAATAAGCCTAAAATCAACTAATGTTTTAAATAATGCTAAATTTCAAACATAATTTTTGAAATGAACGTTTTACAAAAAGGAACTAAATTTTCAGCCATGATTGTACGTCTGTGACGTCATCGAGAACAACTTTAAATGACAACATACTATTTTTTTTTCATTTTTGCTGAGAGACAGTTCTCGTTTAGTTGCACGAACAATTTCATTTGCCTCATACAAAAGGTTTGGTTGCTATGGGAGCAGATCTCTCACCACTTGATTACATTTATTAGGATATTTGAAATGTAGAGTAGTTGTTACGAGGCCTCCTAACATGGAAGAGATAACATTGAGGATCAGGAAAGAAAACAGAGATATGCACCAGTAATGATTGAAAATGTTCAACAAGAATTCATGATTCGACTTAGCCACTGCCAGATTGTAAATGGGGATCTTTTGATCACCTTATTAAATAATAAGAATTTCATTTGTTACAGTAGTTCTGTAAGCTGTGGAGAAATTTGTTAAAACAAGCCAACAATTTAGCTGCCCCCATAGTAATCAAACCTTTTATATGAAACAAATGAAAATGCTCATGGAACTAAATAAGACTAAACATGCAACTTTCAACTAAATAACTGCGTTTCAGAAAAATAAAATGGAAAAATAATGTGTCGCAGTTTAACGTTTTTGTCAATGATGTGTTATCCTGTACAATGATGTCTGAAAGTTTTTTCTTTTCGCAAAATTTTCCTTTCAAAATATTAAATTCCTTCAGAAGGAAAGCAAAGCCGGTGGTCCCGTGTAACTTTACGGCACATAAAAGAACCTCAAGCCTGATAAAGGGGTATTTGATGAAAATGTCCGGTCTTTCACGCCTTATATAAAATGAAACGCTAAGAACCATAGTAGAGGGAGAACCAAAAAAAACTATAAACCGGCTGCGCGGTGTTTTTCCTGTCCACGTCTTCGGCACTCGTTGCCGTCTGCCGCTGTGATACAAAGGCGTGGATGAAACCATGCAACATTTTTAAAACTACTTTTAAAGGCTTTACTTACCAACTTTGAAAGGAGATGCTGAAACTGGCCACCGTCGTTGTCTATACATTTTTGGCATCTCCTTAGGAAACTATCCATCACTCTCCAATTTTTTTCGAGTCAACAGTTGAAACCCGTATATATGTGAATACAATTTTGCCCCCTTTTTTTAGATAATTAACAGTCATGGAGCGTGATTTTGCCTTTTTTCAACAAGACTCTGCAACAGCTTATACGTCTAATATTTCGATGAGAAAAATTGAAAGTGTGTTTGAGGACAGAATTATTAGTACAAATTTGTGGCTCCCTCGGTCCCCCGACTTAACCCCCTGCGATTTCTATCTCTGGGGTAACTTAAAACAAAGTATACAAGACAAACCCACACACCCTGGAAGAATTAAAACAAATTATCCGCCAGTTCTCAACGTGAACTACGGCGAGTGATGGATAGCTTCCTAAAAATGCATGGACAACGACGGTGGCCAGTTTCAGCATTTCCTTTCATAAAGTTGGCAAGTAAAGCCTTTAAAAGTAGTAAAAATGCTGTATGGTTTCATCTGCGCCTTTCTATGATAGCGGCAGATCGCAACAAGTGCCGAGGACGCGGACAAGAAAAACACCGCGGAGCTGGTTCTTAGCTTTTTGGCTCACCCTGTAGTTAAGAGCGCCCATAGATAGAGATATATTAAATTTGACGTCTTCGAATACTTCTTTAAAAAAGAGTTAGTTTAAGGTTTATTTGCATTATTTCTTAATCATGAAAGTCCCAGGTTTTGAAAGAGTTAAAAATAGGTGGAAGTAATTTGGATACTTTCATTTGGAATTATTCTTTTGAGGGAAATTGGCAGAAGATACAACCAAATCCCCCTACAAAAATGTTAATGCCTTGAGAAGGAGCTAGTTAGAATGTAAGGTTCGCGGAGAGCAAATTTTATGGGCTTAGCAGAAAGGACGTGAGAAGAATGGGTTAGCAGGATCGAAATGACACGGGCACCCTTTCAAAGACGGAACTGCAGGATTGAGCTTAGTAGTACAATTTAATGAGACGATTCAAGGATGTTGTATCAGTAAGATCACCTTGTGCAACATTTGTTGTTCATGTCCTTGAATTTAACAGGGAAGATCTCAAGCGGTTCTTTGTTATTCATCTCACTCCTGGCAGAATCTTTATGTTGATGAACAGGTTCCTAGGATTGCTCAAAGATGTATAAAGCTAGAGCTCTAGGCTCTAAATAACTACCTTAAAACCTACTGAAACGGAATAATTAATTTTGGGTATAAGGAAACTGGAAAACAACTGTACTTTTCAGTCCTTGCATTAATTTGCCGCAACATCGCGGCGTATATAAAAACGATTTTCTATTGGAGATGGGACCTCAAAGTGTAGATACCTGGTGAAGTTGATATCTCGTAGTATCGAAGTGTGGTTGACACTCTGAAATAAATCTTCAATACTTTTTCAACACTTCTAAATGTTTAGTTTTCGCATTTCTATTCAAAAACCATTATTCTTATTTGTGTATATTATTTCAATCAAAATTAAAAGAACTATATTTTGAATTTAACTAATTTCATAAAACATGAAGCATTGTGCTTAAAATACATGAAGTACGTGAGTAGGGTAGAAATGGGCATTCTAAAACAGTTAATTTATGCATGGCTATTCATATGCAAATGAGCTCCCCCACCTCCTCCCTCCCCCACCCCCTGCTACTTGGCATGGGCATTCTGAAACAGTTAGCCCCGCCCCCTCCCTCCCCCACCCCCACCCCCACCCCCCGCTGTGCCTTGGTAGTTTTAGTTGCAGCTGCGGTCGTAAATCATGTTGAGTACAATGGAGGCTTGACAGTTAAGCAATTAAGGCTGTCAATAAACTGTCAAAACGAACAACGGGGTCATAAATTTAAGGTTCTGTAACAAAGGCGAGATGTTTTTCCTACCCATTCCACATCCGGCCACTTCTGCACCTGGTCAGTTACCCACTCCACTCCTATTGTTCTCGAACACGTGGCAACCCAATAACAAAGCCGGTCCCTTTCCATTGTGTAAGAGATTCTATTGTGTGTGCCTTTCTATTGTCCTTGGCAAGCATTCTTTAGAAAGACCACCTGCAGCGTTCCCATCCCAATAACAAAGCCTGACCCTTTCCATTGTGTAAGAGATTCTATTGTCCTTGGCAAGGCTAGTTTAGAAAGACACCTGCAGCGTTCCCATTGTTTGGCCACCTGCTAGTTTAACAAAAGAATTCGAGGGTTGCTTTATACTCGTCCTGTCCTTGTTTGTGTGAAAGAGAGAGAAACTTGTTTATCAACTCTGCGTGACGTCATACTTTAGAAAGACACCTGCTCCATAACAAAGCCTGACCCTTTCCATTGTGTAAGAGATTCTATTGTGTGTGCCTTTCTATTGTTCTTGGCAAGGCTAGTTTAGAAAGACACCTGCAGCGTTCCCATTGTTTGGCCACCTGCTAGTTTAACAAAAGAATTCGAGGGCTGCTTTATACTCGTCCTCTCCTTGTTTGTGTGAAAGAGAGAGAAACTTGTTTACCAACTCTGCGTGACGTCATAGTCGGCCATCATGATTTTGCCTGAGGGAGTTCTCTCCGATGTTTTACGACCTCCTACGAATATACCCGAGCATAGTTAACAAGCATTCTGTTTCAGCCAACGACTCCGAAAAGCATCTAATATACATTTCATTACGTGCATTAAACCTCTGAGTGATATCCATAGATCGGTGTTCGATTCTTACTGTAATCAAAAGTTTATTGCTAATGAGAAATTAATGATTGATATTATTATATCATTACCTTAAATAATAAAAATGGCGTTCAGAAGATTGTAGCTCGACTCTTACCAAGTGAAACTCTAACTCGAAATAACTATTAAACTATGCAAGACCAGATTGAAAATGTATTTAACAAATATAATTTAATTTTTATACATCATCATCCTAATTAATGAAAGACCGTTCAGAGGACCCTAGTTCGAATCTTACCCTGCAAACTCTAATGTGTAACATCTAGTAAATTACGGATGCGTGCTCTAAAAATATATTAAACACATGCGTATACTTAGGGTAAAACATTATTATATCATTACCCTGATTAAATCCCGTTCAGAGGTTTCTAGTTCGAGTCTTACCCTGCAAGCTCTATGCCTACTAACTATTAAATTACGGAAGCGTGTACGATAAGATTAAAAATGTATTTAACAAATATAATTTAATTTTATACATTACGCTGTTTTAATGAAAGGTATTCTTAGGAACCCGGAAGTCCATAGTTCGAACCTTACACAGCGAAACGCCATAATAAATACTAAATTATTGAAGAGTGAACGGTCAGATTAAAATGTGTTTAACAAATATAATTTAATATACACGACATTACAATGTTTAACGATCTGTATTCTTAGGAACCAGAGGTCCATAGTTCGAATCCTGCCCTGCGAAACGCTATAATAACTATTAAGTTATTGAAGCAGCGGGCGGTCGGATTAAAATTGCATTTAACAACTATAATTATTTATATTAAACCCTGATGCATACTTAGATATCCCGAAGCCTAGACAACATTCTTTCTTCTTCTCTTCTCTTTTTCTTTCTATCTATCTCTTTCTTTCTCCACGACTTGTACACATTCAGGCGTTCACATATACACGAGCGCTTGTACACACATCAGCAAACATACACTGGTGCACGCATGCAAGCACATACACACACGCACACACGTACATTCAAGTACACACACACACACAATCACATACATACACCGGCACATACACAATGCACATACATACACTAGTACACACACGTATTCACGCACCTCATGCGTATACCTACATACACCAGTGCTCTTACACTCACACATACATATGCATGGACACACACACATACACGCACACACACTCACGTATATACATACATACACCGTTACACACATATATATATAATTGCCTTCATTTTTCCTTAAAGCAGAATGCATTCAAAGACATAATGTTCTTAACACCGTAGCAGCAAAGAGCTGGGAAGCCAATTTCAAAGTGCTTATTCAAACTTACCGAAACAAGCACGAGTTTTAGTTCCTACGATGAACAATTAATGCTTTATATAATTTCCAATCAGTGTCCCTAGCTCGAATCCCGATCTTTCAGTGACTTCCTTAATTTTCCACTGTGTTCTAGAATATATCACTTAGATCAATGTTGCAACTGCATACAGGTCTTTTAAACACATCAAACTAATATTATAAATAATTTTGTTTCTGGCGTTCTGAGTTCGAATACCGATTCAATGAAGTTTACTTATAAATTTAATGACAGTAAATAATTAAGACAAAGGTACCAAATAAACCTATTACGTTTATGTCATCAGATAATATCTTGCGGGTGTATATTAGGGTACCTGACGTCCAGGGTTCGATCCTTAAGTTTAAATCTCAATTATCGCAGAAACTAGCAGAGATAGAGCTGTAGACGAAAGCATGTTTGATAGCTCATACAATGAACAATTAATGCTGTATATAATTTTCAATCAGTTGCCTCTAGTTCGAATCCCGATCTTTCAATGACTTCACTGATTTTCCTCTTTACTCTGGAATACATCGCTTAGATTGATGCTTTAACTGCATGCAGCTTTGTGTAACGACATTATGGATGTACTCAGTGTGAGAGAGAGCGAGAGAGGGAGAGAGGGAGAGGAAGTGAAACAAACAGGGATAGAAGTGCTGAGGGCCTCTGCGCATGCGTAGCAAGAGACGATGTCATTGGCTGCAATAATCACGTGACGTGTAAGCATCACAGCCATGATGACGTGCAGGCATCGCCTGGAGGGGGTTTAGATCCCTATATAAACAGACATCAGTCCCATGTTAGAACTGTTGTGTACTTATTAACTTTACATTCAAGTTTTAAAGAGCTTTAAAAGCAACGTGAGCTGCAGGCCGTCTACACATTCAGCACATATCAAAACGGGGCAATGCAAGGTGAGTTTTAAATAACTATACAAAATCACTGTTGGCTTTTACAATACATTTAATTTTATTTAAACGTTACAGTACATGAAAGACGATTCGTTACAAAGAGCATCATATTTTCTAATCTGTGCTTTACATTCACATGGATTTCACTGCATACTCTTCTTCAGTTCACATGATTTCCGCCACACATTCTTCTTACATAAACATTCATACGACTTTCCCCTCATTCTTTGTTTCACTATACACTCACATGATTTCCTCTACTCATTCTTTATTCCACCTACAGGTTCATGCTCTGTAAACATTCACATGACTTTCTCTTCACATTCTTTGCTTCCACTAACATTCACATGATTTTCGCCACACCTTCTTCTTACATAAACATTCATACGACTTTACCCTCATTCTTTGTTTCACTATACACTCACATGATTTCCTCTACTCATTCTTTGTTCCCCTGCAGGTTCATGCTTTGTTAACATTCACACGACGTTCTCAGCTCATTTCTCTATTGACATTCACATGATCTTCTCAACACATTCTTCTTACTTAAACATTCATACGATTTTCCCCCCTCATTCATTGTTTCACTATACATTCGCACACGATTTCCTCTACTCATTCTTTGGTTCTCTGCTGGCTCATCTTCAATGAACATTCACATGATTTCTGTACTTATTCTTTATTTCTCTACACCTTCATAGGCTTACTTACAAAACATACACACCCTAGTTCTTCAACTTGAATAATGTAGTGAAAATAATAATTCATGGCAATGTCTGTTACAGATTGTTTAGCTGATAGACTTAACAAGATGGTGGAAGTCGGTAGTTTCCTACCGAGTCGTCGAGTTCAAGATCTCGAAATAGGTCTTAACTATGAGATAAAGTCCTTAAAGAGAGTTCAAACAAGATATGGTACCAGGATCGTATCTTCGCTGGAGGATTGTCAAGTGTTCTTGCCAGAGCGCTATAATTCGTTAACCGATCAAGAGATTGCAGAAATACCTGGGAGCGTATACCTACAGTATAATGGCATGGCAGAGACGGGGAAATTTAAGACATGTAAATTGTCTTTTTTACATGCAAAGAAGGTGCGTAGAAGTGTCAAACTTAAGTATTGAATGTTCTCCCATTTCACAATGAAAAATTCATAAATAAAACAACTGACTCATTGATATTACATATAAAGATACAAAAGATGCATATTATAGAATTTTATAAAAAATTAACGAAATTACAAGATCACATGCTTTGAGTTTAATTATATCTAGCGCATTGAAATAACTCTAAATATCCGAATGTTTATACAAATCGTTGTGCTTCTTTTTACATGTACCATATGCTTCATTTTACATGTATCATAACAAAAAATGTAATTCTTTTCAGGTTGCCTTTACTTGACCAAGATAGTTTTCTAAGACTTTCATTGTGCAATGTTTCAGGGTGTGCATTAAGAGGAAGAAGAAGAGGAATAGCCAGCTACCATGCAATGGATGCTGACGCTATTGGAGGGTAGAATACCTACAAGAAACATTTCGGCAAGAAACGGGTGCTGAGACATCTACATCACCGAAACACATTAAGACAGGATCCTTATATAACATTACAGGGTATACAATGAAAACATACGGTCAATTTTGTATACAATTCAATGCATAGCTGAGAGTTAGCTCGACCTAGTCTCCCTATATTCACTGAAATTAAGCATTGTGAGCAATAATTTAAGTGACTGTGAAAATACTTTACGTAATGGTGAAATTTGTATCCTAAAAGACTTGAGCCCTGTATACATTAACAGCATTAAGACTGTTTGCCACGCTGGAATACAAATTATGAAAATAAAAAGACTTTCATTTAAATAATAAGGAAATTTGCATAACCTGCTGTTACAAGTGTAATGACATATACAGAAACAATGAGTCGGGCGAGAAAGTGATGGAAATGTAAGATAAATAATAACAATAAAAGAATTAAGGTATGCTTTTACATAGTGTTTTTATTCATTAAAAATCCTTGCATTCCTAATGAAAAATAAATCATTACAATGATTAGTTTCAGTTATGTCCCAATGATCAAAAAGAGAACCGTCTTTAGATGCATTACTCGATCTTAAGTCAGAGCACCAAAAAATGACAAATCACGGCTTCTCCATTTTAGATGCGGTGTCACTATTCAGGTAAATTCCTGTAACACAACAGGTTGAGTATGCAGATCTGTGGTCCTAAATGGGTGAAACAGAGTCTTATCCAGCTTAACAGTCTTGAGATCTCAGCATCAGAAAGTCGAATCACAAGCCTTCTCCACTCGATGAGTACAGGTTTAACAACAGCATTCTCTTCACCCTGAGACTGTGTAATGTATATAAATGTTCAACTTGACATGGGATTCTAAACTCGTTGTTAGAGTCCAGAACTGATGTATTATATGGTGAAAACACATGTTCCTCTTCTTAGTGATCTTGTCGTCGAATCTCGGTAGCATTGAAGATGTCCATGATTATAGGATTCTGAAGCCCAAAAACTGTAGGAACTGCTGATTGCGTGATGTTAACCTGATGGGCGTCAAGGGCAGAGCATGATGTGTGCGTTGAATCATTCCATTATTATATCCTCGACGTCGTTGACTTCTTCTAAAAACTATAGGCATTATGCTTATATCATTGTTTCTAAAGGCAATGATATTGCTGTTAGGCTCCCCTGTTTGCTCTATGAAGCGGATCTTTATGAACAACAGGTAAAATATGATTTGAAGGTACCTGTGAAATACGTTATCCAGCCGTAACAGATGGGAAAACTGGTAGATGGAGTGTCCACTTTTACTATAGAGGAAGGAGACTGATGCAATACTGCGCTAAATTCGTATGATGCTCAACCTAAATATATTCACTAGGAAATCAGATTCAGACAGCTGATTAGATGGAATAACTTTGTCACTGAAGGGTCGCAGAACGTTCCTATAGAACAATCACCGGAAAAAATCAAGAGTGAAAGGACATTTTAATGTCGTTTTTATTATTATTATTCACTGATCTCATAAAGAAGACATTCGCATCCTAATATGAGGAATCTTTAAACGTCGGGCATACAAGTCAAGGTCTATGTTACTCAATGTTTTTTCCGGGACAAGTATAGTCCTCTGCCAGAGTTTTTTGAATTCCCTTTCAGGCTCTGTCTCCTCTTCGTTTCTATGTTTCTTCCCTTATTCTTCTTCACTCGAAAACCTCTCCCTCTTGCTTCAATTTCTCTTGGTACGTCTCATCATTTCAGCAAGTTGTTTATCTGCAGCTTTTTTCGTATTTACAGCTGTAGCAATTTGTGATGCACCTCCAGCGGCGGCTCCTAGTGCTGCAATAATTGGTATGAGTGGTAGAAATCCTCCTCGTTTCTTCTTCATGGTTACTGTACCTGGAGCTACCTTTCCCTTCATAATTGCTGTTACTAGTCACGCTGCCAACTTTTTCACCTAATGTAACATCAGATTGCACGCTTTTCCAAGTCGTTTCAGTCAGATCTTGGCAGCAATGTTTCTCGAAGCAGAGACCTTATGCTGAGCGTTGGCAATGCCGCTAAGATTACACGAATCGTCTAACGGAATGATTCCAGGGTCTCCTCTCTTTAATTTTTCTCTAGCTTTACCACAGTTCCTCAGCCTATGTAACCAACCTATGTACTTCAATGATTGCAGGCTAGTGAGAGAGTTAATTAAACCGAAACCTCTTGCGGGCTTAACCACCTTAGCTGTCACGTTATACTAATCGATTTTTATTCAGGATAGTTCTCTTATACTTTCTCATTAGCGTATATACATTAAGAGCGATTTATTTTACTTTAGCTGTCAAGCTAGAGAGGATGAAACAAGAATGCTCACAGCCTATTCATATGTTAGACTTTGAAAGCGACTTTAGATGTGAACTTAGTGGAAAACTGTTTCATGTCAACGTTATATACGTTCCCATCATGTAACCCATTCAGGGAAAAGGTGACCAGCAAAGGGAAAAAGGTGACCAGCAAAGGGAAAAAGGTGACCAGGAAAGGGAAAAAGGTGACCAGGAAAGGGAAAAAGGTGACCCGCAAAGGGAAAAAGGTGACCAGCAAAGGGAAAAAGGTGACCAGGAAAGGGAAAAAGGTGACCAGCAAAGGGAAAAAGGTGACCAGGAAAGGGAAAAAGGTGACCAGGAAAGGGAAAAAGGTGACCAGCAAAGGGAAAAAGGTGACCAGCAAAGGGAAAAAGGTGACCAGGAAAGGGAAAAAGGTGACCAGCAAAGGGAAAAAGGTGACCAGGAAAGGGAAAAAGGTGACCAGCAAAGGGAAAACGGTGACCAGCAAAGGGAAAAAGGTGACCAGCAAAGGGAAAAAGGTGACCAGAAAAGGGAAAAAGGTGACCAGCAAAGGGAAAAAGGTGACCAGGAAAGGGAAAAAGGTGACCAGCAAAGGGAAAAAGGTGACCGACAAAGGGAAAAAGGTGACCAGCAAAGGGAAAAAGGTGACCAGCAAAGGGAAAAATGTGACCAGCAAAGGGAAGAACGTGACCAGCAAAGGGAAAAAGGTGACCAGCAAAGGGAAAAAGGTGACCAGCAAAGGGAAAAAGGTGACCAGGAAAGGGAAAAAGGTGACCAGCAAAGGGAAAAAGGTGACCAGCAAAGGGAAAAAGGTGACCAGCAAAGGGAAAAAGGTGACCAGCAAAGGGAAAAAGGTGACCAGCAAAGGGAAAAAGGTGACCAGCAAAGGGAAAAAGGTGACCAGCAAAGGGAAAAAGGTGACCAGCAAAGGGAAAAAGGTGACCAGCAAAGGGAAAAAGGTGACCACCAAAAGGGAAAAAGGTGACCAGCAAAGGGAAAAAGGTGACCAGCAAAGGGAAAAAGGTGACCAGCAAAGGGAAAAAGGTGACCAGCAAAGGGAAAAAGGTGACCAGAAAAGGAAAAAACGTGACCAGGAAAGAGAAAAAGGTGACCAGCAAAGGGAAAAAGGTGACCAGCAAAGGGAAAAAGGTTACCAGCATAGGGAAAAAGGTTACCAGCAAAGGGAAAAAGGTGACCAGCAAAGGGAAAAACGTGACAAGCAAAGGGGAAAAAGGTGACCAGCAAAGGGAAAAAGATGACCAGCAAAGGGAAAAAGGTGACCAGCAAAGGGAAAAACGTAACCTGCAAAGGGAAAAGGTGACCAGCAAAGGGAAAAATGGGACCAGCAAAGGGAAAAACGTGACCTGCAAAGGGAAAAATGTGGCCAGCAAAGGGAAAAAAGGTGACCAGTAAAGGGAAAAATGGGACCAGCAAAGGGAAAAACGTAACCTGCAAAGGGAAAAAGGTGACCAGTAAAGGGAAAAATGGGACCAGTAAAGGGAAAAACGTAACCTGCAAAGGGAAAAAGGTGACCAGCAAAGGGAAAAATGTGATCAGCAAATGGAAAAATGCGACCTGCAAAGGGAAAAAGTGACCAGCAAAGGGAAAAAATGTGACCAGCAAAGGGAAAAATGTGACCAGTAAAGGGAAAAATGGGACCAGAAGAGGGAAAAACGTGACTTGCAAAGGGAAAAAGGTGACCAGCAAAGGGAAAAATGTGACCAGCAAAGGGAAAAGGTGGCCAGCAAAGGGAAACAAAGGTGACCTGCAAAGGGAAAATGACCTGTATCTCCCTTAACTCTCGCATTCTCTGTGCTAACTATCAAGAAAACTTGTACTCTTACCTCTATGAATCCATTTCTAGCTACTTGAATCTGCTTGTGCTTAATGAGATAGTTATATTTAACGGAATTACAACTATTATGCGGAAATGCTACAATATTTTGCTTAGTCTATTTCGGACATGGCTGTTTATATGCATCAAAACCTGAGTACATATATAAATACATAAATGTTAAAAAATAACTCAGTCTCGTGTTATCGTATACGAATTCAACATCTACATTATACATTGACTAGTTTATATATACAGCTTGAACATGAACACTCACAAAGACGGACAATTACAGTCAATTTACGAGAATCTTGATTTTTCGTATGTTTCCCAAGGGGGGAGTAATCGCTTTGTTAAGTGCTGCATATGTAATAGAACGTTAAAAAACAGGACAATTTCAAAGCTTAAGCAACATAGGAGAAGATGCTGTAAAGCAATGACCAGCTGTGCATTGAATAACACACCCAAACGACATCCTGAAATCCTCTCAAGTCCCGAAGAGCGGGATTCAAGATGTACCGTGCTTGGAGCCAGTTCAAGCGACCCTGTAATAACATCAAGAGCTACCACTAATGAAGAAATGAGAGCAGTTTCTTTGAATGAGCAAGCTCTGGATAAACACACCAATGAAAGCAAGCATACTAGTGTCAACTCACTTAGATTAGAAGATATATCCAAAGCAAATACAGAGGAGATGCTATACCGCTACACCGATCCTAATGATTTGGTAAACATGCTAAGGGTACTCATGACGCTTCATACACCTGATAAAAATGACTTTTCCGATGCGATTAACGACATTATTCAGGATTTAAAGCTGGGTGGTTTTATAGCGTGATTAGCATTTGCAAAAACCATGAAAGAGTTAGAAAGATTCCTCATATTAGGATGCGAATGTCTTCTTTATGAGATCAGTGAATAATAATAATAAAAACGACATTAAAATGTCCTTTCACTCTTGATTTTTTCCAGTGATTGTTCTATAGGAACGTTCTGCGACCTTTCAGTGACAAAGTTATTCCATCTAATCAGCTGTCTGAATCTGATTTCCTAGTGAATATATTTAGGTTGAGCATCATACGAATTTAGCGCAGTATTGCATCAGTCTCCTTCCTCTATAGTAAAAGCGGACACTCCATCTACCAGTTTTCCCATCTGTTACGGCTGGATAACGTATTTCACAGGTACCTTCAAATCAAATTTTACCTGTTGTTCATAAAGATCCGCTTCATAGAGCAAACAGGGGAGCCTAACAGCAATATCATTGCCTTTAGAAACAAGGATATAAGCATAATGCCTATAGTTTTTAGAAGAAGTCAACGACGTCGAGGATATAATAATGGAATGATTCAACGCACACATCATGCTCTGCCCTTGACGCCCATCAGGTTAACATCACGCAATCAGCAGTTCCTACAGTTTTTGGGCTTCAGAATCCTATAATCATGGACATCTTCAATGCTACCGAGATTCGACGACAAGATCACTAAGAAGAGGAACATGTGTTTTCACCATATAATACATCAGTTCTGGACTCTAACAACGAGTTTAGAATCCCATGTCAAGTTGAACATTTATATACATTACACAGTCTCAGGGTGAAGAGAATGCTGTTGTTAAACCTGTACTCATCGAGTGGAGAAGGCTTGTGATTCGACTTTCTGATGCTGAGATCTCAAGACTGTTAAGCTGGATAAGACTCTGTTTCACCCATTTAGGACCACAGATCTGCATACTCAACCTGTTGTGTTACAGGAATTTACCTGAATAGTGACACCGCATCTAAAATGGAGAAGCCGTGATTTGTCATTTTTTGGTGCTCTGACTTAAGATCGAGTAATGCATCTAAAGACGGTTCTCTTTTTGATCATTGGGACATAACTGAAACTAATCATTGTAATGATTTATTTTTCATTAGGAATGCAAGGATTTTTAATGAATAAAAACACTATGTAAAAGCATACCTTAATTCTTTTATTGTTATTATTTATCTTACATTTCCATCACTTTCTCGCCCGACTCATTGTTTCTGTATATGTCATTACACTTGTAACAGCAGGTTATGCAAATTTCCTTATTATTTAAATGAAAGTCTTTTTATTTTCATAATTTGTATTCCAGCGTGGCAAACAGTCTTAATGCTGTTAATGTATACAGGGCTCAAGTCTTTTAGGATACAAATTTCACCATTACGTAAAGTATTTTCACAGTCACTTAAATTATTGCTCACAATGCTTAATTTCAGTGAATATAGGGAGACTAGGTCGAGCTAACTCTCAGCTATGCATTGAATTGTATACAAAATTGACCGTATGTTTTCATTGTATACCCTGTAATGTTATATAAGGATCCTGTCTTAATGTGTTTCGGTGATGTAGATGTCTCAGCACCAGTTTCTTGCCGAAATGTTTCTTGTAGGTATTCTACTCTCCAATAGCGTCAGCATCCATTGCATGGTAGCAGGCTATTCCTCTTCTTCTTCCTCTTAATGCACACCCTGAAACATTGCACAATGAAAGTCTTAGAAAACTATCTTGGTCAAGTAAAGGCAACCTGAAAAGAATTACATTTTTTGTTATGATACATGTAAAATGAAGCATATGGCACATGTAAAAAGAAGCACAACGATTTGTATAAACATTCGGATATTTAGAGTTATTTCAATGCGCTAGATATAATTAAACTCAAAGCATGTGATCTTGTAATTTCGTTAATTTTTTATAAAATTCTATAATATGCATCTTTTGTATCTTTATATGTAATATCAATGAGTCAGTTGTTTTATTTATGAATTTTTCATTGTGAAATGGGAGAACATTCAATACTTAAGTTTGACACTTCTACGCACCTTCTTTGCATGTAAAAAAGACAATTTACATGTCTTAAATTTCCCCGTCTCTGCCATGCCATTATACTGTAGGTATACGCTCCCAGGTATTTCTGCAATCTCTTGATCGGTTAACGAATTATAGCGCTCTGGCAAGAACACTTGACAATCCTCCAGCGAAGATACGATCCTGGTACCATATCTTGTTTGAACTCTCTTTAAGGACTTTATCTCATAGTTAAGACCTATTTCGAGATCTTGAACTCGACGACTCGGTAGGAAACTACCGACTTCCACCATCTTGTTAAGTCTATCAGCTAAACAATCTGTAACAGACATTGCCATGAATTATTATTTTCACTACATTATTCAAGTTGAAGAACTAGGGTGTGTATGTTTTGTAAGTAAGCCTATAAAGGTGTAGAGAAATAAAGAATAAGTACAGAAATCATGTGAATGTTCATTGAAGATGAGCCAGCAGAGAACCAAAGAATGAGTAGAGGAAATCGTGTGCGAATGTATAGTGAAACAAAGAATGAGGGGGGGAAATCGTATGAATGTTTAAGTAAGAAGAATGTGTTGAGAAGATCATGTGAATGTCAATAGAGAAATGAGATGAGAACGTCGTGTGAATGTTAACAAAGCATGAACCTGCAGGGGAACAAAGAATGAGTAGAGGAAATCATGTGAGTGTATAGTGAAACAAAGAATGAGGGTAAAGTCGTATGAATGTTTATGTAAGAAGAAGGTGTGGCGAAAATCATGTGAATGTTAGTGGAAGCAAAGAATGTGAAGAGAAAGTCATGTGAATGTTTACAGAGCATGAACCTGTAGGTGGAATAAAGAATGAGTAGAGGAAATCATGTGAGTGTATAGTGAAACAAAGAATGAGGGGAAAGTCGTATGAATGTTTATGTAAGAAGAATGTGTGGCGGAAATCATGTGAACTGAAGAAGAGTATGCAGTGAAATCCATGTGAATGTAAAGCACAGATTAGAAAATATGATGCTCTTTGTAACGAATCGTCTTTCATGTACTGTAACGTTTAAATAAAATTAAATGTATTGTAAAAGCCAACAGTAATTTTGTATAGTTATTTAAAACTCACCTTGCATTGCCCCGTTTTGATATGTGCTGAATGTGTAGACGGCCTGCAGCTCACGTTGCTTTTAAAGCTCTTTAAAACTTGAATGTAAAGTTAATAAGTACACAACAGTTCTAACATGGGACTGATGTCTGTTTATATAGGGATCTAAACCCCCTCCAGGCGATGCCTGCACGTCATCATGGCTGTGATGCTTACACGTCACGTGATTATTGCAGCCAATGACATCGTCTCTTGCTACGCATGCGCAGAGGCCCTCAGCACTTCTATCCCTGTTTGTTTCACTTCCTCTCCCTCTCTCCCTCTCTCGCTCTCTCTCACACTGAGTACATCCATAATGTCGTTACACAAAGCTGCATGCAGTTAAAGCATCAATCTAAGCGATGTATTCCAGAGTAAAGAGGAAAATCAGTGAAGTCATTGAAAGATCGGGATTCGAACTAGAGGCAACTGATTGAAAATTATATACAGCATTAATTGTTCATTGTATGAGCTATCAAACATGCTTTCGTCTACAGCTCTATCTCTGCTAGTTTCTGCGATAATTGAGATTTAAACTTAAGGATCGAACCCTGGACGTCAGGTACCCTAATATACACCCGCAAGATATTATCTGATGACATAAACGTAATAGGTTTATTTGGTACCTTTGTCTTAATTATTTACTGTCATTAAATTTATAAGTAAACTTCATTGAATCGCTATTCGAACTCAGAACGCCAGAAACAAAATTATTTATAATATTAGTTTGATGTGTTTAAAAGACCTGTATGCAGTTGCAACATTGATCTAAGTGATATATTCTAGAACACAGTGGAAAATTAAGGAAGTCACTGAAAGATCGGGATTCGAGCTAGGGACACTGATTGGAAATTATATAAAGCATTAATTGTTCATCGTAGGAACTAAAAATCGTGCTTGTTTCGGTAAGTTTGAATAAGCACTTTGAAATTGGCTTCCCAGCTCTTTGCTGCTACGGTGTTAAGAACATTAAGTCTTTGAATGCATTCTGCTTTAAGGAAAAATGAAGGCAATTATATATATATGTGTGTAACAGTGTATGTATGTATATACGTGAGTGTGTGTGCGTGTATGTGTGTGTGTCCATGCATATGTATGTGTGAGTGTAAGAGCACTGGTGTATGTAGGTATACGCATGAGGTGCGTGAATACGTGTGTGTACTAGTGTATGTATGTGCATTGTGTATGTGCCGGTGTATGTATGTGATTGTGTGTGTGTGTGTGTACTTGAATGTACGTGTGTGCGTGTGTGTATGTGCTTGCATGCGTGCACCAGTGTATGTTTGCTGATGTGTGTACAAGCGCTCGTGTATATGTGAACGCCTGAATGTGTACAAGTCGTGGAGAAAGAAAGAGATAGATAGAAAGAAAAAGAGAGGAGAAGAAGAAAGAATGTTGTCTAGGCTTCGGGATATCTAAGTATGCATCAGGGTTTAATATAAATAATTATAGTTGTTAAATGCAATTTTAATCCGACCGCCCGCTGCTTCAATAACTTAATAGTTATTATAGCGTTTCGCAGGGCAGGATTCGAACTATGGACCTCTGGTTCCTAAGAATACAGATCGTTAAACATTGTAATGTCGTGTATATTAAATTATATTTGTTAAACACATTTTTATCTGACCGTTCACTCTTCAATAATTTAGTATTTATTATGGCGTTTCGCTGTGTAAGGTTCGAACTATGGACTTCCGGGTTCCTAAGAATACCTTTCATTAAAACAGCGTAATGTATAAAATTAAATTATATTTGTTAAATACATTTTTAATCTTATCGTACACGCTTCCGTAATTTAATAGTTAGTAGGCATAGAGCTTGCAGGGTAAGACTCGAACTAGAAACCTCTGAACGGGATTTAATCAGGGTAATGATATAATAATGTTTTACCCTAAGTATACGCATGTGTTTAATATATTTTTAGAGCACGCATCCGTAATTTACTAGATGTTACACATTAGAGTTTGCAGGGTAAGATTCGAACTAGGGTCCTCTGAACGGTCTTTCATTAATTAGGATGATGATGTATAAAAATTAAATTATATTTGTTAAATACATTTTCAATCTGGTCTTGCATAGTTTAATAGTTATTTCGAGTTAGAGTTTCACTTGGTAAGAGTCGAGCTACAATCCTCTGAACGCCGTTTTTATTATTTAAGGTAATGATATAATAATATCAATCATTAATTTCTCATTAGCAATAAACTTTTGATTACAGTAAGAATCGAACACCGATCTATGGATATCACTCAGAGGTTTAATGCACGTAATGAAATGTATATTAGATGCTTTTCGGAGTCGTTGGCTGAAACAGAATGCTTGTTAACTATGCTCGGGTATATTCGTAGGAGGTCGTAAAACATCGGAGAGAACTCCCTCAGGCAAAATCATGATGGCCGACTATGACGTCACGCAGAGCTGGTAAACAAGTTTCTCTCTCTTTCACACAAACAAGGAGAGGACGAGTATAAAGCAGCCCTCGAATTCTTTTGTTAAACTAGCAGGTGGCCAAACAATGGGAACGCTGCAGGTGTCTTTCTAAACTAGCCTTGCCAAGAACAATAGAAAGGCACACACAATAGAATCTCTTACACAATGGAAAGGGTCAGGCTTTGTTATGGAGCAGGTGTCTTTCTAAAGTATGACGTCACGCAGAGTTGGTAAACAAGTTTCTCTCTCTTTCACACAAACAAGGACAGGACGAGTATAAAGCAACCCTCGAATTCTTTTGTTAAACTAGCAGGTGGCCAAACAATGGGAACGCTGCAGGTGTCTTTCTAAACTAGCCTTGCCAAGGACAATAGAATCTCTTACACAATGGAAAGGGTCAGGCTTTGTTATTGGGATGGGAACGCTGCAGGTGGTCTTTCTAAAGAATGCTTGCCAAGGACAATAGAAAGGCACACACAATAGAATCTCTTACACAATGGAAAGGGACCGGCTTTGTTATTGGGTTGCCACGTGTTCGAGAACAAAAGGAGTGGAGTGGGTAACTGACCAGGTGCAGAAGTGGCCGGATGTGGAATGGGTAGGAAAGACATCTCGCCTTTGTTACAGAACCTTAAATTTATGACCCCTTTGTTCGTTTTGACAATTGATTGACAGCCTTAATTGCTTAACTGTCAAGCCTCCATTGTACTCAGCATGATTTACGACCGCAGCTGCAACTAAAACTACCAAGGCACAGCGGGGGGTGGGGGTGGGGGAGGGAGGGGGCGGGGCTAACTGTTTCAGAATGCCCATGCCAAGTAGCAGGGGGTGGGGGAGGGAGGAGGTGGGGGAGCTCATTTGCATATGAATAGCCATGCATAAATTAACTGTTTTAGAATGCCCATTTCTACCCTACTTACGTGTCTTGGGTTTAAAGCACGGCGGAAAAATCAATATGGTACCCCTAATGATTGTAATAAATTCGTAGCCGTGTCGGAGACAGAGCGCGCATTTTACTCTGTGCCGGGCTGATCTTATTAATCAAATGTGATTTTCCCTCACCCATCTGCATATCAAGGCATATAAAGTCTCTGAATTTCATCCCTTTTTCTACAGTCTATGAAACATAGGTGTAAGTGATCATACTCATCAAATTATATCTCTGATATAAAGCATGACTTCTATACATCTTCAGCTCGTTATAAGTTGAAAAAACATGAGAGATTGTACACTTACGTGACTTTCTCTACCTACTATCGTTTATTTTTAAAAATATTCTTGGAAAACTTCATTTTTCTATGTATTTAGTTCATGATAATCGAGATAAACGCTTGCAAAAGTGATTTCATTACGCACCTTATTATAGGTACAAGAGGAATACAGGAGGCTGAAGAACAAAAAGTCGAACAGTACCGGTAACTTTATGTGATGCATTATAAGAAGAAATTATTAACTTGCAATTACACAGTACGCGTTTGTGATGGAGCTGCTTGGCCCACTCAACCACCATGCTTGAAATATTCATTGTGCATTGTGTAGGAGCTAGGTTTAAAATATTCACACAGATACAGTAACTGTTTATTGTAGATAAACTTCCTATATTCTTAACAATCTTGTAAATTTAAATGAATTTAGTTGCAATTGAGACAGTATTAACAATGAAGTGGCAAATTGATCGACTACCAAACGCTGAAGATGGGGTCGTAGCAGCCTTGAAACGATCGTTCATCCTTTGACCATCATGATGTAAGTGAAGGCTTTTAACATTATTTTGACTCATAATTAAAATCAAATTTAAATGAAGTTTGCAATTTCTTTAACATTTAGCAACCTTAAGGTTAACACTTTAAAACACAAAGATTCTCGTATTTTCTCTTTCAGCTTTCGTTGCAATATTTAGCGTGTTTTACAATAGTTTATGAATTTTTAGCAGTACTTTATTTTCTAAAGCTGGCAGTGCAGTGTGAATACGAAATCACGTATTGAAAAAAAAATTCTCCAGCTAGTGTAAAGAATTTATCACTAAGGGTAAAAGCGCAAATTTTGAATTTCTTACCGAAACACACGTGATAGAATTTTGAAACGGGCGAAACATTGCCCTTGGTCAAGGTATGCCAAAAGTCTCGTCGAAGGCAACAGCAGAGCTAGGTGCTCTGGCGGTCTGCTCGCTGCGTCTCTCATGGATGACAGCCGGCAGTACCGCCTGTTTTCCCCGGGAGCTCCACGTCTCTTCACATGTCTTGGAGAGCGCTGCGAACGGTGACGTAGAGACGCCGCCAATAGTAGCCGTGGACGACCGTATGTCGTTCTACCACAGCTACGTCAGGAATGACATCATATTAGAATACTCCTGGCAACGTGTCCAACGCCCAGAGGTGGGGGTAGAAGCAGCACTATACTAAACTTGGTATTTAATTTCAGTATCTTCTAAATATGGGACACGAAAATTTTCAAGAAAATCCTCCACCCCAAACTACATTTTACCCTTTGATTTTCTCAAAAATAGCTCTATACTATTTTTATTAATAATCCATATATTTAAGATATTTACTTGACAAATTAAAGGTATCTTGAACTTTCTGGGAATGGCGTGTGAAGTCCTCTTCATTAGAAAGAAATTTTGTTTAGTTTTGTATAACTAGTAAACCATAAGATATAACAAAAATATACCACACAAAAACTGTATCTCTTTAAAAAGCAGAATTCATTTCAAATATCCTTTTGTGACATTAGACAATTCCGAGATATACGTTGTTAATCAATTGAGTTTTTCAATATTTGTCAGTTTTTACTTTCTCTACCATGTACAAACTAGATAGAGAAGCTATTGCATTCCACCCAAAAATTCGATACCGCGATTTTACCGGAAATACGTGCTTTGGCCCCCTGAATACAAGAACAGCTTTTTAAAAAATGGTGTGTATATGAGTGTGTGTCTGTGAACAGCATAACTTAAAAACGAAAAGTCTAATAAACAGCAAACATGATATTTATGTTCAATACGTTCCATAGATGCGACATGAGAGTTTTCATGAAAATCCTCCCACTCCAAACTATCCTTTACATCAAACATACTTCAACAATTTTGATTTGCTAAAAAATGGTTTAACAATTTTCATTAAAACACCATATATTAAACATATTTCCATGATAAATAAAATGCACAACTTGAATTTTATGGACATATTCTGTTAAGTCCTCTACATTTAGAAGGAATTGTGTATAACTTTGTATAACTGGTAATCGTTAACGATAAACGAAGACGTATCACACACAAAATATAGATCTCCTTAAAGCACACAACTTATTTCAAATTAATTTTTTGTAGCAATAGTCATTTCTAAGATATCCATTATTAATGGTTCATTTATTCAATTGTCATTCATTTTAAGTCCATGGATTTTCAGTTGTTTCTCGCGATTGCATTTAATCAGTATGGGATTTTAAGGCCAGCGAATAGCGTTCAGTTCTTAAATATCGCTGTTCTCTTTGAATCCTAACGAAATGTATAATGTAGTTATTCAGCAAAGGCTTATTAGTATTAATATGTAGTAGACAGAAATTAAGCTTTAGTAAGAATAGTTTGTATACCCACTAAGAAACGTTAGAGAAAGTCATCTAATGTATCATATCAGATTTTTTAGTGTTGTCTCTATTCAGCTGTTTCTCGTGGTATCTTGGAAAGAGTATGGAATTTCTAGGTCAGCATGCCATCACATTTTTAAAAAGCTGACTAGCCCTTTAGCCTACCCTATTCTTCTTATACCTACAACGAAATGTATAAGGTATAAGGTGATAAGGTGTATTGAAATGTTATCTCTATTAACAAGAAGTAAACACAAGTATGAGCTTTAGTAAGAATGTTTGTGGAACAGTAGCGAAGCTTATATAAATGCAACTCATCAGATTGTTTTGTTTGGTATTTTACGGAAACAGGGACGTTCTTCATATAGGTATTGTGAGATAAGAAATGTGTGTGTTATTAATAAAACAAAGCAGCCTTTGGGGATGTAACCACTAGACTTAAATTCGCCGCTGTAGGTGCGGCGCCGAGAGCAGTGAACGCCCATAAGATCAGATGTATTTTCTTAGTCCTGACGCTCTATTTTTATTCTTTAACCTACAACAATTACATTTCCTGTTTGGTTATTATCCTTCCAGCATTAAACCTGCAAAATGGAATAAATCAAGTGTCATGCTTGAAAGTAGACATGCTACTTCACTGACCGACCAATTATATTTGTAGCGCAATAACCGGTTCGCATTAAGATCACTGTAATTGATTCCATGATCATCGCTGAGTGATTGTCAGAATGCCTACACTTTTTTGTCGTTAACATTCTCCAGGAGACATCGTCAGATAATTATTTGGTTGGATTTTTTTTTCGTTCTATTATATAAATCTCGTGCTCTAGGAAAGAAGATGTGGGACATTTTGTTTTAAGGGAATAGTTTTTTTAAAAAAAAACTGTTTTTAAAAGAAACAGTATCTTCAACATGTCTAAAATACACCCAGTAAATATTACTGGGTCTGGAAATTGGTGAGTGAAGAGCAATACCTCCAACAACTCTGTTCCCAAACTTTAACAGCTTTTTCTCTACATAGTAATTTTTGTTGCTTGAGGTATACTGTTTTGCATTATATATTGATGAATTAGGCTGAACTTTTCAGGACATGTAGAATATAACTTTTTAAAGATAACTGTGGTTTACTTTGTTGATTACTTCCATATATACAATTGTATTTTTTTCCCTTTGTAATTATTAGTAATATGTTTAATTCTTTTTCTAAATACAAAAAATCATATTTATAATAAATATTAATATTTTGGAAAACAAATGTACACGTTTATTGCATAGAGTATACCAAATTTAAGATCTATATTGTAATTCTACGAATACTGTACATTTTGTTACTATCCAATTATTTGCAAAAATATAATAAGCAATTTTAATTACAAAACTATTCAATCTAGAGCAATAAACTTATTTCAACAATGTATTATGACAGCTACATTTTAACCCAAAATTTTCATTAAAATTAATTGGTTTATTAGGGAAGAATGTCAATTCGGTACCAGAGTGTCTCCTTAAGTCAGAGGGAGCTTTGGATTAGTATATTGAAACAAATTTCCTTTTTGGCTAGCCCCGTACCTCAGTGGTAAAGCAACTGCCTGCTATGAGAAGGGTCCTGGGTTCGATTCCAGGCTGGGGTGGGAATTTTTCTCTAGCCCTATCCTCCCCAGAGTCTGGAAGTATGAATGAGAGTGGGAATGTATGTATGATCTAATGATTAAAAAAACCCAACGACAAGAGTTACACGAATTAACACCATTGCCAATAGGCAATAAGTTCCAAAGGAAAGGCCGCTGATAAGACCAATGTAGCTAAAGGCGGGGTATAAATGGAACTAAAAAATATGTCCTTTCATAAGTTTCCAGTAACCGCTTTGGAGACGTAAAACGCGCGTTTTCCTTTTCAGATGAGTGAGACAGTTCACATTTTAGTGGCAGTTGATGGTCAAGCACAGCGACGGAATTACAGTTATATTAACATTTGTTAGTGGTGTAAAATTCTTTAGAGCAGTTCTTTACCCTATTTCCAACAAAATTTGAAATGTTTATGAAGGGAAAATTCTGAATTTATTAAGTAATTAACTTAATAAATGCTAGATATTGTATGTTTCTACAGAGTTCTTGTTTTTCAAACCTCAGTGAGGCTGGTGACTGTAAATATATTCAAGAAGCGTTCCATCAACGAAATTTCTCTGCGTGCTCTATAGTTCTACGGCTCCATCTGGATTCCACTGCGATTTTTGTTCTTTTACGAAGATCTGGATCTCGTTTCGCTTCACTGCCCGCGTTTGATGCTCAGAGATTGATTTCTGTACACATGTTAGCCGGCAGTTTCTTTCAAACAATGAATGCCGGTGTTAGTATTCACTACCACATGACTGGGTTTCGCATAATACAGGTCGAAGTACTTTGCACGTCGGTATGAAGCGTATAAAATGAGCTCTATTGCAATGCATTATTCATGACTTCCCGCTGAGAGTGAAACATTGGATATCACATTGCAGACTGAATGGGCGATCCACATTAACCAAACTTATGACATCATCTTTCTTTCCTGCAGGTGACTCTCCACCATGCCGCACTCCGTTCACAAGTTTCGTACAGGATTTGTAGAACAGAAACTGGAAACCCAGCATTGACTGCTTACTGAACACTAAAGTACTATCACTGAAGGTATAAAAATTATAGACAGGCTATCGTCACAATGCCGAAAATTAATTTGCCATTATGTACTCTTAGTTGCAAAGAAAATGATCCCCTAGATCATAATAATGTATTTTCTTCCTTAAAGTTTCCGCAGTTAGTAACACTGGACTCCAACCTTATCTCTACTTTCCTTGACTGGTTTGAAATAGGTCGAAGAAAAAGAACGTTAACTAATGTGCGATATTATGTTCGGTGTGCAGGGGAATAGAAATAATAATATCTGGTAATGAAATCTGCTCTGATTGGCGTAACGAACTACAGTTGGCCTAGCACAATGCAATATGATTAGCTGCTCGACATTGTAGAGGGAGAGGTGGTTGAAAAATGAGTTACCTGTAGCGCTTAAATGCACAACAGCTACACTGGTCATAAAAATAGTTTCTTGTGAGTTAGACATGAAATTGCAGTCTTAAAGCATAGTCATCATCAAATAGGGATATAAGCGCTTTCTGCGTTGCTGAATTGTGTGGCATGCCTCAAAGGACCTAATACCGTAGATGGAAAAATGAACAGGAGGCTGTTATTTGGATTCAGTTTCAATAATTATTTTGGCTCATAAGCATTTGGATAGCAGCAAAGAGATGATGATGATCATGGTCTGCACAATTATAAATTATTACTGCATAATGACACTTTTAGGACCACAGAAATGTAAAAACTTTAAAAAATACCATTATCTGATACACACATGCACACATACAGGGTGGAGACTGTACAATATCTCCAAAAACTAAACGTTGTGGAAAGAAACGTCTTTAATAAAAGTTGCTTGATATTATAGGGAAAAGTAAATGTTATTAGTCGTGTTTTGTTTGGAGGAAGTTATGATAGTCATTTTAGGGTCAATTAAGTTTTTTTAAATGGAAACCCACAATTAGGATAAAAAATATCTCTCTCTTGAGAGAGAGGGAGGGAGAGGGAGAGGTCCTTTTTCTAAAAATGTTTTATTTTCTTTCTGGATTCAGGACACCTCAAAACATATAAACCCGGCGAAATCTGGATATCAAACTTCAATACTTTTTGCAACCCTGTTCCTACTGTATTCAGTATGTTGCATAATTGGTTCATTATGGCGCGCATGCCCATAATAACAATGAATATTGGTATTCCAAGATGACATGGCTTAGAGAATATAGAGATATTCTTTTTCTTATATGGTGTTCTCTGAACAACGAATATGTAAGAAACCTCAGTGAATTATTAAGATTAGAATAATTAATATCTGAATTTATAATTACTTATCATGATGTGCTGATAATAGGCTACTACACAGTCTCTAACACCTGCTCACCTATCTGCTAGGAAGGGAATACTGTCTTTCTTATCGTTAAACACGCCAGGTAATAAATGAGATGCAGAGAGAGAAGCTAACATCTCACTTACGAACATACGTCAGTATGTCTTACTTATATCACTTATGTGTGCCGAATTACTTTAAGATATATTTTCTACAATTTATAAGCTATAATTGCATAAAATGTAGTATTCAACTCGTAGATAATCTTAATACGACATTCGTGTAATAATGATCAATATTATCCTCTTATTGCATTAATAAATATTTTCCAGCTACCAAAGCTAGGTGATAAACTAAAAAACACCACACAGGCGTTGATGTATACGTCTTCATCGTCAACTATAATTAGCGAAAATAATGCCATTAATTATAAAAAAAATTGTAACTTCATCATCATTAAACAAAGGCATTTGCAGCACGAAACAATGCGACCGTAGATCGTGTTCTCTGGTCACATATAAGCCATCCAGCACGTCAACATCGTCACTCTAATGTTATCGCTTGTCAGATAAATGACCACGACACAAGCCATCGAAAATCGGCGATAACCTACAATTTGCCACAGCTGGGAGAGGGGTTTCGTATCATAATCACCGAGGACAGTGCCTTTGCACCCATACATTTCCTAGCGTGGAAGAATTTATCACCATTTTGTGCTCAGTGACTATTAGCATCCAATACACCGGGTCGTTGTCCCTTAGATTACACTCCTGTTCGACATGTTCCGCGTTTAGTTTGTCAAAAAAGCCAAGGGGTGCATTTTATTCCAAATTAACAGCTACGGGACGATACATATATTAACCCATGTCCAAGGTAGGGTTAGGATTAGCGGACGGAAGGGACGCCTAGCACCTAGGCCCGCAAGGGATCTTTTATGCATAAACTCCGGAGTAACGGATAAGATGAAGGAAACGCAGGAGACGTATGGACTGCAGGACCGGCCGAAGCGGGAGCCAGAGACGCCCACAATTCCCTAATAGTTACAGGCTTGACCGTCCGGCCGGAGAGCGCTCGGTGGCGACCCTCTCGAGCCACCGGAAGGTGGCTCACAATCTCCCTTCCATCGGAGACCGGGAAAACTTGTCCAAGCAGTGGAGGCTCAATACGGCTGTCTTCTGACGGGCCTAGAAGGAGTTCAAAAGCGCAAGCGCGGAGTCAACCTTTAACGTGAAAGAAAGAGATGAAATGAGAGAAAGAGAGAGGAGATCCGTGGTAGACAACACCAGTGGTAGACAACACCATCCCAGCATTTGCCTTGCCGACCAGGGAAAACCACGGACCACCCATGGTCAGAGTGGGCGGTTACCGGGAATAGAACCAGGGACCTCCAGAATGCGAGTTGCATAAGTTACCGCGGCGCCACCTCGCTCGGTCATATCCAAGGTGAGAGAGAGAGAGATATGAAAGATTAAGGATACATCTATTTCTTGTACTTTCCTACGGCATTTTTCATAGGTAAACAGCATTCGATGTTCTAGATTGTAGCTATAGGTTTAATGAAGACGGTTCCCTTTATTTTAACAGTATTTAACGTCCGTTCTTACTGCATGCGGCACCAGTCGCTAACACAGGCGATATATGAAATGATAATTGGTAAAGTGAATTTATGGGAAGGAGACGCTCCCGCCTAAGTTTAGGGTACTCCTCGACATTTGCCAGTTATAGGACAGAGGAAAACCTGGAAAAAATCTCAGTGAGGAAGGACAGTCCTGGTGGAATTTGAACCACAAACCTCGCGTTCATGAGTCCATGCCGTAACGACCTGGCTATCCGTGGCGATTTCGTTTGTATTGGGTTATAATTCTATCAGATAGGATATCCTATCAGATATAATAGAGAAAACTTCTATATCAGAGGTGCCGTTGAGGAGGAAATAGTCTTGCCCGTACTTCCCCCACCATTACATCCCAGTTACTGCAACCTCTCTGACATAAGAAATGCTACAACGAATGTGGTCAGTGGCGGACACTCGATAGCATGTAAGAATCGTAATAATATTGACAAACCATGTTTATATTCGTTATGTATGAATACTACAGCATATAAATCAATTTTTTCGGGTTATGATTTGCAGATCGTTGCAGCTACCAGCCTGTCAATATTTGGCTGTAGGTAATTTAGTAACATTTAAACGCAATGTGGCAATGTGGCAGTTACTCTCGATCTGCTGGCATATATAGGTTCCTCCAAACATTGCTGACACACGAGAGATTCTTCAGATTAGGGCACAAACTTGTATCCATTAGTTTCCATAATTCCATCTCTAGTTTCCCACTGCTGCGTAACACTGTATCTCCAGCTGACAGTTTAGTGGAGCTTCTTTTGATTTGACTGCAAATGGATTTTCAAATATTAACATTTCCACACTCATATCAGGTCATGAAATCTGTTTTCAGACTCCAACAAAAGAATTTCCAGAACTTGTTGGCATTTCATAATAACATGACTCTTTTGGCTTAATGACTGCAGATGTAGACAATGATGCAATTCTGGCTGCTGCAGCTGATGCAACCATAGCCCCAGTTTACCCATAAATGACTTAATTGCATCAGCCATATTCACGTTGGCGTTACTTCCCCCTTGTAGGAAGGTATTTAACTGATTTAAATGATTACATCAATCTGTTAAAATGACAAGATCCATAATCTACTCGCTATTGGGTATTTCGGGATGACAATATTGTGTTCCTTTAAGAAGTCTACCTCTGCACACGGTGAAGCATGTTCTTAGCCAGCAAACTTGGGAGTAGTAAGTTGAATCGCCATAATAATAACACAGTTCTTGTAAATATTCCTGAAATTGTCGATGCTGTAGTGAATTGGTTTTAAGTTAACAGTTTTAACTACTACTGACATTTTCTAAAGTTGCTGATTTTGCGCATAGTGTTTCTCTATGAACAATACAGTATATCATTTTTATAGAATTTCTTGATATTCCTATTTCAATCAGAAAATCGTTAAATTTACCCATTAAGCCATGGATGGACACGTCATAGAAAGTGCGCCGTCCGTTGTTACCGATATCAATTTCTCCCAAGGGAGCTCATATAAACCATTTTATAATTAGACTGACATCGCATCTAAGGTGTTCACAGCAGTAAAGCGGAACCAACTTTAACACGAGATTTACTCCACGTGGAGAAGATATTTCGATGACTTTGATTGGTTAAAGTTAGAATGAATGGATTCCTACTGGATGGAGTAGGAGTAGCAACGAAGTCTGTAACATTCTAAAAGTTATGAAGCTCTACTGCTCTCGATCCACCCTTAGAACTGAATTTTTGGGCTGTGAATTTTTTAAGGAATTAAACTGTCCTTCAATAGCAGGGACTCCTTTGGGAACTGTTGTTCATTAGCACCGCGTGCTAAGCAGGGGACAGACTCGTAAGGTTGTTACATCCACATATTCATGCGATAGCTTTAGCGTTAACGGACTCTGTCATTAGCTGATCGGTCTCAGTTCATTTTCAGTTTCCCCGCTGCTCTCTCTCTCTCTCTCTCTCTCTCTCTCTCTCTCTCTCCCCAAAAGCTAGTAAGGGATATTATATTAAGAATCTAAAATCCACTTAAGTTTTGTGACAGCAGAGCGCGATAGTAATTGTTCATCAGCGGGATTTAGGTTTTAAGTATCTCACATGCGCACCTGGAAAAGGTATGATTGAAAAAGGATTTTAGCATTGCGGGCTATTGCGCTTACTTAAACTATGGGAGGGGGGATAAGAGTGTAGGAGCTGATACGAACAGTCGTCCTCAGTGGTGCAGTGGTTACCATGCTAGTCTCTAGTTCCCGAGGTCGCGGGTTCAAACCCGGCGGAGGGCGATGGATTTTTTTCGGGCGTAAAAATCCTTAGCATGGCTTCCTTCGGAAGGGAAGTAAAGCCGGTGGTCCCGTGTCGTAGATCTACGGCACGTGAAAGAACCTCAAGCCTAATAAAGAAGCCTCTGAGCAAAATTTCCGGTCTTTCACTCCCAATATAGAATGGGACGCTAAGGACCACAGCAGTTAAAGAGCGTCCATAAATAAAACTCAACTTAAATTTTTTATACGAACAGGCTCGGGACGAAGGTTACATGCAAGGCAAAGAAACACTTCCTTTCTCCAAGCATATACACCACATGCGTCGCACATCACCGTCCACTGCGCCTGATTCTGCAGGATGAAAGGGAATGAGGGACAGGAACATTCGTGGTAGTATACTCGTATAATCCATGCCAGCATTCGCCCACCGACCTGGGAAAAAGAAACAAAAAATCCTTAATTTAGGGTAGCCGATCCAACTAAAATCTAACACGGTACCTCCTGAAGGCGAACTCAGATGCTACGTCCAGAGCCATCCCTCTCGATAAGATACAACCAAGCTCCTTCTTGCCTAAGCTCATCCTTTCGTGTACAGCACGCATGAATTGAGGAATCAGCTTATTTTGAAATATTGACTGCCTTGAAAGCGTATTAAAGTTTTAGAATACATAAGAAAAAGAGCAAGCCAGTTCCTTAATTCATTCCTGGCTCTCTGGGAAAACTACTTAACCTCAACTTCATAGTGGAAGCAACTTGATCGTTCCTATTCCTTCAAAGTGCTGCCACAACCATCTTTTCGCCGGTCTTCCAAACGTTCTGCATCCTCTTGGATTACATGCTATTACTATTTTTGTATAGCTGCCTTCTGGCATGCGCATCAAATGTTTTTTACAGTTAATCCCATATTTTGTTATGATTTTAATCAAATGACGGCCCCCAAATCATTCCTCCTCTTCTTCTTCTCCTTCTGCTGCCAGCATTTAGTTTACTACCCGTTGTCACTCCAAATTAATTAATCCATGTTTTGTTTAGGGTTTCCGTATTTCACCACCCTGTGGTCTGTAACTTAACACTCTTCTACACTACTTTTCTATTGACATTTTACTTCCTATTCCCAATTCGTGTCTCCTCTTCTTGCAGACCTTTATATGAGATTTTTCGAAAAAGCTGTCACTACATCATACCCACATATTTTCAAGATTTGGTACAGATATGTAGATGCCATTTTTGCTATTATTCCTCAACATTGCACACATTTAACATTGGATTTTTTTAATAAACAAGACAAAAATTTTAAATTCACTATGGTAATAGAAACAAATAATACATTACGTTTTGGATTTACTTATAAAAAGAAAAGGCAATAACAAAGTTTGGCATTTATAGAAAACATACTCATGTGGATAATTATATAAAGAATAATTTTTACATCATATCAACATGCGGTTTTTAGAAGCTTAGTCTACAGATTGATTAATTTTCCTTTGGAAAAAGAAGACTATGTTGCTGAATTAAAATAAATTAAGAATGTGGCTATTGAAAATGGCTTCAAACCTCAGGTTTGCGACAGTATTTATTTATTAATGCTTACTTGTGTTTTGCCCCACGTTATGAAGCCAAATATGCGGCGGTTTTATGTTTATTTATTTGTTTGTTTGTTAGCCCCACGTTGTGGTAGCCAAATATGCGGCGTTATTCTTTGTTAAGTTTGAAAGAATGCTACTGTTCATTTGCCGCACGTATGAAAGACAATTTGTCGCGGTCACTTTGTGTTATCTTTTACTGAGCGCCTGTTATTGTGTTTAATTTTTGGGTTCACTGTCCTCCGGCTAGCTATGATCTTTTTGGTCGAGCACTTATCTTATACAGGTGTGTAAACGGAAAAGAGTTTTTACCCAAAGATAACACTGAATTTGATTTATACTTTTATTGTCGTAACATATTATGCACTTTCACATATTAATCTTGACACTCGCCAAACTGAAACTGTTATAATAACTTATTTACTGCACATTGTTAATTCGCGTACTTCAACTTTTTGTGTAATTAACTTTACGACACTTGAGATTTTTCATAACTTTGCTACGCGTAACCTGCGAATCGATAAACTATGCTATGCATTCACCATGACTGCTTTCGTTGAACTCAGCGACGTGTAATGCACAAATGTTTCCGATGGACTGGAGTCGACGTGTAATGTATAAATGTTTCCGATGGACTGAAGACGACGTGTAATGTACAAATGTTTCCGATGAACTGGACGAATCTACCTCTGACTTAGCTCTTTTTATACTCCTACACCCCGATATGCCTAAAGATTATAACCGAGCTGCTATTGGTTAATAAACCGCGCCAACATTAGCGTATATTTTGATATCCAATGAAAATTACGAAAACATATGCTCTAGGTAAAATGTTCCAGCAAATTCTAAGAAAAACGCGCCAATATTACGTCATTTGCTCGTCTCTAATAATGATAAACAGCTCACCCCCTCGCTACATTATTGCACGCTATTATTGTCAGTTTCAGTAAGGCCGTATAAACCCACTTCTCGACAATGCTTACAATCAACAAACATCTCAAATCAATGTCACACAACAGTGCATATTCACACTACAATCACTCTTGACATTTACATAATTTGTGATACAAATTACTGCATCAGGTTATTAGCAATTTAATTATCAAATACCAAAAGAAACATACTTTACATACAACTAGTACCTTGCAGAACCTTAATATAAAAGATTTAATATTCAAGCAATTCACAAACAATCCTGTGATGTTTAAATATTTTGAAAAATTATTCAGAAAATTTCATATTCAGCTTCCACCTCACAATATATATATATATATAGCTTAAGAAATATGTTGAATACACCTTTGAACACCGCTACAGATTATTTAAAACAATCGGGTATTTATCAGATTCCGTGTCAAGATTGTTAAGGTTCACATATTGGCAGAACAAAAAGAAATTTAAAAATACGTTTAAGTGAACATCAGATAAATATAAAATTAAAACAAATAGATAAATCAGCAGTTGCCAACCATTTTTGGAGCAGTAACCATGAAATAGGACAAGAGATAAAATTATTAAAACGTATACAGATTTCTTCACAACTGGAAATTTGGGCAAAGATTTTCATTCATCTTAACATCAATAATATTTTGAATTTTGAAACACCGCCTATAGACTACTTGATCAGCTTATCCAATCAAATTACAAGAGAGAAGAAAGTAGACAAATGAATTCCCAACCTTCACTACAGATGGCAGCAAACTCAAGATCACTAGATCACGAGAGAGGGCAAAAAAATCGTCTACTGAATCATTTCTTAGGGGTCAGGGGAGTGAATGAGAAGCCAGTCGACTTGAGTTGAAGATGGGGGGAAAACACGTCTCCCGAAAACGCTACTCAGATAACACCAAGCGCAGATGTAATGAGAGTTAATATGTAGCGACTCACTATAATTATAATATGATAACTTCACAATCAACAATAATTCTGTCGATTACAATCTTTTTTTTTATTTAATTTCTTATTCTGTCTCGTGTTGTCATTCCTATATTGATTTTGAAATCTCAACTCTGTTTCTTGAATTCTCTTTTCATCTTTCTCGTTTAAATCCAACATAAAGGCGTGGTCATTGTTTTATAAAATTATTATGATGGCAATAATAAGGTAGTTAAAACAGATTGTCTGTTTCACTATATGCTGTTTATTTATTACGTTTCAGAGTATTGCCAACAAAATCCATTGATTTAGTTTTACTTGCCGTTATTGTCACGCTATATCCCCTTCTTATTTTATATGATTCCTTGTCAAAAATTAACATAAGGTCACATGCACACAACAGTGACATTAGAAACTACTTTTTATTCCAAATAACTGCAAAATTGGACGGATAGGTGTCTTACACATATTTTGTTTCAAGTCATTGCTTATGCGTATATTTATTTTGCAATCTAACAACGTATATATTGTGGCGTATTAATAATTTGGGAGTTTCTGCTAGCCACGAGTGGTGGGGATATAGCGTTTATCTTGCTGAGTATTCCGCGAGAAGCGGATCGCGCGTGCAAGCCAGCCTTTGGATTGGTGAACACCTCCCCTCACCTTTCATATTTAATAATGTAAGAACCCCAAAAGGTTGGAATGTATAAGTAGATTTGTGTTATGTATTTTGTACAGTGAATACCCACGCCTTCCTCTTAACCTCCACACCACGTTTCGGTCCTCCGCAGCCAAGTGAGTATACGTCCCCTCAATGTATATGCTGGGTACTAAAAATTAATTTCATTTTTCATGTGAACCTTTAGGCCTCTAACCATCATATAACAACATCCTCCTGTAAAAACTTCATTTTAACCGATATAACCTGACTTTTGTCAGTGTCCAACACTCATTATCCTATAGCGGCAATGCTATTGCGATTGTTTTATAGAGATTTAGCATTGTTTGTTTATTTACCCGATTCATCGTTGCACAAAGACGTTCCAGAAATGTCTAGATGTATTATGCTTTATACTTGGCCCTTCTGGTATATAATAAAATAACTCAAGTATTTAAAATGGTTCACTCCAATAACGCTATTGTTAACTAACAGAACTTGCAGCTCCGTTTGCATTATGGAGCTAATTACGGAGTTTATTTCTCCCTCCCTAACTTTATCTCCCTCTACTCTACCAATCTCCCAGCCATCACTCCTTTTCTTTATCTCCCTATTTCTTAATCCCAAACCCCCTCAAACCCTCTGTACCCCTTTCTTTCATAATTCTATTCTTACTCGTTCGCTCTTCCTCCCTCTGTCCTTTCTCTACCTCCTCATCTCTCACTCTACCGTCATATCACCCTCTGTGTAACGTACTTCATATGCTGTTTTGAAAATGGATAACAAAACGTTTTTCTGGATGTTTATAAAATTAAAGCATATATTTGGAACTATACTGTTGCCTGTGGTAATTAGTTTACGTACATGAATAATTTTAGCCAAAAATTTTAAGTAACTTCTTCAATATTCATGCAGTCGAAATTTTGTATATAAAACAACCAGTCAGAATCGTCATTCTTATAAACTTTTGTTATATAACATTTGTCATAAAACTCAATAATAAACGAGATATTCCGATTACTGACTTCGCGTCCTATTAGAACAGCCCTCCATTTTGAGAAAAGTAATTAAGTTGACTTCCTATTCTCAAAGTTGGATCTAAGGCATGTTAAACATCAAGTTTCACAACAATTGGTACGGCCATTCTTGCGTGAAAAGGTAACACACACATACAAAAACATTTTAAATGTTAGATTTTTGGCTTCGGATAGCCCATTATATACCTTAAGTTCTCTTACTCAACCACATCAAAATTGCGAAACTTTTTCTGTTGCAGCTGTATTATGTGTGTAGATGACAATTTTCACTCTTAATGGGTGGTTACCTTTGAACTTTAACAATTTAGTTTTCTGTGGTAAAACCAGAATGTTATATTTTTTATCTATTTTGTTCACTTCGAAAACGTCTTTTTTAGTATCAGACTTTCCTATTCTAATTTAATATCTAAAAAACTATCTCCTTATAAGAGTATAAATTCTATAGCGCGGCAGTTTTCTTTTTTCTTTCTTGTCTTGTTTCTTTTTTTCTTCATAGTAGCAAATAAATGACACTATTAATTAACGTGTAACAGTAATTGATTTCATACATCATTGATGAACCGCAAATAAAACCCAGACATAAAAAACTAGGAACGACTTTTATTACATCCATTGAATACTAACAAGAATAACAACCTGGTACTCTCATTTAAAAATGAGTTTATATAACACTTGAATTGGCTACAAATGAAATATTGGGCACATAACTCATTTGCAATCCCGATTAATCAATTCGCATGATTTATTTACGCAATCAGAAGTACTTTCCTTGCCCAGATAGGTTATTTATTTATTATCTCATGTATAAGAGGCAAACTGTTCGGTTTTCATTTAAATTAATTACTTAAAAGTACTGCATGTATTCGTAATGTAGTTACATTTTCATAGCATGGAATGAAGGAAAACCCAGTAGTGATATACAGGGCGCTGGATGTATAATCGTTGGCAAAATAAACGTAAAATATATACGTATTTTAGTGCATACTTTCTTTTCCTCTTTTGGGTATAAAGAAACAAGTTACATGATAATTTTAGTACTCAAAAGAAAACCGGCTATTTGTTTTTTCTTTCTTTCTGTTTTTCAATTCTGAATTCTGAAAGATGTTTATTTATGGCTACTAGGAAGCCAAGTTTTGAACATTTTCGAAAACTGCGAAAAATGACTATTTAGTGCTCTAATAAATTGTAGTGCTTTGATAGGAATGGTATGTAATAGTACAGACAAAAAAATCATTAAACTGCAGCCAACACAGCAAGCACGCACACACATACAAACACACGCGTTTTTTTTTCTAAAACTCTAAAAATCCACTCTCCAGCTTAAAATAATTAATTTGTTCATTTTTTTCAGTACTCCTTATTACCGAAATAACTCCTTTCAAAGTTTTGCCAATTACTTTGAAAAATTCACCAAGGAATCTTAAGATGATATTAAATAAAAGTTATCGATGGAAATTCTCAGAAAAATGAAAGTGACGAAGCACTGCATTTAGAATTTATTTTTATAAATTAAAAAGCTTAAAGAGCAAGAAGTAGGCGTAAATTTTATAATTTGTTTTCTAAATAAATCAAGGACTTATTTGTTATGTGATAAGTTTGTTTGTAAGATATGTTTGAAACATAACAAATAGAAAATTTGGCTGTAAAATTTTGGAACTACTCCTTAAGATTTTTCTGTAGATCACTAAAAATAATAAATTATTTTTTAATGAACTACTAAATGATTTGGCCCGAACATCTGAAAGTCTGTTATAGGATATATCACGATAATCTGGTAAAAAAATCGAGTTAATTGCTTAAGAAATTAGAGAATTATCAACATTTACAGGCTTGTCTGCTTAACGCAGTAACAGTATCGAGTTGCAGATTCTGCTATTTAAGTATGAACTAATGAATTTATTTACTTATTTATTCTATATCAAATTACATTTACAGATCCTATATACAATACATTAAGACTACAACAAAACTTGGTTCTCCCACATCTTACCCGATGATTGTATGCACGAGGTGTACTTTTAAACTAAGTACCAATAATTTTTTTAAACACAACAGAACATTGTTTTCCAAATACTTTATTATAATGCATTACCTTACACCTCACACTACTTCTTCATATAGTCACCGTCGCTATTCAGGCATTTGTTGTAACAGGAAACCAGTTTTTATTTGCCTGTAATGAAAGCGAAGTATGCACTTCTTGTTTCACACCATCATCGTCGTTGAAGTGTTACCCACCAAGGAATTTCTTCAGGTGAAAATCGCTTGGTGTCAAATCCGGAGTGTAGGGAGGGTGGCCTACTTCTTCTTAACCAAATTATCGATCAGGTCTTGAGTTTGTTTTACTGTGTGTGGCAGGCATTATCACTCATTATTGTTTACCCATAAACCTTACAGAAATGACGTTGAATGTTTGTTGGCATAACATTTCTCAAATTCAAAAAACGAATCACTGATCTGACTGCACAGTCGGCGGGTAGTTCCATTGTCTTAAACATTTCTAAACATTCTAACAACAGGAAAACACAAAGTGACGATCCCTCACAACTGCATCTGGCTTCCTAATGAATGGAGGGAGTGATCGTGCACGTTCAAAATCGCAACTGCAGCACTGCAGTGGCAAAATATTAAAACGGCACTTACTTTAAAAACACGTCTCGTATTATGCAGTTGAAAAACATTTTTCATATGTAATATTTGCTTTTGATAACTATGACAGTGCTATTGCAATATTATGTGACCTTTCTAAAGCCTTAGACTGTAACTCTTAGGATACTTTTATTTCCAAGCTTCATTTCTATGGTATAAAAGGCAATGAATTAAATCTGCTCAAATCTTACTTCCAAATCTCTCAACAAAGTGTATTTTTAATGGTAATTTTTCTGGTGTAGCTTTTGTCGCTAATGGAGCACCCCAAGGTTTTGTTTTACGAGTAGACCCTTTACTTTTTCTAATAACGATCAATTATTTAGCCCCAAATATGGATTCTCAGTCTTTATTATTTGCTGATGATAATACCATATGATGCTACTAATAGTAGTATTGACAATTTGAAATTTCAAATGAACAATTCCCGTGATAAAGTTGTTAAATGGTTTCGGATAAATAATTAAACTACATACAGATAAAGCTCCATGCGTACTGTTCACGTTAGAGAAGAGTTTCCTTAAAGTGTTAAATTTCTTGGTATTGTGATAAATCATAAATTATCTTGGAGTGAACACATTGATTATGTCAGATGATCTTGCTGAAAAACTCAAGCTATCAAATTCCTATGAATTATCTAAAATGCGCTTATTATGCTTTTTTGATAGTGTAGTATCTTATGGTGTAACTATTTGGGGGAACTCCAATAAGATTAATAAAACTCTTAAACCACAAAAGAAAGCATTGCATATTGTAACTGGGTCTAAATACAACTCCCATTGCAAACTACTGTTTATTAGTGGAAGTAGCTTAACTGCTATCAGTCTATGCATATCCATTGTCTGATAAAACTTGTGTACAAAGAATACACATAATTATCTGCAAGGAACCAGTATTTGATCGAGCTACCGAGAGTAAGACCTACCAAAACTGAGCGTTAGATGCTGTAATTTGGTATACGAATGTTTTATAAATTACCTCAATCAGAAATAAATGCAAACCTATCCAGTTTTTAACAATGTGATCTGTGATTTTAAATCCTTTTTATTGTATTGACGAGTATTTTAATGCATTATTACTGTGAATATTCATTTTTTTTACTTTGTGTACTACGTACTTACAATAACTAGAAAAATGTTGTATTACACCCAAAAAAATCTATATCAATATTTCGTTGAAAATGCCTGTTTTAGGGCCAAATGAACCCAAAAAGAAGCATTTTTAGAACAGGGTCCGCGCATTTGTGTTGTCTGTGAACAGCATAACCCAGAAATGAAATCTCGGATTAACATCGGATATGGTATTTAAGTTCAGAATCTTGCAGGGTTGCTAACACAAAGATTTTAGAGAAAATCCCAATCCCTAAATTACATTCTAGATAGAAAAAAATGTAGTTCTTTTTATTTTCTCAAAATGGCTCTAACAACTTTTATTAAAGTAAGAAATGTTTGAAGATACTTACAGGTCAAAGAAAATGTATATCTTGAATTTTCTGGAAATAGCCTGTTAAGTCCTTTTCATTCTGAAAGACTTCTGTATAATTGGTAAACCATAAATTTACTGCGCAAAAATGTGTTCCTCGTTAAAGTACACAATTTATGCCAAATAAACTTCTTCGTGGCGTTAACCATTTACGAGATATTTTTTTCAAACTTTTTTTCTCGTTATCACGCAAAAAACACCGAATTTCATCATCATAGAGACCCGCTATTAAAAGATTTGACTTTACTATAACTTAAGGCACTGTATTTCCCCAAATTCCCTTGTATCCACAGAGAAATAAGTAAAGAAACATTTCTGCAAATGTTTAACTCAGTATGAAGTATAGAGAAGAATATGCTTTTGTAAGAATAGTTTGTTGAAGAATGGGTAGATAACGTCATGTGAATGTAAAAATTACTGTTTATGTTTTTATTGTTTGTAAATGAGTATTTTTATAGACACTAACTTGAGGTTTTAGTTAATAAGTATTAATTGATTGATCAATCGATCGATATGACAAGTACTACGTTATCTGAATTTTTAAAGCCGATGGATAGTGCAACAATTTTGAAGCAGTATACTTTAACTGCTTCTGATATTGTCGTTATCTGGTAGCTTGTTCTGTTGTTTCGTGCGCCAGTGCTCCAGTGGTAGAGCTACGAGATATTTTTCTCAGGGTATGCGTGGGCGACTGTGAAAGGCTAAGTTCAGTTTAAATTGGATAAACTTAATGTGATCTAATACTTGAGCTATTGAAGCGAGTTACCGAACCGTTTGAAAATTTATAAATCATAGCAATCAAAACTATAACAATTGACTTATTAAACCTCTAAGTCCTACAGTATCAATTTTACGGTTTGAAATAACTGTCTGCGCAATAAAAGACTAGAAACGTAACTCGCTAAAATACTTACGCAAAACCACTCGCGATCGCCGCTAAATCTTACTCATACAAACGCGTTACTGAGCCCTTAAAATAACACACGAGTAATCACCAGACTAAGTGACTAATTCTCAAGAAAGTGTGTCACGAATATATGCACCATTGCAAAAACGAATGTGTCTCTGATTAGAATTACACGCATATTTCTTAACTCAAGCTCCACCTACCAACGTCCCTTCTCGCTCTGGTCAATACTTAAAAATCCTTCGAGTGCGTCAGTTATCCTGCTACTATTGGGTACCTCACTGATTCTGAGAGTTTTATTCCCTTTCTCTTTTGCATAATTCTGGTACGTACTGAGCTTATAACCTAACGAATTCCAAGAAATTTTATACTAACGCGTTCGCTACTTCGGTTGTCGCTAATGACTTTGTTTACATGAAATGCTAATGATCTTTTCTTCGGACAAATCTTTTAACTCAAGCGTATTACATTATACATTGATTTAATATACGGAAGCTATTTATTTAATTATTTCTTTATTTTACCATCATTTCTTTATTAAATTATGTATCTGCGCATTCCAAACTTGTCCGGTCTCTTGCTGATTTCATAAGCTCCTTACCATTTATGTCTTCCTCTTCCTAAAAAATACCCCTATTGCGTTTGCTAGTTAAATAATTCATCAGTTTTACATCTCAAAGCAACACGTAGAACAAAGGGAGCAGGTTTAGATATTGCTACATGCGCTTGTGCTGAAACTAGTGAACAGGCAGTAAGTGGTATGATAGAGGTGTATAGTATATTGACTCCGCCTTGCTGTTAAGACTGCTAGCGTTGCTATCCCGCTAGCTAGTTCTACTTAATGGCTGATCACGAATCGGTTTTTGGGTGGTAATAAATCTTAACGATTGGTGGTCACAAAAACGATGCTCACTCCGCCACATTAAGCCGGCAAGGTTACTACGTAAGATTCGTCACTCATTCCAAGCCAATAATAGCTACCGTAAAAAACTGGGATGCAGTAACCATATAAGCGCAAGATTTTGACAAGTAATGAATCTTTTTCAGCTTCTTTGGTAAACATCGTTAAATGCTAGCTTCGGGATAATTTATTTTATATGCAATCGGAATATGATTCTAAAATGTTTCATCAGTGACTGTTAGAACGAAGAAATGTCAATTTAGACTAGACAAAGCGTTTGATGCCGCAAAAATTTGAGATAATTAGGAGACAGGTTGAACAACTCATAACGAGACGGTGGTTACATGATGACTCATCGCTGCAGGCGTAGATCTGTAACAATATATAACTACATGCAAATTGTATTTGAACCCCACTCGTACTTCTTTAACACACCCTTGCTTAGTCTCGGTACATAAAAGTTAAATACTGAAAATATTTTGAGAATAAGGAACGAAACAGTTTACTACGACTATATATGTTAAACTTTCGTGGACGCTTAAGCTATATCTAAAAGATTGTGAGATAAAATCCTATGCTTCGAAGTGTTGAAGCCTTCCTTTTCAGGAATCGACAGATTATATTTGAACCCCACATACTCTCTTATGTCTTTAACAGGTCTCGTAGTTGGTCTCGGTACATAAAAATTAAATAATGTATAAATATTTTGGGAATAAGGAAGAAACAGTTTACTGCGAGTGTATACGTTAAACTTTCTAGCCAATATTGTTCATTATTTCAGTATTTAATGGCATAAGCACGTCTAAGAGATTCCTGAGATAAAATCCTGCGTTTCGAAAATGTTACATCCTTTCTCCTCAGGAAATCCTCAGATTATAATCGCACCCCACACTAACCTCGTACTTCTTTAACATACCATGGTTCGTCTCGGTATATAAACGTTAAATAATAAATAAATGTTTAGGCAATCAGAAACACAGCAGTTACATGCGACTGTATAGGGTAAACTTTTGTGGCTACTGTTGTTCATTATTAAAGTATTTTATGGCTTAACGCACATCTAAAGGGTTGGCGAGATAAAATCCTATGTTTCGAAGGGGTGGCAGCCTTCCTAAATCGACTGCGATTGGGTGTAAATAAAGTGAAAGTGTGCAAAATGAATTTGAAGATCCGTAGCAGTGAAATATTAAAAATAATTTACAAACGTTTGCGCAGCTAGGGGAAATTTTACTGACAAGTAATAATTTAAACAATTAATGACTTTTAAGCAAAAGAGGCGATTTTAGACTACAGAATTGCATTCCTGTATTGATTGACTCTTAAATTATTTTAATGCCTGCACCATTATACAAGGTGAACCATTTAAGTTGAGACTATATAATATCTCCAAAACTAAGCGTTGTAGAAGGAAATATCTTTAATAAAAGTTGCTTGATATTATTGGGGAAAGTAAATGCCATTAGTCGTGTTTTATTTGGACGACTTGTGATGGTCATTTTAGGATCAATTTAATTTGACCCTAGTTGTAGGTTCCCATTTAAAAAAATTAAGCTGTACAGTCTCAACTTAAATGGTCCACCCTGTATGCCCATCCATCTGATCATTACTTAAATTTATTACTAAATGCTCGTAGACTATTTCAGAAGTTTCAACAACGTTCATAGGTGGTTCTCTTAAGGCAATAAATGGATGAACTTTGTCAAAAATGACGGAAACGTAAATTCTTTTGTTCTTTATACCTTACAATTTCATGTTGTACTGTTTTGTTAATACTGGCCATTTTAAGGCACTAAACAACCATGTCATTTAGGTTAAAACACGTTAAACTTCGTTTTTCTCATTGTTTAGCACTATTGAAAATCACACTTATTAGTTTGTATGTTTAAGACTTCAAGAGGGTTTCAGATAATAAAGATTTAAAAATCACTGCATAAATTTTAACAATAGTTCATTTACATAAATATTTTATTACTTAGGTTCGTAAAATTGAAGAATTCAACAGAATTTGTGCAAAACAATTTTTTTCTAGTTCACCAATTAAATTTATATAATGTCTGCACAGCATATTATTTATTTTGTCTTTATTAAGTTCAAAATAAATTTTAAAACAGATACAATAAACCGTTGGCACAAACGGCATTTTGTATTAGTATATCAAAAGTGATTAATCATACGTAAGAAAATCTCAAAAACTCTCAGATACAATTCGTTAAAATTCTGTATGTTCAATTTATCTTATGCTCTCTATATGTGATTTCAGTTAATTAAAAGAAAATGGTGAATTTTTAGTTTTCACAGATGCATTGTTTTAATTTGCAAAAATATCTCTCTTTCTTCCTTTCTTTCTCATATTCTCTCACTCTCTGTGCTCCACTTCTCCCCCATCTCTCCCACACCGTCACCCTTACCTCTCATCTCCCTCTCTTTTTCTTGTAAGTACATGCCATATGGTCTTTTAGAAACTGGTAGTAGTACTGCTTTTCTAGGCGTTCATAGAACACAAACCTACGCATGTTGCTTATACTAATGTGATCGGAATCATTCCATTACCTATGGTAACCAGAGAATAACGCAGATACAGAGCTAAAATGCATATGACTGGTTTGAGTATAGGAGTAATGGCAACGGGAAATTGGTGTAACTTCTTTATTTGTCATATTGAAAATTTTCAAGTTACAGAACCTGCCAAAACGATTATGCTTTTAAACTTTTGCCCTGTTTAGACTTTTGTCTTTCCCAAAAGTTTGTAATAAACAACATAATTTCGAACTTTTCCCTTCATGTAAGTTGCTACGTACCCTGTTTGCTAAGGAATCTAGAATATGTTACAAACCACATTTCATAAAGTGAAACGATAACATACGCAGGCACTGTCGCGCGCGCGCGCGCGCACACACACACACACACACAAAACGATTTTTTTTTTAAATGGGTTTCTCGGCCTTACAATGAAAATAAATTCACTTATTTTTTCTCAAAATCGAAAATTGCCACAAAAGTTCACTTACAGTTCCATTATGCATATAGTAAATACTAGCGCACCATACCAATAGGGAAATATTTTGACGTATTATGTGTACAGTTATGTGCAAAAAATATTTGCGGTATATCCCCTATCTAACAGCTGCCTAAAGCCTAAACATATATTTCCGCCTAAAGCCTCATTTTTCTTTATATCAATCTGAGTTAGTGTGCGAAAAGACGAAAAGTTAACCAGTAAACAAATATAAGCTAGCGAGTATGAAAGCAGCAAGTTTGCTGCGATGGATATATAGTTGGCCACGATATGAGTGCGTGTGGACAGGGCATCAGAGGGACAATCAGATAAAGATAACTTCCGCAGTTCCGAGTTACATTTACTAGCGAGGCTGAGGCCTGCAAATGTAGTACTGTTTTTATTGTGCTATGTACATTTCCCTATCGCTTTGCCCCTCAGTCCTAATTCGCAACCTTGATTATCAAAAAAAAACAAAAAAAAAACAGTAGCACCCTCCTTCAGTGCATTTATATCGTAGCCGACAGTTAAGCATGAGCTGGCCCAATTTAAAAGTTCGGTGACATGACTTTACAGCAATGTTGGGGAAAAGTTACCACTAGAAAAAGAAGAGGCTGATCGGATTTCACACGCTGTCTCGAACTGCGGACATAAAAACTTGCGCGTAAGTTTACATAGTTTCTTTTGTTTCTGTAAGCCGTGATAACTTCGCTAACTAAAAACGTTCTATAGCAGGAAATGCGCTATAGCAGGCACTGAAGCTGTGAAGTTAAGACCCCTCCCTCACCACTCCTTTAGTGAGTAGAAGTGGCTAACTGCTGGGGTGTTTTACGCGAGCTGCTGGCATGGCATTCGTTCGGCTGGATAGGGTGATGCGGTGAGTGTGGTAGTCGGGGCTTGATCTATCATTTATTTTTATGTACGAATTTCTTTTATAATATATATGTTTTATATACCCCAGCCATTCTGCACAAATGGTTTGAGATGAGATAAAAAAAAAGAACCAATTCAGTGATTCTGAGGTTATAGAAAATTACATGGGCATTCAAGAAATATAGCTATGAAGTATTTAAAATTCAGGCAGATTACATGAGGTTTTGCCTGATTTTAATCAATAAATGAAATGTGAATCAGTATGTAAATGTCCAAGGCAAAGCTTAACAAATTAACAGGTAATGACCAAGGGTAACTGCTATGAATATGTAAATTAGATATTTGTTCTTTTTAATGGTAAGCAATTAATGTTGTACACAACAATAACACTGAGAAAGCTAGACATTCAGTAATGATATGGAGATTGATAAGCGCATGTTATTTTGCCAGATGTCCATTGCCATTTACATTGTCTAGAGCTGTCACTCAACTCGCATCACGAGTCGTCTACCGCTGGACCAGCTCTTAAAACAAGAACTGTTATAATGTGAACTAATTAATGTCAATGAGGAACCCAATCGGGTTTACCTCATTCAATGTTATTTTGATGCTACGTATATTAACAATGGTCTGTAGAGCATACATGTGCTGATCGATCAATAAATCATTAAAACAAACAAAATAAAAAAGCAAACAAAAAGAATTTCATAACTTGTAAATTGGAGGCAATTGGAGTTAGTAGTTTAAATATATAATCTTACGAGAAGGCTTGCTTTATAGTTTCAATTTTAGCTATGCTGGCATATACAATATCCTCAGATGATGGAATTAATTGACTGCAAGGTTTCTGCGGATAACATGTCAAAATGTTTGGATGGTAAACGCGTGCAAACTCACGATAGGTGACTTAAATTTCCGAATAGCCTAAACAAGCACTAGAATTTCTCACATTTGTGGAAGGATTAAAAAAAGTATAGTTTATTTTTAAAAATGTTTACGTGTGATGTGATCACATTCTGAAAACTAGCTGAAACAGCTTCAGTTTACTGCAGCAAGAGGCAGAAACTACCAGAGAGCTGGAGACAGTATAAAAATGTCATCAATTGAGGCAAGGTCCCCTTAAAACAATGCCTTAATATTGTTTATATGAAGTTTAATTATGACGTTTTCTGAAATTATCTAACTGTGGTTAATATTTCAAAAATACATATTTCCCTAGAGTTACTGCAGAACGCATTACTGGAAGAAGATTCTTGTTGATTTCAAAAAGATGATTTCATACGCTGTTATGGTTAGTACCATGTTACAATAATTTCACGATTATTTTCAGCAGAACTCCTCTCTTGTGCTTTTGGCTGTCTTCCTAAGACGTGTTATTCGGGTGCGCTGAATCGGAAATTGGACGTTTACGCTTACTCATTTTGCCGAATATGGCAATAGAGGAGTGCTTCGAAGCGTCCATAAATATTTTAAACCATATGTGTAGCATACAGTACGTCAAAGGTAATTATATGGAAAGGTAACTTCAGGCCATCCTTGGAAACAGTGAATTAAACAATTTTATGTGCAATAATCACATGATTTATTAATCCGTTATCATTTACTCTCATTCAGAAGAAGACAAGTGTATATCTTTACTGCAAAAGAGGGTTATGAGAACCATTTATAATACCCATAAGAGACATCCGCGTAAAGTTCTCTTTAGGAAATCGAGCCATATTCAAAACAAACATGGAAATTTCTTGTCATAAATAGCAGAGAAAAACAAAACATCCATCGTACGAATGTAAAAATTTCTTGTATCTAAAAATAAGTGCACAATGGAACCATTAAGTATTTAACGCTCTTTCTATTAATCTTAAGGGGAAAAAACTGACAATCTCCATGCTTTCAAAACTGTTGCTAAAAAGTACATTGTAATATGTAATTTTATTTCGTGGAGGATTATCTGAATGCCAAATTATCCTGACGATAACACTTAAATAGCCCAGTAAAAATATTTTGCTGTTTTTAAATGACAGATCATTGCTATGACCCTGCACTATAATTAATTAAAGCCAATGTATTTAAAAGTATATTTTATGCGTTACAGATATGAAGTATCGGCACATACTTAATATCTGTAACGCATTATGCATATCTGTATATGGAAAAAGCTCTATATAACTTAAACAAATTAAGCCAAAATTACAAAATAAAAATATCACCACACAAAAGTAAAACATTGGCTTTCAGAGGACCGAAACATTAGAACAAAAATAGTAATACAAGAGAAAATACTAGAACAAATAAACCTGTTTTAATTATTTAGGCTGTAAGTCTCATACTTAAAAATGATGACATAATAAATAAAATAGTAAACACAACCAAATATGCCGCACCATCAAACGAAATATAAAAAATGCCAAGAAAGAGACAAAAATAAAATTTTACAAAGTGATGGCTGTTCCAGTGTTAACGAATGGATCCGAATGTTGGACAATGACCAAACAAATGGAAACAAAGATAGAAGCAGCAGAGATGCGTTTTTAAAGACATGTAGCAGGATATACGTTAAAATACAGAAGGAGAAGTGAAGATATGCGTAAAGAATTAAGAATTTTCAAATTCTAGAAAGAATTAAAGAAAATCAAACCAACTGGAAACATGTGTAGAGGATGGATGATAACCGTTATACGAAGTTGGTTTTAAGATATACACTAAAAGGCCAAAGAAACATCGGCAGAACTAAAATAAGATGTACGGAATGATAAGACGGGAACAAGCCAAATGACTTAAACCATGAAAGATGATGATTATGAAGTATAGGTACACTGACAAACAATTTTATGTATTACAAAACAAATATGAAAATTATGATGGGACATGCAGGCTATAAAAACCCCGTGAGAATGTAAAGCAAAGCTAAGCATTGTTTTACTTGTAAAATTGTATTCATGTGTACATTTGTAAGTTATGTAATTGCAGAGTACTATATCTGCATTTTTATATTTTCTATAACAAGCAGCATTCCTGCATTCCGTTTATTTATTTTAATTTATTTATGTTCCTTGTTCATTTATAATGATTATGCATGCGTGTAGCTCAATTGTACCTAATCATACATACCATGTGTTATACCTAGGTACCATATGTTCTATGTTCACTGGCCTAAATGACCACCAGTGAACTCACAAAACGCAATTTAATATAATCTCATCGCTACTTCATGGATTTTTCACACAAAGGCTGTTTTTATCTATTGTAGGTAGAGGTGGATATAGAATTTCATTGGAAATGCATGCTTTGAGGTCCTCTAAAACCTAAAAAGCTGATTGATATATACTAAATTTGATATTTACGTTCATTACCTTCGAAAGATGCGACAATAAACTTATTTTTGGTTTATTCAAAAATGACAACGTTTTTGACTAAAATATGATATGACGACACATTATTACTTTCTCTAGCACGCACTAAGAGTAACGGATAGTCCTCTGTGAAGTCCTTTTTGTTTATGTAAATTTTGAAAACCATTAGCAGTAGACAAAAGTGTTCAACTATAAAAATGTGAAGCTCATTGAATACACACAAAAATGCAGATCGCGTTAAAATTATGTCAGATACATTATTTTTGTTGGGTGAACCATTTTCGACATATTGCTTGCTATTCCCTTAAATTTTCCAATACTTATACGTTTTCTCAAATTCGTTATTAATTTTTTTGTCCTGGTAATGCAAAGAGAATGGAATACTCCACATAGCAACCAGCTCCTAAATATTTGACTATCGCTTAAAGCCTACCAATTCCCCTTGCATCTACAAGAAAATTAGCAATAAGATTAACATCTCGATATCTCGATTAACATGAAGCATATGAAGAATAAGCGTTTGTAAAAATAGTTTGTACAAGAGTAGAGAAACTCATGTGAGTGTAACACATCAGATTTTTTTTCTTGCTTACTTTCTTTCCAATGCAAGTGCTTGTTGACACGAATAAACATCTGATTCCCTTTTCGCATGTTGTAACTAAGCACTTATTGCGAAGTTTAAAATCATCATAAAGCAAAAGTATATCGTGAGTAACGTAACGTGGTTACGAAAATTACTTTCGTATCAATAACATAGTTATTACAGATATGCGTGATTTTGTAATAGGTAGAGAAAGTCGTGTGAATATATAACATGAATATTTAATTAAATACTCGACTATCGCTTCATCTGCATCTCCGAAATGTGTAATCTCTAAGGCTCATAAATACTATACGAGAGTTTTAATAAATACTTGTTAACTATAATAAATAGGTAAGGTAGGACTAGTATTAGGACTAGGAGCGGAGGGGGACTTACACCTCGACCTATGGTGATCTTTTAAGCCTAAGTCCCTAAAGGGGCGCCCCCAGGAGGGAGGGATGAGGTGAGGAGGCAAAGAGCAGTCGGATCAGGAGATACGACAGGACAGGGTCCGTACGTTTTCCAGATTGAAACTCCCCGGATGGCATTGGTGTACAACCGGTCCCCCCCCCGCCCTGCGGGCTTGCACATCCCACTGGGGGGCCGGGGACTCGTAGACCGCCCCCATTCCGAGAGCATTCCAGAGAGCATCCTTTTACCCGTCATGAAACGCTGAGACTCCCGCCGACACTTGCAACCCTGAAAAGACCAGCAGATGAAAAGTAAACGGAAATGAGAATGGAGGTGAAATAGTGGGACAGGAAATTCGAGGGATGTAATTATCCTCCCAGCATTCGACTAGCGACTCGGGGAAACATCGAAAAAACCCACAGTCAGGAAGATTGCCCGCGGAAATCGACCCCACGACCTCCCGAATGCGGGCCACAGACGTTACCACATAATCTAACCCACTCGGTTAAGTAAGATATAGTAGAGGACATATTACCTGGAACTTCCTGTTTTATTGAAACTTCAGAAACTTAAATCTGAAAAAATTATAAATAAACTTAAAAATCAGTCATCTTCTGGATGGAGTGGAATATTGACAAAAATCTTTAAATACTCTAGCCATGTATTAGTTGTATTCTTGTACATCTACTATATAAGTTACGGAATACAGAAATAAGAATAAATTCCTTGGAATATTAAAATCTTAACTCCAAACTTAGAAACAAAGTACAGAAATCTATTACTTTATATAATAAAATTTACCAAATTAAGTTATTAATTAGTGAAACATGGAGCACTATAGAGATATGTAACTATGGCAATCCTGTTTCTACTATACATCAAGGATTTGTTATCTGCATCCCTATAATTTTCCTGATTGTTTTGCGTTTTGTTTACACACAGACACATTTACGAACACACAAACATCCATGCTCGAGGCGGGAACTCGAACCTGCAATCCCCTGCTTCGCAAAACACCAAAGCTAGTCACTTTAGTGATAATCGATACAGTGATGGTAACCAGTGATAAAAAAGTTAAATCATATATATGATATTTGCAAGTAAAGAGATATATGGTCTAGAAAGTTCGATAGCCAAAAGAACACATAATGTCTGCAACAACTCTAACAATATAAAAATAAATCTACAAATCATAAAGGGTATTATGTAACAATGTTGAAAATATGGATTATAAAAGGATGTAAATGAAACTACACGATGAGCCCTAAGTAGATAGAAAAATGAGCCTTTTGGAAGAGTAAATTATAAAAGAGATAATAAAGGAGAAAATCTTGAAATGTAACATATATCACATTTGTTTTTAATTCAAGAAACATGGAGTCACATATTTATGATGCATAAAAATTATTTTACGTAAAGAGAATATGAATCCTTTAATATATACAGTGAACCATTTTAATCGATACTGTACAATATCTCCAAAACTAAACATTGTAGAAAGAAACGTCTTTAATAAAAGTTGCTTGATATTATGGGGGAAAGTAAATGCCATTGTCGTATTTTGTTTGGAGGACGTTCTGATGCTCATTTTAGAGTCAATTTAATATTTTTAAATGCGAACCTACAATTAGGATCAATTTAAATTGACCCTAAAGCGATCATCGCAACGTCTTCCAAAATAAAACACGACTAATGGCATTTACTTTCCCCCATAATATCAAGCAACCTTTATTCAAGACATTTCTTTCTACAACGCTTAGTTTTGGAGATATTGTACAGTATCGACTAAAATGGTCCACCCTGTATAACGAACGCAACAGACGGGAAAGCTGATCTTATTAAACTGGGCATCCGTCTTCAAAGGAATGGGAGCAATTAATTGCTATGCTGAAGGGGATCACCATGTGGATGGTTCTCAAATAATATTATCATAGTCCCCAAAGACGATCGATAAAGAAAACTGCAACTTCTATCGTTTCTTGGGAACTAGTAGCATATTCTTTTATAGCCCCCAGTGGCTCAACGGTCTTTTCGCCTTTATCTTTTTTTGGCATCCTTCGTCAACTCAAAACGAATGTTTTATGCTCTTAAAGCTATATCGACCCCACTTGCTACTGACATGTGGTTTTTATTACCAATAATTCTTGTTCTCCTCCTTGGTAATAAGTTTGAAATGACCAAAAGAGTGATAAGAGAACATTAAAACCGAACCCAAATGGCGCCAGGGTTACCCTATGTCATGATCCCGCGATTTTACGATCACATCCCTCAATCTTCACTCACTAATGACATTGCTGCTGTTTGGGAAGAGAACGCCAGAAAAAGTCAGGTGCTGATAACATTAGTTGTGATACACTTTTATGAGGCTTTTGATAACTCATTCTTTAGTGTTATAAATGTCCCACGATGTTTCTGTGGACATATAAATCTTACAAGATGTCACTTCAGAGATAAGTTTATAAAGTGAAAAGTATTACTCGTGACACTCAGCACTTTCTCCGTCCATTATTCACTCACGTGTATTCCTAATATGAGATTTTTCCATCCACTTTAACTTAATCCTAAAAGATATTTGTGTAGGAATGGTTTCAAATAAGAAACATAGATTTGGTTATATACAAGATGAGAAAAGGCTTATGTTAGTAATGAATTCATGACAGAAAAAGTACAACTGTGAATTTTGAGAACTAATTATCATAGCAATATAAACACAACCTGAGAAAACTTAAAGCTTTAAAAACCAGTGTTTAGGAAAGTTTAATGTTATTAAATAAGTTATTTTATCTAAATGCTGTACTTCAGCTATCTCTACATTTTTACTTTCTCTACCACGTACCAAGAGATTATCGCGTAGGGAGAAACGGTATCGCATTCCATTCAAAAATCTGTTTTCAGGCCCCCTAAATAAAAAAATTCTTCTACTATATTTTTACCCAAAGAAACCCATATAGAAATAGCTGCATTGCACATTTAGTTATAGCTACAAAGAAAACACCGATAGACAAATTTTTAAGAACTGGACGCTGTATGCTGGTCTTAAAATTCCATACTGTTTCCATGCAATCACGAGAAACAACTGAATGTTTAAAGGACTTAGAATGACCAAGAAATGAACAATCCGAGCCATTAATAACGGATATCTTAGAAATGGCTTATGCCAACAAAAAAATGTATTTTAAATAAACTGTGTGTTTTAAAGAGATCTATTTTTCTTGTAGTAAATTTTCGTTTATCGCTTAACGTTTATTTTTGGCTTAACGTTTACCAGTTACACAAGATTATATAAAATTATTTCCGAACGAAAAGGATTTCAAAGGCAATTCCCAGAAAATTCAAGATATACATTTTATTTATCATGTAAATCCCTTTAATATATGGAATTTTAATCAAAACCGTTAGAATCATTTTTAGAAAATCAACACTTTCGAAAATATTCTATGTATAGGGTAGTTGGGGTGGAGATTTTCTTGAAAATGTTCGTGTCGCATCCTTGGAAGATACGGAACTTAAATACCAAATTTGGTACTTATTCTGCTTTTCGTTTTTGAATTATGCTTTACACAGACACACTTGCGGACATGTTTCCAAAAATTCTTTATTTGGAATCAGAAGCCCTCAAAATATATATTTCCGGTAAAATCTGGGTATCGAATTTTTGGGTGGAATGCAATACTTCCCCTTCTTACTAAACGTAGTACAGAAAGTAAAAATAATTTTTAGACAAATGTCCGTGTGTGTGTAATGATTAACTCAAAAACAAAATGCCCGATAAATACCTAACTTGCTATTTAGCTGCATATCTTCCAAAGATACGACACGAAGATTTTCAAGAAATTTCCCCCACCCCAAACTACCCTTTACGTTGAAGATTTTTCAAAACTTTCATATTCTCAAAAATCGCTCTAAGAGTTTTGATTAAAATATATATTGTGGCGTATTATTAATTTTATTGGCATTACCAAACACACTGTTATGCTGTATTGTTGCTACCAGACGTAGCATTGTTGTGTTTGTTTAGTAATATTTTAGCGTGTTTCCTATCGGTGAAGATCACGCCAAAGGGAAAGATCTTTTTGAAGTTGTCTGGTATGACGTCAACCCTGTCTGGCTTCGGCTAGACACGGCTGGTGGGAGTAAGATAGCGTCACTCTAGTGGAAGTGTTCGTTGGAGCCAGACGTGTGTGTGGTCGGTGTACGGTTTAGTGGTATCTTTCTCCATCCTTTTTTCCTTTGTTCAACATGTAGAGTCGTCAGACGTGTTGTGAATAAATTTCAGGTACCTACGTAAAGGTAATCGTGTTATGTAATTTTTCAGTATAGCATAAAACCCACGCCTTTCCCTTAATTCCGCACCAAGGTCCCGGACTTTCCTGCAAACAAGTTATGCCACCCCCATGTGGGTTTTGGGGTGATCTAAATTAATCCCTTTTTCTGTAATTTTTTGTTCTTCACCCCAACATGTAACAATATGCTTAAGATATTTAAATGAAAAATGAAAATATATATTTTGAATTTTTGGGAATAGCCTGTGAAAGCCTCGATTCGAAAGCAATTTTTTATAATTTTGTTTATCCGGTAAACCATAAGAGAGAGCAAAACTGTACTTCACAAAAAATGTGGATATCCTTTAAACGCTCAATTTATTTCAAATACATTTTTTATGACATCAGCCATTTCCGAGATATCGTGATTGGGGATGGTGATTGTGATTGGTTTGAATTTTCAATACTTCGACATTTTTTTGAAGTTGTTTAATTGTTTCTCGGGATGTCATGGAAAAATGTATGGAATGTTTAGGCTGGCATATAACTAGCTGGTTTTTAAACGACTAACGATTCCGTTTCCTCTATCCGAAATGCGTAATGAAACTATTACTGCAAATGTTTATCTCGATTAAGATGAAGCATATAAAAAAATAAGCTTTCATAAGAATAATTTGTAGAAGCTATATGAAGTTAAACGATAATAAATAGAGAAAGTCTTGTGAATGTGACATTTAAGCCCGATTATTGAGTATGAATAAGAATTTACTCAATCCAGATATATATACTATTCGTCAAGTTATTATATGTCCTACATATAGCTTTGTCATAATTATACGCATGTTAAGGAGTGAAAACCTTCTTCTTGCATTTTAAAAAAAATTTAACTTAATCGCAAATGTGGGCATTTATCCGTGAGTATTCTTTCGTTTTGGTTTTACACTTTTCACTGGTAGACAATGGGCATCCAAGGCTTCAGGGGTTTTCCAACTTGCAATTGCGAGTTTTGGACCCAATGAAGATTCGCCATAGCTAAACGGATGTTAACGGTAATTATGGAAAATTAAATTGAAAAAATCACGATAATTGACGTAGCCTTGCCACATAGCGAGTTAAAAATAGAAACGAACGCAGTGATACGAAAGGCGGTAATACCCTCGAAATAAGCAAAGAGACAAACAAAAATACAGGATAATGCAGTTAAAAGTAGCTCACCTCCCATTTGAATGCGAATACATTATTTTGACTGCTCGAAATTGCACTATCGTGTTTTATCGTATCAGAATGAGTAAAAACCACAACAATGGAAATTTTATGCAATAATATTTTGCAAACTAACCATCCCTGGTCAATTGTTGGCGTTCTTCTGTCAGCATTTTTAGAACCAAAAATGTAAAAGCTAAGAGCCAGGCAGTAATGTTAATCGTAATCCTAATTATTTTAAGAATTCTGTTGATTGCACGTCATTTGAACTGAAGATCTCATTAGAATACAGAATTTAGGTCAAGGAAATGACAATATTCGTTGCTCTTGGTCTGAATTTTTCAATACTGTATATGTTTTGGTCACCATTCCTTTTGGGATGCCACATAACGAATGGAATTTCAAAGTGACCCACTTTTTAAAGATTTAATTATTGCTTCAGCCTTCTGCATCCCTCCTGTACCTAGAACTAAATCTGTAATCTAAACGTTTATCTAGTTTAAGAAGAAGTAGACAGAAGAATGCGATTTTGTATGGGTAGCATATAGAAGAGATATAAAAATAAAGGGTTATGTGTATGTGTCTGTGTGACTGTGAAAAGTATAACTCAAAGATGAAAACTTGATTAAATAGCAAACTTGTATTTAAGTTCAGCGTCTTCCAAGGACGCAACACGAAGATTTTCAAGACAATCCTCCACCCCAACCTATCCTTTATATTGAAAAATGACTAACTACTTTTATTAAAATGTCATTTTAAAATATTTACGTGAGAAATCAAATGTATAGGTATCATAAATTCTCTGGGAATAGTCTGTGAAGTTCTCGTCATTCTGAATGACTTGTATAATTGATAAACTGTAGGATGTGTTTATCGGAGGAGGACACCTCGCCACTGCGATCAGCTTGATCTATTGTGGCTGTTAGGAAGGGATGAGGTGAATGAGCCGTAGTGGGTTGCAAGTCCGCAGGCAGACAGGCCCACAGAGACGCGCAAAGGTCCCTAATATTTCTAGTTTGAACACCCGTCTACCAGTAGAGGCGAAGAATCCCAAGAGCGATGAAGCGACCCTAACGGACGGGGCAACGCACCCTGGCGTTCACGGGGAGAAATCTTTACAATGCGCAAGCAACTTCGCCATCTGCCGATACCGCCAGCAGTGCAGAACCCGAAGATACACCTGAAATGCCAAAAGGGAGAGCTGAAACGAGAGGAAATGGGGAAAAAGAGCAATCGTGGTAGAATACACCACTCCGGCATTCGCCTACGCTACCAGGGGAAAACCACGAAAATCCCGATGATCAGAGTGGACGATCACCGGGAATCGAACCCGGGACTTCCCGAATACGGACAACACATGTTGTCGCTCGGTTGGTAGACGTAAGAGATAGACTAAATCTTACTTCACAAAAAATGCAGATATCAATAAAGCATATCATTTATATCAAATAAAAGTTTTGGTGATGTTAACCATTTCCGGGATATGGTGTGAATTTTGAAATACTTTACATTTTTCTCAAATGGAAATCGCTATTATTTTTTCTCTCCCTTTTATTTTTGTGTTCATGCAAAGAAAAAAACCGAATTTAAAGCGATCACTTGCCAACCTCTTTGAAAAGACTTGACTGTCGATTTAGCTTAATGCATTCCGTTTTATATCTACAACGAAATGAGTAATGAAGGTTCATTTATTAACAAGAGTAGATAGAAGAATAAGCTTTTGTAATAATCGTTTGTACATGTAAGAGTGACAAAGCTATGTGAATGTAACTCCTCATTAGACCTCGGATTTTAGGCTAAATGCCTATTTTTTATGTGAACGAATAAAATAAAACTAATTAAATATCTTCGCCGTATTAGTAAGAATGTGTATGGAAAGGACTTTGTAGTGTCTAAAGTGCCTATTTTGACCATTGAGATCTATTTTAAGGTTTTAAGGCTTAAAAGTACCTATTCATTTGTTTCATATAGTAATGAATCATAAAGTATTAATGTCTTGGAATTGGTTTGATTTAAAGACTTTAATAGTTTGGCTGTAGGATTGAGACATTCCGGGAAAACAACTGGTTTATTTATACTTTATCAGATAGATTCATTCATTTTGTAGAAAGAGAAATAGAATGTTTATCCCCTATAGGTCTCTTAGCCATGCTTTGCTATTAGTTGATAACTGCAGTACGGCAGAAATCTCTTCCAAAGAGCAAGGTGGATCAGTGCGGATTTCCCATCGCTTCATGACTCGCATACCTCATTTCCTTCATTATCAAATGCTTCAAGTAAACGTTCCTCGCGAATTTTCCAACAAACTAATTCATTCTCTGTTTAACCTCCTCTTATGTAGGACTTACACCCCCCAGGACTTACAGGTGGGTCAGAGACCCGTCGAGGAGCAGATACTCTCATGGAGAAGACAGAATATCCAGGATGGGTGATCAGTCCGATGCCTGGTATGGGAGGAAGGAAGGAAGGAAGGAAGTAGATGAAACGAAATTATGGTGAACCTTGCCGCCTTGGTGAGAGGCGAGCGGTCAATCCACTCGGCCACGGCGCCGCCACAAACTAATTTCATCGCTTAAACTATCCATATCCAAATAAAGCTGTTGATATGGAGGTGCTTGCAAGATTTCTCCAATTTTTCTGTGTTGCTTTTACAAATTTATTTTAAACAGTTCTTTAACATTGCTGTCCTTAACGATATATTGCGTTTTACAAACATCCGTTTGGATGGCGGGCCCATAAAGGGTTTGGATCACATTGGTAGTGTATGGTGCATTTCCATTGTGATCTATTCAATAAGTTTTGAGAATTTTTTTCACTGTCATATTATGTAGGTATTAGCAACTTTAAATTAATATTTAAAGACATAATATTTTCTAGCCATAATAATTTAGTAAATTTATACTTGTGTAATGTTTAATTCTCGCTAATTCAATGAATTTTTAAACTTATTGTGATTTTAGAAAGTGGAAAATAACATAAAATCGAACGTTTATCTTGTGAAAACTGTCGTTTAGGTGCCTAAAACTATATCCTTAGTGCCTATTTTTAAAACTTTAGAGCCTATTTTAGAAGCCTAATAATTGGGTTTTAGGGGTCTAAAACTCAGAGGTGTACTCGTCATTGTACACAAACACACACACAAACACACACACACACACACACACACACATAGACTTCCCAACATTCCGCTGGCGGAGTGATGTTTTCAGCCAGGATAGTACATCACATTCCGCACGAATTCACGTTTCTGCACATCGCAAGGTGTACTTTACTCAGTCATTAGATCGGGCCGATCGCCAACCGGACCTGGCTGAGTTGCCTCAAACTATTCGGGTAAGCCACTTAATGTTTACTCTGATCTTGCGATGACGGAGGAATACTATACCGAGGCGCAACCGTGTAAACACATTATCTTCCTAAGACAAAGCAAACAAAACAGCACTCGGCCCAGTAGCCGACGTGGGACGTGATTTTTGCATATCTAGCTCCCTTTAGCTCTTGCGGAGGTTCTGCTAATATTACGCACAAAAACAAAACTAATACTTACAAAATAACGCCCTCTTAGGTTCACATCAAGCTGATAGAACCTGCAGTTCCGCTGGCGTGTTTAATGCATAGATTCTTCTCTCCTTCTATCACTTTTTCTCCCTCTTGCACTCTGTCCCCCTTCGTGTAACGTACACTTAGGAGCATAAAAAGTGGACCATTACCTAGATTATAATGGTATTTTCATCTTCCATAAAGTTTCCACGTTTATATCTCACCCAGCACGTCTCTCTCCGTCTGACTTGAAATAAATTTCAAGAAACAAACATGAATCAATGAACAATGTCGTATTCGGTCTGATACAAAAGAGTGGTCAGGAATAACCCCTCTAAATGAATCCTACTCTGATTCGCGTAAACAAGTATGCTGGTTAGTCCAGTGTAATATATTAGCGACTCGACCTTGTAGAAGGATAGGTGGGTGAGAAATCAGTTACCTATATAATAAAACTGCATTACTACAGTTAATCTAGTATCAGCACAACTACATAGCACAAATTGGTGCTACAAGTTTGAAAAGACAAAACAAAACGCTATACCGGGTGTTTCAGAAATTCTTTTTCAAACTTCGGGTATGGGTTCCTCACACCAAAAGAAGGAAAAAAGTTTATATAAACATATGTCCCATACTCCTTGGTTTTCGCGTTATTCCTGTCACAATGAAAGTGTGAGTTCAACGGCCTTCGGGGTCCAACCTCAAAACTTCATTTCTCTATGCATTCATAGAAGGCGTTGACCCATTGTACTACATAGGTAGATGTCGAAGTGTTGCCATAGAGACTTGTTTACGTTTGTTATTTCTCATTAGTCTGTCTTCAACGTTTCAATTGTGTACATGTAGTGAGTTAACTGCACGTGTTTCGTTCCAGCATGGCTGGATATTCATTTCGTGAACAGGCAGACATGATTTTTGTGTATGGTCGCGCGAATGGTAATGGACGCGAGGCAGCACGGCTCTATCAGATGGAGTTTCCATCACAAGTCACAAAGGAATGCTTGCGCATACATCTTCAAAAAGAGTAGTAACTAGACAGTTTTAATAAATATTTCAAATATTAATATTTCTGTTTAGAAGAAAGGCTGTAAAATTTCAGAAAAACAAAATTATTCAAATGCATGTTAAAATTATTTAGGCAAATATTATTTCGCAGCATCTTTCTAGTCAAAAATCTCACTGTAGTAGTGTAGTATTCTACATTACAGTGCAAGTTCATATATCCCTGGCAAACCATGTTTCTAATCAGTGACATGCAGAAACTGTATTAATGAAAACAGCGAGGTAAATTCTTAACACTCTATCATTGTCAAACTGACACACCTACTCGATTTGTACTCGGCTGTATTGCCTATGTGTAGGCGCACGTGTGCTCCCATAATAGCAAGAAAGCAAAACAATGAAAACTTAACAGCTGTCAGGGTAGATTACTCGACTTAGCTTATTAGCCAACAAAGTTACATTATGTTGATTATCATGCTTCATTTTCTTTTAACCTTAGAGTGCACACTGTGCATTATTACACGATAATGCTTAAGGATGGCCGTTAAATCCATGTTAATATTATAAAGAGAGTAAAATATATGCATTTATGTATGTGTAAGCGTATGAAGATTATATATGTATGTGTGTATGTAGAGTTTCAAAAAAACCCTCAACTGATTTTGATAATTCTTTAATCACTGATAAGCCCTATTTTTTCTGACGGACATTGGCTATAAAACATCTTCTAATTTAAATTCACAAATTACTAAAATTATTTACAAAGTCCATATACTGTAATGCCAGCACATTGAGGTTATAAAACAACATACTTGTGAAGAATGCCATGGAGTAGAAAACACTTGTTAATTCACGGAAAATGCATGTAAAATAAGACAATGCAGCATACCTCATTCCAAGCAATATACTCTATAGATGGTCATAGTTTAGCAACTAAGAAAACAGAAGACACAGGAAAATAAAAGAGAGTCGAATGTGCTTATATCAGCACGATACGCATGGACAGGTACCAATGCCAACATATTTGAATAACCCTCATGTAAGAAAATTTTTGTTTTATTTCCTTTGTATGTTATACCAAGATCGTTAGCAGGTTATGCTAAATAATTGTATAAAGGGAAAAACTTGTGTGCAGCTAACATTACAAATCAGTTAACTGATATTTTATAATTAACAACTGAGAAGAATATTTTTCTTGATGGTCGCAGAATGTGTGTTTTCTCCAAAGTAATTAACTTGATCTGGTAGAGAGGAATCTTCATTTTCAGCAGCTTTACCTCTATTTATTGTATATATTAATCATTTCCGTATTATGTAAAAACTGTGTAGCTTTGTGTTAATAAATAACTATGGCGCCAAAGAGAGAGTACAAAGGTTTAAAATTTCAGCTAGAATGATTAAAAAAACTACTTGTGCATTCCGATCTTTGTTTCACTGCCAAATAGTATATCCGGTTCCGTTTATGCCGCCACCGAAATTCAGGAGGCATTTTACCAACCTTCTCAGCGGGCGCGTACATAGCAGGGAGGGGTGTGTGTGGAGCGTTCTGCCTTTGTTATTCGACCAAACAGTGGTGTGTGTTAACTGTAACTCACGCGATGTAAGTAAATATTTCGGAGGTGCATCGCGGAAGAATTGTGGGTATGTGGGTGCCAATTTGCCATTTGAAGATAAGGACAATTCCATGCAGCATTCGCGTGGACAGATTATTAAAATAATGTCTAGTAAACGTGTACTCATTGAGAATAAAACGTATAATTTACTTCAGTTTTACATTATGATTATTGTTATTAAAATACTATTTCATGGATATTTTATTTTTAGTTTGGCGTTCTTTAACCGTTTGAGTCATATCGGACGATGAATGAAATTATGCTCAACTGAGCTCGGGGTCCACAGAGCTTAAAGCTACCCGACATTCGTCTTTTCAGGACAAGGAAAACCCCGGAAAAATCTTATTCGGGTAACTGCCCTAATCGAGATTCGAACTCGGGACCTCTCGAATGTGAGGCAGACACACAATCCTCACACCACAGAGAATGGGGAAATTGTGCAGCTTTATTTAGAAACAGTTTTATTTAGTTGTAGATTTAGATTGTACCTATAGAGGATTCCAATAATGTCTAGTAAATGTGTCCTCTTTGAGAGTTAAAAGTGTTGCTATATATACTCCACCTGTGAAAGCCAGTGGAATACCGCCTTAAGCTGCTGTGACGGCACACTTACTATATGAAGACTATAATATATTTATTATATTATATTTGTATATTATAGGATATGTTTGTTTCTTATATTATGTGCTTATATAATTATAAATTGTTAGGGGGAGAGAAATTACTGAATCAGACTTGTATTGTACTTTATAATTATTGTTTCATTTGCACAGCCCCCTTGCTGAACTGCAGGTTTTTAAATTTGGTTTAACCTCACATTCAGTCCCACCTCAGACTTTCAATCTCTGTAGAGGATAGGAAATGATTCTGGTTAAGGATACCAATTTGTGAAATTTAAAAAATCAACAGTTTCAAATAGATTCACTTTAAATTTTAATACAACAATCACTATTTAATGTATAATATGTAGACCAAATTCCATGCATATTTTAAAATTAGTTCCAAATATACTAATTGTGTATTGTATTTTTTTACTATACTACAAAAATTGCTCCTCGCGATGCAATTATGTTTTGTAAAATTAATATTTTATAATTAAACCCTTTGATAACACATTAAGAAGCTGTAGAAATGAGTTTTTAAATATAATTTGGAATAAAATAAATCTTAAATGTGAGACTTCAATTTTTGCTAAATTTACGGATTATGAATATTATTGTTAAAAAACATCAAAAATAAGCACGTTAACAAAAATTCATCTCATCATTTTTTATGTGTTATATACAAGCAGGTATACAGAATTCATTTACTTATACCGACAAGTACATCATGTGGAATAATTTGAAAATGAGAAAGTGTCGATAAGTGAAAACCAGGAAAGAGAGTTTAAAATTATAATGTTAAAATAACACTGTTTTCTGACTTTATGCTCTTTAAAAAACATTGAGCGCAAATACAGGCCTTCTTTGGCTTTTTCTGTTACTCTGTAGCTAATTTAGTATTTGTAGATTCCTCAAGCCTTTTTTGAATGGTTTGCTCACTTTAATACAGGTATTTTGACAATTTTATAGGTATTTATGCATACAAGTAGATATTTAAATCTTAAAAGGCTGTACAACTATAAACGCTACACAGAACTAAATTCATATTTATGCATTTTGAAAATTTTTGGCCGTTTTTCACAGATGGGTATCTTTGGAGAAAAATTTTCTGCCGCAACCGGGTATTTGAACCCGGAACCTCTGGGTTAAGAATCCAGAACGCTGACCACTCAACCTCAGAGGCAGTCATTTTTATACTTATTAGTTTACTTACTTTAGTCGGTTTACCCTCCTCTCATGGAGAACTTACAACCGCGCCTAGGGCCAGAGACCTGTCGAGGAGCAGACGGACATTGAACAGAGAATGAATAAGTGTAACGGGGAATCAACGCTAGAGAGTAAGGAAGAAGATGATATCAAATGAAGGCGAAATGGATGAAACGAAAGGTGATGATGGAGCAATTTGTGGAATGAATGAGACCCGGAGAAAACCTGCCCAGATGCCCTTCGTCCACCACAAATCCCACAGACAGGCCCCTGGAATCGAACCCTGGGAAGAAATCGGTTTATTACACGGCCCCAGCTCCGTCTTTATACGTATTGTGTGTAGTAAATTAAACATGTACCAAGTGTTTGTACAATTATATTAATTTGTCAGAAATAACAACATAGAAAGTACTGGCCTGCAAAGATGGTATACAAAAATGCACTAATAAACCAGCGCTCTGACTGTAACTCAGGTAGCCTATGAGGGAGTGTAATGAAGGTCGATCAAATGTAGTTTCTCTTTCGGGACATGTTGAAACATAGCTCTGTTAATTGAGCTCTTTAGCTTAGTCGTGATGCTAGTAGGGAACGTTGATATGATTTATTGGTGGCGATCTAGTCTATGATAATGGTGATTGATTAACAACTGAAGCCGTTAAGAAGCGTCTCGTCATTACTAAAATTAGCTTCGGGAAGAAATGACTTGTTTCCAGTTCAGCCTTGACCTCGGAAGTCAGTTTGTCAGACGCATCAACGCCAGTAAAACCAACATATGAATGAATCGAGAAAACCGTTAGCTGTATCTTTATCACATTGGAAGAGAACATAAAGCAAATGCGTGCGTCCGCTTCATTCATGTTTATGATAATAATATACACGTGTCAGCAGCATGTGGCTATAAGCACACTGGAGAAAACAGTGGGTTCCACCCTTATCTGGTTCTAGCAATTCCCTTACTCTTGTTTCTGGTAGGGGGATGGAAATTACATAAGGCTAATAAGGTCAATCACTTAAAAACTGACATTTTAAAATCTCAATAAATAAATAAATTATATATATATATATATATATATTATATATAGCTTCATCTAGTTACACATGTTACGTGATTCGCAGAAAATGAATAAAGCGAGGATTTGAAACTATTCCAAGCCGAAACTTTGAGCTGTCGACTTTGTGCTTGGCATGCGGAGCCGCTCATACCTTCCTTCTACGCGCCAACTGTTTAAAACTTCAACTCTCGAAAACGGTCCTAAATATCAGTTTGGTCCAAAATGTTTTATTTTTGAGAAATATGCATATAACAAATATAAATATAACATCCAATAGTCACCGTGTAACCCGTACGAAATCTCAATGAATGGTGTATGCCAGTGGGTTAAGTTTCCAAATCGACAGAAGCTGCCTGTCAAGCAAACAAAGGACTATTCTTGTTATCTACCCAGAGTGTAGTCAGCCTAACGGGTATGGGGGGAGTGTGACGTGGAAATGTTGCACAGACAGTAACGAATCTTTACGTTCATTACTTCTTAACGCTATTGTGCTCAAGCTAACACGGCCACCAGTTTAAAGAAAAATACGAGTTTTCAGGTTGTTTGCGTTATCTTACCTTTTATAATTTAAATTAAAAATATCCTGCCCCATAATGTCAAAACCACAGAATAACTGTTCAATTGTTTTCGAAACGTGCCAATTGGAACCTGGCACAGCTTGGGCAACCCATTTTTAAAGTACTACTAAATTCAGTTTAGTATTCTTTATAAAAGTAAATATAATACAATTCATTATAGATTTGAAATATATTATATAAATTAGATAATCAATACAATCTTGATGGAATCGCTAAACTTGAAACGACGAGAGCAGAATTATCAACACTACTTACAGTATTAAAACAATGATAAGAATTTCAATATAAATAAAAATGATTTAACGTAAAAGGTATCTACCAGCTTATCCTCCAAAAGCACTAAATCTGTTTTTATGATTCCAAAGACTTTACCTTTATATTTAATGGGCCATTAAAATCTTAACAGTCTATTATCATTAACCCAAAAACAATTTCAACTCCATTTCACCTTTACTACACACCTGCTAACCAAGTTACTTAATCTTGTTTCTTACTGCTATTTCTCGAGTAGGACTTAGAATAAAAATGCAACAAGAAACTATTACTTTTGTAGCCCTAAATGCCAAAACTGTCCTGGGTGTTAAAAGTTTAAAACCAGAATACATCACCAAATAAACCACCAATTAGAAGAAACCACCGCTATTAGAAGACTTCCCAGCGGCTGGATCTATTGAAATTCCCTGCTGACGACGAGCGACCGGCTACACATCCCCAGTAGGCAGGGAGTGCGGAGAGCTGTGTGCGCAGTGAGTAACGTGGTTGATTGATATGACGCTCTTATTCGTTTTACTCGTGACAAAGGTACATTCAGTTTATATATGTTTAGTATTTATAAAACTTAATGATCTTACAAGCGAAATGCAATACAAACACAATGTACATACATCTAGAATACACTTCGGATTATATGCGAAGTCCAAACTGAAATATTTCTAAAATTACTTTGATGTTAACACTAAGATTATACGGGGAAAGTTTAAGTATGGAAAAATTTGGCTTTCTCTGCTGCTTACCTATAGCAAGCAGAGAAAGTATTGCACTCCACCCAAAAATTTGATATCGATATTTCATCGAAATACGCGTTTTGAGACTCCATGAATCCATAAATAATCATGCTTAGAAAAACATCCGTCTGTCTGTGTGTATGTGTGTATCTGTCTATCTGTAAACAGCTTAACTCAAAAGCTAAAAGTCAGTTAAGTCCAAAACTTGGCGTTTAAAATTGTGTCTTCCAGGGATGAGATATGAAGATTTTCAAGAAAACCCTCCATCCCAAACTACCCTTTACAGGAAAAAAGAATCCGTTATTTGTAATCTTAAAAATGACTAAAAATTAAGTTGAGTTTTATTTATGGACGCTCTTTAACTACTATGGTACTCAGTGTCCCATTCTATATTGGGCGTGAAAGGCCTCTTTATCAGGCTTAAGGTTCTTTTACGTGCCGTAAATCTACGACACGGGACCACCGACTTTACTTCCCTTCCGAAGGAAGCTATGCTAAGGAAGGATTTTTACGCCCGAAAAAATCCATCGCCCTCCGCCGGGTTTGAACCCGCGACCTTGGGAACTAGAGGCTAACACGACACCACTAGTCCATGGAGGACGACAAAAAAAAACTAAAGACTTTGATTAAAATACTATATGCTTAAGCTATTTTTTACGATAAAATGTATATCTTTAATTTTCTGGGAATAACCGTAAAGTTCTCTTCATGCTGAATGAACTTTTGTATAATTAATAAACCTTAAGAGAGAGAGAGAGAGAGAGAGAGAGAGAGAGAGAGAGAGACAAAATCCTACTACACAAAAAATTATATTGTTATTGGTTTGAATTTTCAAATACTTAATAATGTTTCAACTGCAAATCGCTATTCCCTTTTGTTCTCTTCTTCTTTTATAGAAATAAGCTTTGTAAGAATACTTTATTTAAGAGTGAATTAAGCGAATGTTATGTGAATGCAACAGGTCAGATTTTTTCATGATACTTCGCATCTCTCCCTAAAGTAAAGATTCCCTTGAAGTTAACTTTTCAATTTCTCTAACGTTGGCATCTTATAAAACTTAAAAGGTTTGCAGTAATAACGTTCGATGTATTCATTAGGCGAAGCAATTAAATCCACTATAAAGCGAGGAAGATCAAAACTTTATGCTTTAATTTCCCCAGTTTTCCTCGGTTCGATTCTCTGTGATGGAAATAATCTCTGAGCACACATCGACTGCTCTGACTGTTGCAATACCGTACAGCTACTACTGTGTTTTTCAAATGGGATGATGTTTGTCCTTGAGCGCGGCCAGAGCGGCAACCAATCGGAGTTCCGCTGTGTTGTCATATTGCATTCGCCGTAAGCTAAGCATGACGCGTGCTAAGCGAATGTGTTTCTAATACATATAATTTGCGCTAAGACAAAAATTCAAATTTTGCAAAAAGTAACCCACTAGAAGGTAGGGAGTAATTTTCGTAACACAACCGTAAAAACCACATATTTTTAGCTCAAATAGTTTTCATAATACAAACAAATAAACATTCCCATATGTTATAATATAACCACGTAAGCACTGTAATGGTCACATTATTTGTATGTATGCATTATTGTATACATTATGTATATATATTTGTAATTATACAGAACTACTGACTTGATGGTGATAAAGAATTATGTTGTAAAACCAAGGCGTTTGTTAAAGCTGAAAGAGAGCAAACAGCCCACCAAGCTCACTTGTGTTACTTGTAGAATCTGCAGAACGTGAGCCGTCACATGTTTATGATTGTGTGTTATTTTTAAATCTGGGTTGGAGTTTATTTACCCTACACAGTTAATATCAGTATTCAGTTGTTGTTCAGAGAGCAAGCAGCAAGAGTAAAATAGTGCAATGGCTTATTGTGGTGAATTTAGTGGCGAGTCAAAGAGGCAGGTATTGCGAAGTCAGGCTCGAAGTATTATATTTAGGGTCTACTCGTTTTTTAAAAACTGTAACAATGAGGAACACAGAAATCAACTTGATTTCAAAAATCCTCAACAGCTTACTGCTAAAGCGTGTTGTGTCGGTAAAGCAAGTGTGTCTCGCATTTGCGGAGAGGCAAGAAAATCTGTTCCCAGTGATACTCCAGTGTTTGTATCGCCCAGAAAGCACATTGGACCTCCGAAGAGGATTACAAATTTAACTGACTTTGACAAGGACGTTGTACGCAGAACTGTTTTCGAGTTTTATGACCAAGGTGAATTCCCAACAATACAGAAAATAACTTGTGCCCTTAGAACTAAAATATCATACACTGGTTCAAATTCATCTACTTATAGAATTTTGAGAGGATTAGGGTTCAGGTACAGAAAGACAAATGATGGGCGACAATTTTTAATGGAGAGGAGTGACATTGTTGCGGCAAGAATAAAATTCTTACGCAAAATGCACGAAATTCGCAATTCTTGCGATACGAGACCTATATTTTACTTAGATGAGACATGGGTAAATAAAAACCACACTCAAAATTCAATCTGGCAAGATTCCTCAAAAAAGGGTGGCCTGAAGGTACCTGTTGGAAAAGGCAGTCGACTTATCATTTGTCATGTAGGGTCCGCTAAGACAGGATTTGTACCTGAAAGCAAATGGATTTTTCTGTCCAAAACCACCTCAGATTATCACGAAGAGATGACAGCTGATACGTTTAAAGAATGGTTTTTGAACAGATTCCTAAATTATTTAGAAGAGGGAAGCATAATTATAATGGATAATGCACCATATCATTCGGTTATTGAAAACAAAGTACCGAATACTGCCAGTAGAAAGAACGAAATTGTTGAATGGTTGCAAAAAAAGGGGGTTGAATTTTCGGCAACAGAAACTAAAAATGAGTTACTGCAACGAGTACTTCCATTTAAAAACCAGGGAAAAGTGTATCAGCTGGATCAACTTGCAATGGAAATGGGACACGAGGTAATCCGCCTCCCCCCTTATCACTGCCAGTATAATCCAATTGAGTTAGTATGGGCTCAAATAAAACGAGGGGTTGCAAACAGAAATAACACTTTTAAACTGACTGACGTTGAACGTCTTATTCACGAAGAAATTGACAAGGTAACTCAACAAGACTGGGAAGCCTGCGTGAGACATGCAGAAAAACTACAAGAAGACGACTTTTGGAAAGAAATAGGCCGTGACGATATTTTGGAACCTATCATCATAAATTTGCAAGACTCAGACGATGAAGACAGTGTCAGTGACGAATTGCCTCTTCACGTAACTGATGACAGTGATACGGATGAGCCACTGGCAGTTCCATTGGATTAAAAGCACAGGTAATTCATATCCTATAATTATATAACACTTAAAAAATACGTACGTAGCATGCGAGTATATTCCCAATTATGAATTTAAACACCAGGAGAATTATAAAAGTTTAGATAATTCAGTTTGGGTTGCTTTACGTCGACCATTCTAGCGACAGGCAGATGTGAGAGTGAGAGGGAAATATGAAAAGAGTGGGGGTAACGAGGTGGCAACGCTGTGCACGCAAATGCATCTTATTCGCTGTAGCTCAGAACTCTTCCCATTTGAAACTAATAGTAATTATTGTCGATTACATAAATTTATATCACAAATCTCGTATATCACATGAAAATAGTTCTGATATTATATAGAATCGTACATGTACTGCTAATCAGCAAACTTACTTGCAGAATTCCCCAAGTATGAAGAAATACAGCTAGTTTAACCATGCAATTAGAAACAAACAAGATTATTTCCAGAAGGATTACAACTTTCTAATAACATTCTTCAGTTAAACGCGATCTGAATTTGTATAGCATGAGTCTTTGTGGTAAACATGTTACGTAAATCCATATAAATAATGGTTTCCAATGTATCAACAGCTTATGATTCGTTAACAAATACATTTATCAGAATCTGTTGCTCAGGAACTAAAAGGTAACCCTGTATCCAGTTGCATCAAAGAAAGACCATTAGACTTAAGACTATTGGAAAAACTATACTGTTCATACATAAGACGGGTTTGTATGTATTGACATTATTAGTTAACTTCTCTAAAGTATAGTCTTATTATGCAAAAACGAAGGATTTGATAATAGCTACTGCAGATTCTAAGGTTAAAAGAAAAATTGTGTAACAATAAAGGTGGGATTTAAGCTCTACAAAAAATTATAATGATTGATAATAGCCAAATCAATCTAAGAATGGATCTAGTTTCAACCCATCATGGTAGTCTCAATGTAAAACTGAGTTTTCTTTTTTAGAGGTGGGGGATCCTGCGCCATAGCGTAGTGGATTGTAGCATAGTGTACCGATCCCAGCTAGTGTTCCAGCCCACCCAGGAGGTGCTGGTTTTTCTGCCATGTATTGGACCGGTGCCTATTCGGCAACACAGAAAATTTGAGGAGCTGCGATAGGTAGCGATCTGTGTGTCGCGGAAACCAATATTCCTACTGGGGAGGTATGGTGTTAACCGTATCATCTCTTCGCATCGGCTGGATGAACGTCCAACTCTACCGTGCACATGTGGACGTGAGGCCGACAGTTGAATTTGTCGGTCTAGGCCCGTCAGTGATGCCACTGATTATGGGGTTTAATAAGGAAACACAATAATTTTAGAAGATAATTCCGAATATACAGGTCCACTTTTACCCGAAGTTTATAGAAAATTTACGTTGGACAACCCTACCATATATCCACAAGTCTATTGGTGATGTTGATAGTTATCTTAATTTTCTAAAAAGCGGGATTACTTTCTCTACGACGCCCATTTGTAGAAATAACAACATTTATCGTATTGAGGAGGTACTATTTGTACCTCATCACATGCATTTTCAAATGCAGTACAAAGACAAGAAAGGTTTTCAATTTTAAACTAACATGAAGGATTTTAAAATTGTTGTATACTAGCATGACACCTATTCAACTGTGGTAAACCACAAAGGACTCAAATTTTATAAACGAAAGGATTGTCAAATGTAGTTAACCTTAAATTATTGTAAACTAACCACAAGGATTTTCAATTTTAGTAAATTAACACGAAGGATTTTCTATTGCAGTACATTAAGACAAAGTAACTCTCGTATTAGTCGACCATGATATGTGAGGGCGCTATTATATTTTGTTCACACTCAAGGCTAGGGATCAGAGAGGAGTGAGGGGCAAGGCAATAGGGAAATGACTGTACTGTATGTACAGTGCTATATCGCGTCTAACACTTAAAAAAACAATACAGGTTAAATGGGGTGCACTGTTGCCATATGTACTATACCTACGTTCGAAAATTTATCGCCCAACTGATCTACAAATTTCATGTCATCTTGCGAATGATGCATCACCAAATAGTGAAATATGTGCACTGCTATTTAAGGCAATTGTAGGACATTTAATTTTCACGTGTCCTTTGTCTCCTCTTTGTATTTCTATTTGAAATACGATTTTACAGACATACCTATACTTAATTATATACATGCATATATAAATGTGGAGATATAAAATGATATAGTTTGGTAGGGCTGTTTTCCTTGACAAAAATTACATTCAACGTGGGCGCTACTCCATTATATTGCGTTAACCTAGCGTGCTTTTGCTTCCCCATCCTTGTTTGCATTCTTTTTATGGATCCTCAAGAGGCCCTTTCATTCATCCTTTTTATCCTATACACCACTGTTTTGAGCACCCGGGTAGCCTTAGGTGTTTCTTTTACTGCCTTACTAACACTCATTTGACTTGAATAATAATCTAACACATTCATTACTCTTCTTACCTTATTAACCTTTCATCTCTTCCTGACTTCTCCTTCCATGACCATAAATATTTACACAAAATGTTAAATAAATAACCTATTATACATAACACTTCACACTATAAATGCACTCACTTCCTTACAACTGATGTTAATCTTTACTGACTTCTACGTCGCGTCTTGCCTGTTACCAGAAAGATGCATGACTCATTTTGTCATACACAATGGATGCAAGAAGTTACAGGATTCCGGCTTATTTTATAAACTGTCCCCAACCCTCCTCAACATTTTCTCTCGCTTGGTCGCCATTGTAAACCCATAACAAGAATGTGTCTTGCTGGCTGTCTTTTCTAATGCATAGGTATAGAATTTTCCGAAAATATCTAAATCTATAAACGGATTATCTAAAAAATCATATAATCCGATAGAGAAAAATATTCTAAATGGGATGTGTTCAAAGCTGAAATTTATAGCAAAAGAATGTTTACAGCATACTATTACTTATCAGCATTCTGGCAACAGCGCGAGAGTAGAAAAGGACGAAGCTAATGACTACATGTATGCGTTTTTATCATAAAAATGATATCCCATTTACCTCATCACTGTCTTTTAAGGTTGAGACAATCTGTACATGTGCAGGCCTCAGCCTCGCTAATAAATGCAACTCGGAACTGATGTTTTCTTTACCTCACTGTCCTTCCGATGCCCCGCCCACTTGTTTTGTAATCTTTTACTTCCTCTTCCCACCACAAGCATTCATATCCTGGCAGACTAGTACGTGTGTTTCTACGAAAAGCATAACTCAAAAACAAACATTCGAATAAATACCAAATTTGTTATTTCGATCAAAAACGCTTTAAGTATACCAGGCGAATATTTTCAAGAAATGCGCACAGTGCAAACTACCCTTCATTATTTTTCATTTTCTCAGAAATGGTTCTGACGATTTGGATTAAAATACCATACGTGATATTTGCACGACGAATGAAACTTGTATCTTAATTTTCTGTATCTAGCCCATGAAATCTTGTTCATTCTGATTGAATTTTGTACAGTTCTGAATAATTAGGGAGTAGTAAGAGATGGACAAAAGCATAGCACAGGAATGTAGAGTTCACTAAAATCCACTGCGATAGCACGTTACCAAGACTAAAGATTTGAATTTTGTTTCTGCATGTTTTATGTAATTAAGTTTTTTATTGATTGAGTTTAATGTTTACGAAATGCATGAGGAATACTCTTATCACTTAGTTATATATCATTCCTTGGTAAAAATGATCCAGAGTAACGTATAATGGAGAACAAATAATCAATACTATGAAATATATATTGAATATCAATGTTTCATAGAGAAAGTCGTGTCACACCGATTTTTACTTTCTCTACCATTTTAAGTAGAGAAAGTATTGTATTCCACTGAACAATTCGATATAGAGATTTTAAAAATACATGTTTTGAGGTTTAAAAATCATTTTTATAAAAACGTCTGTGTGGTTGCGCTTGAACAGCAAAACTCAAATATGAAAATTTGGATGAAATTTGGGGTTAAGTTTAACATCTTCCACAATGTTTTTAAAAAAAATCTACCCATCCCAAGCTACACATTTCGTCGAAACTTTTTGTTGTGTTTTATTTTCTCGAATAGTTCCGATTTTTATTGAAATACCAATTTACATATTTGCATACAAATAAAGGATGTACAAGGGGCACTATTTATATTTTGAGCCTAATAATTAAAACAGAGTAATTTCTGATTCAAAACGCTTCATTGATTTTCAAAATATTCTCCTTTATGATCAATACTCTTTTGCATCCGTTTGAACCATTTGTCATAGCATTTATTCCTTTTTCAGTCTTCTTGAGACACTTCCAAAACATTGTTTTTGAAGGCAACAACGGCTTCTTCTGCCAACGAAAATCGTTGTCCACGCAATTTATTCTTGATCTTCGGGAACAAAAAGAAGACATTTGGTGTCAAATCAGAACTGTATGGCGGATGACCCATCAATGCGATTTTTTGAGCCTTCAAATACTCTGTTGTTAGACGAGATGTGTGTGCGCTCGCATTGTCTTGATGAAGAACGATCCTACGGTTCTTGTTGGTTTTCTTTACTTCACCGAAGACTTCCGGCAAATAAATGGTTGTGTACCATTCGGCATTGACCGTTTTACGTTCCTCTAAAGGCACTGTTGCCACATGGCCAATTTTGATGAAAAAGCAGGCTTCGAAATCCTTCGAGTGCGAACAACTTTTGTTGGATTTGGTTCATCTTGAAAAAACAATACAGTCCACTGCTGTTTAAATTCCGGCTCATACGCATAGATCCATCATTCATCACCTGTTACAATCTTATATACGTCTTTTGAGGCACGTCATTGTATTTCCTGAGCATTTTTGTACATCCACTCGACACGAGCATCTTTTTGAGTTTGCGTCAAAATTATGTGGGATCCAACGAGAACAAACATTTTTCACGGCTAAATAATCATGCAATATTTTATATATGCTGGTGGAACTAATGCCTAGGGTTGCCTCAATCTCACAATATGTCGCATGATGATCTTTGATTATTAGTTTTTGCACATCATCAATGTTTTCTGGCACAACAACTGATTTTGGACGACCTTCACGAACTTCATCATTGAGCGAACGGCGGCCACGATTAAATTCGTTATACCAGCGTTTCACAGTGGCAAAGGATGGAGCTTTGTCGCCAAATGTGGAAGTTAGTTGATCGATGCACTCTTGTCTTGATAATCCACGTCAAAGGTCGTAATAAATCATTGCACGAACATTTTCACGAGTTAATTCCATGTTTCTGTTAACACACAATTTTCAAGTTAGTGTAAACAAAACAAATGAAGCTCTATTGACAAAATGTTTGAAGTGGATTATGGTCAAAAATGTCAAACTTTCCATTGGAAACGTCAGATGGCAGCTACAACATTCAGGGTTGCCAAGGCTCAAAATATAAATAGTGCCCCTCATATTTTGAATTTTCTGGGAATGTTTTGTGAAGCAGTTTTTATTGGGAATGAATTTTGTACAATTTTGAATAACTGGTAAACCATAAGTCATAAACAAAAGCTTACCTTATGAACAATTTAAGTATGTATATAAAATACACACACATATCTAGGCATTAACAATTTCCTACATATTCGTTGTTATTGGTTTGAATTTTCATATACTTTATACTTTTTTTAAAGAAGTAAGTGCCATTCAGTTCTTTCCCATGATGTCATACAAAGAGAGGAATTTAAAACGCAGCACACAGCGACCCGCTTTTTAAACATTTGACTGTCATTTCCGCCTTATACAATAACGAAATTTGTACCTATAGAAGGCATTTCTGCGAACGTTTTTCTCGGTAAACGACGTAAGCTTTTGCAAGAACAATGAGCAGTGAATGAGCAACAAAAATCATGTGAATGTACCGCATCAGATGTTTATTCATTGTTTCTGAATTTATAGTCAAGATATGAACTGGATTGATTGCAAACTCCATAGTGCGTAACATTTCTAGAGTTCTAAAACGTAAGAAAATTCAATGATGAATTTAAAAATCACTTCAAAGAATTAAGGGGATAGCAGGTGCGTGACCATGGATATTAAAAATTATGTTTCAAAATATTTTTCATTTCTAAAACCCATTATTTTGTAATATTCTCGTAAAAATATGATTTCAATATTTTTTAAAGTTAATCAATGTAATACATGGTCACAAGTTTATTTCTAATTTTTGGCAAGCTGTATATTCAAACTCATTTACGATGTGTTTTGTAGTTATTTATGCTAGTTATATTACCAAAACTGTGCAAAATAATCCTCCCTCTCTTGGTTAGTATGTTTTTAATTGAGCTTTTATAAAATAATTTAGCTTTCAGTGTTATAATTAAAAAGTGTATTTTTGTTTGCATTTTAATTAAAAAACTTGCGGTTAGTTCCATGAATTGCATAGTTGTAATAAAATAAAAGCACATAAATTAGTCTAAAATTAGCTGTGTAATAAGAAGAATGGTGTATACCTGTTTAATGAATTGCTGCCATTTTGCACCATTTTTAAAAATATGAAAATTAGTTATGTCATTGTAGACATTTTTTGTGATAGAAAAATAGGATAGTTTTGTATGTAAAATTGAATTGGCATAGTATTACCGTAACGCAAAAAAATACAAGCACTTACTGGTGTTTACACCCTTAAAATGATCGTTAATAGCGGCTTTAGACGTATGTGTGTGTGAAGAAAGTTTTAATCCGTTCAAGCAAGTCATTATCTTTATTAAAACTTTTTCTGAACACCTTAGTTTAATTAACAAATCAGGGTTCCGCTAGAAACTTTGCTTCTGCGAATGCCTGTCTTGGAAGGGTTTTCAACTTTACCCAGTTTTCCTTTCATTACGGTTTAATTCAGCTGCACCGCAACGGTGTGAACAGGAGGACAAAAAGTCGCAATGAATCGTGGCCGCTATCTTCAATCCTTTTAATTTCCCGCGAAGCAGCAGATGTAGGTCTGTGAGTTACTAAGGCGAAGGGGGATGAACCTGTTCCTTAGACGCGAGTGGAATTCACAAAAAGCTTCCAGTGGCGTATTTTAGACTAAACGGCGTTTCTCTCAGTCGTAGCGACTGAGAGATGTATAAACAGATGTGTAGCTGTTTATGCATTTTTAGACAGCATGGCCTAAAAGTAGGAGTATGTTAATAGTGCACACGAACTAAAAGCTTTACAGTATCCACTAGTGGGATAGAATTTTTAATCCACTTTATTGTGACCACCTTTCGTTTCGAGCACAATTTCATAGCAATTACCCTTTGATTGGTACATGTTTAATAATTCGACTTAGTTTTAGGTATTACTTTCTATTATGTCTTTTTACAAGCTTAATTTCTCATGTTGGTCGCGTTATCTGTTTACAACACAATTGGCTGTGAAAATAGCCTATACCTTATATTGCCAGCCTTGTACTTTCTTTAATCTTAAACGTTATTCTTTTATCTAGTATGCCCTGCATAAAGACTAAATAGCGGCAATATGAATTCAAAAGTAACTGAAATGGAAGAGTCAGGTGAAATTACAGAAGCAGCAGAAAGAATAACACTAGAAGTACTTACACAAACAATCCAGAATGCAATATGATACAGCATTTAATCGCTTTATTGGCTGTTGAAAGCAAAATATGCTGAAAACAATTTCACTAAAAATGAGTGTTAGCGAATCAGCAAAACGTCAAAACATCCGATATTTCGCTGCGCACGAGAGTAGATCTCGTTTTTAACGCCATTTCTCTTGTTTAATGAATCTCGCTATACACGTGAATTGATCTCGTTCTAAACGTGATTTCTTATAGTTTCAGGAATCAATATAATTGATATTTTACAAATGCGAGCGCTGTCTAAAAATAGTGTATGTTAAAAGTGGTTTTATTCCACTCATAGGATTACGAAACTCGGCCTAAGAACTTCGTTTCGCAAACATTCCTACTCGCAAAATAAAACTGCTTTTAATACTTGTATCATAACCTGCTGTTACACCAAAATTATAAAGAGGGAAAAGTTGCATGGAAGGATGGATGGGATGGGATATGTGTGTGTGTGTGTGTGTGTGTGTGTGTGTGTGTGTGTGTGTGTGTGTGTGTGTAAGTATGTAGTGTAATCTCAAAAATCATTGAGTGAGGTGGTGCCTAGGTAAAGCGTGCTACCCGCATTCGGAAGGTCCCAGACCCGATTCCTGGCGACCGCCTCTTCTGACCCATGGGTTTTTTCCGGGGGTTTTCCCGGGTCGTCAGGCGATTGCCGAAATGGTGCCTTTCAGCCCCCGAATTTTCTGTCCCTCCATTCCAGTTCCACTCATCCACTCAGTTCGCCCAATTAGGTCTGTTTCAGAGTTGGAAGTGTCGGTGAAGGTGCTTCGGTGTGGCGTGGCAGGGAAAAGGATTCTCTCTATGGAAATGCCTCCGTCTGTCGACTTTCGGTTGGTTGCCGGGGTAATTGAACCGCCTCTTTGGATCGAGGTGCTGGACCCTCTGTGCGGAGCGGGGGTCCCGGTTCTGTCTGTCCGACTGTCGGGGATTCTCAATCTGGAAACTGCAGAAAACCTATTATTGTTGTGCCGTTAGTCCTGGTTCCGACCGCCTGGTGTCTTCTCTCATCTCTTCCTCTCTCCCGGGGCGCCCGCTTGTGGCGCATACGTACAATATCCTTTGGAACAGTGCCAATAATTAGGGAAAAAATCTGAAAAATCACTCAACCGATTTTGATCATTTTCACCATTGAAAATACCTATTCCTTCAGACGGACATGGGTTATAAAACATATAATTTCAATTCATAAATTACTTAAAGACTAAAAAAGAATTTACAAAGCCTATGTACTAGAACACGAACACATTCGAGTTATAGAAGAGCATACTTGCGAAGAAAGCTTTGACCTTTCGTTGAGATTGCCATGGAGTAGGAAATAGTTGTTGTTACTCCACAGAAAATGCATGTAAAATAAGATAAAATGTAATACATAGATGGTCAAGACTTTTCAACTAAGAAAACATAAGGCACAGCAAAACGAAAGAGAATTGAGTCTGTTTATAACGTTACGAGGGGCACTATTCATATTTTGAGGCTTGGCAATCCTGAATGTTGTAGGAGCCATCTGACGTTTCCAATGGAAATTTTGACATTTTTGACCATAATCCACTTCAAACATTTTGTCAATAGAGCTTCATTTGTTTTGTTTACATTAACTTGAAAATTGTGTGTTAACAGAAACATGGAATTAACTCGTGAAAATGTTCGTGCAATGATTTATTACGACCTTTGACGTGGATTATCAAGACAAGAGTGCATCGATCAACTAACTTCCACATTTGGCGACAAAGCTCCATCCTTTGCCACTGTGAAACGCTGGTATAACGAATTTAATCGTGGCCGCCGTTCGCTCAATGATGAAGTTCGTGAAGGTCGTCCAAAATCAGTTGTTGTGCCAGAAAACATTGATGATGTGCAAAAACTAATAATCAAAGATCATCATGAGACATATTGTGAGATTGAGGCAACCCTAGGCATTAGTTCCACCAGCATATATAAAATATTGCATGATTATTTAGCCGTGAAAAATGTTTGTTCTCGTTGGATCCCACATAATTTGACGCAAACTCAAAAAGATGCTCGTGTCGAGTGGATGTACAAAAATGCTCAGAAAATACAATGACGTGCCTCAAAAGACGTATATAAGATTGTAACAGGTGATGAATGATGGATCTATGCGTATGAGCCGGAATTTAAACAGCAGTGGACTGTATTGTTTTTTCAAGATGAACCAAATCCAACAAAAGTTGTTCGCACTCGAAGGATTTCGAAGCCTGCTTTTTCATCAAAATTGGCCATGTGGCAACAGTGCCTTTAGAGGAACGTAAAACGGTCAATGCCGAATGGTACACAACCATTTATTTGCCGGAAGTCTTCGGTGAAGTAAAGAAAACCAACAAGAACCGTAGGATCGTTCTTCATCAAGACAATGCGAGCGCACACACATCTCGTCTAACAACAGAGTATTTGAATGCTCAGAAAATCCATTGATGCGTCATCCGCCATACTGTCCTGATTTGGCACCCAATGATTTCTTTTTGTTCACAAACATCAAGAATAAATTGCGTGGACAACGATTTTCGTTGGCAAAAGAAGCCGTTGATGCCTTCAAAAACCATGTTTTGAGGTGTCTCAAGAAGACTGGAATAAATGTTTTAACAAATAGGTCAAACGGATGCAAAAGCGTATTGATCATAAAGGAGAATATTTTGAAAAACAATAAAGCAGTTTTCAATCAGAAATTACTTTGTTTTAATTATTAGGCTCAAAATATAAATAGTGCCCCTCGAACCATACGCATGCGATATCAATGTCAAAATATTTTAGTAACCCCGTATAATGAAGTTTCGCATCATTTCCTTTGTATGCTGTAATCAAGTTCGTTAGCAGGGCATGCTAAATAATTATAAAGAGAGAAAGTAGCTAACATTAGAAATAAGTGAACCGATATTGTATAACTAAGCAATTGATATTATTTTTCTCGATAGTCACAGACTATGTCTTTTCCATAGAAGTTAACTTGGTAGGCTCCGAATGCGATATCTTCATGAATTCACCAGCTTCACCTCTATTTCGTTGTGTATGTTAAATGTTTCTGAATATGAAAAACCTAGTTTTTCGGATATTTCACATCGTTTTGCGTCAATATTGAGATTTTTTTATCATTTATTAGGAATATTCTAAGCTGTACGAAATTGCAAGTATAAGGGGTAAAACGAAGAATTAATCGTCGATTCATCTAGATTATTGTACAAGAATTTCATAAAGAAAACGGGAGGAGGTAAATTAAATTAATTAATTAATTAGTAATTCGAGTTTAAGGGACTTTGGGACTGTGTTTAAAGGTGAAAATGACTTCAGTTACATCGTATAAATATTCTATACACACAAATGATTCTTTTGGTCAAACATTTTTCACAATCCACAACTTTTAAAATCCACGTGACATGTTTAAATCACCTTTGCGCTATCTCTGACATTACTGGACACTTTCTGTATGTCTTCTTTCTCAGTTTTACATTTTTGCAGAAATAGTTACATTACACAGATCATGATAGTTACAAGGGCAAAAGGAAGCTGAATAAACAGTATTCAAACAGCGGGGCCCTGACAGTGAAATTTGTATTCTTTGCACTAGAAACAAACGAATGGTGACTTAACACTTTGAAGCAAGACGGTTTTCGTCACTTTCGAAGCCGTTTACTTTACATGCTTCGTTGTTGATTCTGCTGCCGTTGTCTTGTGTGCCAGCTGCTGTAGTGTTATGGATGACATCTTTCTCTCAGGGTACGCGTGGGCGTATTGTTAAAGGATAACACCAGTTTAAACTGAATGAGAAATTTAATGTGATCTAATACTTGAGCATTTTAAATGAATTGTTGACCGTTTGAAGATAGAGAATGAATCTGATTATGAATCGTAGCACTCCAAATTGTAACAACTGAATTATCATACCTACTGTCTTCTGCAGTATCAAAATTACAGTTGGAAATAACTGTTTCCGCAATAAAAGAAACTAGCAGCGTAACTTGCCGTGAGTTACTAAAATGTTTAACGGCGAGACCTCTCGCAATAGGGGCGAAATCTCTACTCACACATGCACGTCACTAGGTGCTTAAAATATCACACAAGCAGCACGTAGAGAATATATACACAACTGTGTGCACGAAGGTGTGGACGAACGATTATAAGTACCAGTGCCGATACCAGAGAGAGAGAGAGAGTAATTCTCTAATTTAAAATTGCACGCCTTTGTTACTTAAGCTCCGCCTATATTAGAATTGCTCCCACAAACATTATTTTACGCCCGGCCCAATATTCAACTATCTTCGTAAGCATCTTTGACGGTACTATGGGGCTTGGTTAAAATCTCGGAAATACATTCCCTTCTGGCCTACGTGTCTGCAAACGTATTGAGCTTACAAGATACCTGAATTCCCAAAATCTTTAAGCTAATGCGTTCGCTACTTCATCTGATACTAATGACTTTTGCTAACCTGACTTCCTAATTACCTTCGTCTTTCCGGAAAAACATTTCAAATTAAGTTTATTACATTACACTTGATTTAATATACGGAAATTATTTATTGCGATTATTTCTTTATCTTACTATAGTTTCTTTATTTAATTATTTATATATTACCATCAATAATTACTGTGCAAACTTAAAAGACAATACACAGTATTTGAAAATTCTAACCAATAGCAACGAAAATCTCGGAAATGGTCAATGCCTAGAGAAATGTAGTTGACGTAAATTGTATGATTTAACAATGTCTACGCTTTCTTCTAGTAAGTTTTGTCTAGCTCTTAAGGTTTGACAGGTATATAAGTAAGTATTAAAAGGCAAGCACTTTAAAAGTATTGATAAAGGTGAAGTTAAAATATATTCTATTTCTTGACTCGACATATTAACACAATTTTACTCGCGTGAAACTCTTAGTAATCAAATTGGACAATTGTTTCAAGCGTCATACCTATCTTCAGCGTTGCGTTGACTAAGATGTTCGTCTCTTGGGTTTTACCATCTCTTGCTAAGGTCTCGTTGCGAACCTCTTCTGGTGGTAGTAGCAGGAACTGCATGACGTGATCTATGGTAGGGATTTAAAAATACACACTTTTATGTTTATTCATTATAATATTAACTTTCTCTCAAGCATCCAAATCTGCGTGTTTGTTAACGCTTTTAAGCAGTTTGACTTCTTGACCGATGCCAAGATGGTCTTCGCGAAAATGATACGCTACAGTTGAACGGTCACACTGTTTTTAGTTTAATATTTCTCTGATGTTCTTTCAGTTAATCATAAGTTCTCGTTCCGTTTGTCCAATGCAATTGTTGAATCAATACTATAAATACCTGATATATTTATAGGACAATCTTATTTTTAATGGATTATTCAGCAATTTATGTAAACTATATTTGTTCTGTAGAGCTAGTTGTATAAAAAAAACTTTAAAAATAGAATGAAATTTCCCAAAAATTTTGGGAGAGACGTGAACTTTAATTTTTTTAATCTTCGAGTGTCTTTTAGAATAGCCTGGACTTGGTTTTTAAGTTTTTATGTTTTACCGAAGTGCAATTATAATATGATGAAACATCTAACTCTGAGTCTTACAGATCGAAAAAAATTGTGTGAATCCTTTCAAAATGGTTTTAATTTTTCTTGGAAGACTTTGAAGTTATAAGTCGGTCATTCATAATGCATATGCTATGAATAATAGATGACAGAACACATAGGAAAATGTACGTATTCCTGGGTTAAATCCTTTTTATGCTAGCGCTTTCTGTTATTAATGCATAATAACTGCTAATATTTATGGAAATTATATCCAAATCAATAAGTGAGGCGTCAGGGAGAAAATAATGGAAGCGGTTTGTTTTCTGTTTTCAACTTGAAAGTTGCAGCCTACTAGATTATGTATTTTAGGTTTCAGAGGCAGCAAGAGATGACAAAGACATTCAAGTCCAAAGTTTCCTCAGCTGCTGAGTCTCTGAGGATGGTTATCTTTTAGAAATCAACATTTTTGCAGATTGGGGGAAAACTGTGTGTTTCAACTAAAAATGTTTAATTCGTTCTGTAAACATTCCAAGTCAATTTGAAAACCACAGCAATCTACCATCATCTAGATATGTAATTTGTTTCCATAAAATGTATGGTGTAGAGACCAGAATTTAGGTTTAGATTTAAGAAATGGTTACGAAACAGGTTCGAAAATTGTAAGATACATTTATTCTACTTTTTTTTGCAAATAAGGCTGTAATAAAATAAATCCACATCCCCTTCCAATGCCAACATATGATTGAGCTTCAGACTATTTTTAAAAACGCTTTTATGTTTGCATTAATTGTTTAATTCACCCAGAGATGCAGGACCTAGTTAGGATGTTGAACATTAAATATAATTTGGGATTAAAATAAATCTAAATATATCTTATTACACCTTATTATACTCTGCTGGTCATTTAATGATTATCCAGGAAACAAAAGAGAAACAACCATTGTATATTTAAAGGCTAAATGCAAAGCCGTATAATATACATCTGCAAATAAAACAATTGATTATATATTTTTAATAAAAAGTTATTAGGCATGAGAGTTACATTTGTACTGTTTTCTAAACTTTTATAGATATTAATAGAATACATAGGATATTTTTCAGATTATGAATTACTATTCCTGCACATATAAATAATAATGCCTTAAATAAAGCATGAGTTAATAAATGAAAAAATGCAAGAGTTAAAGGGGAAGATCCTGTTAGATCCAAAATATGTATTAACAAATAAAAATAAAAAATTAAAGGCAAAATGCAAAGCCGTATAATTAAATAATCTGTAAATAAAACAACGAGTTAAAGGGAAGAATCCTGTTAGATCCAAAATGCGTATTAATAAGTAAGAAAATCTGATTGATACATCCACATGACTTTCTCCACCGTCTATCATTTATTAGTGGGTATACAAATTATTCTTACTCAAGCTCATTTTTCTATCCACTACATTTTAATCCAGATAAACCTTTGCGGAAATAGCTACATTACACGTTTCGTTGTCGATACAAAAGGAACAGCGATAGTCAAATATGTAAGAACGGGACCCATGTGCTGGCCTTAAAATTCCATACTGTTTCCGCAATCGCGTTCATTGTTGAAACAATGAGAAACAATGAACGTTGAGAGGACTTTTAAAGAATGACCAAATGAATGAACGATTCAAACATTTAATAATGGATATATAAAAAACGGCTTATGCCAGAAAATAGTTCCTTTAAATAAATTGTGTATTTTAAAGAGTTTTTGTACAGTACGTTCTCGTCTACCGCTTAACGTTTAACAGATATACAACATTATACAAGATTCCTTCCGAATGAAGAAAACTTCAAAGGCCATTCCCAGAAAATTCAGAAGATACAGTTTATTTGTTATGTAAATGTCATTAATATATGGCGTTTTAATCAAAATCCTTAGAGCCATTTTTTAGAAAATTAAATTTTTTCGAAAAATGTTCCATGTTTGAGTTGTTAAGATTTTCTTGAAAATCTTCGTGTCACATCTTCAGAAAGTACTGAACCTAAATACCAAGTTTGGTGTTTATCCGAGTTTTCCTTTTTGAGTTATGCTGTTCATAAACACACACACATACTCATACACGGATCGTTTTCCAATTTTTTTTAATTTAGAAGGCTCAAAACATATTTCCAGTGAAATCTCGTATGAATTTTTGGTGGAATGCAATACTTCTCCTACTTACTATATGTAGCAGAGAAAGTAAAAATGTTGCAACAATTAGTTGACTTACGGTATCAAGTTTATAATATGATAAAGGCACTCAGATGAAATTTAATAAATTCAAAGTCATTTAAGAACGACTTTAGGGGAAAAAAACTAGATAAGAAACTCAAATAAAGTTCAACAATGTGATGATTGCGATAAAGTCTTATATATGGTTCCGAATCATTGAATAAAGAGTACTTCAGTCTGTGGAAATTAAATTTTTGAGATGTGCAAAAACATATACTATAATTAATAAACTAGGAATTAAAACCTTAATAATCAGATTTTATTGTATTTTTATTTAACGAAAGGATAGATTATGGTAAAGTAAAATGTAAGGAGCACATGATAACAAATAATAGATCACCTTATAAAGATAATAAACTATCAACCAACTGGAAGAAGAGATTTGGGTAGACGGGCAAAAGATGACTCGACATTAGAGACCAGAACAGATGACTGGACTGGAGGTTCTTAAAGTTTTCGGTCTGACTAATAAAATACACGACTTAATAGTCACCTTGTAAATCAATACTTTTAGTCCAACGACTTTCCAACATATATTACTCAGTAAAATAAGATTTGCTCAACTCTGAAAAATAAGTGTCTGCCTCAGCTTCAACCTCATTATTTGAAGTGAATCTTCGTTCACCCAGCCATTTCTTCAGAGTTTGCAACAAAAAGTAATAGATGGGAACACAATCCGGTGAATATGAAGGATGTGGAAGCACTTTGAAGGAAAGGTCTTGCAATTTTGCAGCAACAATCCCGAATGTGTGCGCAGGCGCATTCACTTGATGAAAGACAACCTTCTTCTTCGAAAGATGTGGACGTTTAGCCTGAATAGTATCCTTCAGTTGGTAAGTAATGAAGTGTATAATGCTCTTCGGTGATCATTCTGCCCTTCTGGATGTAGTCCAGAATTTCAGAAAGCCGCAGGCTTTTATTGCAGATGGAACCGGTTTTACTTTCTTTGGTACACCTTCACCTGTTGCCACCCATTCTTTCTACTGCTCCTTAATCTCTGGCATGCAGTGATGAATCCATTTATTTACTTTTATGAGACGTCTGAGAAACTAATTTAAATTGCGTTTAAACAAGGTTAACACTTTTGAAAAATGCTCATTGGAATGCGATTTGTTCCACTGTTAACAAACGCCGCACGCATTGAGCGAAAATCTTTCTCATACCTAACATTTGAATAAAAGCTAGTGTAAATGGCCTATCGATGTCTTTGTAATGACAGCCAACTCAAGTACCTAAATCGCCGATTGGTGAATACGGCATTGTGAATTTATATCAAAATCTCGTTGGTTGTAGCGGTTTTGGGACGAACTAAGCGTCATCATCTTGAATGGATGTACGACCACGATTAAATTCAACAGTCCAATTTTAAACGTCAAAAACGAAGGGGAAGAATGCTTTAATGTCCAATCTAACTCCTTTTCTATTACTGTGGTGATTAAACCCTTCAAAATACAGTACTTTATCACCGCTCGTATCTCATATTGTTCATTTTTACTTTCTCTACCACTTATCTATAAGAAATAGAGGAAGTATTATATTCCACCCAAAAATTCGATACTGAGATTTGACTGGAAATACGCTGAATGCAAAAAAAAGAGAATAATTTTTAGAAACAAGTTCGCGTATGTGCCTGTGTGTGTGTGTGTGTGTGTGTGTGTGTGTGCGCGCGCGCGCGCGCGTCCGTGTATGTGTGTCTGTGAACAGCGTAACTCATAATTGAAAAGTCAGTTAAATAACGAACTCGGTATTTAAGTTGCATTCCTCCAAGTTTGCGACACGGACATCTGTAAGAAAATTACCCACCCCAAACTACCCTCTACATGGAAAACGTTTAGATAATTTGTATTTTCTCAAAAATGGTTTAAATAACTTTGCTTAAAATACCATTTTAACATATTTTCATGACAAATGAAATGTATATTTCAATTTTCTGAAATAGGCTCTGAAGTTGTCTTCATAATGAATGATTTTTGCGTAACTGGTAAACTGTAAGAGACAGACAAAATCTGTCCACACAAAAAAGGCAGATCTCATGAAACCACACAATTTGGATGTGTCAATTAAAATTTTTATGGAGTTAACTATCTCCGAGATATTCCTTCCTATTGGTTTGAATTTTCAAATACTTATTCTTGTTTACAAATGGGAAGTCGTTATTCTTTTTTCTCCTGGTCATGCAAAGAGAACGGATTATCAAAGCCAGCTAACAACTCTTATAATATTTGACTATCTTAAGCCTACTGCACTCTCCTATTTCCATCGTACCTACAAGGAAATATGTATTTAAACCATTTCTATAGATGGTTATCTCGATTAAACATGAAGTACATATAAGAATGGTTTTATGTTGAAAAGCGAGTAGAGAAAGTCATATGAATGTAACACATTCGTTATTTTACATAATTTTAGCAGTAGTTTGTTTATTCTATCATCACAAACAATTGACTACACTTACACGCCTGAAAGGTCACAGGATGATAACAGGAATTTGGCCATCTTACCGATCAGAATTGCTCGGGAGCAACGTCTGTGACCCGCATTCGGGAGGTCCCAGAATTACTCCCCAGCGACCGCCCACTCTGACTCATGGGATTTTTTGGGATTTTCCTGGGTCCTCAGGCGAATGCTGGAGTGGTTTCTTTCAGCCTCCTATCCCTCCATTTGGTTCCATTCTTAATGTCCTTCAGCCTTCATCCCGTTGGTCTCTTTACAGGATCGGCAGGTCGGCGATGGTATTTCGGTGCAGTGTGGCAGGGGAAAAGGATGCTCTTTGCAACTCTCTCCGTCTCTCCGCCTTCGACTGGCTACCGGGATATTTGAACCCCCTTGAGGGGGGTCCCCGGTCTGCTTGTCCCTCTGCCGGGGTATCTATATTAGAAACTTAGGGACGCTGTTATTGCTGTTCCATCGCTCCTGGATCTGGCCGCTCGGTGTCTTCTCTCACCTCATCCTTCCTCCCGGGGACGCCCCCTCATGGGGCATAGGTAAAATATCTAATCTGGATCGGTGCCGAGTCCTCTCCGTAGCAGAAAATAAGATACGAATTTGGCCAACTTAACGACATCTCTGAGTTAGGCCGAGAACTTTTAGATCCCGGGGTACATGGAGCTGGCTTATCGAAGAAATTCGGCCCATCGGAGTTATCAAATAAGTCTCTCTGAATTAGGAGGCAAAAGACACTGACATCACGGCAACTTTAGCAATGGTATCTTTTCAGACAATAATGGATTACAAGCTACGATAGGATGAATATCTTAAGAATTTATAATAATTTTTAGTTACTATTCCTCGTGTACATAAATTGGTTATTACGAAAAACAGCATAGTTTTGATTACAGTACAAGGGTAATGAAGGGGCATAATGTTCTAGACAGTTACACATTTTAATTAACTTTTAATAATTATTAACAAACCATACTGTTATCCAAAAATCTTGGAAGAGATGGGATAGGAGTGAGAAAGAGTAAGTGGGAGAGAATGCAACATTTTGGAGAGAGAGAGAGGGAGAGAGAGAGGGAGAGAGAGAGACAGGGTAAAGAGAGAGAGGTACAGAGAATGAATAGAGAAGAAGAGAATGGACGAGGAAGAGAACGGCGGAGATGACAGAGGAAGAGAGGGAGAAATTGAAAATCAGAAAGAGAGAGAGAGAGAGAGAGAGAGAGAGAGGCAGGGGCAGAAGCGAATCTCCACATTTAACACAATAACGTGAGCAGAGTTACACGTTTGCTGGTAGTTTGCTTAATTTTGAAAGGAATAGAAAGCTTTTGCGTAAAGCGTTAACAAAATTTTAGCGCAGTTTTGTTGTTTTAGATTAAAGACTGCGCATGGCAGTTTTCAAGAGAACATGTAACAAATTACGCTCAGGGAATGTTTTGAAAATGGTGATTTGCTCCTGCCCCTCCCCCCAAAAGAAATTGGCTAAGAAAATCAAGTTATGAGCGGGATGATAGCCACAATGCGTGAGGTGTATTTCTCTATTGTATAATCTATACCTATACAAGATTATACAACTACCTAACACAGCATATGCATTAGCTTCAGATAATATTCCAGCGGCCAAATTAATGGAGAGAATAGTTTACATATTCAGTACTCAGAAAGAGAAAACTATATTTTTTGGAGCCTACGTGTTCTGAACTTTCGCCAGATTGTTCATGTTTTTACTTTTATAATGTTTTGAAAATGACACTAAATGCTCAAATGTTTCTTTGTGGAGTATACAAAGTTATTTTACATGCGTTTAGTATGGCAAATTTTTGTAAGTCACTAATTTATGACTGAATTTATGGACTAAAAGTTATTAGCTCCTGACTTTGACACCATTTTGTTGTTGCTCCATCAAATTAAAACCCATTTTCATCTCATTTTCGAGTATTATAATAAAAATCTTTACTAATAAGTGTGTGTAAAATAAGTTTTAGACGGCAGGAACTAACTAGAACTTGTAACACAAGACACACGAATTAAAAGTTTACTTCATTGCACTAGTGGTTTCAAGTCCAATGACAAGGCAACTGCCCTTTGTATTTGCACATGTTTAATAAATCAACTTGGTTTAAATAGCTTATACATTTCATTACTACATGGTTAGTTTCTCATGTGGTCGCATTATCTGCTCACAATTCAAATAGTCATACTTCAGTTTATCGCAATGCGTTGTCCAGTTAACCTGTTCCTTTTGTCGGTAGCTATGTACCTCCTTTGATCTGAATTATTATTCCTTTATCTATGACCTGAATAATATATAAAATGGCGACAGGCACGAATATGGATGAAATTGAATTCCAAGAGCCGGACGAAATTCTGGAAGCTGCCGAAAGCTTAACATTGGAATTGCTACCAAAAAATCCAGAAAAGTGTATAATATAGCATACTCGTATAATCGCTTCATTAACTGGCGTAAAGTAAGCATTGCTTGGGAACCAACAAAACCAACATTTTCTACATATATGTGTTGATCTCGCTCTAGGAGCCATTTCTCTTAGTTGCATATATACCTGTAATCAATATAGTATTACTTTGTTGTTATTTTACAAATTTCATGGCTGTATAAAAATAGTGTATGCTACACATGCTAAAAGTGATTTTATTTTGTTGGCAAAATACACACTATATTTTAGCAATCTACAATTACATTTGGATTACGAGAGTTTTTCCTAATATATGGCATCAGGCATTGATAATACCGATTCTGAAACCTAACAAAGACAGCAACTTACCTCAAAATTATAGACCAATTTCACTTACTTGTACATGTGTAAACTATTAGAGAAAATCCTTAACAAACGGCTCAGATGGGCCTTGGAAAACCAAAAGTTTTTTAGCCCAGTTCAACATGGATTTAGACAACATCATTCTATCTCAGACATCATGGTATCTTTACAAAATGAGATTCAAGAAGCATTTGCCAATAAGAAATATCATGCCTCGTAAGCCTCGATATAGAAGAAGCATATGATATGATTTGGAAGACATACGTCTTAAATGTTTTACTGAAACATTGCATTTCAGGCAATATGATACATTTTATACATACTTTTATCCAAAATCGACAGTTTAGAGTTAGAAATAACAATACGCTATCAAAAAGTTTCAACATAACAAATGGGGTTCCACAAGGTGATCAGGGTGAACTTTATTTTTAGTGTCAATACATGAGTTACCCAACTTCATCAAACGTCCCATTAAAACTAATAATTTTGCAGATGATTTAACAATTTCAAGTACTGGGAAAAATTTTGAAACAATAAAAAACCTTATGGAAGATACAATTACTGACCTTCATAAATGGTGCCTGATCGCAGGATTTAAGTTCTCAGCGACTAAAACAAGTTGCATCACGTTTACAAGAAAAAGAAATAAAATATGCCCTCTAACAATACAAATAAACAATCAACAAATCTCGTATATCAAAACTCTAAAGTTGCTTGGAATGCTTTTCGATGAAAAATTTTCTTGGACTATCATATTAAAACTATACGTACTGACTGCCTTAGGAGGATTAGGATACTTCGGTCTTTATCGGCACAAAATTGGGGCGCAGATTACAAGCGTTGCTTTCCACATACCGAGCAATTATTCGCTCAAAATTAGACTATGGATCAGTAGTGTATTCATCTATAAAGCCATCAATATTGAAAATGCTAGATCCTCTGCACTTCGAATAATTCTTGGAGCATTTCGGACGAGCCTTATATCTAGCCTACAAATTGAAACTGATGAGTCACCTCTCTCAGTTAGACGGAAACAGCTCTTAATTTCATATACACTGAAGATAGCATCTAGACCATCGTCAAGGATATTTAACGACATATTCTTAAATACCCCATCTTCACTGATTATTTCATCCATGTATAGAAGAATTCAAGACATATTAACCGAAGTTTTCATACTTTTCCTCAAGTAATCCCGCCGAATCTTTACTATTTTCGTTCTGGAGAATCGAACTTCCTCATATAAATTTACATCTTAGCAAAAATGTGAAGTCAGATAACTAATACAGTAATATATTTGCAGTTATATCATGAAATGACTGCTTGTTATCAAACTAAAAGTCATATATTCACTGATGGATCAAAGACAGCAGACAGATGTGGATATGCCCTTGTTACAAATTCTTCTCGTTTGCCAGATATGTATTCCAATTTTTTGTGAATTAACGGCAATTCAGTAACTCTAATTCGTTCAACAGATAGTAGACATTTCATAATATTTACCGATTCCAAAAGTGCTCTCGAAGCTCTTCAAGATTGATCCACATCTCACCCACTGGTACGTGACACTCAGCATACTCCTCAATCTATTCTAACAAAAGATCGCACTGTAACTCTTGTCTGGATCCCATCACACATCGGCATTAAAGGAAATGAACAAGCTGGCTTAGCACCAAAGAAGCCACTCGCCATTCATTAGTTGACAAATCCATCAAAATTCCGTGTCAGGATGCTGCATCATACTTTAAAAGAGCGATCCACAGCCTTTGGAAGCATCAATGGACCCAGACCTCAAACGCTGCATGCTACTAGACAGGAAAATACCAGTCCCTTCCCTGCCTTGAACCGCAATTGCTGCTAGATTACGAATCGGACATACAAAACTCACTCACCTCTACATCTACACCAATGAACCACCTCCTGAATGTTGTTTCTGTACTACAAGACTCACTGTTGAACATCTACTATGCAAATGCCAAAAATATGATGACTGTCGCAGAACTGAAAAGATTTCCTCCTACCTCCACACTGCAATAGATATCTACTCAATTGGCCTAACAAAAACTAAAGAAATTCCTGCAGAATATCGGTCTTTTTAACAAAATATAAAATGTTTCATTATAACATTTAATATTTTCTCGTTCATACTTTAATACGAATCTTAATATTAATATTTATTTGACCATGTTGAAATTAACCCTGTAATTCCATTGTCTATTTTATGTTCTCTATATGTTCTTTTTGTGAACATGTAACTTTTTCTAATTATGTATTAATGTAATTAATTGATGAGTCGCATATGACCATGCAGTTAGCGTGACTTTAAATAAATAAATTTAAAAAACCCTGCTTTTAACACTTGTATCATAAATAATGTTGTAAATACCACAATGAAAAGGTTAAAAAAATCAGTGGCATTTTCGAAAGGAAACATACAATTAATAAAATTAAACATCTTCAAAAATGCCGGATTACGTCAAGTGTAATATGGTTTTTGTTTCTGCATTTTAAAAATTAGAATTTTCCCTCCATTTATTTGCCTGCTAGAATTTTTATAACGTGAATAGGAATTGTCAGAGGTCACAGTATATATTTAGAAATTTACTACACCAGAATGTGTTAATATAGATTGCATTAATAAGGTAAACGATAACGAAGATATAACATTTTTCTATCGTCAAATATGTGATTCGAGGGCAGCAGTTTTCCGCCACTGAAGATTACTCCTGTCGGTTGGCCGGCCTGCCGAGATACAGATTAGTAGATCACCTTCGTCTTGACAAACGTAACACATTACCTGAAGGTTGCACCGCAGCAACACTACAACAATGAGTTATTGATTTGGACACAGTAGCCTGCTGCTGCCGGCCTTTGATGGGAGAGGACACGTGGGAAGATGCAGACATCTGTTTCTGGTGGATATTCTAGATAATGTTTCGATACTTCTAATGCTCTTAAACAAGGGCTGTAGACGACAAATTGGAACTGCCTAGCATCTGCAAAGACTCTAATTTGAATATTCTTGCAGTCAAATTTACCCAGAGAAAATTCTCATTTTAAATAATCAGAAAGGACAAATGATATTATACTTTATGTCCTCTGACGTTATTCAATGTTTATTACTTTATTGGTTATATAACTTTATTTGAAAAACAAACAAAGCTAAAAAAGTAAAGACAAATACAATATACAAAGTGATGGCTTAGCTATGGTAAATCACTCTCCGAAAATTAAATTTGTGAGATATGTAAGAAGCTGTACTAAATCTGAAAAAATAAGCAATTAAACTATAGACCAGGTTTTAGTATATTTTGAATTAACAAAGGGATAGATGTTCGTAAAATAAAACAGAACCAACACATCGACAGTATGTCACATAATACGAAGACGGATCGAAAAGTAACGCGCCATAATATTTTTACAAAAAAGTTTAATAGTAAAACAAAACAAAAATATCACAAATGAACTTGGAACTTTTACCTACTTTTCGACATACTCACCAAGTTTCTCAACACATCTCTCCCATCGTGATACCAGTTTCAATATGCCCTGTTCGTAGAAGTCCGTTTGAATACAGCCATCTGCGGACTGCTGATTTCACTTCCGCATCTGTCGCAAAGCGTTCGCCGGCCAGGAATTTCTTCATGGGACCAAACAGATGAAAGTCCGACGGTGCAAGGCCTGGACGGTATGGTGGATGTTGGAGCACCTCTCAACCAAATTTGGTGATTTTCTGACGAAGAGCAGCAGCAACATGGGGGCGAGCATTGTCATGAAGAATTTTGACATCGTCAGCATTCATGTTGTGGCGTTTGTCACGAAGGGCACGACGCAACTTCACCAAAGTTTCCATGTAGGCTACAGCATTGACAGTGGTCCCGCGTTCAGAAGTCCACCAATACAACACCATGCATATCCCAGAACACCGTCACAAGTACTTTCCTAGCAGATTGAGTCACTTTGAAGTTTTTCTCCCTTGGGGAACCAGCAGGTTTCCACTCCATACCTGCCTGCTTGGTTTCGGGCGTGTAGTGGTAGTGACGATTCCTTTCAGAAAGTTATGCTCTTCTGCAGTGTACGGTGTTAGGTGATCCAAGCTCATCATCATTTCCTGGCCTTTGTGGTTGTCTGTCAGGTACTTAGGCATTAACTTTACGAAAGTTCAACGTGTCATGAAGAATATCGTACACTGCACCATAGGAAATGTTGAACTGTTGCGATAAGGTTCGCCGTTGTACACGCCGGTCATTCAAAATTGCCACCTCAATCCCTCTGACATTTTGCGGGGTTGCAGCTGTTACCGACCTCCCGGAGCGTGGCGAATTACTAAAGTTCACACGGCCCTCTAGGAAGATTGCACACCACATGGAGAGATTGCTACGGTCCAAACAATCATCCCCATACACGCCACGCATGTCCCTATGAATATCACTCGGTTTATGCCCTTTGGCCCACAAAAATCGAACCACACCTCTCTGTTCTTCACACGTGGACGACAGTAACATGTGCGCCATCTTTGTTGCGTAGTTCGCGCTTCTCTCGCTAGAGCTACACATGAAACAAAAATAACCTCTGTAGTGAAAGCTTCAATCTATATCTGCGTGAAATTGCAACATTCCAGCTGCAATACCAAGGCAGAAAAAAGTATTGTGCGTTACTTTTCGATCCGCCCTCGTATATTACCCAAGGAGATGTTGAGCTCTCCACCAAATGAAAGGAAATTTGGATAGACCACGAAGAGATGTATTGGTATTAGAGAACGGAGCAGCTGAATTCACCTTATTTTGAAAGGAGGTTGTTTTGCTGAAGATTGTACCGATATTTCATCCGTTTCATTTTAGATGTTAACAGCATTATTTTACATGTATTTAGGAAACTATTTTCGTTATTATATTGAAATTGTGCTATAAATGTGTATTGGAGGAGAAAAAAACATGTAGGTGAAGAATTCTCAACTTTTTACAGAACTTCCTCATTAACGCCTCAGTTATTCCGAATTCACTTTATCTCCGTCAGTTTAGGTCATATGTCGGTGACATTGTTGTGTATCATGCAAAAGATCTACTAAATGCATATAAAATGAATTTTTTAAATTACACCTAAAATTTTTGAACAATTTCAGTATTTTTAAAAACTTATAAAACTCATAAAATTCCACATTACAACATGTACACTGTAATATCATTCCTTCTTTCTTTATATTTTATTAAAAGTAAGTTTTTTCTCCATTAAATTGGTAGGTAGAATATATGTAAACTAATACTTTCTAAAGTCACTGCATAAATTCTGGAAGTCACTTTCGGTGGATATAGTCCTCATAGGTATTTTCATATATAGGTTTATGTGTAGATCGTTCACTAGCAGGACACTAGTCGTTATATAGAAGTAGACAAACCATTACAATAGTTTACATTCTCTATTTCAACGATATTTAAGATACGATTGGCATTTTGCATCTAAAACCTCAAACTGTACAAATAATGCTGATTATGGTTTACTTTCTCTGTGTGTGTGTGTGTGTGTATGTGTGTGTGTATGTGTGTGCGCGCGCGCACAGCATGATTCCTGAACGCAGAAAAACACAATTCGTATTTAAACCCAGCATATTTAAGGATTCTTACACCACAACAAAGATAATGTTTCGTTATTTTTTCATTTTCCAGATAACTGCAACAACGATTTTTGCTAGAATATTATATATATATATATATATATCATAAGTACCATATTTACATAAGGAATAAAATGCGCATTCTAAGTGTTTTGTAAATAGCCTGTGAAGTCCGTTTCATCCTGATGAATTGTGTTTGGTTTTGCATCATTGGGAAGTCAAAAGAAATAGACAGCTTTCTGCAGGAAAAGTATGTATTTTAATAAACTCTAGGATTTTATTAGATACTTTTTTCTTGTATTAATTCCCTAAATGTGAAGTATTATATGTTTACATTTTCTCAAATACATCTTGCGAAGGAAAATGTTTGGAACTTTGCCATTTTTATTCATTTTTTTTTTCTAATTTTATTTTCCTTCCCATGAATTTGAAGTAAACAATTATATGTATAATTTCAATAATTACGGCGAATAACAAATTTATAAGGACTGCCAATACAAATCGCGTTGTATATTAGTACTGTTATTGGTGAGGCTATGTTTCGTTATGTCATCGTGTTGTCGCAGTATTCATGTCGTGCTGAAACTGATGAGGAAAACTAATGACTATTCCTTAATTTTCTTTTATAGTAGTGACATATTTTCATTTTAAAAACAATTCTACTTTCCGTACGAACTGAACATCAATAGTTTTAAATCTTCCGATATTTCAATAATCCCTTTAATATATTCTATTTTTACTTTGCTGCTGTTTTTTTAGGTTTTTTAGCGATCTGTTATATTTACTTGTTGCATTCCTAATAATCCCGAACTCTAAAGTTTTATTTTCTCTGCGTGATTTTGCGTAGTCAATTTCCAAATATTTAATAACCACTCTGTATCTTAGCTAAGCCAAATAACAATGCTTTTAACCTGCTGCTTATTACATTCATTCTTATTGGTTCTCCATATTACACAAAACACTATTTACATAATTCATACACTATTCTGCAATTGACATTCTTTGATTAGCCGAGTGTTATTAGCTTAGGGAATAACTTGTTTAAAAAGCATTGTAGCCTAAGTGTGTAGAATGTGCGTTTGTGCCTCAAACTTCGGTTCTTGCGAAGCTTATACAGATAACATCGAATTCAGTATTTTTACATTTTTCTTCCACTCACTGCATACACGTGCTTAAAAAGTGCTTAAGTAAATAGGTTTTCATATCGTGAAAATAATAATAAAGTTAAAAATATCCATGTAATATTCCTTTCAACGTAATCATGAATAAATAATAATACAATAATAATAGTTTATGGAAATTAAATTCCAAATCTTACACAAGTTAATTGCGGTTGACAAATTAAGAATTGTTTCACGCTCATTGCTACTACTTATGATATAAACATTTCAATTGTTTCCGAAAGTTGTAATTAACTAACTACGGCTTAATTTACCGAGCGGGATGGCTCAGGCGGCAATATCTGTGGCTCAAATTCGGGAGGTCCCGGGTTTGATTCCGGGTGTCTGCCCACTCTGACCATAGGGTTTTTCGTAGTTTTCCCCCGGTTGCTAAGCGACTACCAGGGTGCTGTATTCTACCAGGATTTCTCCATTCCCTCATTTCCTGTCACTTCATCTCTCTCCTTCACATTTCAGGTGTGTCTTCGGGTCCTACGGTGCTGGCAGTTCGGGCAAATGGCGTAGTTGCTTGCGGATTGGAAAGATTTCTCCCCGTGAACGCCAGGGTGCGTTGTCCCGCTAGGGTCACTTCTTGCCCTCTCTCGGGATTCTTTGCTTCTATTGGTGCGCGGGTGCTCAAACTGGAAATATTAAGGACTTCTGCACGTCTCTGTAGGTCTGCCTGCTTCCCCCCAACCCGTCGGGGAGATGTAGCCACAATAGATCAAGATGGTTGCATTGGCAAGACACATCTTCCTGTGGCTTAATTTAAAACCATTTAAAGGCAAACATTTATGGGGATAACACAGTAACGTGGATGAAAAAATCACTTTCTCTATGGATAACACAATACAGAAGTTAATTTTATGGGTAGAGAATGTGTAAGTGATCTATTTCAGATGATTTTACTGATGTAGGAACTGAGGTTAAAACCTTTAAAGTTCATAAATAGGTTCCCCGTTAAATTTATTTACTGTACAGTAAAAATGTGATGGGTCTAGCCGTGTACAGAGCATCTACAACTTAACAAACTGGCAAACTTGCTGATTTATAAGTTGCCATACTGTGATCAGTTTTTCAAAGTTAACAGTTGAGAATGAATTTAAAAACTTTTACAGATGCACTGCCCTGCGACCATAGGTGTGTGTTACAAATGAGAAAGGAAACGCAACATCGAAAACAATTTAATTATTTTAAAAGCTACCTCCTTTATACTCACAATAGCTCTATATCTGAAACGGTGCTACATCTACCTACTCAACAGTTATTTAAATTATATTCTCCCTTCAACACGTACGCAATACAGCACACAAACAACTTCATTTTCAACTCTAAGTCCTTGTACAACACAAAGCTTGGACAGGATTATTGTGACAGGCCCACTGGATGCTCATTTGTCAACATAATCCACTTTTTCCCATCCCGTCTACATGCACATGTTTAATTCCATCAAATTAATTGTAATCCCGAGGCCTGAGGCCTGAACCTGAGGGACGCCGTGGCCTGCACTGTCTCTCAACCCGAAAGACAGCACCTCCTGCTAGTCTGTTGGTTTTTATAACAATAAACCACATTGGTCTTAAACAACAGAAACTACACTGTACATGTTTCATAGAATAGGAACAATACCTTTCTATATCAATTTGATTAATGGAGAAGTATTGGTATATTTAGTTATCAGTAGATAAACAATAATTAACTGATTTATAATTAAACGAAATGTTCATGCCTATTTTATGAAGCATTTTATACAGAATTCAGAAAATCGCGCACTAATTCCTCAGGATTGTATATTCTACGAAAAAATTTTAGACAACTGTTTTAGGGAACATGTGTTCCAATTGTAAAAATTCTCAGGTTATGACCAAATAATGTTAACCAATCAAAAGCCACGATACCGCATCAAACTTTACCATTAGACATTTGCCAGGCTGCGGGCCCGGCTTACCGACTGAAGGTCAGCCAACAGCTTACCTATGATAGGAAGAGCCTATCCATCTGAAAGTTCAACATTAAGAATTTATCGAGAATATAAGTTTTAAGTTCCGCTGAAACCAAAATAAATACTTTTGTGTATGTGTGTGAGTGAGCGAGCGAGAGAGAGAGTCCATATAAAAGCTAAACTTATTACTTTCAAGAAGGCTATACGAACACAAAATCTTCGCCACCTCAAACAAATCTTTACACGTAAAAACATTGTGTTTTACTGAAAAGGGTTGTAACGACTTTTACTAAAATAGCACCTACTTGAAATATCCCCGTTAAAAATAAAATGTATACTCTGAATTTTCTTTCAATGCATAGAGAAGAACACTTCTTCTGCTTTCAAGGACTAGGTGTTATAATCCTTTATTCCGGTCCTATCATCCATCCACCTCTTACGGTTTCTACACAGATTTCTCTTTCCAATTGGCCGATAATTCATTTTTGTAATATATTTTCTATATCATTATGCTTCCATTTCATTCTATTTTCCTGTATCTTATCCTTCACTGAAAATATTTTTAAATCTGATCTTATTGTTTTGTTCCTTATTTTATCCATTTTTGTACATCCCCTTACATATCTCAAGAACTTCATCTCTGCTGCCTGTATGCGTGATCTTTCTTTTTTTGTTACTGTCCATGAATCAGAACAAAATACAAGAGTAGGCACCGCCATAACTTTATACAACTTCAGTTGTGTTTGCTTCTGTTTAAATTCCTAAAGTTCTTCCAATTGTTCCACAGAGAGTTGAAATCTATTAGCCTTCTTCTCAATGTCTTCCGTCATATATAAAAGTAATATCACAACCTAGATAACTGAAGTGGGATACTTGTTCTAAATTTTCTCATTTATTATTTTCGATCCGACCGGATTCTTCCCTTTAAAACCCATTATTTTTTTCTTATTTGTAGATATAATTAAATCGTAGTGTATTGAGTTTTGAGTTAATCTATAAATATATACATATTTATTTAATATGTTTAATTTATATATTGACGACCTACAGAAGAACTCTGTACTGAGAAATATAGAATTCATTAAAATATGCAATGTTGTCATCTTTCCTCTGTTCGCATTTTTTCAGTATTTAAAGCTATAAACTTTTGAAATACTGTGTCTGTTCTTTTCTTTCACACCAGTCTATGCAAAGAGTATGCGATATTAAGGTCAGCATATAGCCACCTGATTTTTCAGCATTTGATAATGGAATCGAAAGTCGTGAAATAATAATAATAATAATAATAATAATAATAATACCACAACTACTATCATAATCATCATCACCATTATTATCATCGTTATTGCCACAGAAATGTATCATGTCAAACATTTTAATGCTACACTTATTAATTAACGTCATGTTGTTCCATATTACCATAAAAGAAAACAGGAGATTAATATCACTGAACTCAAGGTCATCGGGTATTATAATGCAGTACTTATTAAGCCGTTCACTTCGCAGTTCTCAGGGAATTAGAATATTTTGCACAGGATTAAACCTCTTCTCCAAAACGCCATGTGCTAAATTTTCCCAAAATAAAAGGAACCATTGCTCCTCTAATAGAAACTTACTTTCTGTAAATTGGTTAAAATAGCGCAAACTTTCTGTTGCTTATATTAAGTTTAAAGAAACAGCAGCGAGATAGTATCGATCAAGTAATCACCCAAGACAAAAACTTAAACATATTTCATAATTCATTCGTCCAAAGGAAATAAAACGAAGCACCCCATAAAACCAAAGGAGAAACGTTATTATAAGCAATATAATTGGATGAATTAAGCACATATGTCCAAACATTGAGCTTAATATGACAAAATGTTATTAAAATAATAATTTTACATTCTCTATTGCATACAATAGTAGATTGAGGAAGTATATTATTCCACCGAAAATTATGATATCGAGTTTTCACCGGATATCCACTTTTATACCAAAAGCTTATTTATAGAAAAACGTTCGTGTGCATATAAAAATTAAATACTCATAAGGTTAATTAGAACAGGCATAATTCAAAAATTAAATATACTGAATTTCATACTTAAGTCAGATATTATTTAAGCATGACAGGCGAAGATATTTCAAGAGAATCTCCAACTTGAAACTAACCTTTACACGGAAAAATTAACATTTATTATGATTTTGATTAAAATATCAATATTTACGTTATGTCCACGACTGTTTAAATACTCTTCATTGTAGGTGAATCTGGTGTAACTAGGAAATCATACTCGCTTAGTGAAAAATGTAGACACATATACATTTTAGATGAAATTGTTGGTTTGTTTGTTTGTTTTTTTTTTTGTTTTTTTTTTTTGTAAACTTAAAGGTTCGTAAAGTTAGTTGTATGTTTCGCTTTACAATGAATGCTAGAGTCTATAAAGTATGCCTGAGAATTTGTAACGTGTAGGAAAGTTAGATTGTAGTCATAAGGGGAATAAAGGAGGCTGAAGTGACGTCAAATCTTTAAAAGTGGTTAAGTATATTCTGGTGTTGAAATTCCACATTATTTCCATGTCATCGCGAGAAAGAACTGAATAGTGAGGACATTTTAATGAATGATAATGCGTTGATACATTCAAATAATTAACGAATATTTCATAAATGGCTGATGCTCCAAAAAAAGCTGAAATGAATTGTTTAATTTAAAGATATCTACATTTATTTGTAGCAAGGTTTGTCTATCTCTTGTGGTTTACCATCATACACAAGTATATAAAATTAATCCAGAAAAGGCTTCACAGATTATGTAAAATTTCAAGATATATTTTTCTTATGTACTATCTTAAGCATATATTTCAATAAAATGCGTTTTAATCAATATAGTATATTCAAAATTTTAGGGTCATTTTTTAGAAAATCACATTAAATTTTTTTTCCTTATAAAGGGTAATTTTAAGTGGAGAATTTCTTTAAAATTATTCCTATCACATCCTTGGGAATACCAAACCGCACGCGCAGCAAGCACGCACACACATACACAGACGGACTATTTTCTAAAAGGTTTATTCTTTATTTTTGATGCCTCAAAACGTGTATGCTCTGTGAATTCTCGACACCGAATTTTTGGAGGAATAAAATATTTTCTCTAGTTACACAGGAAGTAAAAATACGTTATTTCTAATATCTCCAAATGTGTTTAGTTTGAAATAAATTTGTTCCAGGTATACAATATATCTTTTACTGTAACCGTGTTATGTTCGTCGCCTTCTCTACACCAGAAGATTTCAAAAGCTATCGAAGGTGTTAAAAGTTAAGTTATTCACCCTGTATATACACTGTATTGCTCGTTCCCATGCAGAAACATTGAAACAAAATAACATGTAAATTTTCCTCTGCTGTCCGAAATATTGGCTCCCGATCACGTGAATAGGGCATCAATCCAAAACGGAATAAAATACCTACGGGATCTGTTTGCACAATAGCAGAACACAGGTAGCGAAAGTAAGAAAATGTTCTATAAACAAGACTAAAATAACCTTGGTGTGCTGTTCCAACAAAGAAAACAAAAATTAAGTCACGTTGCTCATGCCTCATTGGAAACCAGACGGAAAGAAAATACATCACAGTCTTCCGAGATTTACTCTTTCAATCCTATGTGTTTTGAAAATTCGCTAAAAATTCTTTGTCTGTCGCACAATTCACATAAACAAGACGATTAATACTGATCTGCTAACGATGAGAACCTTGAAGAAGATCCGTGGTGGCAGTCACTGGACAAGCTACACAATCTCTTATTAACGACCAGGTCACTGACAGAGGATCTGGCACTAAATCAGCCCTCATTATGCTCCCCAGCGGTTCTGGGAAATCATTCATTTGCAAGTCGATTCATAGCAAATTTGTTGTTTCCGCGGTACACGGGCCGGCGAGGAGATCCAGACATGTGATTACCGGGACTTGAAATGGAGATGCCATGGTTAATTGAGAGCTCTACCTAGTTTTCTCAAAGGCTTATCGGCCACTGCCACTGTTTGCTTCTTGCCTTAACTTTTCCAGAATAACTTAAAGAATTTGCACACTGAGTACATTTAAAATCGTCTGAAACGCAAGAAGGGGCAGATACCTTCCCAAAATTCCCGATCACTAATTATTTATTTTCTATACAACAAACTAGGCTTGGAATCAACACTTGTTCTCCACAAAGCCCATAACCAAATGCAAAAATTATATAGGGTGTCCCACTTAAAACACCGATGAAAGAAATGTTTATAGCTGTTCAAAGAAGAAACTTTGGATTTTCTTATGTGCTAAGAGCTGCAATTTCAGTCTTGAAAATATTTCAATATGTCGCACGTGATGTCAATCCTATTGTCAAACTTTATCCAAGTATTCCTCAGCATACCATGGTATGCTATTAGTCATTAGTATTCCATACATTTGATCTTTTATGAATTCCTATTAGAAATAAAGTATGGGCTTCTTGAAAAGTAGGTTCGAATGTATCAGTATTATAGTTTCTTAGAATGCCAGTTTTCGTCAGTGAGTTTTCTATTGCTTGAACTTAATATCATTTGTCGTCATTTTTATAACCAAAAATGGGATCGTGTCTTAGAATATTGACTTCTACGAAATTGAAGTTGTACATCCTGCCAACCTAAGAGACATAATATAACTTTCAACTTAATCGTCCGCATCAATTTCTCAATCTTCATAAAAACCACTGTTACATAAACTGCAAGACAATTTTTTAGTGTTTTAGCGCATTTTCTTATACATACGGCATTGCAAGTAAGCGTTGATACTGGTGATGCATGAAATGAAATGATAATCGGGAAAGGAAATTTTGGAAGAGGACATTCCAGGCCTAATTTTTGAGGTACCTCCCCGGCATTTGTCAGTTATGAGGACTAAGGAAAACTGGTAGAAACCTCAGTCAGGAGGGGATTTAAACCGCTGATGCTCTATTCATGAATCCATGTCTGTCACAACGACCTCGGCCACCCGTGTCGGTTTCGCAAGATTTCTCTTCGGCTAATATATTTTTTTCTTCTTCTACTTCCGTTTATTCTCGTCTTTGTAGGACTTACACCCTCAAGCCAATGCCTTGGGTCAGTAGACTGTTGAGAAGCAAGCAAACTCTGAATCATAGCATATACAGGATAGGTGATCAGCCCAATGCCATGTATGGCGATGAAAAAGATGGAAATGAAATGTAGTGGCGAAAGGGATGATACGAAAATTCGCGGATCAAATTATCCAATCCACCATTCGCCTAGCGACCGAGGAAAACCGCGAAAAAATCGGTTAGATTGATCGGCCCCGGAGGTTTAAATCAGATCTCCCGAATACGGGCCACAAACGTTACCGTTTGAGCCATCCCTCTCGGTCTAATATTCTCTTAATTGGAAAATATTTCAATTTTATCATTAACAGTGATATAGCTCTATTTGGTTTCAATTAAACAAATGCAATTATTGCTGTTTTAAGCCAGACGCTCTGTGTTTTATAATACTTAACAATCTACGAGTCCTTAGCTACTGACCATGTCGATTTCTTTTTAACTTTTTATAAATATTATTTATTAAATATTAATCTGTGATCTTCAGAAAGTTTTATACGTCCTATTTCTTTATTAATTTTAAGCCAGAGGCTTGTATAATTTCAATCCACATTTTTCTGTTCCATTACTTACAGTCAAATAATATTTGCTTCACATTCTTTTCCTTTCTATAAATCGAAGTCCCTGATTCAGCTTCTCTCTGGAAGTTTTGGATTCCCCTAACAGCGATTCTCAAAAGTTATTCCTCATCCAACATTTATTTCCGATTGCGGGGAATTCAAAACACGATGACAGCCTCAAAATTTAGTCAAGCATTGTGCCTTTAAGTAGAGTATTTTAAAAATAAATGTTGTTCTTCCAGATGGTTTGCAGTTTTATTCTCTTAAGTAACATTTCTTAAGGTTAGGCCTATAATTAGGGACTATTTCATAATACAGCAGTTGGTACTAATGGTACAATACACGTTTTGTATTCGAACAGAAGTAAGGCTTACTTTTTTGTATATTCTGTAATAATAACTGTATCATTGAAATTGATTTTATTCTTGATAGCCATAATCAGACAAGTTCTCTTGCGAATTCATTCGATAACTTCTTGTGATATCACTTATGATAATTACGTGGTTTATTTTTCTGTAATGTTAGGTTACAAACGATATAAAAGTTTATTTGAAAGATTTGGTGTTTCCAATCATTAAAAGTCAGAAAGTTCTAGAAAATAGAATTTCCGTAGGACATTTGATTTCTTGTTTGTCGTTATAACACTAACAATGCGTATAAAATCGCTGCGCCGTCTCATAATTACACTGTGCGGATTACGTTTTTCTAAAGGGCAATGTTGTCGACCTTACATTATGACGTCAACGGTAATTAAACAAATTTGGTCAGATATGTCTCATTTTTTATTTGAGTGGGGAGAGTGGGCGGTCTACGCCGTAATCTGCGTCACCTCTCACTTGAAGTTAGGGAAACAGCGTTACTCCTGATTTCTTGAGTTCAATCCTTAAATGCGGATAACCAAAACACTGTTTTGTAACATATAATGGCTATTTTTTTCTTGATTTTCTCTACCAGATACCTGTAATAGAAAGAGAAAGTACTGTACGAGTATTTCACAAAAAAAATTGTTTACAAAACTACAAGCTTTCAGGTCCAATGATTTAAGAAAAACATTTCCATAACTAAGAAAATGCGTATCTTAAATTTTCCCTCAATAGCCTGTGAAGTCCTCTTCATTCTGAATGAATTTTATATATGCTTTATAACTAATATACCATAAGAGATAGGCAAAAACTTAAATCACAAAATATGTGGACCTAGCTGAAACATAGAAGTAGCAGTTTAAGCCATTACATATTTAGTTTTTCTCAAGATGAACTATTATGTATTATCCGTAAAACATTTTATACGATTCTTCTTTTTATTTCTTTCGTATGGATTTATTGGTCATTAACACTAACTTATGATATGCGTACAGTTTTGTTTTGTTTCCCGTATTGTGTCTGCAGCTAAGTTCATATTCCTTACTATGAAATTATAGCTAGACAAAAATGTATCGTGTTTAATATAAAACGTGAATACTGTCGTGAAGTTTTAAAGGGTATAAAATGAGTATAAAATATAAAAATCTAGTGTGAGTTTAACACATTAGAGTTTTTGTTATAATTTTCCACGAACTATGTATATTGTTCATTCTTTAAGAAAAATTCTGGCAACCGATTTTATATTACGAAGGAACAGGATTTGCCATTTCTAAGCAAAGGAAAATGCTAACTCCAGATTATTAGTTTATTGGTGACCATTTTTGTTTTTACTACCTTATCCTGTGTTATTTACGCTTATGTAGGCTATTACTCTTTTAAGATTGCCTCACTATCTACCTTGCTCTTGGTCATTCTGATCAATTTTTCTTTTTGTCGAAATAGCTACCTGTAGTTTTAATATTTTCTCTTTGCTAAAATCTTTCTAATTAATATTTCATCATATAAATGCCATTTATGGAATTCTCGCCATAACTTGAATTGACTGCAGTATGGTAAACAAGGAAATCTGTGTTTGTTTCCCAACACTGGTCATTTTAATTAATCGTTGTTGTGTCTTAGTATACACTTTAAATTCATAACTCTTCTAGCCCATGCAAATCTTTCTTGGTCCATTGTGAGCTAGGAATACTGAGAGAATTTGACGTATTTCCATTTTACCTTTATTCGCTAGCAAATCAAACCTTTCCCCCTACCCTACACTATCTTTTTATTTTTGTGTCACTTGTTTGGCTACAAATAGGCTTATGCCATAACTGTGGGACGCGGTGCAGTGAAATTCTTTTGCTGCCTCACGATTCGGCTGGAGGCAGACAGGCAAGTCCAATTCGCCTACGAACCTTGAAGCCTGAAGGACGTTTTGATGTTATGAATGAAAAGAGAAGGAGACGAGAGCCAAGATATACATCACAACCCGGTTCCGGTCCACTCAGCCGGCCTTAAACGGCAGCGCGAAGCTTGGACCCACATTCCGAAGATTCGGACGGTAATACCCACAACAGCAGTGTTTCTGTTCCAAAAGAACATGTTGTACGAGGGTACAGTTTACAACTAACAAGGCCTACAAAGTCATTCAACCATAACACAACTTTTGATGCATAGGTCATTATCTAGAAAATAGCTACGTTTATGTTCATAATCTAAATGTACTGAAATTTAAGAAAATAATTCTGCTGTAAATGCATCTGAAGCAAAAATGGAATGAGAACCAAACTGTATATTTTAAAAACATCTATCTGTAAAATTTGGCTAAGAATAGCAAGCATAATTGTTTTCCTAATAGTTCTTTTGTCTTTGCTTTTTCTTCTTTGTTGTTTTAATTATTCAAATATTTACGGCGAAAGTCATTATTTAAACGGATTACATGGCTGAATTTTAAAAAAAATCGCCCACCCCACTACCTTCACACTAAACATTTTTATTTAATTTTGATTTGATAAAATATCATACGCTTGACGTTGACATGAGGGTCCCTTCAAAGCGAATTTTATATAAATATAGAACCATGAGAGATAAACAAAATCTTACTTCAGAAAACATCAACAGCTTCTTAAAATACATAATTTTGTGTAGCTTTATCGTCATTTGCTTTACCTACCAGTATATCAAGCTGCGAAGTTCTGAAATCTGGTGTGAGTTCTTTTGCTTCTCGTCAGGCTACATTTCTTTTTTTCCGTGGCGCTACAGCCCATGAAAGGCCTTGACCTGCCAATCCCATTGCCAGCCTCACGCTCACGTACGCACGGCAGAGGTGAGCGATCATCCAACCGATAAGGGGAGGTGATGTGGCCAGCATCCCGCACCCCCCAGTAGAATATTGGCCTCCATGGGATCGTTGTCTATCGCAGCTCCCCACTTTCCTCACGATACCGAGTGGGCACCGGTGCTATACCCGGAACATAAAACCCGCACCCCATGAGTGAGATCAAACCCGGACGCTTTCCGTGACCGGGAACATGAGATCCACGCTCTCTGTAGCCCACAGCACCATGGTGAAGGACTTCTCGTCAGGCTATGGAATACAAAATATCCAGTCCAACATATATATATCGAGCTTCTTGTTAAACATTTGACTACCGCAATAGTGCTTCTATATAGCTATGACGAAATGTGTTCCAAAGGTCCCTGATTCGGATCCTGGCTGGAAATGTCGGGGGAATAATTTTTTAACTAGAATCATCTACAGTGCCTGAGAGTGTAAATGTCCTCCTGGAGAAGTGTAAAACCTGTAGCAGCTGCAGCTCAAGTGGTCTACTAGTTTTTACTGCGCAGTAATGTAAAATAACAAGAATTTTCAGATAAGACTGTTCATTATTTCCATCATGAGGATTTTGACGGAATGAAACGACACTCATTTAGTCCTCTGGCTGCTTGTGTGGCGTTACTACAGGGTTGGGTGCAGACCTTTACTTATTAGGATTAGCTACCCGCAACCCTGAGGTAACTTGGAATAGAACAAAACATCCTGAACCTTGACAAGAATACAACTTTATAAGCAGTATAGGTTCTATTCACCAACAATGGACCACTGAAAAATAAAATCTCCAGCACCAAACTACAAGGATATGTAGATAATTTAATTACTCCATTTGTGTTGATTATAGAAACAAACTTATAGTATTCTAAAGCTGTAATAATGTGATTACACAAAAGTGTATAACCTAAAGATGGAATGAAACTTTAGGGTTGTAAATGTAAAGTAAGAAAATAAATACCACGTTTATGTATACTTACTGCAATGCTTAATCTTTACGCATGTGTCTAGCCTAACAATGAAACATAAAGACTTTATTGTTGTTTTACCGAACGCAAAATCTTACAGTTCAACGACAAATAACTCGAAGTTGTTTCTCAAACCAAAGCCCCTTATGACCATAGAAGTTAAAGAAGGCTAAATAAATGAAGCAGTGTATTAAAACATTGCGAAAAACATTAATCAAAATTAATAACAAATAGAAAAACAGCCTTTTACTTTCTCTACCAGTACTCAGTACGTAAGGAAGGTACTGCATTCCACCCAAAAATTCGGTATCCAGATTTCAACGGAAATACATGTTTTGAGGCTCAGTAAATCCCCCACAAAAAAGGAATTTAAAAAAGACGGTGTGTGAATGTGTGTGTGTATAACTCAAAAACTAAATGCCGAATAAATACCAAAATTGGTAATTAAGTTCAGTATCTTTTAAAAATGAACAAGAAGATTTTTAGAAAAGCCCCTCACTCCAAACTACTCCTTTCATGGAAGATTTGTCGTTATTTTTTAATTTCTCAAAAACATCTAACGATTTGGATTAAAATGCCATATATTTAAGATTCTTTCATGAGATTAAATATATGTCTGAATTTACTAGGAACAGCCTATGAAATTTTGTAATAATTTGTATAACTGGCAAAAGTTAAAAGATAGATAAGAGCGTTCTACACAAAAATGTAGATTCCTTCAAAACATACAATTTATTTCCAATAAATTTTTTGTGGTATCAGCCACTTCCAAGACATACGTTATTATTTGTTTGAAATTTTCAATACTGTAGCGTGTATGTGTGTGTATTGTCTCGCCAGACATATTACTGTGTCGTTGGCGACAGTATTGTTGGGGTAATTCTTTCGGCTTTGCATGGCGGTTCGCCAACTTCTGACTGGTGATCCTAGCCAGAGGTGGAGAGAGTGGGGGAAGTAAACGTTACTTCTGTGTGTGCTGTGTGTTGAGCTTCACTTTTTAGTCGAGTGTTGAGTCTGAAAGGTTGTATGTGAAGTTGTGTGAATGTAGCCTCATGTATGTAGCATCTCCCCATTTTGTGTGTGATGTAGGGGCACCGTGCTTATAGTGAATAAACCACGGGTAATGTGATTAATGTGAAGGTTTGTGTATTTTGTTATAACTATCCCACGCCTGCTCTAGAATGTGTTGTTTAATATTCTGGTCCTCTTGCTGCTAATGCAGCTATGCCGCCCAATTGCATGCTGGGGTAGCTAAAATGTAATATCTAGCTATAAACCTTTTGGCTTTGCCCCAGGATGTAACATTACTCTATCATGCTTTAAAGTGCTGTCACTATTCCATTATTTTGTTGTCAGGGAAAGAGTATTGAATTTTAAGGCCAGTATTTATCGACTCAAATTTAATAATCTGACTAGCGAGTCGGTTTCCGCTAATTCCCTTGTACCTACAATGAAACGTGCACTGAAACTATTTCTGAAAATGTTTATCTAGATTAACATGGATTAAATAAAAAAATAAGCTTTTCTAAGAATAATTTGCAGAAGGTATATAAAATAAACGATAGTGGGTAGCTAAAGTCATGTGAATGTAACACATCAGACTTTCTCAGTTATAATTTGCAGTGCATAGAGAAAGTAGTAGGTATAGTGTTTAAAAAAATTAAATTTGCTTTGAAAAGTTCTGATTAAGAAGCTTTTAAGTGAAGGCGTTGGGAATCGTATCTCTTAGAATGAAAATTCAGGGGCTGGGCATTAAAATTCATATGCTAAAAACGCTAGATTACTTTAAAAATCCAATTATGACATTGAGGGTTACGAAATTAAATTTTTAGATTCTGTTTTACATGAGCTCTCTAAACCTGCTATACTTAAATGCTCTGCTTTTAATCTTTTTTCAGTTGTTATACTTTCATGTTATTATTGCCATTCAAGGAGTACAACGAGATATGATAGTCCAGATTGAATCCTATAATATTATGGATGTGAGATCTTATTATAGATTACTCCAAACAAAATTTCAACAGATAATATTGCTGTGGATACCAGGACATGTTGAAGTGAATGGTAACGAGACTGCAGACTTTCTGGCGTAAAAGGGTGTAGTGCTATACGCAAAACCTTGTGGACTAGATATGAAACTAAAAAATGTCAAAATTAATATAGAACACAAATGCCAATATAATATTCAAAAGGAAATTACTAACAAAATTACTCCAACATAAAAGAAATAGTACAAAAAATAAAAAATGTCCCAAGGAAAGAAGCCGTTGCTCACTTCAGATTAGCCACAAGACATGACTGTCTGGCGGAACATCTACATAGATTTGGTTTTATGAATGACAAAGCATGTAAGATTTGCAATTTTGACAAGATTTTAAATGGAGAACACCTACTAGAATGCCCAGAATTGAGGAAAGCTGTACCAGATGGGAAGATACACAATTTATATTGTCTAGCAAGGGAAAAATTTATGGATCAAAATCCTGCACATTAGATCAACAACAACATACTTTCATGTTTACTGCTTCAGCAGAAGTTTCGTATTCTGTCCATGTGCTTCTCCACGTGTTTTAAATATGCGTGTGAGAACAGCTTTTAGGAACGCACACGTGATAATTAAGAAAGACATTTTCATTAAAGCATAATCTTTTGTAACCTTCTAACGCAATTTTCACAATAAAAAAGTAAGCTATGAAACCATTCTTGAATAGGCATGCTTTGATTGTTTTATTTGTTTAGCTTTCTGCGTATGTCGAAACATGAAATTACCTTCTCTTTTCGTTTTGTTTTTAAACACAGCAATCTGTAACCGGTACGCTGTAACGACTTAATGACACCTTGTCCAAAATAGTGAATACGTTTATTTTCAATTACTAGTTCAACCTGTATTAATAATACGGCGCTATGTTTTACTGGGCTGTGTAGGTATGCGATAGGAATCGTACGCAGCGTTTATGATTATTTATTTGGTGTTCTTGTAAACCATATGAATATGATGTGATCAGCTCTATCAGATCAACTGCAATGACTTCAGAAGATCTAGAGAGGCATTTATAATACTCCTTAGAGGTCAGACAGGATCAAAAGCAAATTACTCAACTGCTTCCTACAAACTGGGAGGAATTGTTACTCTGAAGATCTCTGTAGGAGGAAGTATAACAATTTTTGGTCCGAAATTACTTTTGTATTTATTAAAAATATGCATTTTGAGCGCACTACTTCAAATCATTTCTTCGCCCCTATTTGCTTTATCTCCTTACAGGACTGCATAAAAACCCTTATAGATTTCTCCATGCTTCAATTTCACTATATTTGCCATAAATGGACCACAAGTTAGATGCAAGACAGGAGGCCCGCGCAACCGCGGTCGCTGGAGCGTCTGACTTCGCGGATTCGATAGCCCGCCATGGGCATGAGTATTTGTGTCATGAGATCCCATACTGGGTATAAGAGACAGCACAAAAGAGGTCGAGGTGCGAGGGTACCTAAATCCTCCAACTCTGTTAGATTACACTACATTACTAGATGCAGGAAGGGTGAATATTTTCTGCATTTCTTGTCAACTGTGGCAAAAAGCAAAGCCTGAAATTGACCCTAACAATAGTATTTTTTAAATAAACCAACTGATGTGATGAATGAAAACGACTTACCTATAATATTCATATAACAGTGATTCTTCTATCCAGGTTACGTTACTCACGACAGAGTCTACTAGGAATTATTTCAAATCAAGCAACAAATGATTAGATACAAGGTTACAACATGCCCCTGTGATCAACGCTCTGGCTTCGCAATCCAGAGGTCCCGGGTTTGCCCGTCAAGTCCGGAAGTACGAGAGTGGATATGAGTGTGCTTCATGACAACAATGAATAAAATCAAAGTAAAACCCTGCAATTCAAAGAGTAATAACACCAGCCATTTGTGAAGTTAAAGCCCCCGATATGGCCAAAGAAGTTAAAGGGCGCTATAGAAATGAAACAATAAAAAATTGTCATTTGGAAATAGCATTCAAATGTTTATTCGTGGTAAGAAGGTCTTACGATGGAATTAAGAAAGAATGTTAAATTTTAAATCATTCTACAGCTGGTGCTTGCAAAAGGTCCAAGCTTGTAACAGAGAATATTTCATAAAACGCTAACGCATTGGAAGAAAAACTACAATATTTGTGTTTTAAATGTTCTCGATGGTTTTTCTAATAATTCTTTGTGTATTTTTATCGTTCCGTATTTATATAAAATTCACTAAAATAAGGCAATTCGCAGAAGAGGCAAGATATAAATTTTATTTTTGACATCAATATAACAAATGTATGATATTCTAATTAAACACTTTGCTCTCATTTTAGGCAAAATAAAACATAACGAGGGTAGTTTGGAATGCAGAAATTTCTTGGAAAATACTGTGGCATTCTTGGAAGTTTCTGAATTTAAATACCAAGTTTGGCATTTATCTGACTTTTCGTTTTTTAATGTTGTTCACAAAAACGCAGACATATGTACGCACGCATGGACGTTATTCTAAAAATGCTTTTTTATGTTCAGGGGTCTCAAAATCTTTATTTCGGGTGAAATTTTGATATCGAATTTTTAGATGGAATACGATGCTTTCTCCACCTACTATAGTTTGTAGAGACGTAAAACGTAATATAATAGAGGTATAAATTTTGAAGCAACCAATCAAAATGCTAATAAACTGCATAAAAATGGCTACCTAAAGCGGTATTAGAACAACAGAATGCTTTTAAATTATTTGTATCATGCTTCTAAACCCAAAAATGATTTACAATCTAAATAGCAAAAATTTCATGTGCCCCACGTTAAGCTGTGTGCCATATCCCGTCACCTGAATTGCTTGGTATTTTTTAACAATCTCCTTCCACATGCATTGCTTAGTATTTTGACATTCTCCCTTCACATGTATTGGTTAAAATTTTTGGACACTCTCTCCTCGTATGTATTACTTGTATTTTTGGACACTCTTCCCTTACATATATTGCTTAATATTTTGGACACTCTCCTCGTATGTATTACTTGTATTTTTGGTCACTCTCTCTTCATATGTATTACTTGTATTTTTGGACACTCTTCCCTCACATATGTTGCTTAATATTTTTGGACACTCTCACCTCGTATTATTACTTGTATTTTTGAACACTCTCTCCTCGTATGTATTACTTGTATTATTGGACACTCTTCCCTCACATATATTGCTTAATATTTTGGACACTCTCTCCTCGTATGTATTACTTGTATTTTTGGACACTCTCTGCTCGTATGTATTACTTGTATTTTTGGACACTCTTCCCTCTCATATATGGCTTAATATTTTTGGACACTCTCTCCTCGTATGTATTACTTGTATTTTTGGACACTCTTCCCTCACATATATTGCTTAATATTTTGGACACTCTCTCCTCGTATGTATTACTTGTATTTTTGGACACTCTCCCTTCACATGTATTGCTTACTGTTTTTAACAGTGTGTAAATAGTTACTAAAGAAATCCAAAGCCGTTTTCATACTTCATTGCATTTATCTTACATAAGCTTCATTATGATCCATCCACTAAATATCTGGAAACCAGATGCACTGCAGATGTAATATTTCATGATATTTTATTACCGTGGAAATGACAAGCACTGGACTCAAGATTATATCATGTTTATTTCTATCCGCTGATGTTCATCTTTGCTAGTCAGAAATCGACAGTTCCTCTTTAAACCGTGTGGCTAAACCGGCAGCATGCTGCAGTCGATTGGAGATAACTGTGTGTGTATGTATGTATGCAAAGGATACCAGTTCGAATTCAGCTTGAATCGGTCTTGACAGGAGTTTCTTTCAAAGCATTTCCTTGATTTTAACATAAAATGCTTTACAGCACAAGCTGCTTAAACACGAACACACATTTTTCCTAATCATTAGGGCAGTGGTTCAACCAAAGTGAGCGTGCGCGTACACACAGACATAGATACACACGTGCGCGCACACGCAGATATTTATTATAATACAGAGTGAGCCAAAAAGCTCCGAACCGCCTGCGCGGTGTTTTTCCTGTCCGAGCCCTCAGTGCTCGTTGCCGTCTGCTGCTATCATAGAAAGGCACGGATGAAACCATACAACATTATTAAAACTACTTTTGAAGGCCTTACTTACCAACTTTATGAAAGGAAATGCTGAAACTGGCCACCGTCGTTGTCCATATATTTTTGGCAACTCTTTAGGAAACCATCCATCATGGAGTTTTGGGGGGAATTTTCCAAACGATGACCAATGTCGTCTAATGTTTCTTCGGTAAGAACCGAACGCCGTCTTTTAGATTTCTTAGCTGAACACTTCCGGAGGCCTGAAATTTACTGTAAAGTTCAGGATTGTTGTACGGCCTGGAACTTTTACACCTGGAAATCTTTCTGCAAATCGTGCTTTCACTTGGTGAGCTGACCGAGTTAACACATACGAATCATAAATAAATGCACGCTGTGCAGTAGAAAACGTATACTGAGCCATAATATACTTTGTGACTAAGTGCAGGACAAAATAATAAATAACTCGTAATAACTGAACCACATCACATCATCGTCAACTCAAAACTGCACTTCACACTGCACAGCAAAACCACAACAGCGTGACTTTGTTTACAGCAGCAGTGAGTTATCATGTTTTTATTATTTTCACAGGCCCAGTGGAAAAACACCGTGCAGCCGCTAATATTGTTCATAAAATATCCCTCCGGGGTAACTTAAAACATATAGTTTATAAGACAAACCCCCACACACCCTGAAAGAATTAAAAAAAAATATCCGTCAGGAAATTTCTCAACGTGAACTACGGCGAGTGATGGATAGTTTCCTAAAGAGGTGCCAAAAATGTATGGACAACGACGTGACCAGTTTCAGCATCTCCTTTCGTAAAGTTGGTAAGTAAAGTAAAGTAGTTTTAAAACTGTTGTATGGTTTCATCCACGCCTTTCTATGATAGCGACAGACGGCAACGAGCGCCAAGGACGCGGACAAGAAAAACAGCGCGCAGGCAGTTCGGAGTCTTTTGGATCACTCTGTACTTCGTAATATACCGCGTAATCTCATCCTACGGATTCAGAAACTATAGTTTTCCGGCGTTTTATGGGTATGGCGTAAACAATCTGCCCTAAGTTGTGTTGCTTTTGGTGCCTCTCGGGTGTTACGATCGTTTTCTACTAGCCCACCTCTGCACGCACCAGGCTTTAGCATTAAATATCCGGGGTTCAGTTTCTTGCACATGAAGATCGGTATAACTTTAATTTAATGGAATATTATAGATTGCAGGGCACAATTACGTAATATTTATTTTGGATATCCTTAACGTATAAAACTCAAATAATGTAAATATCAATTACTATTGAGAATTTTTCCACAGGAATGAGCAATCAACATTTAAAAAGTGTAGGTTTGTGAGCCATTAAATGCTGTAATGAGGAAACTATGTCACATTTATTTATTTACTTATTTACTTCAATTTGTCGGTGGAATATGTTCCTGGAGACTTAGTGCATAACTTCGTGAATACCCTGAATGTTAAATTATTATATAAATTTATCTAATTTTTTAACCACTGGTTAATTATGCAGTTTGAGACACGTTTCCAAAGTTTCAGAAATGTTGAGTTAAAACAGAAGACAGATATTTCAGTAGTACCTCGCCTTAAATGATAAATTATATTAATGTATAAAACTAAAGCGGATTATGAAAGTTGAATTTGTGAGGAGTAAATTCAAAACAACTTTCACCATGCCCTGCCTGAAATGGATAAAATTATCACTAAAATGAGCCCGGGGTCCTTAGAGTTGAGAGTTGCTGGGATTTTTACACTCAAGATAGGTAGAAACCCTTTGCAGACAAATTGCCCTACCCGAGATTTGATCTCATGCCTTCTGGAATAGAAAACAGAAACGTTACACCCCGACCACGGAAGTGGATATACAGAAGAGTACTTTTTAAATGTCTGTATTTTGGATATCCCTAACTGGTATAATTAGAATGCAAGGAGCATTTCGTTAATCCTTTCCTGCCACTATCGTTACACAAACAGTAGAGTTCTGAATAAGATATGTCATAAAGAAGAGGTGCTTATGTTTGCAACAGCTCCTCGAATTAAAGAGGATTAAGTTGTTTGTATGCTTTAATGTCCTTGACAAGTACCAAACCTCTTTCATTGCTCTGGTAATTTATTACTGACTTAAAATTTCCTCCTGCGTCATTTACTGTAGACTTAAGAGTCTACTAAAACTGAATAGTGTTAGTGTTAACAACTTGTCTCTAATGGCAAAATGTCACAGAGTTGTGTTAGACGTTAAGTACTTCTTGCACAACCACCCCCATAGTTTCGTGCCGTAAGGATGCAGTAACGAACCTCTCTTTAACTCGGCAGGTCTCTCAAGACCGCTGCAGTGACAGAACTGGGAGCTCTGCTCCAAACTTCGCATCTACAAAATGTAACAGTTTCAAAACATTCTTATGCGTTACATTCACACGACTTTCTCTACCTACTCTTCTAAAATTACTTTAAAAAAGCTTATTTTTCTATTTCTTCATGTTTAAAGAGATAACGTTTGCACAAATACTTTTATTTAGCCTTTCGTTGTAGATATAAGGAGAATGGACGAGGCTGAAGTGATAGTCAAATCTTTAAAAAGCGGATAGCTGCGTGCTGACTTTGAAATTCCTCTCGTTGCATGGCCACGAGAAACAAACGAATGGCAACTTAGCATTCCAAAAAGGTTCAAAGTGTTTTAAAATACAAAACAAATAACAATGAATATCTCAGAAATGGTTAATTACACAAAAGTGTATATCAAATCTAAGATCTAGGTTGAAAGTCTTTATTTATCTATCTATTATGTTTTTCTATTTATATGACAGTAGACAAGAATTATTTCGCATGAAGAGGACTGCACGGGATATCCGCAGAACTATATTGTATTTATATATTTAGGATATGCATTTTATTAGCCATAAGTCTTAAATTTATACTATTTTAATCAAAACAGTTAGAGTTATCTTCAAAAATAAAAAATAATGAAACCTTCCATGGCGAGGGGGAATTTTCTCGTAAATCCTCGTGTCGCATCCTTAAATACAAGGTTTGTTACTCATTCCACATTTCGTTTTATGTATTATACTGTTCACAGACAAACACACAAAACACGGGGGCGCGCGGACCTTTATATTTTTCTTTGTACTGAGGGGTGCCAAAACATGTATTTCTGGTGAGATCCCAATATCTAATTCTTGGGTTATAGAGAAAGTAAATACAAATTCTGTTTAAGTATGGCAGTATTTTGAACGTTAACAGTTTTAAACATATGATTTTACAATATTTTATCTACCCACTTGTTTTCGTACCTATTTTAGAAATTATACATAACGAGATTGTTTTTCTATCTGCCTCTTGTTAATTGTAATAAAGTTGGAAGAAATATTTTTGTAGGTACCCAGGCTAAGAAGAAAGTCAATTAGAAGTCACAGGGTTTAGACAAAGACAGTGAAAGTAAAGAAAGAGGTCCGAGATTATAGTGAGACAGAGATAGTGGTCCAGTTCCTGGGAGATAAGGGATTTGGAAAAACGGAAACAGAAACGAGAGTTGTAAAGTGAGACGGAGATAGTAGGTTTTACCGGAGAAGTCAGAGGGAAGCGTGACTGCTAAAATTGGAACATTTTATTTTTATAACACGTTAAGTAGATAATCAATGAGAATAGTTGTTACATATAAATCCTAGCGTCATAGTAGGAAGGTATAAAATGGGTAGGAGGCCCCAAGTTACACACTCTCTGATTTTACTCTCACGATGTAACACATGTGACTCAGGTGGAAGATTACGTGTATGTGGGTGGGAAAATACCATGTGACACGGCTAGATAGGTCTACGTAAAGAATTCACAGTAGCGGGAAGGTTAAACGTTAGTTTTTGTATAACTTTGTCAAGCATGGGAAAGTTGAGCATTATGTTTTCAATAAATTAAGCTGTTTAAAGAAAAGTCAGTTTATTATTTACCTTCACCTACAAAAAATCCTAGGAAAAATTAAATCACTTAGGAATTTCTCCTCAGCTCTGCAACAAGCAGGCCGACAGAGAACTTCAAGGAACTTCGGAGATCCGAGACATCTACGTGAGATAACACGTGGTACTCACGTGCGAGCACATACCCCGCTACAATGTAATTAATAAAACAATTAATTACGAGACGAAAGAGAAAGTACCAAAGTTTAAAATCGTATTTACTGTGTTTATCTAGAATTTCTTTTACCCTTTAAATAGCTTTTACACTGCTATAAGATACTTACAGGTCATAAAATATTTTGAGAATTTGAAATATTATTCAGGAAGTGATACCCTAATTATTGACAGGAGGCTATATATAATTTGAAGAGAAAATAATAGTAAGATAGGGAAATAATTGCAATAAATAATTTCAGTATATTAAATCAATGTGTAACGTAACAAGCTTGAGTTGAAAGATTGTCCGAAGAAAAAGATCATTAGCGAGTCATGTTAAGAAAAGTCATTAGTAACAGCCGAGTACGAACGCGTAAGCACAAAGGTTCCTTGAATGCAATTAGATTATAAGTTCAGTGCGTTTGCTAACTCACGTAGACAGACATTCTGTAAAAGAGAAAGATAAATGAAATTCTTGAATTTTGGGTGTTACGCATAGTAACAAGGTAAGAGACGCATACCTAGGAGTTTTTAGTATTGGGCCGCGCGAGAAGGTACTTTGGTAGGGTAGTTCTAAATTAGGTGGGACTTAAGTTAATAAATGAGCGTGTATTGCTAAAATTAGTGTATTTCTTTCCTTTCTTTCGTGCACAGCTTTAGGGGTTTACAATCTTTTACGATATTCGAAAGTGAAATTGCTGATGTCTGAAAATTTTAAGCAAATCTATATGTAAATTTATGTATACTGAAGTTTCTAAAAGAGATTTTGATGTAAAAGGTGAATGCAGAAGATACTTTTATTAATACTCAGTTAATTGTAATGTTATTTAACTGCCATTTTATAACAGATTTGTTTCAACATAAGTATGGTATAAAATTAATACTAATTTGCCTATATATCAAATTTTCAAGAAAAATAAAGTTAAGTCTCACTTTAAATGCCCATGTGATGAAACGTTGGAGGGTTTTAAGTTTTAAATGTTTTATATTATTCCTCAAATATAGTTTAACGTAACCAAAGATTGAATTTTGTCCAACATTACAAACATGAAAACTTTATGAAATACGTAACTGTCAATAAATCAATCATGCATTAAATTATTATAATTCCACAATTATACCTACTTAATATTGATTCATGAAGGGGAAGGCCGAAAAGGTTACCAAAATGATTAATTTAGGTCACCCCATCAAGCAATGGAGGGGGGCGCAACTCGCTGGCAGCAAAAGTCCGGACCTTGGTGTGTAAATTTGAAAGATTACATAACACACGTTACCTGGGATTTATTCACAAAAACATTTGGTTTCTCTACATAATTAACAAAGGAAACAGGATGGAGGGAGATGCTACAGACCGTAGACCGGCCACACACGTCTGGTCCCAGCGATCACTTCCACTTACGTGACGCTATCTTTTCCCCCCACCAACCGTGTCTAGCCAAATCCAGACAGGGTTGACTTCACACAAGACAATTTCCAACAGATCTCTCCCTTTGGCGTGATCCACACCGAAAGGAGAGACCGTTAAGCCGAAATATAACTGAAAAGACCCAATAATGCTACGTCTGGTAGCAACAATACAGCATAACAGTGCGTCTGGTAATGACAATGAAATTATTACGCCACAATATCAAGAAAATGTCCCAACAATCAAAGAACCTATACTGAAAATGTGGGGGAACTTAAACGAATATTGCATCGTGCAGAGGGTTTTAAATGGGCAGAAACGTAAGAAACAAGATCAAGAGAAAATAAAAATTTAAAATTTCGCACACTATTTGCACACACTCGTGCTCCAGCATTTAAATGTCACATTTGAGATTAAATGGCCAGAAAGAAAGAACTGTAATTGGAACTGATTATAAAATGTGTGAGAATGCTCTCTACTTGCTGTTTAGACAACTCTGCTTTTTTTGCGAAATTTTGTGGAAAATTCTGTAAGGAAAAGGCTTAAATGAATAAGCTGATAAAGAATAATTTGAAAAGCTAATCAGTAGAGAAGTCCGTGTGAATGTACCACATCAAGTTTTTTTCTGGCTGAAAACACTACATAATTATCAAGTACAGTGATCCAACCTGGTATTTCATAAAAACTTGCTTGTCATTAGATATCAAAGTGTTATCCATGTATTTAAAATCATATCTAAGATCAATAGGGGTCTCTGAGCTAATTACAAAGCAAGATGTTGAAAGTACACATAGCCCAGAAAATGACAGCCCTTATCGATAAGTGCTGCGCATCAGTTTTGATTACAGCAGAGCCCTGTGTTAATTAGAGCAAGTTTCAAGCAACAGGTTTGAGCAAAAACAAAAGACAGTGTTTTGACGAATAGCAGATGCGTGCACAAGTTGTGATGTAGATAAAATTAATGTGCTAGCGCCTTTCTCTCTGAGTCGTAAACACGCAATAAAACGATGAAACAAGTTACAAAAAATACTCGGCGCACGCAGCTTATTAAAAGACCCGATTCTAGCATTCTTACCCGAGTTTTAATCAAATTGTATTATTCTTGTTTTGACGTAGATAAATCTCTATAAATGGTCTTATCAGCATGTCCTAGAATATCTCATTTATTGTTTCTGTTTAATCTTTGGTTTTTCCTTTATTATTGTACTCCTTGCTCACCCTCCAATGAAGTCGAATGATATTTGTGTATTATACTTCGTGGTGCAGTAGAATTACTTTGGACCGTAAGTGGTTTTGTCTCCGTACGTTTTTCCACATATACCAAATTAATACTCCACTCAGATCTTGTCACTTCTCTATGACTAGCTTGAAATGAATTCCAAGAAACAAACCTAAAACTATGATTTGTGTGAAACGAAACGAGGGTTAGAAATAGACTCTCGTAGTGAATGCTGGTAGAATGATGCAGATAACGAGAGATGGGCTGCCCAGTTTTATATAATGGAGGCTCGGCTTGTAGAGAGTGTCCTGTATCGTTAAAATGCACAATAGTCAAATTTATCTGAAACGTTTATTCTGAGGTACATAGGTATGAAAACGAAGTCTGTTATTGGTGCCATCGAACAGAGGTATAGCGTTGCATGGGCTGCTGAACTCTGTGAGAAACCCCAAAGAACCGAGCCACGTTGAAGGAAAATTACCAAGAAAGTGCTAGTTTATTGTGATGTATTTGTCAATTTCAATAATATTACTTTGGTCCATAGGCAGTTAGATAACGTAGTAATAATACTTAATGACAATCCTAAGAGATAAGAACTTCGCTAAATAAATGCACTGTTGTCGTTACTATAACTATTATTATTATCATCATCATCATTAATGTGTACATAACGATATTCAACAAGTAAGAACATAGGCAACACGCTAGTCGTGTTATTCCGCCACTCTTTTGGGATGAAGTAAGTAAATGTCAATCAAATGGTTAAAACTATGGAAGGCGAGGAGGGTGGGGAGGTTTGAAGAGGGCGGAAGCTACACATTCCATTACTAGCCTAAATCGCCCCTTTCCTCTTTGAATCACTTTTACTTCACACAAGTGTGCAACATCCTTAATAAACTACGAAATATCCCGAATGCCCTGCCATCTACATCATCCTTTGAAAAGCTTTGTTACTTCACTCAGGACTAGAAACAGTATGCACCAATAAAATGAGCTAGAAATTAGTTTTTAGTGCAAGAGTTGGAAGACCAGAAAAATAAAACTGATGATTGTGTGTGAGTGTATTTAAGATATTTACGTTAATCCTCCTGTGGAAACAATTGGGGTAAAGCAATATTTGGTGACTCGAGGAATTTTAAAAAGAGTTTTAGAGTTATACTCATTTTGAAAATGTGACAGGGTTATACATGATACAACAATGGCAATGAGGTTTATATCGAGAGCTCTTGTCCCAATTTTCTCTAAACAAATTTCAGATGTAAGGTATACAAATGTCAGTTCAGCACCAAAGTATTAGTCGTACAATTGGTACTTAATAAGAGCATATAAAGAAAACCTTTTTCAGAGGTGATGGCCAATAATTTGAGAATGAAAAGTGTAAATTAAATATAGTGAAAAAAGCCTTAGTAAGCATTGGTAGGAAAGAGCAGTTTTAATCCAAATTATCCAAAGTCTTTACAACCAAATTACTACAAATAATCAAGAAGTTATATTATTCTGTGTTACGTCCCATTGTGGAATATCAGGAAATGAGGAAGCAGATAGGGGAGCCAAAAAAGCAACTTTGCTACCTCCAGTGGAAGAATTGTCAGTGCTCTACAGAGATGTTCAAAGTTATTTTTTAGCAGTCCAACTGTCAAATGGAAGCAAGACTGGAACCATTAAAACATCAAGAAAACTCTACATAGTTAGGAAAGGTTCCACAAATCCCTGCACATTGCAGACTCTAAAAAGTACAGATCAACTCATTATATTACGTTTACGAATAGGCCATTCACGCCTAACCCATTCCTTCTTGCTCGCCAAAGAAAATGCTCCTCACTGCGAGACCTGCAATTGTCGTATCACCATCGAACACCTCATCACTAAATGCAGAATTTATACCATGGAGAGAAGAAGACATAATATTCCCTGAAGATATATTTTTAGCTTTAAACAAACCTACTCATTTCAAAAACATTATTTTTTTTTGAAAGGCATCAAACTGTATAACAAATATAACACATCAAATAAAAATCTATCATAGGTAATAGGTTATGCTGTTCTAGCTGTGTACATGACAATAATGTAAAATATGTTTGTAATAATGTATTACAAATATTGTGTTATTTAATCAATGTAAAGTATACAATGTATTATTATTATTGTACTCGTATGTATGGATATAAGTCACGATATGACCTAGTAGTCAAAGCCACTACAAATAAAGAAAAATAACAACAACCTATCGCTATTGAGCGATTTCATTTGTTACGAATATTAGACTTTCATTCATAAAACCCTCGTTTGGTACCTACGAAGTTATTTTACACGAGCAATATAAACGCCACATCCTCTGCCTACTTATGTCGGTACTTCAATACATTTGGATCACTAAAAAAATATTGTCGGCCACGCTGCTATTCCCAACTTCCATATTACGGCACCGCTATTCCACTTTAATTTTTAATGACCCATAACACTCAAAACAGGAAAGATGCAGTGTCATGTTCGTTCATCACAAAGAGATATGAGCTGTACAGATTGCCTCCGTGATGTGGTTCCAGAGAGGACCAGAAAACTGGCAGACATAACTGTACAGAACATTTTGATACTCCTGAGAAAACACAGAACTTTAACATTAAAATACACGAGTACTTTATGAAACTGAATGATTCATTAGTCTTGGAGACACCCCTTCTTAAAAAGGAAGACAACAGGTTACACGAATAACTATATGGTTGTTGTACAGAAATAATGTGTAGATTTTAAGTTTTAGGGCAATGTCTATTTGGTTAATTTGGGGGAAATTGGAAATATTTACTATCAAGCCAAATAAGATATGAACCACACAAAATGCCCCAAAAATATATTCTTGAGACTGGAGCCAGTAATGCGGATTCGAGTCAACAATGAAACGCCACTGGCTGGCTACCAATAATTAGCATAATTTTAGTCACGCTTGAATATGACAAAGATAATACACAATATTTTATTTTGATTTTCATTTATGGTCGTCCGTGTTTTGTTAGGTGCTCATATTCTGTGCCGTATTCAGCAGCACTGCATACTATTGTGAAGAAAGACAACGATAAGGATACTTTTTCGAAATCTTATCTAATTTTATTTTTTATTTATTGTAGTCGCTTCAACAATAAAGTCAAATCCCGACTAAACACTGAGATGTAATTTTATTGTTCCCGACCAGCGGATTAATAAACACTCTCTTAGAAAAGTGAAAAAAATCACGCTTTGTCGTTTGTGAAAAACAGGTAGAAATTGAACATGTTATTCGTTTTAATAGCAATAAATCATTGTTAAACGCTTAAGAACAAATTAATTGGATAACATACAACATTCTAAAAAATAAATTACTGATGTACAGTCACAGGAGGTTATACAATGATGTAGGGTAAAGAAATTTGAGGGTGGCTTGCATAGTTTTGGGTTATTGAACGCTGTTGGAAGATGCGCTGTTATATCGTACTGTTTTATTTTTCCTCGTAAGCTGGGCATTCTGTGAAGATGTGCTTGATGGTTAAGCTTTGAGACAATGTTGATATTAAGTGGCGGTTCCTTGTGTAATATTGCAGCACGTGTGAGTCTTGTGTGGCCAATGCGAAGTCTTGTTATTTTTATTTGATCATGGCGTCTTAAATTTGTTAGTATAGTGGGAGATTCAAACTCACTGTAATGATAATGCATTGTATCATTCAATTCACATTGGTGTAATGTTCTATAATTTGTATGTCGTAATATAACTGTCGCAGGTAAGTGACAATAAATAAATTAAAATTTAAAGAAATCTTAAATGCATTAACACACAGTAGAATTAGGTGAATTATGTAGGGATTGGTGAAATTAGGCAAAAAGCCGCCGTTCTGATTTTTGCTTTTAAATTTGTTTCATGTTTTAGCTTTTCAAAAATGATGAAATTATTTGTGACTATTGTATCTTTGATTAGACAATTAAACTTGAAGTGCGTGAAGAAAAATTGCAAAACAAGTGGACATGAAATGTAAAAATATTTAGCATCACAACTGTGACAACAGTATCCTTTCCAGCCCTTAAATAGTTTTAGCCGAGAAGTAATATTCTTATGAAAGCTTACAAAAGAGATACAGGAGGTTGAAGCGGGTCGCAATATGCTGTCTGAAATTCCACTTCTTGCTTGACCACCAGAAAAGAACGAATGGCGACTTAACATTTCAGATGATATAAAGTAACTAAAACAAACCAATAACAACGAATATCTCAAAAATGGTATACGACACAAAAAATTATATTTACATAAACTATGTTTTAATGAGTCTGCATTATTAGTGCAGTAAGTTTTATTCTTATCTCGTATGGTTTATCAGTTATACAGAAGTATACAAAATTCATTCAGAATGGAGAACTCTTCAAGGACTATTTGTAAAAAAACTTCAAGATATCTATAAACTTTATTATTCATGCAAGTATCTTAAACATATGCTATTTTAATGCAAATCATTTTGAGAAAATTAAAATTGGTCAACAATTTTCCGTGTAAAGGGTAGTTTTGGTTGGGTACATTTTCTTGTAAATCTTCGTGTCACACCCTCTGAAGGTCCTGAACTTAAATAACAAATTTGGCATTTTTCCCACATTGCGTTTTTTAGTTATGCTATTCACAGACACATTCAAAAACATACGCGAAATTTTTTCCAAAAATTCCTTTTTTAAAACTGAGGTGCCTCGTATATTTCGCGTGAAATTTCGAAATCCAATTTTTGGGTTGAATACAATTGTTCTTCTAAATTACTGCTGGTAGGGAAAGTACACTACTACATAATCAAAAGAAGCTTAATAGCAACAAGTGTGCTTTGGAATTTCATTTATAAGTGCAGTTACAATAAATACTGTTGAAAACATATAATTTGATTTTGCAGAACAGCTGTATAATGAAATTATTACCGCAAAAGCCTAGATTTTATTTTCGTGGAAGCTAAGGTTTAAAGTTGAAAGCCTGTTATGTAATTTTCACCTCTAATACCCTTTAAAATAGCCTGTAATAAAACCAAACCTCAAAGTGAAACAAAATAAAACACTTTCATGTTGTGCTGAGGATACGAAATAATCGCCACTCTGTGGTATTTATTCTTGGAGTGCTTTTCGCCACCTAAAAGAATACGCTAAAACTGATCTGGTCTCTGTGATATCGTTGTCGCAAAGGATGGTTAAACCAACAAACAACGTCGTGAGGCAGGCAGACTACCTTGTAGCTTTTAATGCTCCGTTTGTTTATTCACATGCTAGCTAGCATACGTTTGACATCATCAGCATGTAAGAACCAGAACAGCCTGCCATTTGTTCCTGGTTGCAATTTCGGCTGTCTACAAGAATGCGCGCGTGCGCAGGACCTGTCTATAACATTGGCTAACTTTGCAAGGAACGGAATATACTTTCAGTATGACTAGCTTGTAATTAATGTACATAGATTTGAGTTACATTTTATCCCTAGCAAAAGAGCTTATAAATTTTTACCTCTCTACCACGTACATAGTAGGTAGCGAAGGTATTGCCACCCAAAAAGTTGATATGAAATTTCACCGAAAATACATGTTTTGAGGTCCCCCAAATCCAAACAAAGCAGTTTTAGAAAAGTGTGTGTATGTGAACAGCATATCTCAAAAACAAATGTTGGATAAATATCAAGCCTAGTATTTAAGTTCAGTATCTTCCAAATATGGAACATAGAATTTTCAACAAATCGCCCACCCCAAAATACCCTTTACACGGAACATTTATCGAAGTTTTTTTATTTTCTGAAAAACGGGTTTAACGATTTTGATTAAAATACTACGTATTAAAGATATTTACAACATAAATAAAACGCATATCTTGAATTTTCTGAGAACATCTTGTGAAGAAATTTATATACTCTTGCATTAACCTCTAATAAGCGATGGAGGACAGAGAAGGGCATGTGAAGCACCATCAGATTTTTAAGGATGGTTTTACTACTCCATAGAAACCTTTTATACGGAATTTGATCGAGACAAAGGCTACGCAGGTTAACATTTTACTAGGGGAAGTTTATCTAAGAATCATTTGTCAAGAAGAAATTGAAAGAAAATGTTTCTAAGGAGCTATCAAAATACCCTCTCAAAATTTTTCAGCTCGTGTGAAAGTTGATATGAATATGTCACGATATACATTTCTTTCCTCCACTATGTGAAATTGTGACATTCTATATCACCGTTTTTGGTATTATTGCAGTTCATATTTTGACTTTCTCTACGCCACATCTATGGTAAGTAGTCAAAGCTATTGCTTTCGATATCGTTATTTTACCGGAAACACGTGTTTGGAGGTCCAGTGAATAATAAAGAAAAACTTTTAAGGAAAACAATCCATGTGCGCTTGTGAACTCAAGAACTAAATTGGTATTTAAGTCCAGCATCTTCCAAACATGCCTCACAAAGATGTTAAAGAAAGTAACCCTACTCCACTTATTACACGGAAAATTGTTGCTATTTTTATCTTAAAATAGATCTAATAATTTTTATGAAAATATATGTTCAAGATATTTTATAACTAATAAAATATATATCTTTATTTTTCTGCCATATACGTGGCTTCTGTTCATCGTGAACAAATTTTGTATCACAAGAGATAGCTTAAATCTTACTGCACTAAAAGTATGCATCTCGTTGAAAAACATAATTTTGGCAAAATATTTTGTGTCATTAACCAAGCTTTATTTGTTTGAATTTTCCAATACATAATAATGTTTTAAGAAGTTAGTCATCTTCATCATCATCTTCATTTGTTCCTCGAAATGTCAGTGAGTAGAATTTTAAAGCCACCATATATCGAACCTCTTCAGCCTTAAGTATCCCTTTTTGTAGCTACAACGAAACATGTAATCAAATCGATAACGGGTAGAGAGAGTAATGTGATTGTATCATATCATTATTTTGCCTTAGAAATCACATTAAATTAGTAAGATTCTACGTGTTTAGTGAACATTGGAATGTATTTATAAACATTATATTATATGCATTAGTTGAATTGCAATACTAGTTTTTAAAAAATATTATAAACACAGTATGGAGAAATGAAACTTAATCCTGAATTTTTCTGAATTTATTGCAGGAATCACTTTTATAGTCGTCACATGGGTAAAACTACGGAATGGGATGGGATAGGATGGTTTATTTAAGTACGCTTTACTGACCTTTTAAATGATTGAAAAGAAAGAAGTTCAGTAGTATTAGAAAGCCTGTTAAATACATTAATTGAAGTTATCGGAATAGAATTTTTAATTTTACTATATTTACATCTAATAATGTAAACAGTGGAACTACTCGTATGATGGCCAGGAACCTCAGAACAAAATGTATATTTTTGAGCATTTCTCGCGAAAAATAAGAGGATGCCAAGCACAAAGAATGAAATCAGCGTTAAAATGGTCTACAATAAGTTCTGGGACGTATACCACACAAACTTCTCTCTGTGCCTCCTCTGTAATAAAAGTATTTTGCAGGCTAAAGCATGATTTCTCGTAAGTAAAACACCATAACTTAAATGGCTATAAGTATGTACATGATATATTGATAATAAAGTAGTAAAGCCAAAAACCTACGAACTACCTGCGCGGTGTTTTTCCTGTCCGCGTCCTCGATGCTCGTTGCCGTCTGCCGCTATCATAGAAAGGCGCGGATGAAACCATACAACATTTTTAAAACTACTTTTAAAGGCTTTACTTACCAACTTTATGAAAGGAAATGCTGAAACTGGCCACCGTCGTTGTACATAAATTTTTGGACCTCTTTAGAAACTATCCATCATGGATAGTGATGTTTTGTCTGCATTGAGGAAAAGACTGTTATATTTGCATCACATAATATATGATGAAGTCATATTCTGTGAAGACTTAGTGTGTTTCTCAAAAAACTATATCTTTAAAAATTATAAGGAATTTCAGTTGGGATGAAACATTCTGGCTTACAGACATTTCGACAACGTTAAGAAACGTCTATAGTGTAAGCCAGAGAAAAAACACTGCTTCTTGATTTTCCAGAGAAGATAATGCCTGCCTACAAAGCTGACGTTGAAAGTAAACTACCGTTCTCTTTGATGTAGTTAAATAAAATCCTGGATACAAAGTGGCCGTACATTTTCAATTGCGCTTTGGTCTCGTAAATATCTCGAGATAGTCTTCTAGATTTCTGAAAATTAATCTTTTAAGTGGAGAGGAGAAACGTAAGTGCTAAGCGTGGTAAGAATGTTTTATGCTTTCTCATTCCTTTTTTCCAATTGCTTGGATAATGCTCATTTTCCTGCTGGTGTTAATAACGTAAATATGCATTGGGAGGCAGCGATATGAAATTAATAAGGGGCGAGACTTGTTCGCATGAATGCACTTTGGGCCTCTTATTTTGTATACGAGCAGCTAATCAGGCACATAGAAACTCAAATTCGGTATTTATCGGACATTTCACTATTGGAGCACGAGCAACAACAACACACACACACACACACACACACACACACACACACACACACAGCTATTTGATTTAAACAGCTGAGTGCTGCTGACACTTCTTGCATGTTACCAAGTCCACATTGTCTACTTTGAAGCCATTTCTATAAAAAAGTATATGCGTTTAACGTAAAGAATAATATACAGTATAAAATTTAAATAAGGTTCATCGTTTAAACAAGTCATACTAGACATCGTTGTGTATACGTTTTGATGATAACGTTTCAGTCATATGTCAGATGAATAAAGTCGTATGTTTTTAGACTCACTAAGGCCACGGATAGCAGTTATGTTTGAATTGTTACTTCGAGTTTATTTAAACAAGCTTGCACAGCGCGACGTTGGTTACGTTAAACACGACGTAACCTGAAGGACTGCGCATGTTTGTTTACGTGATGACCTAACTCAAAAGCAGTAAGCTGAAGCGCTACGTGGGTTAGCCACTGGTTCAACATGAAAACGTGCAATTTTATTAATGTACTTTGCATTTACAATAGTTTATTAAACAATCTTATTCAGAATGATGCTTAGTATCATCGAATCAAAGGATCAACCTTATTTTAATTACTTGTGGCTGTTGCGAAATGCTAACGGGTAAAGAAAATAGTGTGTTATGTTTTCAAGAGGCCAATTTGTGCTGAATCTGCAGCAGGATGACATGTTTTACCTCCAGAAGTCAACTTCTGGATGGACAACACATTAACGTGATGCATATGGCCATGCTATGAACGTAATGACGGGCCATATGGCATTCTTCAACAGCCTCTGGTGATGATAGTGCTAAGTGGCGCGGGTGCTTTACTGTCAACCATCACATACCATTATGGTAAATGATGTTAATGTGGTTCATACCTGCAATAAACACATTCTCCTATGTTCCACTGCACCAGTAAACAGCGATATCAGAATCACATATTACGTAACCATGCCAAGAGATACAGAGCTCAAAGTTTCTCACTCATGGCCTTTCCTTGTAGGGTAATTTCTATTGTGATAAGGTGTGTCCATAGGCATTTGAAAGAATAATGTTTGCATGCTTTTCTAAGATTATTTAATGTGGTTTGTATGTCAGGAAAGAAATCCTTGCTTTTATAGAGTGAAAGAGTTTTAAGCCTTCAAGGGTTATAAACCGAAACAAGCTTTCCATTTATCCTCATCAGGACACGAGAAAAAATCGGTGGTAGATTACATTAAAAATCACCCCAATATTGGACAAAATTGGTTCCAACTTTTTTAATGTGCATTATAAAACAGAATTTTACCCTACTTTTAAGGTAAGATAACATGTTCTATAGTACTGCAGATAGAATGCTGAAATATGGCGCACTTGTTCGCGGTTTCAATGCAAACTCTCTTATTAATTCTGTCACAGTATGCATATTTTTTTTCTTCAAATTGTTGTTACTTTCTATAGCATTTACTTATGGTAAGTACACCCAAAAATTCTCTCTCAATATTTTACTGGATATACTAGTCTGGAGGTCGCCTGAATTTAAAACGGGTATTTATAGAAAAAGGTGTTCGTCCGCGTGACTCTGAACAGCATAATTCAAAAACGAATCGTCAGATGAACGCTAAACTTGTCACTTAAGTTCACTATCTTCCGAGGATGATTTTCAAAATAAATCCCTCGTCCCCACTACCCTTTACATGGAACAGTTCTCCTTATTTTTCATTTTCTCAAAAATGGCCTAAAGATTCTAAATAATAATAATTTCATGCTTTTAAGTTCTTTGGATGACAAGTAAATTTCCCGGCAAAAACCTGTGAAATCTCTTCATTCTGAATGAATTTTGTATAAGTGGTAAACCGTATGAGAGAGGCCAAAATTTACCATACACGAAATGCACAATTTATATAAAATAGTTTTTGAGGCATTAACCATTTCCGAAATATTTTTTTTCAATTACTAAGTTTCTATTTGTTTTTCTTTCTCCTTTTAAAATACAATGTATCTCCTACTTAAACCACAAAGTTTTAAGTGTAATTCTTTGGCATTTGCATAATAAATTACGAAACCAGTTAATTCATGCATTTTCAGTTGCTTCAGTTTATTAAGTAATAACAAGCATTCAAAACTTAGTTTGAAAGCTGGAAGTCAAACTAATGTTTACTGACGATTCGTTTAAGGAAAATAACGGCGGTACACAAGAGGAATTATAAGCAATTGATTTGACTTTATCAGGTCGGAAGAGGTTCGCCATCGATACTCTACGTGGTACTTCTTCCTAATTGAGAAACTGCAATTTCCATAGGTTCGTTGTATATGTTAGCACAGTCTTGCTTGTAAAACTTAAAGTTAATAATTTATTAATTCAATGCACAGGGTTATTCAAAAAGAAGGAACAGATTTGAAATATTAATTCTTAATGAATGACATTAGATAGCAAAACATACGAAACATCATTGAATAGAGGAAAGTTCAAAGTTTTAAGTCCCCACCTATTAGCCCCATTCAGTGCCTACAGCGGCGCTGTGTTTGTTTACGCGAAAATGGCGACGCCATAGGAAAAGTTGTTTTTTGTGTTGCAGTATGCATAGAGTGAATCGATTGTTTTATTGCAACGTGCATTTCGTTGTAAGTTAAACAAAGAGCCGCCTCATCTTAAAAAATTTATAACTGATACAATAATTCGTAGAAGATGGTTGCATATGCAAACGGAAAAGCGCTGGTCGTCCTCACATAACAAATGGTATTCATTTTGAACACAAAATAAAATTTTGAACTCTCCTCTATCCAGTGATGTATCGCATGTGTCGCCATCTATTGCCGTTCGTTGGAAATAAATATTTAAGGCCTTCTCCTTATTTTTTAATAACTCTATTACAACATTTCGTCTCTACTAGAAGTATCCTTTTCACTTACCGTACAAAATGAACTGATCAAATAGCCCACTGCGACAAAATACTTTGAAGTGTCATACCTGAAACAAAAGAGGATTATATTAGTTTATATATTACTAAAACAATAATACGAGCAGAACTATTTTACCAACACAGTGAGAATTATGCACACTGGAAGCTGATTTCAAATCTAACTTAAATTTTCCACCCACAGCAATATTGTGATCCCTTTCTTTTTCACTGTGAATGAAAATTTAGCATGAATCTCTTATAAAATATATATGATTTTATAGTTTAAGCCACAATAAAGAATATATAAGTAAAAAAATAAGTTTGAAAATATTTATTCACTTTTTAGAAATCTGTGATTTTTAAAGTACAGTAATGACGGTAGTGGTGGTGTTGATGTTTGGTGGTACAAGGTAATTTCTCTAAGACATTTTAGCAATACATCTATGTGAGGAAGTTTTATGAACCGTTCATCACTATATATCGTGTGTTTCTTGTTCAAGATAATCGGCTCATCATAGGAACACTTACCCCTAAGTGAGTTATTTTGCAGTGCTTTTCTAAGTTTATACGTCAGGAGAGAAACCCTTGCTTTTATAGAGTGAAGAAGTTATGTGTCTTCGAACCTGTTTTTCACGATGAAACAAGATTTCCATTTATTCTCGTCAGGGGTCGGAAATGTATCGAGGACAGCTTACAACAACCCAACCAGTGTATTGGCCGAAATTGTATTCAACTTTCGTGACGTGCGTTACAGAACAATTTGATTCTGCTTTTAAGGAGATACAATGGTGAAGATGACATTTTCTATAGCATTGCAGATAGAATGCTGAAATTTGGTGTACTTCTTCAGGATTTCAATGTAAACACTCGTATGAATTCTATGCATAACACTTTTTATTCAATTGTGTTGTTTTTAAATTATTTTACTATTATGTTAAGTTTATCTACTCTTACATATGTCACTGTTAGCTATAAACATATATCACATGGTCATGCAAAACAATAATGAGAGATATTTATTTCATCTCTCTCATAGTTTTAAAGTTATAATGCATTAAATTGTGTCCTGAACTGAATTAAAGATTTCATATTGCGTTCATATCAAAGTGAGCCCTTTAAATATGATGAACATAAAGGTTTGTTAACTCACAGAACACAAAGCTTGTAGATCACCGATTATGATAATACTCAAGCTATTTAAAACATTAAACTACAGATTTTGAAAACTGCAATTATGAATGCTGTATAGAAAAGCAGAGGTGTCAAAATCCCAAAGAAAAGCTTTACTGATGTTACAAAATCTACTATTATAGGTTACTGGCAGAAACCGCAGCTCGCAGGTAAGGTAATCCGACCGTGCTTCCGTTCATGCCGAGAGAGAGCCGTATGAATGTAACGCACCAGATCTTTTACTTTCTCTACAGCTTATTTAGTATCAGAAAAAGCATTGCATAATACCCAAAAAGTGAAATCCGAAAATTCGCTAAAAGGACATGTTTTGAGGTCCTCAATTAAAGGTCTTTTTAGAAAGGGGGGGGGGCGTCTTTGTATGTGTGTCTGTGTGATTGCAAGCAAATAGCTAAAAAACAAAAGATCGAACAAATATCCAATTGCATATTTAAGTAACTACATCGTTTAACAAAACCTTTGAGTTAGGTCATCACGTAAACAAACATGCGCAGCCATGATAAACTACAACAAAATCCGCCAACCTAAGCAACGTGAAAAACTTTGTTATATATTTTTATTATCTTATCATAAACGGTTCAAAAGATTGTCATTAAAATATCATATGCTTCAGATATGGGTAGCATAAATAAAATGCATATCTTGAATTTTCTGTGAATAGCCTCTGAAAGCCCCAGAAAACAATATTAGATACACATAATACTTATTCCAGGATAAATGTAGAGCTCATTAAAATATACAGTTTGTGTCCAACATGATATAAACAAGTCAGTTTTGTTTTCACGTTGTTCATGTACCCCAGTCGGTGTTGCGTAATTTGAAATCAATTATAAAAATAAAGTCCAGTAGATAGAGAAATCACATTTTATATAAATAATAAAATGTTTAAATGACACTTGTGAGTTGTGGAGAAGGCTGTGTGAGTATTATATATCACATATTTGAATTTTAAAATAATGGAAGAAATAATGAAGTTATAGTTTGAAGCTTTTCTTACCAGAAACGTTTCCAAAGGGGGAAATATACTAGCACCGCAGTCTTTTTGGGGAGGGGGCCACCAAAGGTCATGTATTTAAAAGCGGGTGGCATAAAACAACACGGCTATTATATGTTGTCAGTATTTCAAATGAGCTGTGATACAGCTTATAAAAAGTGAAATGTTTCTCGCGGTTGTCAACACTGGCTATAAAAATAGCATTAAAAACAGCGACTTCACTGCTTGTAGCGATACTGAAACGGTTCACTGTCGATGATGAAAGACGACTCTTCTATCATGCCTTCTCCGTAAGAACGTCGGAAATCTTCCTCAAGAAATACACTTTCTCCAACATAATTTTACAAAATATTACATATTTGGAATACCGTCACTAAGCCAAGTATGCTATTGCTTAATAGTATAATTGCATTTTCACAGTACGATTAGGAAATGAATTTTCATATAAACTGGTTTTAAGGAGTAGTTATAATCTATTGTTTCATTTGATGTGCTCTCTGACTGTGATACCAGTTTGTATAGCAGTTTGGGGTCCGGTGTGTTATACAGGTTAAGAACTTATAAACTTCTGTGTCATAGTCTCGTAACTCATCGTGACGTTTCGGCTTCAGAATTAAACACTTATTGTTAGACTGGTTTCCAGCGTGCATCAGCAATAATATAGGATATGCAGCGCATATATTCACATTTTGAATTTCTAAAAATAGAAGTGCCAAGATCAAAATACAGAAGAACCATAGTACTGGGGAATCGGTTCAAGGAAAGGATTGCCCCACAAGTACAACAAAGCAAAGTTAAATGAGAAGTCTGCCCACATGGTTTGGTAAAGTGTTTTTCTTACGTGAACAATCGTTTTGACTTTACATTATAACAATAATTTGCAGCACAACAAGAAATAATAAAGTCATAAATGTATTTAACATATTTGTTTCATTCTACATTAATGAACCACGCTGATGATCCAAGTCTCGGCAACAGAATACGCGTAAAAATATCAAATATGGGAGAGAAACTGACATCACCCCTGGGTGTGCATAGTTTGCAAAATAAATTAACAAATATCCATTACAACTGCGCAGATTATAAACTACAAACCCTGAATAGATAGTACAAAGTCTGAAAAATTAATGAGTAAGAGGTTTGAACTTAACACGCACAATTACAATGAAGTAGACTATAAAAATGTAAAATATGTTAACAAGTATTACACTAGATTATTTAGCAAAATCGACAGGGCTCACATGGAAAGGTTCCCCTCGATAACGCTTACACACGTTTGGCAGCGTAAATCATCTTAAGCATAAACGATCGTGAAACGTCAGTATGCTCCCGGAAAATACAACTTTCGTACCAGGCAAGATAGTAATCAGTCCAGAAACCCACAAAAGTGTGAATTAATTCACGATACTAGGTCATGGGAGCACTTACCGCCCGCCAGACAAAGGCACACTCCTCTGCTCAAAACCGAACAGTTCAGACAAGTTCCCAAAAGATTCTTCGTGGCGCTACACGTAGCAACAAACGGAATACAGTGCGCCCATGGCACAGCATAGCAGAAATAATTGGTGAAAAGAGTTAGGCAAATTATGTGAATTACACATTACATACATACATTGCCGCCGCCACCATCACCACAAGGTGTGATGAGTCTTCCAGGATCATCATAAGGACAAGAAAATTCTAACATCCCTCACAACGTGTATAATGTGTGTGGCATAATAATTGGTTTTACTTTTTATAGCACCTACTTATAGAAGGTAGAGGAGTTATTGCATTTCACCGAAAAATTCTATGAGATTTCATGGAAAATAAAGGCTCTGAGGACCCATGAATAAAAAAGGTACTAAAAAGGTGCGTGTAAGTGTGTGTATGTGTGTGTGTGTGTGTGTCTGTGTCTGGGAACAGCAAAAAAAAAGGAAAAAGAAGAGAATCAAAGTTATATACATAGGATGCAATAAAAATGTACGGCACAAATTGCAGGACATATTCCTCACACGTAGACGAAGAAATTATGTTATATCAACATGGTTCTGGAAACGCTTTTGTTTCCATGTTACAACTCATTTTATCCAACTCATTAATCATGGAAAGCACACACGAACAAAACGTTAGAATCATGGAGAGCATGCACTCCTGATTACGTCTGGTTACGCTGTCATTATCGTAGGTGCACCGCAGTGTTTTGTTTTACATGTCCCTGTTGCCATGCGGCTTACGTCTTTGCTTGTTTACAGGTAACATCAACTGTTCCAGTGAGCAGTACGACCTTGGCAAGCACACGGGTTACTACGTACTGGTAGAGTGGATCACAAACCTGGCTCGTGCAATGGCAGTGTACACAAATACAGAGATGGAAGATGCCCATTTTATGTGTGGTTTAGCAGACGGCAATGGCGCTGGTGCTCAACGTTTACACCGGGAGAGATTTGCAAGACAAAAGTGTCCCGACAGGAAAACGTTTGAAGCCATTGATCGTCATCTTAGGGAATATAGAGCATTTCAACCTAATACTCGCGACCGGGGGAGGCCTAGAAGGACGAGGACTCCGCAAAGGAGGCGGCAATTCTTCAGGCAGTTGACGACGACCCTAGTGTCAGTACAAGACAAGTAGCTGCAACAATGAACCACATCACTGTCTGGCGACTGTTACTCGAGGTCAGGCTGAATCCATATTATTTACAGCGTGTGCAGGCACTATCAGCAACTGATTTACCTGCACGGGTACGCTTCTGCGAATGGTTTATATAGCAAAGTGTCAATCCTAATTTTTGGTGTAACGGTATTGTTGAAGATGAGGCGTCGTTTCAATGAGATCTGATGGTGAATTATCACAATCGGTATGTATGGGCTAGCGTCAATCCTCACGCAACTGTTGAAGCAAGCCATCAACGAAGGTTTTCTCAATGTTTGGGCCGGCATTGCTGGTGACTGTTTGCTAGGGCCTCACGTTCTTCCACCCAGGCTCAACGGACAAAGTTACCATAATTTCGTAGAGGAGTTTTACCTGATCTGTTAGCAGATGTGCCTTTAGCTTTGCGACAAAACATGTACTTCATGCACGATGGAGCATCTCCTCGTTTTAGTGTTAATGTCCGTCGGCTTCTAAATAACAGATTCGGTGACAGATGGATAGATAGAGATGGACCAATTGCCTGGCCTCCACGCTCCCCGGACCTAAACCCACTAGACTTTTATTTGCGGGGCATTTGAAAGCTCTTGTGTATCGATACCCAGTACCAGATGTTCGGAGTCTCGGTGCCCATGTTATGGAAGACTGCGAAACCATACACAATACTCCAGGGATACATCAGTGCATCCGGGATTCACTACGACGGCGGGTTGATGCATGTATCAATGCTCACGGAAGGCATATTGAACATCTCCTGTGAGAAAGAGTTGCATGTGGTATGCTGGTACGTTCTATTCTTGTGTGTTTCCCATGATTAATGAGTTGGAGAAGACGAGTTGAACGTGGTAACAAAGCATTTCTAGACCCATGTTGATATAACATAATTTCTTCGTCTACATGAGAGGAATGTGTCCTGAAATTTGTGCTGTACATTTTTGTATATATATGAAACTTTGCATAAAAGTAATAATATATTCCAAGGATGCAATACGAGAGTTTTTAATAAAATGTTCTACCCTAAAACTACCCTTTATAACATGCGAAAACAGCATTCGAATGCTTATTCGCGGTAACAAGCTCTTGCGATGAAAAGAATAGAAAGGGGAAAAATAAGAATCACAAATTTTCAAGATGTTATACGACTTTTTAGAAAGCTCTAATCTTGCAACACATGATATTTCTAAAACGACTAACACTACGAAAATTAATTTTACACCCCTGGTATATTTGGTTGAACTCTAATTTTTTCCTGTATTAAGTTTATGTCTATGTTCTAAGATTTCTAGTTATGCAGAACTTTACAAAATTCAATGAAATTAAAGGGACTTAATGGACTGTGTACAGAGAATTATATACAAAAAGATACACATCAAATATTTTAAAAACATTTACTTTAACCCTTAAATATTTAGGATGCAATTTATCATATAAAAACAATATTATCTTATTAAAAATGGAAATCTTTGAATTATTTTAATGACACTATAAAAAGATGTTTGAAAAACAAAGCAAGAAAAGACACAATATTAAAATTTTATAAAATAATATAAATGCCAGAATTACTGTTATAGAGTGAATCATGGACTATGATGCAAAAACAAAGGAGACTTGAAGTAAATGAAATTAAGTTTTAAAGAGCAGTAGTAGGATATAAGAGAACAAATCATAAAAGAAATGAAGATATAAGAAGATATTTCGATATATACAATCTGAATGAAAAAATTAAAGAATATAAAACTATGTAAGTGGATAAGCCATTTTCATAGAATGAATACAGACATACTACCATTCCATTTAGAAAATCATAAACCAATAGGGAAAAGAAATATAGGAAGAGCTAATAAAATGTGGCACGAACAAGATATGTAGATTCCTACAGACAGAAATATCTAATGCATGAAGAAAGAAGAAGAAGTTACTTTAATCAAAATCATTTGAGCCATTTCTGAGAAAATAAAATGCCACGAACAAATTTGCATGTAAAAGGTCGTTTGGAGTGGAGCATTTACATTTACATTGTTTCATTTTGTATATAATATGTCTTTATGTTATTTTAAATGTTGTGTATTCTATGTAATATTTATGTATATATGTAACTATGTTGTACATTTCCTTGACATGCATATAGTATGTATTTTATTTAAATGTTCTATATTCTGTGTAATATTTATGTTTATATGTAATTTTTGTACATTTCCTTGACATGTTGTATGTTCACAAGCCTTTATGGCTGCTAGTGAACTCACAGAATGTAATCCAATCTAATCTAGTCTAATCCTAACCTTTGAAAGTGCTGAACTTTAAATAGTTCCATATTTATGGGACTTATATAGTTTTTGAGTTGAGCTTTTCACAGATTATTATTTTAAAATAATTTCAAGGTGTATTTAATTGTAATTTTATAAAGATTATTGAAGTGATTTATAGCTGTATAATATGTACACACCGCCCGTCGCGTACACACACATATGAACCTTGTTCTAATTTTTGTGGTGAGGCAGAGTTCATCTCAAAATATACATGTCCTTAAAATCCTGATATCAATTTTTGGGTGGAATACAGCACCCTCCTCTCTACAACATGCAAGTGGTAGAGAAATAAGAAAATGGCATTGTTACTGTAAGAATACAGAATTTTATTTAGAGATTTTCTACAGATTCTTGAATGTTTTGGGGAATTCGAAGTTATTTAATAGTTATCATAGAGTAAATATGAACGTAATTTTGAATTAAAGACAGCAAATTGGTACAAAATAGCACTAAAAATATTTTATGATGTTTATAATAAATCACTGCATGGATAGCATATTTAAGAAACGCATTAAATAATTAACTATCATTAACAATATCTAAAGTAAAACTTTACGTCAGAGAACCTCAATATATCGAATGTGTACAAATGCGGATGTGGTCTCTTTTGAAAAGAAGCTACATATCTATACATAGGAATGGCTTTTTATTAAATTTAACACTGAGCTTTGCCGCTAAATGCGTTAATTATCCTCTTACAATAAAGGAATCAATGTCTATGCCCATGTTTTTATATAGGATTTTATAGACCTTAACTTTATTCGAAAGCACCTATTAACTGTGTAGTTGTTAACATTTTTAAATTAGGTACGTCAAACATTGCCGCTTGAGTGACAATCGTTAGTAATTTCGTTTCTGTAGCAAGTTCAACACGGAAATTAGCTCTCTATGGACCAGATTTGCATGTGAAATAAAAAAGGGTTTACTCTCCAGCTAATTGAATTACGTGCACGGTCCTTTCCCAAGGGTGCCTAATGGATTCCTGCTGGAGAAGATAAAAGCCGGACCTTTTCTCTGCTGACCTCATAGTCGGCGTCTTTACTCCTGGATCGTGACGGAGGGCACACAACTTTTACCATTACCACTTAGCCCATAACCAATCCAATAAATTCATCACAGCAGAGTCCATCTTGTACTCTCCACTGTTAACAGTGGCGGTCAATCATAAGACGTAGCTACTTTTAGACCATAACAGTAAGTTCAAGTCTGCTACCAGATTAACGTAAAGATCAGGAAATTTTGTTGCTTACGCTTTGAGTATATTGGGCGCTTCAGTTACCTACTTCCATGCAGAGTGGTTGTGCGTATTATAAAGTTAATGTATATAAAATAAGTTTGAACTGTGTATGACGTCAATCACACTAAGTAACTACGGAGAAACATATGTGTATATAAGAAATGTGGATAATCAGTCAGTTACATCAATAAAGGATGTAATGGACGAAAGTCTTTAAATTTACAGAAGGAAAGGGTTTAACGACAGGTAGTAAGAGTACAAGCGAAATATTAAGCTTATAGCAGAGGAAATACACCTGCCTGGCATGATATTCACCCACAAATGTCCAACAATTTGTACATTTATCTGAAAGTTACAAATGAAAACCCACGAGAATTTCGTATACAGTGTGTAGGTAAATAAATAAATACTGCAAGGCTTGGTGTAACAATCGAGTAACATTTGATCATATTTTGTTAATAAAACCATGTTCAGAAGCGCTTTATTTACGTGTACGATTTAAAGTTCAAATTCTGGTGTACGGTGTGTCCGCGGACATCCACAGCGTTGTTGGTTAAACGCCTCTACAATCTTGCAAATATGGTGTGGGTTGGGTGATGACTGATGGGGTAACTGTTGATCGAGCCGGCAAACTTCTCCCGCATACCTTTGGGATTTCCCGTAGATAAGAAACATCGCGGTGTACTCTGCATTTGTGTTCAAGGCCTCCATTGTTCACCCCCACTTGACAATAGCCACACAAATGCATACTGTAAAGAATGAAACTAATAAACAGAATAATGCCGTAAACACTACCGTTTACTGTAGGTGTAGTGAAGGAATAATGTGCATCACGTAAGGAGTAAGAAGAAAAGTAGTTAGTGAAAAGTAGATTAATAACATATTTATTTATTCAGTCAAGTAGGCCCATTGACTCGGTAACCACAGTGTTGGAGGATAGGGGCCCTAGAAAACCAGCAACTCGATAAAGCTTGTAAAGTGGAATATGTATACACTAGGTGTTTAAAGAAATATCTATCTATCTGTCTATCTGTCTATCTGTCTATCTATCTGTCTATCTGTCTATCTGTCTGTCTGTCTGTCTGTCTGTCTATCTATCTATCTAACAGCTGATTACGTAATACCATTGGTAAACAGCTCTTAAATAATTAATGTGACGTCTACTGCTTGTCACGCAGTGTACGGTTTACCTACAACTATCTTAGTCATCTAGTGCGCAAACAAAGAGTTTTTGTATATGGGTATATAAAATATGATCACATGGTACATATACTACGGAGCCTCGTAACATATACATATTCACAGTCTGGAATAAGATCCTTTAGATTAGATGGAGTAGCGTATAACGAACAATCTGCAGACAATGATCAAAGGACAAAAAGGATTATACTTCACACTGGACTTACAACCTATAAGTTTTGCCAGAAAGACGCGTTTCATGAGTGTATGTGCTATATTTCAAGAAAGTAGATGCATGCCTTTTTTGGGTCATATCGTCCAGTATTCGTACCTTCTAACGAGGGCATGAAAATTAATTAAGCCGCAACGTTAGGTATTGTGGCAGATTACTACTTCGAAAATGTATGTATGTACCTTTATTGTTGCTTTTATGTCTTAAAACTGCTTAAAATTATTTTTCTTCAGATGAACAAACAGATGAAAATCATTTGGTGCCAAATCCGGACTGTAGAGAGGAAGTTCAAATTGTTCCCAACATGATGCGATCAGAACTTGAGTTTGTTTGGCTGTGTGTAGCCGGGCATTGTCACTCATTGTTTCCCCATAAACCTAACATAATTCACGATGAATGTTTGCTAGCATAATATTTCTCACATTTCAAAAAAACGAACCATTGACCTCATTCACAGTTGGCGGTCGTTCAACTGCTTTCAACATTTCGAAGCGCTCTAACAACAGGAAAGAACAAAGTGACAATCGCTCAAGGCGCGTCTGGTTTCCTAATGACTGCAGGAAGGAAGTGAACGCGCATGCTCAAAATTGTGACTACGCGGCAAAATATTAAAACGGTACTACTTTAAAAACACGCTTCGTAAAGGAGGCAAGTGCAAGTATTGTATTCAAAAATTAAATATTGATATTTGACCGGAAATATACGTAATGGGATTCTGAACAAAAATGCTAGCAAACAAAAATTAGAAAAAGGTCCGTAGGTTGCTTTTTTAACATAATCCAGAAACGAAAATCCACATAAATACCTAATTTGGCATTTACTGTAATTATGATAAGCTATCTAAAGGGACATTGGTTTTGAGATATACCCTTCCTTAAACCCCATAGTCTCCATGCTCAGGCATTTGGATTTTATCTAGCCAGAGGTCTGTAGGTATGTACAGGAAGGATAACTAACCAACTGTTAATTATGGCTGTTGAATATTGTACATATTTAATAACACTAGATGATAATGTTTTACCTGGGTTAGTTCTAGACCCCTTCCTGGAGGAAACCTAAAGCAAATTTACAAACAGCTACATTACTGTATAACTGCAAAACCATTAGAAATAAACAAAACTTTACCACAGGGTAAATATGGGATAAAATTTGTCATTTATGCCTAACAGGTTTCTTCATAGAATTAGTCGTTCCCGAGGTAATCATTGAATGTTGGTTTGTTTAAGTTTTCACAAACTGAGTTTTAATTTGGGGCGCTCTCTCTATAACGTGGGTAGGTTTACTTTGTCAAACACCTACTTATAATACATAGAGGATGTATTGTATTACTTAGTGAAAGAGAAAATTATATGTAAAGGGTAATGTGTAGAGATAAAATTATGTATTATAGAACGTATATGAGAATTAATTTATATAACTAACGAAGTGAAATAAAATATCTATCTAACATAATATAATCTATCTATCTATTCCAAACCAAAAATTCGATATTAAGATTTCACCACAAGTACATGTTTTGAGGGTTCCTGAATAAAAAAGGATTTTTACAAGCAGGTGATATGTGAGTCTGTCTACGAACACCATAACTCAAAAACTCAAAGTCGTATAAATACCAAAATTCATATTTAAGTTCAGCATCTTCCATGGATGCGACAGCAAGATTTTCAAGAAAATCCCTAGACCCATAACTCCCCTTTATGTTTATTTTTTCAGAAATTTTTAACTATTTTATTTAAAACGCCATATGTGTAAGATACTTGCATTAGTAATAATATGTATGAAGTGAATTTTTATAATTTGTGAAGTTCTCTTCATTCCGAATAATTTTGTATAATTTTCCATTATTTGCAAGCCATAAGAGATGGGCAAAAATGTATAATTAAAAAAATATAAATTTTATTAAATACATTATGTATGCAATATTGTTAGCATTTGCGGGATAATAATTGCTGTTGGCTTGAATTCTTTATTATTTTTAAATTTTTAAGTGCTTTTATTTTTCGTGATATCATGCAAAAGGTATAGAATTTGAAGCTCAGCATAAAGCGATCCGTATTTTAAATATGGGTAGTTATATTTCAGCCTCCTGTATCCCCCCTTTATCTACAATGCAATGTGTAGTGAAATTGGTTCTGCGAAGTTTATCTCGATTAGCACGAAGTAGACGAAAATACGCTTTTGTAAGAATAACTTGTGTAATAAACGATAGTAGACAGAGAAAATCATGTGAATCTTACGCATAGTTTTTTTAAGCGATGAGCCCATTTGAAAAGAAACCACTTGTGAACTGGTAATGGGTGGAGAAATTTGTGTGGCTTTGTACACATCAGTTTTATCGTTTTCCCTCGCAAAAAAGATGCTGTATACATTTATATTTTTGAATAAGTTATTTTCATTAGTACAATGTATCAAATAGAAAGCATAAAATGTAGGACTTTAGCCTGGTTGCCTGAAGAGATTTTGTGAAGAGAAATGTTGACTGTTGGAAACTACCCTAATCTGCATGTCGAGAAGACAGTGAACAGCGTTGCTGTAATGGTGGAAAGAGGATTAAGTGGTTAATTTCTAAGCCAAAAGATTTAACTTCACCGTTGTGCTCGGCCTCTAAGAGTTTTTGTGCGTCTGAATGGTCTTTTGAATGCCACATCTCCGTTAGCTGAACACGATTATTGGCACAACACACTGCATGATAAAGTATCAGAAAATCACTACAGTTAATGATGCCTGTAACCGAAGCAGATATATACGTGTAAAATAGACATAAAGAACTTATTTTTTGTGAGTCAAGTTTCAATAATCAGATATACAGGGTGATTCAATAGAAGCAGACTTCAACTTTTTATACTAAAGAAAGTGCGGAAGACAAAACGCGTTCTGCATGTCATTACATAGAGGAAAGTTGTATTATGGCCATTAAGGTCTTATATATTTAACAAGAACACATTTGTTTCACGTTTCAAAAGAGTATTCCATTCCTTGTCACAAACAAATCAATTGGTTCCCAGTTTTCAAACTGTTATTCATATGCAAGTTTGCATATGACGAGGTGATTGTTGAAACTACTGCAGAAGTGGCTTGTTGCACTTAAATATTCACAGCAGTAGACAAAATTACTTTGCTGGGCGATCGAACTTATTCATCATGTCTGGGAAGTCGTTACAAACTACCTAACTTACCCACTGTTTTTATTAAAGTATTACCATTTCAATATTTCCTCTGTCTTTACTTTTTTACTTTCCCTACTACGTGTAATTAGCAGGGGAAGCATTGCATTCCACCCAAAAATTCAATACCAAGATTTCACCGGAAATACATGTTTTGAGGTGCCTTGAATCCAAATAAACAATTTTGGAAACATGTTCGTATGTGCATGTCTGTTTGTCTGCCTGTGTTTATCTGTCTGTCAGTCAGTGAACTGCATAACTCAAAAACGTAAAGTCAGATAAATACCAAACTTGGTATTTGTTACGTACCCTTTACATGGAACATTTTTCGAAAATGTTTATTGTCTCAAAAATGGCTATGACGATTTTCATTAAAATATCGCATGTTTAAGATATTTTCATGGCAAATGAAAAGCATATCTTGAATTTTCTGGGAATGTCTCCAAAAGTCCTTTCCATTTCGAATGACTTTTCCAAAAATGGTAAACCATAAGAGATGGAGACAAAATTTTACTATACCAAAAATGTAGATCTCTTAAAACATAATTTATGTCATATACAATTTTTTTTTGTCCGGTGAGCTATTTCCGATTAATGCCTTGTTATTAGTTTGAATTTTCCAATACTTATACTTTTTCTCAAATGGGAATTCGTTACTCGCTTATTTTGTTTTTTAATCTGCTGGATATGCAAACAGAATGGAATGCTCCACATAGCAACCAGCTCTTAAAAGATTTGACTATCGCTTAAAGACTATCATCTTTCCCTTACATCTACAAGAAAAATAGCAATAAGATAGTTTCTGCAACTGTTTATATTGATTAACATGAAGTATATGGGGAACAAGCGTTTGTAAAAATAGTTTGTACAAGAGTAGAGAAAGTCATCTGAGTGCAACACATCGATTTTTCTTTTATTTCTTAATATGCATTTAATTCGTGCATCATGTTTATTTTCACATTAGCACATCCAGCGAAGCTAGCAGAATAACGTTCATCTCATTATCCTAAAATAATCACTTTGAATATTGTTTATGATTTATCTTACGTTAATTAGAATTTATTAGGAACCAAAGCACGCACTTTCTATTTTCCATGTCTCTTTAAGTCCATCAAAAGCAACTTCTTAATGTTTTCTTAATCAGATAAAGGTAATCGATGACAACGAACTTCCGTGTCTGAACTACATTCGATCTGGTGTTTATTTGAAAACAAAGTTGGTCATGGAACGGCATTCATATGTAGAAAACTTAAGGGTGGTACTGTCCAGGTATTTTGGTACGTATTAACGAGCAACTAGCTAGATGATATTACAATTAACATAATTATCATCAATCGTCCCAAAAGTTTGTTAATTAATATACGTGTGTTAGGTATATAAAAGAAGAGAAAACATTCACTTAGTCTAGTATTCTCAAAAATTTCCCGCATTTTATAACTACTTGCCACCCTTTTATCCCAATATGCTATTCGTGTGTACAAGAAATATTGCTTTATGCCGCTGGATGGAAGCTCTAAACCTGCTTCTAAAAACTTCGTATCTAATGGTGCGAGGTTGACAGTCAGGTTGATGGTCCGGGCCTTCACAGCTAACGTACCACAGACTAATATTATGTATTATTATTACTATTATCATTATTTACTATATGTGTTAATGTCCTGCGCCGTGGCGCTGTGGGCTAGATTGTGGACCTCTTGTTCCCGGCTACGAAATGCACCAACCATGGGGAATTTTAAATCCCGGGTATGGGTCCGGTGCCCACTCAGTATCGTGAGGAAAGTGAGGAGCTTCGATAGGCAGTGGTCCTGGCCTCGTGAGCCAACTTTCCAGTTGGGGGAAGTGTGATGCTGGCCACATCGCCTCCCCGTGTGGTTGGGTGATCGTCCACCTCTGCTGTGCGTAAGTGCGCGTGAGGCCGGCAGTCGAGTTAGCCCACACGGGCTGTAGCAATGCAGGATTTTGATACGCATAGTACTTCAGATATAGATGCATGTTTATTACTAATTTTCTTGTAGGTGCAAAGGGAATATGGTAGGCTTTAAGCGATAGTTAAATCTTTCAAGAGCTGATTGCTAAGTGGAGCATTCCATTCTCTTTGCATGTCCAGGACATAAAAAAAAACCAAATGCCACTTGAGAAAACTATAAGTATTGAAAAATTCAAAAAAATAGCAATGAATATCTCGGAAATGGTTCACTGGGAAAAAAAGTCTATATCACATAATAAACTGTGTGTTTTAACGAGATCTACATTTTTTGTGTAGCAACATTTTAATCTATCCTTACGGTTTACCAGTTATGCGAAAGTCATTCAGAATGAAGAGGACTTTTGGGGGCATTTACTGAAAATATCTTAAGCATATAATATTTTAATCAAAATTGTCAGAGCCATTTTTGAGAAAATCAAAATTTTAGAAAAATGTTACATGTAACGGGTAGGGGATTTTCTTGAAAATATTGGTGTCGCAACCTTGGAAGATACTAAACCCAAATTTGGTACTTATCCGAATTTTCGTTTATGAGTTATGCTGTTCACAGGCAGACAGGTATGCGCGCACACACACACATTGACAGGTTTCCAAAAATGCCTTATTTGGATTCAGGGTACCTCAAAACATGTATTTCGGTGAAATTCGGTATAGAATTTTTAGGTGGAATGTAAAACGTCCCCTACTTGCTCTACGTAGTAGAGTAAGTAAAAACAACACAACATAATTTTACAAATACTTCATTATCATTCATTACGTTACACCTTACACTATTTCTCCACATAGTCACCGCCGTTATACAGGCACTTGTAACGGCAAACCAGTTTTTGTATGCCGTTGTCAAAGAATGAGCCGCCTGTGATGAAAGCCAAGTCTACACTTCTTGTCACAACATCATTAACGTTGAAATGTTTTCCACCAAGGAATTTCTTCAGATGAAACAGGTAAAAATCACGTGGTGGCAAATCCGGACTGTAGAGAGGATGATCGAGTTGTTCTCAACCAAATGATGCGAACAGATCTTGAGTTTCTTTGGCTTCTGTGTGTGGCCGAGCATTGTCATTAGTCGACCCCGTGGTCTAGGCGTTATCATGCTAGCCTCTAGTTCCCGAATTGCGAGTTCAAACCCGGCGGAGGGCGATGGATTTTTTTCGGTTGTGAAAATCCTTAACATGGCTTCTTTCGGAAGGAACGTAAAGCCGGTGGTCCCGTGTTGTAGATTTACGGCACCTGAAAGAACTTCAAGCCCGATAAAGAGGCCTCTGAGCAACATTTCTGGTCTTTCACGCCCAATACAGAATGGACACTAAGAAACATAGCAGTTAAAGAGTGTCCATAAATTAAACTCAATTTTTTTTCATTACTGTGAACCAAAATGACTCTCGCGAAAACATTCCATGCCTTTTGTTCTGTACAGCACGTCGAAGCTTTCGTAGTGTCTCACATGCGTGCCATTGTTGATTGTCGCATTCCCGGCCAATAATTCATCCAGCAAAACACCTTGCCTGTCTCAGAAAACCGTGCACATGGTTTTGCGAGTATACCGTCTTGTGTGCTTCCACTCCATGGATTATTGCTTTGATTCAGGAGTGATGTGAGACACCCCTGTCTCATCACTTTTAACGAGTGCGTCTTGCAAATCATCCCTTCTTCAGGAAAACGCGTGAGAAAAGTCAATGTAGCGCTTGTTCTTGTGTTCACTAATAAAATTTTTGGGATCCACCTTCAGCACAATTTCCGAAATCCTAACCACTCTATCACAATGTTGTAGAGGAATAACCCTTAAAGTTATGGGGAATGCAATGACAACACCGATATGGTGAAACGCTGTGCTCGGGAATGTTTACTTCCATTGCTTCCACCAAATCATCCATGATCACGACGGTTGACCGCTCCGCGGTTCATCATGCACATTTTTACGACCTTCGTTAAACTGTCTAACCCATATCCTCACCATTCCACCACTGATTATTCTTTCCCCATAAACCTTACACAATTGCCCATTAATGTTTCTTGGTATAACATTTTTCGCATTCAAAAAGGGAATTGTTGATCTGACTACACAGTCGGCAGGTCCTTCGATTGTTTTGAATATTTCGAAACGCTCTAACTACAGGAAAACGCAAAGTGACGATCACGCACTGCTACGTCTGGCTTCCTAATGAATAGAGGTAGCGATCGCGCATCCTCAAAATCGCGATTGCAGCGCAACAACGGCAAAATATTAAAATGGTACTTACCTTAAAAACACGCTTTCTATGTTCAGATATAAATATTCTGGAGAGCATCGATCTTGGAATGCCTCATAATTAATACCCGTTACACCGTAGTCCTCTTGGTCTTGTTATCCCTTTGTCTCCACCAAACACATTGAAATATGGAATAATAATCCTTGTGGGAGAAATACCATTTTGCGTGCACAAAGCAAATACCAACATCTCTAAACATGAATCGGTTACCTTCTGTTAATCCAAGAGAGGAAATCGGTCGGCGAGCGAGGATTAGCGTCCCATCTAGAGTAATGAATAGCAAAGCATTAAAGAGGCCATACCGACAAAGAGCACCACAATTATTCCTATTAAAGCAGATCTGAAATTTATGCTCAAGTTTTACCTCTACGTGTTGATCTGAGAAACCTAGAAGCATAGTAGAGCTAGGCAGACGATAATAGACGTAGGTAAAACTACGTAATAATGGTCCCATGTTTGCAAGCGTCACATCGCAAATTACCATGTTAACATCTGGTTCCCGAGGTCGCGGGTTTAAACCCGGCGGAGGGCGATGGATTTTTTCGGGCGTAAAAATCCTTCGCATGGCTTCCTTCGGAAGGGAAGTAAAGCCGGTGGTCTCGTGTCGTAGATTTACGGAACATAAAAGAACCTCAAGCCTGATAAAGGGCCTCTGAGAAAAATTTTCTGTCTTTCATGCCCAATATAGAACGGGACGCCAAGGACCACAGCAGTTAAAGAGTGTCCATAAATACAACTAAAAAAAATCGTCAAAAATAATTAGGTATAAATATATATTTCGGTGTAAAATCCACATTTTTAAACCAATCTTTCTTATTTATCAAATGCACATGTTATGCTTTTAGATTAAACACGTAGTATAAAAACACCTAAAAATAAAATTGTTGCATAGCAATATTTTCAAATCACTACTACACAACAGTAATTGCATTAGATTTGGAGTTTCTTGCATGGAATTATTCCTTTAAGCTCGCCATTATGTTTGAAATCACAAAATACTATTTTTATACAGCATGGCCTACAAGTAGAACTTCTAACACAGAGCATTCGAGCTAAACGCTTTAGATTATCGCACTAGTGCCATAATGTGACACTAGTGCTACACAAATGACCAGCTTTGGTTTCAAGTCCCTTTGCATTTGCACATGTTTAATAACTCGACTTGGTGTGGTTAGGTTTTACCTTTCATTTTATATATATATACATATATATATATATATATATATATATAAGCAGAAGAAAGAATAACACTAGAAGTACTTACCAAAAAAATTCAGAAAGCAATGTGATCGCTTCATTGCCTGGTGTAAGGCAAAACATGGTGAAAATAATTTCACTGAAAATGACTGGTAGCAAATCAACAAAACATCAAAACATCTGGCATCTCGCATTTTTTAATGTCATTTCTCTTGTTTCAAGAACGTGTTATAAACGCCATATCCATTAGTTTCAGGGATTAATATAATATTAATATTTTACAAATTCCAGCGTTGTCTAAAAATAGTGTATGCCACACGTGTTAAAAGTGGTTTTATTCCTTGTACCATCATTACTATTATTCCCTTCTTTAACCTTTTAAAATATGTCTAAATAAATAAAATAAATTCCAAATTACCTTCTAAAACTCACATATACTTTAGTATATAATAAACTAAAAATTTATTAAGTTGACAAAATTCTCTGTTTTTAATGTTGTAGGTACCTTTATATATAAATTAAGTTTCTAGGATGATTTTAAACGTGCAATATTGTGTCTGCAACATGGATAAATGTTATCATTTTAAAATATAACTAAAATGAAGTGAATATTACACAATATTGCGACTAGTGGCTTTGACCCAGGACTATAGAGAGGTTGGCGCCAGTAGAAATATAAACAGAGATAAGTAGCGCGCTCGTCCAGCGTAAACACCAGAAGCGCTGTCGTCAAATAACCAGAATGTTCCGGAAGTTGCGCGCTCGTCCAGCGTAAACACCAGAAGCGCTGTCGTCAAATAACCAGAATGTTCCGGAAGTTGTCCTTTCTATAACGTTTTAGAACGCTAACCAGCTGTTATATAAGCGAGTACTCTCACGAGTGAGTTAGCGAGTGCGATTCTGATGCGATGAAAACTGCTGTTCTCCGAGCGAGTTTGTGGAGGCTGCTGTGACATGCAATGAATGCTGCTACTGCAGGAGAGATTGGAGAAGTTTTGTGTTCGATTCCACAGCGAGTAAAATGGACCAAAGAAGAGGTATATTTCATTACGCTGCTACCTTGCGAAGAAAGTGAAGTGAGAGGGAAAATTGATTAGTACACATTAGTGAAGTAACAGTGAAAACTAGAACTAATTCTGTTACGCGAAAGCGAGAACTTAGTGGAGTGACAGTTAAAACTGAAGTCACAATACAATATACATAGAGAGAAAGAGAGAGAGAGAGAGAGAGAGAGAGAGAGAGAGAGAGTGTACATAGCTTAAATCAATACTAGGTCTACTGTTAACGAGCATTCATGTAAGAAGTATGCAAGGACGAGAAGAAGCCCTATGGGGTTCTTTGGGCTGCCACTGGTTTTGAGATGTTTTCATTTTTGTTGTTAACTTTGCCGACCACAGTCGAGTTCCCCGCTGGGAAACCACAGGAGATATGCGGTCATCACTTTCGTCGTCTGGTAGACAGGAAGGACTCTATTCAAGATCTTCTACCTTGTAATGTTCAGATTTTTTAATAATACAGAACATTTAGCTCTCGGTTTATTTTGTGATCCTTTAAGTAAGGGAATGTACAACTGAAATTTGGTGAAAATCTAGGGAAAATGGACTTTAGGATTGCATGTACACCAGAGTATTAAAAGTCTGTAATTCCAAAATGTATTTTCCTTTGTATATTGTGGGTGCTTATCCTTGTAAGTAATAAGGCCGCAATGTATAACATTAAAATCATTTTCATTTTAAAAAGTTAAGCATTTGGGATTCTTTTTCTGAACCGTTTGCCGGTCCAAACTGTTCCACAATGTTAAGTTAATTCATTCACGTTAAAACTTTCATGAACATTCCAAAAGCCCTAAAAGCCATAACTAATATATAAAACTTTTGCGCTGCCAAGGATTTTTGAGTTATTGACTTTTAAAGAAAATATAAGCTTGAAAAAATAGTAATTTATAAATATAAAAAACTTATATAATTTATTAATATATAAATTCGATACCAAGATTTCGCCGGAAATACATGTTCTGAGATGCCCTGAATCTAAATAAAGTATTGTTTGAAACATGCGTTATGTCTGTGAATAGTATGACTCAAAAACGGAAAGTACGATAAATAACAAACCTTCCTTATTATCTTCCAAGGAAGCGACACAAATATTTTCAAAAGCAAATCCCTCCATCCAAGACTAACCTTTACATGGAACATTTTTCGAAAATTTTGATTTTCTCAGGAATGACTCAAACAATTTTGATTAAAATATATGTTTAAGGTATTTTCATGGCAAGTGAAATGTATATCTTGAATCTTCTGGGAATATCCCCAAAAGTCCTCATTCTTAATGACTTTTGCATAACCGGTAAACCATAAGAGATAGACAAAATTTTACTACACACAAAGGAAAATTTATGTCTCCAACATTTTTTATGGAGTGAACCATTTCCAAGATATTCCCTGTTATTTGTTTGAATTTTCCAATACTTATATTTTTCTCAAATTTGAATTCGTTGTTCGTTTTTTTTTTTTTTTATGTCCTGGATATGCGAAGAGAATGGAATTCTCCACATAGCAACCGGCTCTTATAAGATTTGACTATCGCTTAAAACCTACCATATTCCCCTTACACCTACAAGAGAATTAGTAAATGTTTATCTCAACTAACATGAGGTAGATGGAGAATAAGCGTTTGTAAAAATAGTTTGTACAAGAGTAGAGAAAGTCACGTCAGTGCAACACGTCAGATGTTTTTTAATAAGTGCTAACACCAATAATGTTTATTTTTTTCTTAGTTTAGTAACATGTATTTATAACCTTATTTCACAAAAGTGCACCTTACCAAAAACCATCATAAAAGACAAATAATATGTTTGATTATGTCTTTTGTTTGTATTCGTTAAGAACACAGTAATAACTAAATGCACGTCCAAAATAATTGTTTGGCATGAACGATTCTCTTATTATCACTTTATTTGTATTGTTTCAGTAACATTTATTTAGTAACTTCTAGCATATATTTATAATTCATCTTATATATATATATATATATATATATATATATATACAAGGGAAGCTGCGGTTTACCCGCATCTCCCACAATAATGGGAGCTACAGGTAAATACATATTTATCATCTGAAGAACTGAAAACAGCGACTTAGGACATTTTAAGTTGCAACCTCTGATTTAGGCGTTTTCAATTTCTATGAAATTCATATACATATTTAACCCCCTAAAAGTGTGAAACATATTAATATCCCGAAAATTGAGCATTAGATATCAAGGGACAAAATAGGTTAACACCTAAGAATCCGGGCCTTAATAAGCACAAACAAAACCCTCTTAACAACAATTTACACTTTATATCAATTATACCATAATTTCCAAAAAGCTTCATTTGTTCCGGCACTAGGGTGCGCGCAAAACGCAGAAATAACATTCAGCTATTTCAAATCAAGAAGATATTTGTCATACCTTATACATGGGAAACTTAAAATGTGCAGCAACAAAAGGAATTGACACAAACTGTACATTTTAATCACCTCTACCTTATTACTTTCTCTAGCACCTACTTATAGTAGGTAGAGGAAGTACTGCATTTAATGTAAAAAATGTATATCATATTTCAACGTAAATATATACTTTAAGGTATCCATAATCCTCACCACCCCCAAAAAAAATATTTTTAGAAAATTGTTTACATCCGCGCGTTTGTGAAGAGCATAATGCCAAACGTTGTAGTACTTTCCAAGGATGCGAGAGAGTTTTAGTTACTTTTTATTTTCTCCAAAATATTTTGATTAAAACACAAGATGTTTTCAAGATATTGACATTCAAAATAAAACATATATCTAAAATTTTCTGGGAATGGTCTCTGAAAGCCTCTCACTGCATTGTATGTAACTTGCAAACAATAGCGGATAGATAAAAGCTACCACATAACAAATTAGATCTCGTTAAAACACACAGATTATTTCAAATAATTGTTCGTGGCGTTAACCATTTCCGAAGTATTCATCGTTATTGATTTTAATTTTATAGTAATTCATACATTTAAACAGTAAAAAAATCAATGTTTATTTTCTCTACCACGTACCTAATAAGCAAAGGAGGTATTTCATTCCAATAAAGAATTCGAAGTCGGGATTTCACTGTAAAAAAAAAGGCCGCGGCGCGCGCGCGCGCGTGTGTATTAGTATACCGCACTGATTCAAAAACTAAATGTCGGATAAACATCAAACGTGGTATTTAAGTTCACCCTCTTCCAAAGATGTGACATTAAGTTTTTCAAGAAAATCCTACACAGCAAACTACCCTTTACATGGATATATTTTCGTTATTTTTTGTTTTCCCAATAAATGCTATAACGATTTTGGATAAACCAGCGCATATTTAAGATATTTTCATTATAAATAAAATGCATATTCTGAATTTTCTGGGAATAACAGGTAAATAACAACAGGGTGTCAAAAAATTACTGCAAAAAATACAGATATCTATATTAATACACAATTCATTTCAAATAACTTATTTTTTGTAGTATCAGCCATTTCTGAGATACCATTGCTATTGGTTTGAATTTTTCAGTACTTTATCACTTTTGATAGTATAGATACTTTTATCACATGTGTGAATTTTAGCCCGTTAAGTGACAATTTATATACGGGCAACATTATGTTCTCCAAATTTACGATTGTAAATTTATATTCTTTTTTTCGTTACTATAGGTCACAAATTTTAAGTTATTAGTGTGAATCTTCGCAAAAAATATCCAACTGAATTCTATTAAGTACATAATATTTCTTCTGAGGCACATCTTTCACTGAGCACAAGGTGTTTTAAATTTAAGCATATATGAAAACAAATCAAAATATAAAATAAATATTCTATATGTGACATTTTATACTGCATTACTTTAGTGAGTTAAATTTTTAAATTTGATGGCCAAATTCGAAAATTAAATCCTATGAAAAATTTTTATGGAAATCTTGGAAGAGTTGTTAAAAGGAATAACTTGCCATCACCAAATGTTATCCAATATAAGATAAACGGTTAAAAACGATAGAATTTTCATTGATCGCTTGCCTTAAAACAGAACTAACAAGAAGTGCACAGCGTATCCAAACTCTGTATTCAGAGGAGCTAGCAAGCTCCGGCAGAAAGACAAGTAACACTGTATAAAACTCATATAAGCACGGGCATTTTATTGCATAAATGGCATCCATATAATAAATAATAACTACTGAAGTCATAAACAAACGTCATACGAAAAGTATAGTAGAGAAGTTAGAGATTACACCCCCAGAACACAAAGGTATCGTCGCAAAGGAAGAAACCAAACAAAACTGTAGAAGACGGCCACGACAATGTAACGTCCCGTCGTTATCAGGTAAGGATTTAATATACGTCATTTGTGCCTATAGTACAAACGATTAAAATACATATACAATATATATAATATATACGATAAATATAATGTTGTGTAAGAAATGAACAATTGATTTCTAAAAATGCTTATAAGTTTTGGGATAGCCTCTTCCCTGAGCTGCTCAAGTACAGTTGACATATTGATCGCTTGTGAACACTTGGGTGAAGATGCAGCTCGTGCCAAGTGATATTCATAACGTCGTTCCGTAGCTTGTTAGAGCTTCATATACTCTGCATATTGAGTTTCCTATTTTTCTGCATTCCCTTATACATGACGTCACACTTCAGCAGAGATTTATACAGTTTATTATGGTGAGGGTAATGATTCTATTTGTGGCAAACGCAGAACAGCAGTGCGGGAGCGTTTATCGACTGGCTACCCAGGACTTGGCCGCGTTTTCATTGATCAAATACATGAGATTATTCTACTCCCAACACTTTGCATAGGATTGCAAATGGATTAAAAAACCTCCTAAAACCGTGGCATTTACATAGCAAAGCTTGGAGCTTAAAAGTAGAAAACTTCAAACGAACAACAAGGAAGATTACGAAAAACATAGGGCTTCCTGTTCTTGGGGACTAAGAAGTCCCTGAAATTCAAAATCAGCTTGCAACAAAACAAAATATAGCTGCATGAACTTGGAACTTCCAACAATTTGTTGTCTTACTGCTGCATAATTCGGTTTACTAATATTAACATGTCCTAAAATACCTAAAAAGCAAAAGTAAGGACATTTCACTGATATATGTTTACTTTCTCTTGTACTTATCGTAAAGAGAGGAAGTAGTGCACTTCACCCAAAAACTTCTACAATGAGATTTCACCGAAATGTGCGTTTCGAGGCAGGTTAAACCACAAAAAATTAAAGAAAAATAGTCCGCGCGCGTGTGTGTCTGCTCCTGTAGAATTAACAGGAATTAAATTTAGTATTTAAACAACGAAAAGTTATTTAAACACCAACCTTGGCATTTAAGTCCAGCATCTTCCAAAGATGGAACAAAATTTCCACATCCTAAACTACCCTTTACATGGAAAATTTTTCCTTATTTTTTATTTTCTCAAAACATGGCTGTAACGATTTTGAACTAAAATACCACATGTTTAAAACATTTGTATGGCATATAAAATCTATATATTTAATTTTCTCCTTACCATTCTTAATGAATTTTGTAAAATTTTGAATAACTGGTATCTTCTACACCAAAAATGGAAAGGTAGACCTCATTAAAAAACATTGTTTGTTGTTATTGGTTTGAACTTTCAAATACTTTATACCTTTTTTGAAGAGCTTAAGGCGTCATCCGTTTTTTCTAGTGATGATGCAAAAGTTGGACTTCCAAGCCAACATAAGTTATCCGCTTTTTAAAGATCTGACCATCGCTTCAGCCTCCTGTATCCCTCTTGTACTTACAACTAAATGTACAATGCAACCATTTCTACGAACATTTATTTCAATTAACATGAAGTACATCAAAGAATAAGCAAATGTAACACATCAAAATTTTAAATTCAAATACCAAACATGCGTTACACTATAGTCCTACCAAAATTCCTACAACGTTCCACGCCAGTGCCGTTTTTTACTGTGGGCCCTTCCCGTCATGTATCAGACTGGATCTCACCGTCGTGAGTATTCGAACCTGCAACGTTAGAATCCTGGCACTGATATAAGAGCTTCGTCTTTGGTCAATGGATTTGCGAATCCAAGATCAGGCAGTAATTGCTTCTAAATGTACAGTCCATGACAACATCAGAAACTGTTCAATCAATTTCTTATGGAGAAGATTATTTTTCTCGAGGATTACAGGTTATGTAGCTTTTTCAAAAGGTTTACGTGGCTTGGAATTGGGAATCCTCATATTCAGCATGCTTGCCCTATTTCCTTGCATACTCAGCTAGTTTTTATTCATTTATGTATTTATTGTAATACGTGAAAGCGTTAGCTTTCATATTACTACATAGTTACGGACCTAAGAGAGGATACAGAGGTTTAAAGTTTTACCTACTGCGATTATCTAAAAATTACTCGTACATTTTGATGATGGTTTAACTCCAAAAGGTATTGTATATATACTATACCACATTTCCAGAGGGAGGTTAAGGAAATGTATTTCATACACACATTTGTGTAAATATAAGGAGAATTTTGATGCCTTATTATTAGGCATAGGAATTTCTAAGCATTAGAGCAGATGAAAGGATATTGGACTTTATGCATGGACGTCACAGGTAACAAATCGTTCCCATCCCTTGCACAGTCTGTTGACATTTGCAGACAGCACTCACCAGACCGTGTTTACCTGCCTTCAGTGACCCTTGGCCGCTGCTATTTACATTCTTTGTATTATCATATGGTATGAGTGTAAGTAGCTTAAACATTCTTCCGCCTGTTTATTAAGCATATAGCGAGGCTTTATTAAATTACATAAGAGGTAAACAGAAGGATTTTCCATTATAAGCTTCTATATCCTCGCACAACAATTTTGTAGAGAATACGCAAAGAAGTAAAGAAATAAGTTAAATCATCATTCTAGGTTTAAAGATCCCCCGTGCAATGTGAGTAAGAGATATATGCTAAATCAGTGACTAGGCCTGCAGTTTAGAAAGAAAGGATCACTAATTAAATCTGACATTGATAAATGCTTCTGGTTATTTGTTTCAATGTTTTACACAGGTACAAGATCCCGAACACATATTGCTGAAGCTCCTTCAATACATTTCCTCAGGAGAATTTTATTCAGCAACAACAATCTCTGAGAAAGTTTTCGTTAGAAGTGTTATGATTGGATTTGTTGCTGTACCTTAGCATGGCATTTGGCATGAAACATTACAAAAGATGTATGATGCTGCAGACATCAGCATTGATCTTCGAGGAAAGAGGTTTGATTAATGATTGCTGCGGCAACAGGTACAAGTTACGAGTGTGGGGAAACAAAACACCCATTCAAGGTGAACAAAATAAATAAAAGACGAAAAAGATAGCATACTTTGCGGAGTGAAACGTCCACCAATTGAATCGGTCATCTAAAACGGCACATATGAGTTTCCTTTAGGGAATTTGAAGAAGTAGAATAGTTGCTTTAGTTTAACTGCCCCACGTATGGGAGCCAACTTGAAGAAGGTGTTTTGTTTACGTAATTTATTCACGTAATTTATTAACCTCACGCTTGGGAAGCCAACTTGAAGAAGTATTGTTCTTCAACTGTTGTAGTTTATTGTCTTTACGTCGGAGTTGTTTATTTATTTAGTTCCAAGTTTTAAAATATTATATTAACTTTGTTATTAAACTGCTTCTATAGGTATTATTTATGTTTATGTTTGCCTCGGCTGCGTCAGTATTGCTTTAGAGTCACGTATCTCTTAGGCAGGGCGTGGTACGACAAGAATGTAGCTTACACAGAATTTAAGTTTAAATTCCTTCTTTTTATTAATCCTTGGTACAAATTAAACAGCACTACGCTGATATTAAGAGCTGTGAGATTCTTTAATTTAAAACTTGTCCTTTGTTAACGCGTATATTTAATTTTACGATTCATACGAATACGAAATATTTCTTTAAACAACACATCTTCCATCCGGTCACTACCAAGGTCTACCAGCAACTAAACATTTTTCAACCGTCAAAACCCGTAAGCTTCTGTATTTCAAGTCTCTGATTGGCTAATCCTAGTCCAATAGAATACCTGCATTTAATTAAAGCTTTTTCTGGCTGTTGATTGGCTATTTTAAACTGTCACAAAATTTACATTATCGTTGCTCTAATCATGACTAGTAACATTTAAACTCTCAAACTCTTTATTGCCTCAAGGTTACCTCATTGTTAACAACTTTAAGCTTATTATTCTCACAGCTCTTGCATTATTAAATTACATAATGTATTCACATAACATTATTGAACATGTTTACAATAAAAATAAGTATATGCAATGACTGTTACATTTTTATAAATTATTACATACATATTGTTTCAAGGCGGGCTGTTATTGAATTTACATATTATATAATTCAATTGAAACTATTCAAGTATTAAAATACTGCCTCAAATTATATTTAGTTTCATGATCTACTAAGAAGCGTATCTCCCAAACAATATAGAAAGGACCACGCATAGGAATCCTTAAGCAGTTGGTTTCAATATAACTGCGCTCAAACCATTATGCCAATACAAATACTGTAAACAACAGCGGCCATGATTCATTGACGGGCAGATAAACACGATCTACCCTTGTCTTTGAATTCTTAATCTTTTTATTTAGGATTAAAAGTTTTCTTTTAAAGGTTTGAATAAGTAAATAGAAGTTAATAAGTTAGGGCAATTTCAACATCAAAGATTAAAAAGATAAGTGCAATTAAGAAAAGTCTCATCCCCACTATACCAATACAAATACTGTAAACAAAAACCGCCATGATTCACCGAGGGCAGATAAACGCGGTCTAGTGAGTGCTGTCTACAAACGCCAACAGACTGTGCAAAGGATTAGGACGGTTTGTTACCTGCGACATCACTGCATTAAGTGCAGTAACAGTTCAACTTTATTTCCTTTCGTCCTGGCTTTAATGCTTAGAAATTCTTATGTGTGGAAGGACCTGATGTCGCTCGACTTATTGCTGGTTTTAATTCCAGATCTGATAAGTTGCAATCACATTACTTTCTCTACCAGTTATCGTTTATTTTCACAGCTGTTCTACAAATCATTAATGAAAATAAGTATTTTTATGCGTATATCCTATTAAGCATCATAAATATTCGCCAGAAATAGCTTCAAAATATTTCTATAGTTCATGAAAGAGTAAAAAAGGCTGGAGTGACATTCCGCAGTTAGAAACATCTGAATTATTACGTTCATAGGACTTCCGCTACTCAATATTGTTTTTTTTTAATTTAGCTTCTACGAAGTATTCCTGTAAAGACATATTTTCCTATTTCCTTTATGTTAATCGTGTTAAACATTTAAGGAAATGGTTTCATTAAACACTTCGTTGTAGGAAACAGCGGTTACAGTAGGCCTTTAAAAAGCGAATCGCTATATGCCGACCTTGAAATCCACATTCTTTGCTTGGGAGAAAGAAATGGATAATGACAACATTTCAAAAAATGACAGAAGTATTGAAAATACCAACCAATAACTGTGAGTTTTTTTAAGGAGTTCTACATTTTTGTGTCGTAAGTTTTTGGATGGTTTATGGTTTACCACTTATATAGAATTATACCAAAATCATTCCGAATGAAGAGAACTTTATAGGCTAATGGCAAAAAATTCCAGATATTCATTTTATCAGGCATGCAAATATTTGGAACAAATGGTATTTTAATCAAAATTGTTGGAGCCTCAATTGAGAAAATTAATCTTAATAAACATTTGTTCATGCAAAGGGTAACTTAGAGTGGGGATTTTTTTGTTTGTTTTTGTTTTTAAAGTCTGCATAACAGATATAACAGGCCATTACAGGTAACAGCAGTATCTTCAAGAGAGATGGAGGGTAACTGCATGTTCCGTCCGTAACAGGTGAAGAGCATCTGCATGTGGTGGAACTGTTCCATCAATAACAAGTGAAAGGCGTCTGAAAGTAAAAATTAAATCGAGTCGTTTATTTCTGGACGCTCTTTAACTACTATGGTTCTTAGCGTCCATAAGACGGCATGAAAGACACGAATTTTTTCTTAGAGGCCTGTTTAACATGCTTAAGGTTCTTTTAATGTTGTAATTCTACGACACCAGATCATCGGCTTTACTTCCCTTCCGAAGGAAACCGTGCTAAGGATATTTACGCCCGAAAAAAATTCATCCCCTCCGGCGGTTTGAAGCCGCGACCTCGGGAACTAGAGGCAAGCATCGTCTGCATGTGGTAGAACATACTGAACTTCAAATTCGAAGTTTGGTATTTATCCGAATTTTCGACTTTAATTTATACAGCTCTCTCTCTCTCTCTCTCTCAAATACACACCTGGGAGTCCTTTTCTAAAAAACTATTTTGCGATTCACATACTTCAAAACGATTGCCGGTGATATTTCTAAGTCGAATTTTTGGGTGGATTGCAATATCTACTCTACCTACTATAAACAGGTGATAAAGTAAAAAGTAAATCAAATATGCAAACCTTGATTGGATGATTTTTACATGGGCTGATAAGAACCAAAATAACAGATAGAACATTTCAAAATCGTATTGTTTAAAATCTTGGAAAGCTCAAACGAACAGCTGGAAACATTCCAGAAACAGCAATGTAACAAAAAGAACTGAGATTCAGATTGAATATTACAGTAAGTTCTACATTTTTTCTGTTGTATTGTCTGTCTAGCTCTTATAAATTTCCAGTTATGCAAAACTTTATTAAGATTCATGATGAATTTACAAGATATTCCATGAAATTCAAGGTGGACATTTTATTCATCATGGAATGTCACAAACATTCTATATTTTTATACAAAATGCAACAAACAATTTTATCCACCAAAGGTTGTTTCTAGTGGGAGATTTTCTTGAAAATCTTCGTTTGGCATCATTAAGCTTGACTCAAGTATGAAATTTTTTATTTTTTTTTTTTGAGTTATGCTGTTTACACACACACACACGCAGTTTAGCGATAAGAGCACTTGAGAACGCGTATTTCTGGTTAAATGTCGATATGAAATTTTTGAGTGGAGTACACTTCTTCATTAATCTGTCACCGTGACCGGTGTCAACGAGCATCTGATTCTGCGATTGATAGTGTCGTTGAAATGATTACCTTTTCATTCTCCACAGCCGTAATTTTAAGCTGATTGCTATCAGCAACTTGCATTTCACTTGTACTTAGTTTCTCGACAATTCCAAAATCATTCATTATTGAACAAAATTAATTCCCCATCTCAAGGTAGGTAAATCCAGATTCCTTAATTATTAGCAGGGCTCGGATTTTAATGACCCAAAAATGTTCGGAAAATTACCTATAAAAAGACTTAAAAACGCTTGAGAATGAAGTAATAATTACAGAAAAAATATCCCAAACTGAGATATGCATATTAATATATTAAACGTATTGTAAAGAAAACCATAAATTAATTTATACATAGGCATAACTTCTAAACAAGTAGGTAAAAGAATGAGACAATTAAGAAAATTACTTAAAAACACATTTCTTCCATGTTGTTGTTTGAAGAATCTAACAAAATTAAGAAGTTTTTTTAAGTAGTCCTACAAACCTGTAGCATTAACTTTTTGAGTTCTCAGAATGTACAAAATATACTACAAACGAAGAGAACTTCACAGTCTATGACACAAAGTTTTTCACTCAACGCGAAAGTTGGAAAACAGGCCACAAGCAACCATTTTCAGACAACAGGAATGTGATTTGTTTCCAACAACAGAGTGGAGAATGCAGTAAGTTACTCTTATGTCAAACTTTGGTAGTGAAATTTCTAATGTTTAAAAGTTATACTTGTGTAAAGTATCAATAATATGAAAATGTGTATACCATATGAATGTAAATACAATAAAATAACTAAATAAATACATAACAGGCCAGAAAATGACAAAATTATTCCTTAAAATAGAAAATGGCATAAAATTACCAAAAAATAAATATGTATTTTCACAATCTGGGACCAATGATAAAGATTTATAATCACGTTACCAATTCCTAAAATGCAATAGTTAGAAGTTGACAATAATCAGAACTCGGACTTTAATTATTATTATTCCCAAAATACTCCAGAAGTCAGGTTATATATCGCTGCCACAGAATTATGTCGAAATCGTTCTATTCATAAAATCTGCTGAGGAAGAAATTCAAGCAAGGATAAGACTTCTTTGGCTTCCTATTAGCCATTGGACATCTTATACAGGCGGCCAAATGAACTAGTTTGGGAAAGAGTTTACTTCTGAAGCCGTGATTACGACCAACAAAAGGTACATAAATTCTGGCCGGATCACAAGGAATCAGTTACCCAGCTGATCCAATTAAACCACATCTACTGTTTTAATGGATGATTAGGATGGTTACCGAAGGGCGCTGTCATAAACCATTCCTAATGCATTCTTTTGTTGCTCAAAACGAAGTGCTGCCGACCTCACTTCCGGTCTATGCGTCACTGACCCTGCCTAACAAGACTCTTCTTGGACCATACACCCCAACATAAATCAACCCTTCCCTCTTCACTAACTCGCTTAAAAGTTTCTGTTTCTTGGTTGTGATCCCCTTTGCTACGTCGCATGATCTCCGTCTACACAAGGATAATTAGGCGGTCTTTAAAATAGGCTCTTCTTATTTATTTCATCACATTAAGAAAGAGGCGCGTTAAAAGCGGGGCTGTACAAGCTGTCTCGGATAGACATTCTGCAGCAGAATAAGAGACCTGTGGCTCTGTGTTTTTGGGCGATGCTTTGATCAGTGATGTGGATGCAATATTTATAAAAGCACAACGGTTATATTAAAGACTGTAGAAAGAATAACTAAGTAGTTCGCCGGGGCTGCAGCTTTTCCCTAACCTTGTTTAGTGTTTAGCACTACGTTTTATTTTCAGTACGATGGATGAATGGACAGACGGAGCTTACAAGCCATAAGATAAGTCATATAAAGTTACAACCTAAAATTAATTGCATGCAAATCATAAAAGTACATACTCTTAAGATTACTTTTAAAATACCTAAAATTAGTAGTAGATTTAATATTATCAGCCATATATCACAGAAGATCTATTAAGTTTCGCAGAGTGATGATACATAGGAATGCTAAAATTATGCAACATATGGGTATCATAGCAAGAAAAATCAACATTTCTAAGAAAACAATCTCTGTTAATAAAAATGAACTCCAGCTATTTAAAAATATACAATTCAGAGTCAATATATTGTGGCATATGAGTGAGTATTGTCATGCCAGACACATTATTGCGTCGCATTGTCGACGGTATTATTGGGGTGATTTGTTATTTCTTTCGGCTTGTTGGAACTTCGTCTGGCATGACACTCGCCAGCTCTAGCTACTTCTTTGTGTGATCAAGCGTCACTTGTTGAGTAAATGTGCAAGGAGTAGGTCGCGTTTGTGGCCATCAATCCTTTATTTCCGGTGTGTAATGTAGGGCCACTAATTGCCTTATTCATAAACCACAGGTAATGTGTATGATGTGAAAGTTGTGTATAATTTGTAAAAAAATCCCAGGCCTTCAGCTGAATGTGACACTAAGGTCCTGGTCCTCTTGCAGTTTCTGTGCTACGTTCCCCCCATGTGCGTGTTGGGGTGATCAAAGTTTAATAATTTGCTGCGAACCTTTTGGCCATAACCCTAGCATGTAACGATATTAAAACTAATAAAATATTCCTTATATGATTCTCTGTTGTCAATATCCGCAATGCGTCATATAATAGTGTGGGGGCAATGAGTACCTTCTGAATAATGGATTCTGACCCCCAGAAATAAATATCATTGCCAGTCGAGATTATACTTTTAGTACTTGTTATAATTTTTATACATCCCATGTGTACAGCACGAAAATCTCTCATACAACGCTTGGGTCTGGGGTTCTAACATACCCAAAACTGGACATTTTAGCATAAAAATGAAATTCCTGCATTTATAACCAGCCATTTATTAAAATATTGAGAGATTGCCCTTGTGACTTCATATGAATTTACTAAAAACAATTTCTCCGTTTTGAAGACACTAATGCTCTCCAGGGAATGGAAATCATACAGTAGACAAACTAGCTGCTAGAGATCACATTGATAAAATTGCACAAATGCATAAATGTATTCTGAGTGCTCAAACAATGCTTCTAGCAATACTTTTCAGACAGAAATTTAATGTATGTATTTGTGACCCCCAGGACTGAAAGGAATATGCAAATCAAGTAATTAGAAATTGGAAAGACAATCTGATCTGGACTATACACATGCACATTACATTCACATGGCTTTCTCCAACCCACTTCCACAAACTATTCCTACAAAACTTATATTTGTATCTCATTCATGTTAATCGAAATAAAAGTTTGGAGAAATGCATTTATTGTACATTTCATTGTGAATGCAAGAGGGATACAGTTGGCTCAAGCGACAGTCAAATGTTTAAAACGCGGGTCGTGTGATAGCTTTGAAACTTAATGCTCTTTCCATGTCCACGAGTAAGAAACCAGTAGCGACTAAGCACTTAAAAAAGTATAAAGTATTTCAAAACACTAACTAATAACAAAGAATATCTCGAAAATAATTTTGCCTCAAAACATCGACGTGCGTTTTAACCAGATCTACATTGTTTGAGCATTTAGTATTTGTCTCTGTCTTTGGTTTACCAGCTAATTATACAAAATTATTAAAAACTAATTTTAGATGAGGAGGCCTTTACTGGTTAATCACAAATATTTTCATACATACATTTTATCTGTCATATCATTGTCATCATTAACATAGTTTCAAAATGTTTAGATTGCCTGAGATGGCGTGAGATTAGGTAATCCTCATATTCACAAGATTCGCCCTTTTCCCCTGAATATTCACGTAAGGATCTTCTATATTATGCGTATGTAAGCTGTGCAGCATTCATGTTGTTTATTACGAGACCAACGAAAAGGCACAAAAATTTGAAATTTTCTCTACTATGGTTATCGAAAAATTACTCGACTATTTCGATAATTCTTTTGGTGCTAAAATACCTACACTTGTTTACAAGCTATACAACATTTCTAAAACTTGGATGAGTGTTGAGGAGTTTAAGGAAATCATAAATATAAAATTCCGCACTGTTCTATACTAATTTTTGTGAACATTATCGGAGTTTTCGTTCGTTATTAGGAACATCATAGGGACTTTACAAAATTGCAGTTCTAAGGGGAAACGGGGGGCTTATAATTAAACATTCCTACAGTAATTTCACAAAGAATACTTTGGAAGATAAGCCAAATTAATTAAATAATCATACGAGGTTAATAAAGCCATCCATGTAGCAGACCTGAGTGCAAAATTTCCAATATTAGGCTCACAACTCGATCTTAAATTTACCTTCTAGTATAAGTTAAGGGAAGAAGTTAAGCCCTATCCCGCCAATGTTAAATTTGCTATCTTCATGACCAATTACCTCAAAAATGATTTAATAAATCGAAATGGTCATGCCTTCTAAGCTCACTGTTCTACTTTTATTCGACGTTGTGATTTATCAAAGAATACAGAATGATTGCCTTAGTTATAAAATGTTTGATTGAAATTTATCAGAAATATTATTTTCAAAAAATAACCAACCGGCTTATTAAACCAAAGCAGATCCACAGACAAACTAAGATGCTGTTTTTATCATCCTAAAATTGCATTTAGCCACCTTCAACATGACGCAGCCACACTATGTCCTCCAACAATGAAGCAATATTTTTGCCTCACGGTTGTTGCTTTTCTCCTCTGCTCCCAGTTGGTTCTTTTTTTGCCACGGCTGCTCCAGTATGAGATCTTAATTTTAGGGTCTGCGTGGGTGTGTACAGAGAAACACGAACGCTGTCTTAGAACACATTTATTCAATATTTAAAATAATACTGCGGTTTGCCGATCACTTGTAAATGCATACGATGATACTTTGTCTTTACCAAGACCAAAGAATATTAACTATAGCTAAGCGTTCTTACCCTCTAGCATGTTCGCCACCCTTCTTCTCCACACGACGAGAATGTCATCCCGCTCTCACCAAGCACTCAGGACAGACTGAATTTCACCACCGCGCTACAAAGAGGAAAAACTTCTAACTTCCCCTCTCTCCCCTTAAACATTCTCCTCAAACTTAGCGTCATGAAGCTTCTAATGACCTTCACATCCCGGCCAGTGCAGCTGCACCCAATAAATCCAAGAGAAACTGACTTCAGATATTTTACCCTTTATACCTGGGGCTGGTCCCTAATTAACAAAACTGTGCCTGTCTGGTCTTTCTGTCGCTTTTACAGTCAACAATTTTCACAATGCTTCTCCTTTTTATACATACACTGATTTTAAATTGGATCGGTGTGCATCTCCTCTCACATTTCAATTTTAATAATGTAGAAGCCCCAAACGGTTGAGGAATAAACCCAGGAATGTGTAAGTGCATTTATATTATGAATTTTGCACAGTGAAATCCACGCCTTCCTCTTAAACTCCAAACCACGTTTCGGTCTCTCTCAGCCAGGTGAGTATACGTCCCCTCAATGTACGTGTAGGGTACTAAAAATTAATTTAATTTTTCATGTAAACCTTTAGGCCTCTACTCAGCTGTAACAATATCATTCACAGAAGAAGCTGTCCAAAGTAAAAATGGAGGAAAAACAACATATATCTGCAAAACCATTTTGTGGGTACATACGGTAACTGCCACATTTATAAGCGATAGCAATTTTCAGAGCAAAATCTTCTCTAAAAGAGGAGCTAATTCCCCCTCTGCCGAAGAGTCTATGAGTTATGAGTTTTTCTATGAAAAGTTACCGAATGTATAATACAAAATAGCAGATTTGGTACCTTTTTAAAAATATATTTGAAATAGGAATATTTCTGTAATAATAAAATTCATGTGAAATTAATGAGGAAATTCCAGTTTGTAAGACTGCGCAAAAAATTTAAATTATATAATTTTTTAGCAAATCTCCTTTTAATTACAGCATTAAGAAGAGTTGCCGAATGTAACACTCTGCGCTGCAGATGAAAACAGTTGAAGTGAGGCAATGCCGTTATTAACATTTTCCTCAATGAACAACGTCAGGTGCCCCCCCATCTCCTCATAATCGCCTGCAGCACTGTCGGCTTCATTGACTCAAGTCCTCGCCGTGACCAATTCTACGTTTTATTCCGCTACCGCAACAGCGTTTACTTTCTTGCGAAGTGCTTGGCATCACCTTTGTGTGTGAGTCTGGCGTGGAAAATAAAATGTTCCCTAAAAGGTACGGTTGCAGCGTAGCCAAATTAGGATCCAGGACCACAATACCACAGGCTACGTAATTATGCTGAGGGGCGTAACACAGGCTTCCTCTATACCATGCAATTCTTTACTGCTTCTTTCGCAGTCGCTTCGATGTTACCCCCGAGCAGAAATGGGATTGTCCACAAAGTAGTAAAACGTTTCACGCTGAATAGAGAAGACGACAATGTGATTCTCAACGTTTCATTGCTCTTCAAGCAATTTTCCAAGAGTTAAACGGCGATGTGGGAGCAAAGAAGAAATAGGCCCTACCTTAGACGTTCAATTATACTCCATTTCATTACGACGTCATTACTTTCACCACTTTACACATTCAAACATTACAGTTGCATTTCAATTCTGTTTTATTTTCTCTACCGCTTACCCGTATTAGGTAGAGGAAGTATTGTATTCAACCTAAATATTTTAACATTTCACTGGAAATACCCATTACGAGATCCTCTGGGTTTCTAAACATCATATAGACTGAAACTGGTAATCGAGGTTGTTAAGGCACGAACGAGAACAGGAGATCTGCGGTTCAAATCCCGCCAGAACAATCTCCCTGAGTGAGGTTTCTTCTGGGTTTTCGTCAGTCCTCATAACTGCAAATGCCGGGAAAGTATCATAAACTTAGGTCTGGATCGTTTCCGTTCCAAATTTCCTTGCCCAATTATCATTTCATTACATATATCATCAGTGTTCATGGCCTGAGGTGCCGTATAAAGTAAGAACGGGCGTTAAACACCACTAAAAAAGTTTAAACTTCATAACTGAATATCGAAAATTCAGATAAACACCAAATTTGGTATTTATGTTCAGTATCTTCAAAATATGACATGACGATTCTTAGGAAAATCCCCAACCTAAAGTATCCTACACATACAGCATTTGTAGTTAGTTTACATTTTTTTAAAACATGGCCGCAGCAATTTTGATAAAATACCTTACGTTGGTATGTATAACGTAACATTGGTTACGTTACGATGTACATAACCAATATAATGTCTATAAAATATTGGATGGCAATTTTGCAAGAAGAAAGTTTATATATTGGATTTGTCTGAGTACCATGTAGAGTGCTCTTCATTTGGAGTGCATTTTGCATAATTTTGTAATGTTAGACCATAAAAGCTTACTCAACGAAAAATGTAGATCTCCTTAAAGCACACACTTTGTCGAATACATTTTTTGTGGCGTTAACATTTCGATGCATTCGTTTCTCATTGTTTGACTTCTACAATACTTCATATTTTCCGAAGTGTTTGGTTTTGTTTCTTTGATATTGCGCAAAAAGTATACAATTTCAAGGCCAGCATATAGAAACACACTTTTTTAAACTTTGACTACCGCTTCAGCCTCCAGCATCCCTCAAAATGCAACCATTTCTGCAAACACTCATTTGGTGTAACGAAAATTGAATGAAAAATGAAATAGTTTGTGGAAAAGAGAAAACATTAAAGACCATGGCTAGAGAATGTCATGAGAATGCAACACAACAGGCAGTTTTACTTTCTCTACTACACAAACTAAGTAGAGGAAGTGTAATTCACCCATATTAACTTTAGATTTCACTGGAAATACATGTTTTGAGATCTTCTAAACCACAAAAACAACACATTTTAGAAAATTGTCACCCGTTTGTTGTGTGTGTGTGTGTGTGCGAGCGCGTGTGTGTGTTACTTTGGAAATATGTCATGGTGCATCGTCAGACTTTCTCAGTACGTCATTTGATGGACGTCTTGGAAGTCTGCAATTCGTATTTTTTTCTTTCCATCATAAGAGATAACATAGTTGCTAACGACTAAACATATTTGAATGTTGTTTCCGCATTTTATATATAACGATAATGTATGAATTTTTCATGGGTAGAGAAACTCACGTGAGTGAGAGAAATTAATATTATTCCAGTTGAGATGTTACAACAATCGTAGCACGTTATACATTGTAGGCTGACAGATGTCGCAGAATTAAAGGTATTACCTGGACATAATTTTCAAGAAATTAAATGTTTTCCTATGTAATAAAATTGCGTATTATTGGAATTAATCTTCTATATTTGTTCATTTACATAAGTAATATAATTAGTAGTTATGATACAATATGATTTAGAAAATAAACTACGCAAATTCCAGAAGATCTTGATGCAAATTATTAATATAAATCTTAAAAAATAAGTACTAGAGTGCCAAAATTAAAGTTTTACAAGGTCATGTCTACACTTGCAAAGCTCTATGGACATTAACTAAGAAACAAGAAAGTAAAATACAGGTTTCAGAAATTAATTTTTAAGGCGAGTTAAAATATGCACAAAATGAGATTACATAAAAATAATGTCATTAAGATACTTTATTAAGAACCACCCATGTCAAGAAACAAAACATGAGTTACGCTGCTATATGTTACTGCAGGGGCAGAACTGTATGCTAAAAATCAAATATTCTCAAAATCAGGGGTTACCGTTACAGAATATTTATTCTTTAACATATTGTTCTGCTCTGGAGTAATAGATGGCAGTACACTTCGTGTTTTGTAACTTCTTGACATAGGTGATTCTTGATAATCTTCAATTGCATATTTTTAAAATGAACGAGAAACCTAAAGAAGTTAATCGAAAGTGGAAGAAACACGTAGAAAGTATGTCAGATACAAGATTACCGATACAGTCGGTAGAAAAAGGCAGAAAGAGATGGCTGAAGAATCTTTGAAGACGAATAGGACAATGTAGTAGAAGAAGAAGGAAAAGAAGAAGATGGATTACGTTTAAAACTCAATTTAAAATTTGGTTTTATTGAATCACACTACATGTTGGTGGAGAAGTCGTATTTAGGTAAGTGATTTAATTTTCTAATTCAGCAGTGTTTTTGTTTTAGATCATCTAGAGAAATTAGTTAACTACCACACAAATAGTTGTATGAAGTTTCTAGGAAGATATCCAAATCGGTTTGTTTGAAAGATACACACTGAACTTTTCCTGATACGTCTGCCGAAGATCTGGTTTGCTTAATAAAAGGCCCTTGCCCTTGCATTTAATGGGATTCAATGGACCAGTCGTAATTGCAGTCCATAGCCGCAGTGATGCAAGCAAAAATCACTAGCTTGGAGGCAGAAACTAAAGCGATGTGAGAATCTGGACGTGATCTGGAGCTGTTATTTATTTCCACCGCTCCGAACTGACGTTTCTACGTTTAATTCGGACTGAAACGTATTCTTGTAGGTATACAGTTCTCCAACAGTGCAGAAGTGACATGCTACAAGAGGTCGTTAATCTAGCGGCCCATCTGTTTCATGCCAGCAAATATACCTACCTTCTGCTGATTGTGAAGTTGGTCCACAGCGTGACGGACTCCTAAATTGTTCCGACATATTCTACTCTCCCAGACTTGGAATATAAAAGGTATAGATAATGGAGTAGATACAACAGAAAGTGAATTAAACCTTCAGTGCTGTCACTTAATAAACTGTTAGAATGTCGGAAGATCCTATTGATGCTGAATTTGGACTGAGGATTTTGACAAACTGCAGGGGAGTTAAGAAAAGCGCTTCTTTTTCTTCTAATTTTATGGTTTAGAAAATATTTCTAAGATGACAGCAGCTGCATTTGACTGAATATGTAAGTTTACTGAATAAATAACAATCAACCAAGGAGTTTGTCAAGACTGCAATCTGCATAGTTTATTTAGTTTATAATGCAAATGAAAAAATCAGAGAAAGTGAAAACAGGAGCAGAAAGAGTCGCTCAATCCACTAGATCGCATTTTTCTCCCACGTAAGGTTTCCGCGTTTATCTACCATTTATCTACCACTAGTCCATAATCATATTTTTCTACAACTGATAGAGTCATACAGGAATATTGACTCTGTACAAACATTACGTTATAATATATTACAGCGAGCGATGTTCATCTGAAAACGACTAGGATTAAACGTATGCAAAGCCCGGCACGTTTTTATAAACTTATCTCAATCCCACATCTCTCACGGCTGTGTCATCACTCATATTTATGCAGCCATAAGCCTTCAATCACGAACTAAAAGCTCCTATATACCTTAACAAAAGATGTTGTCTCTCCCCCTCTGCATTCTAGACTCCATTCTAATTCCTCCCTTTTTGGAAACTTCCCGTCTTGCGTACGTGTAAATCTCTTAAGTAGCAGGATTAATTTTGTAGTTTTTAACTTTAACTGCTCCCCAAAGCATAAAACTGGGTAGCGTTTGAGAATTGCGCTATCCCAAAGCTCTTTATTATCGTTATGTAAACTTCAAACCATTGAATGTACGTAGTTTGTTTCCTTGTACCAACATGCAACACGGCTAGAAGGATCCAGAAATCTCATCTTGATTGTTGCGATCATTAGCAGATAACATTGCATTTAGTTTTGTTATTGCTAAACGCAATGTACTTGTATCAAATATCTAACGCGCCATACTCGCAAGAATTTCTCTGTCCATCTCAACTCCACCTAATTGCGTATACATTAATAGCAGACACGCGGCGTTGCAGGAAACTTGGACGATTTTGGTATAACATCACTTTCGCAAATATGTATTAATTTACACTTAAACGAATATATACAATTACAGTATTGCTGATATCAGTTATTTTAATTTGATCACCTCATCTTTATTCAGCAAAATTTCTCATTCGTACTGAAAATCCTCCAAATTGCCTCTCAACGAAAATGTTTCATCGTATCCCCAATTTCGCATTACCAAACCTAAAATAATGGAGAGCAACACTAGGGAGCAAAGTAATATTTTTTTATTGCTGATAAAATAAACCCATTGGTGTTGAATATTCTTAAAATTGCCCCATGCCGAACATTTGCAAACGTTATATTTTTATTTAGCAGAAGTATTAAGCATACAGACGCAGTCGTACTGAGAATCCTCAAAATTTTGTCCCGCCGAACGTGTTTCATCCCTTGTTCCGTTGGGGTGATTTCTTGTAATACAATCCCCACAGTATTTTTGCTCGCCCTTAAGAATGTGTGTGCCAATTTGGCCGAAATCCGTGCAAGGGTTTAGGAACCTATAAGGAATATACATACACAGACTTTGATCAATTTCACTGTCACTTCACTAAGTTCTCACTGCCGCTTTACTAATGTGATCTAGTTCAATTTTCACAGTCAGTTCACTTAGTTCTCATTGTCCCTTCACTAATGTGATCTAGTTCGATTCCTCCTAACACTTCACTTTCCTTCACGACGTAGCGCATAATGAAATACGCGCGAAGCAGCCTCTTCTTCCGATGGCTTACTCACTGGTGAGTCGAACACAACACGTCTCTAATCTCTCGCAGTAGCAGCACTCGCTGTACGTCACAACTGTCGTTACAATCACACACGTAGAACCGCCCTTGATGTCATCAGAAACGCACTCACCAACTCACTAAATGGCCCACTCGCGAGAAGCTCGCTTATATGTCATCGGAATGTTTCACTTAATTCTTGAATGTTCGAGATTCGAGGAGAAGAGAGACTTCCAGAAGATTCTGTTTTTATAGCGTTTCTGGTATTTACGCTAGGCACCATTTATCTCTCCTATTTCTTACCCAGCCGCTCGGCGTCAGCCAATTGACCATTCGGCACGTAACTGCCTCACAATGAATAAATAAATATATAGCATAGATAAATACATATATACGTATATGTAGGCAGGGAGGGAGAGAACACCCATAAGTTACTAATGAACCTGTACGGAAATAAAAGACTCGCGCAGTTACTTTTATAGATCCCGCATGGCAGTTGAATTTGGGAAACCCCAGATATGTAACAACGAATATTTCGAAAACATATAATGCTAAGAAGAAGTAATTTTGACTCGCGGCACCCGCCCACACTAACCATGGATTTTTCGTGATTTCTCCGGGTCGGTAGGCGAATGCCGGGGTGTTTCCGTTCTACCACAACTTCCCTGTCCCTCATTTCCTGTATCGATTCCTCATCGACTGTTCTGAATTGAAGGATCAGGTGACGGTGTTCAGTGTTGCGGCTGAGCGATGGAGGAGCTCTTTGTAGCGGTTTCTTCCTGGCGTCGGTCGGACGCTCAGCTAGGTCCCGCCTTCGGGTGCTCTCGTGCGGACGTTCCTTCGGGGGACCTCCGGGGGATAAGGCGCTTGTGGATGGGCTTGAGTGGCGTCCGATGCGTACGAACTGGAAACGTTAGGGACCCCGTCCATACTTGCACCCGTCGTCACCCCAATCTGTCGCCCTTCGGGTCTCTCCCCTTAAATCTCCCTCCGGAAGCACAAAGAGTCCATTGACCTACGTTCGGTGCTCTGCCCTGGTTATGGGGGCTCCTCGTAGTCTGTACGTTTAAATTTACATATAACGACAAATTTCACTTACTGGTGAGAGATGAAAGAGGAGGAGTAATGAAAACGTTAATTAGAATGGATGGAAGGCCCTACTTCGCAAAGACCTTTCCCTATATTAATAGTTTACGAGCTAGTATGCTCAGTGGAACATAAGTTATATCGGCATCTTTGTGCATTCAAGTGCACTTGTGAATTTATAATGGTCGAGGAAGACCAGTGACTTGATTAACTGTTTGAAAATGTATTTATTATTGCTTTCATTAGAGTACTTAAAGTTTGGTGCATTTGCTAATTTTACCGCGTAAATGCAAATAGCTGTCATACCTGGCTTTACACGGATTAATTCTGTAACTACCAAGTTACAGTGTTTGAAAGACGTAAGTAGGCTATTATTTTCCTGAGAATAAAACGTAAGGGATTGTAAACGTCATTATGAATAACATCTTTAAGATAACCGGCAATTTTCGCCGAGTCTTAATGCTATAAGTAAAAACCTTTGTGTCCCGATTGGCCAAGTGATGTAGCTTTAAATACTGGGGTAGTTTCTGGAAGTTATAACGTACCTATGATTTTTACTTTCTCTACTACTGTAGTAAGAGGGAAAGTATCTTATTCCATCCAAAAATTCACTGCCGAGATTTCGCGGAATTACATGTTTTGAGAGCCCCTGAATCCCAAAAAAAAATAAAAAAAAAAAAAAAAAAGATCCGCGTGTGTGTCTGTCTAGCTGTCTGTGTGTGAAGAGTATAATTCAAAAACGAAAAGTCAGATAAACATCAAATTTGGTATTTAGATTCAATATCTTTTAAAAATGCGACAGGAATATTTTCAAGAAAATAGGGGGGAAGAGATGGGGGGATCTCAGACTGCCCTTTACATAGAAGATTTTTCAAAGTTTTTGATTTTCTAAAAAAATTACGGTAACGATTTTGATTAAAATACCATATTAAAGATATATACATTACAAATAAAATGTATATCTTGAATTTTCTGGGAATGGCCTGTGAAGTCCACTTCATTTGGAAGAAATTATGTGTAATCTTATGTACCTGGTATACGTTAAGCGATAGACGAAAACGCATTCCTTAAAAAATGTAGATCTCTTTAAAACATTATTTCTTTCAAATAAAGTTTTGTAGCATCAGCCATTTCCGAGATATCGGTTATTAATGGATCGACTTGTTCAATACTTTTTTCATTCTTTTTAAGTCATTCTTTTCGTTGTTTCTCACTTTTGCATGGAAACAGTATGGAATTTTAAGGCCAACATATAGCATCCAGTTCTTAAACATTTGACTATCGCTGTTCCTTTGCACGTATCCATAACGAAATGTGTAATGTAGCTATTTCTGCAAATGATTATTTAGATTTGAGGCTATAATATCCTATCGTTTACCTTTGGAGCAAGCTACGTCGTCTGGACGGGATGGCTGGGCTCCTCAGAGTTTCTGGTTCGATGCGTGTCTATTTCGAAGATCTTCCGGTGTGATACGGCTTCTGCTTCAGCTGCTAATCTTCGTCAAATTATTTTTGGGTTTGCGATTTATAGGTTTGCCTGCGCTGGGTTCTTTCTCAGGGTATACACAAGGATATATGCAAGGGGATCTGGAATCCTGGACAATACAACTGGATCACTGAATAAGTTTAGAATACGACCACGTATACCTTTTGTAATTAACACTTGTTCAGTTTTCATGTAAGGTATCACTCTTTTACATTATCTGAATATAAAATGCCACTTTATTGTTAAGTGCTGCTGTTATAATATTCCTGGCATAGTAAGCTTTATCCTTTGTGTCTCGCGCCACTATCACTTCATTGACGCATGCGCAATTTTCTAATTTAATAAACTTCATTTAATGACATATAACGTGTGATCTAATTCAACAGCTCGCGGAAGTAGTTATAATTTAGCCGGAATAATAGCATCGGCGCTTACTAAGTCTGCGAAATCAATGCGCGCGAATTCTTCTCGCTGACAAACGCGGATTCTAAGTGGTTCACATGACGAGACTGGCGTACTGTTGAGTAACTCTGGCATTATTTATAATAAGTTGCCCACTCTTGGAACAAACGTAATTTATTTTCCTATTGGTTATCATTTAGCGCTGTTGGTAGTGCCTGTCTCCAGTGACATCAGTTTATACTTCTGATTGGCTTAAATGCTCAAACATGTGTCTATATACATGACGCAATCCGGTACTCTTCTGTTTTTTCTCGAAATGCCGTCTCCTTCGCCGCCTATTATACCTTCTCTAACCATAACAATAGACAAAAGACCTTTCCCCTAGGCTTAAATACAACAAGACATACGAACTGCTGCATCGAAAAAACACACTGCTGCTGCTCCTCTCCCAAGACACGTTTTTAAGGACACTTGGAAAAGGATCGCAGGATATTTTTACGCTCTTTTCAATTGGGAGAAATCTAGTTTTCACTATAATTACACCAACTAGAGCAATGAACTTTTTACTGCTTATTAAAGAGGGTTTTCTGAGTATATTGATATCAAGATTCTTTCAGCTAGCTGTAAACCTTTTAATTATAATATCGTAAAATAATTTACAATCAAATTTTACTTTCATTCATAGGCACGCTTTTCCTTGAAAATAAAGTTCAGAACACCGCCAATATTTTATTTTGAGTTTTTATAAGTAGCTTAAGATAGCCGGTTACCTATTTGTCCATTTGAGGACTAATTTAATTTTTTTAAAATGCTCACAAGAAAATAACTTTTTGATATAACTTTTTATATTATAATTTTTTTCGTGTAAACCATGTAATTTAGGACACTTTAACCTACTAAATGCAGCTAAACATTGCGTACAACCACAAAATATTTCAAACTTCTACTTAAATATATTTTGAGAAAATGTACCTGAAGTTTAAAAAATCAAATTTCGGAAGAAAAAAAAAGGTGAACATATTGTTAATACCAATACACTATAACATCTCTGAACCATGAGAGTCCTTTAAAGGTCCAAATAACAACAAAACTACTTAGGTATATTGGCATGTTCCTTATACCATTTATAATCGATTACAACAACAAAACTAAATGTTTTGAACCCAAATCTACACCAAGTGTTCTTAAGACACCCTATCTTAGAAAACCAGGAACATTTTAACATTGGCGATATTTATCATTGCAAAAATTAACAATATTTCTATTCTTAGAACAATAAGTTATTATATGAGCGTTTGTGTATAGACCGCGTGAGTCTTCTCATCCTGCGGATTGGTAACTAGGTAATCATTAATTTTATAGACGATGAGAAATGTAGGTGCTGTCACCGCATTCACCAGTCCGCTGATTGGGGCTACGGTGGTGCTCGTTGTTAATGTGCTCTAGTAGCGTATGGTTAACATGCTGGAAAGTCATGGTGAGGGTTGGAAGTTCAAATCGGAAGTTCAAAAGAAGATTTTTATTCATTTCTTACATTTATTCATGATGTTCATTAAAGCATATTCTAACAAGTAACAATTTGTATTTTAATGAAATTCACATAATCAAACTAATTAAGTGAAACGACACTTCCAAGCCAAACCATCAATTCTCGTTAAATTTATTAAACATAAAAAGTACCTTCAAGTGGCAGTATTTGAACCTGGGACCTTCACCACTGTAGGCCAACGCGCACACTGTTGCACTACGATTGCAAGTCACTGCACGCACAGCTGTGTAAAGCAATCATTTCAGCCGAAATTGATACGACATGATGCAGTGTGGACAGTGTTTACGGCATAGCTTGTACAACGCAGGGGCTGCATAACTTCTCAATCTGCAGGCTGAGAAGACTCACCCGGTATATATATATATCATATCATATATATCATATCATATATATATCACATTTTATTTATTTTGGGTCGCTTTAACAGCATGGTCATGTGGAGACCTTTTAACTTTACATGATAGGGAATATAACAGTTAAATGTTCTTACAAACATCAAAGTCTTTTTTATTGTTTGGTAGTAATTAAGAGGACTTGGTAGCTCACTGACAGCCTAAAGTCTCCATCTGATGTATTTTGGACCTTGCAGCAGAATGAGTTGAATAGTTAGCGTTGTATTGCAGTTCTCACATTTTGGTGGTGGTTCTTTATTAAGGATGAATGAGTATGTCAGTTTGTAGCGACCAGTTCTGATGCAAGTAACTATTATTTGTTCCCGATCAATTGTTGGAAGAGGTTCAAAGAATTCGGTGGATCCAGCGTGGACATCTAGCAGTTTGCTGTGGTTTGTTGACTGTAAGTTCTACCATTTTTCTATAAGACTGTATAATCCTTTAGTGTCGCTAACATCATGGTGTTTTGAAGGTATTCCGTGGTCACTGATAAGGTGGCTTCCTTTACAGCTTTATCAGGCTATTTTATTTTCTTTAATACCCACATGTGAGGGTATCCAAGTGAGGTACTTGTTTCCCAGAGTGCTGAACGGTAGAATATAAGCAAAGTAGGTATATTACTTTTTAAAGGCGACTTAGGACTTAGATTCTTGGTAGGAAGAATTCTAAATGTGAATCAGTGTAAGTTATTTGTTTGATTGCATTTTAAACGCTGTACTGCATTTTTCCTTAATTGCAAAAGCTTCACAGGAGAAAAATGAAAAATATTGTGGTAATATGTATAGCATGGTGTGAGTAGAATATATCACTGCCCAGCCGCGCCTTCAAGTGCTGCTGAGCCATCCATGAAGATACCTACAGCGTTTTGTGGCTGTCTCGTAGAGCGTTGTACATTTGTTTTCAGATGAAATTAGGTGTTTGAGGTTTTGTTTTATTATAAAATTCAATTTCGATTCCTGGCACGGAAGGTGGCAGGGAGGTATGTTCGTTTCGAGATGGCGGGAATGGATTTTAGACATTTTAAAATGTATTTAATTGCAGTACGCCTTAATTCTGGTGTGAAAAGGATGTATGCTACATTGTTTAAGGATTTCAGTGAGGAGCTAGTTGGAAACATGTAACGATATACTGCATTAGATGGAATGAAGCAACCTTCATGCCATAGGAGAGACTAAAAATCTTCCCGCGGGTAGAGAGAGAGAGAGAGAGAGAGAGAGAGAGAGAGAGAGGTGGTTCACTTGTTTCTATCTCGAGGCTAGTTACTGGATCAGTAATGTATGAGTAGGTAGATACCAAGAGCTAGTCTTAGGGCAGTAGAGTGTATTTGTCGGATCCTATAGTGTAGTTATACAACATTTTGACCGGATGGATTAAACAGGAGTTAAACTGAAGCAGGGGTAATTTCTGGGAGATGTAGGGTAGTTAATAATTTTCGTTGAGTGTGCAACACTTTGTATTAATAATTTCATAGAGTGTTGATTTGAATATAAAGATGGCGAAACATTTTTGTAGGTGAAGCCTAGTTTACTTTTGCAAGATTCTAAAACTAAATTATATCAGTTTTTGTCAAAAAAAGGAAATACTCCTATATAACAATGTTTAGAGGGAAATCTCATACAGACATGATATGCAATTCCCGCTCGTTAAATATCTGCCATGTTCGCAATAATGACCAAGAATATTCTAGATATTCATATTCACATTCACATTCAAACCTCAAAATTTTAAATTTGTATAGTACATGCCCATCTGAAAGAACAATACTTTTCCATGATGAAAGCCAAAATTGGTTGAGTGGTTTTGAGACTACCCTACACATACAAATAAATTTTCTCTCTTTATACTATAAGTACAGACGAGGGATAACACTTTTTGTGTCTAAAGTGCAGAGCGAATAAAGAGGCCAACCTAGGAGGGTGCGATAAAAATCACGAACGGATGGTAAACCGTAGGTGATGTGCGTAGCTTCCAGTGAAAAGCACTGGTAGTAGGAATTCCATCAACGTTGACATTCAGGAGAGCTTCATGGATCTCATCTCTCGATGAAAAATAAAGAGCTGAGGGCTAGAAGAGGAGTGAAACTTTATTGTATACCTTCAGGCATCTCTTTCACCCCACAATATGGTATTCATTTTCACATAAGACTGAAAATCCTCGAGAACGTTGCAGTCCCTCTACAAGTATAAATCAATAAGGCAAAGCACACTGTTGTCACGTACCTCCGTGCAGTAAAATGGAACACAAATCTGTTTCCTTTATCACTTTAGGTGTTTAGATTTTAGCTCCCCCTCCCAGTATTTTGATAGACTACCTGGTGTTTTCAGTGAATATTCTTTTCATATGCCAAGAATTTTATATTCACCATTCCAATTTTAAGAAGGGATTCGATTTCGACCAATTATAGCCAACTGTTAGTTTAAAATCGTCGACTATACTCAGAATTTATTTTAAAATCTCAACTTCCACCAATTGGAATCTGCCATGATCCAAACATATTAACAGAAGTAGGTATATAAATACAGAATTGAAATTATAAAAACTAAAATCTAACTAAAAGATTTAAACTTTAAGACAACACTTAAAAATAATTATATTTTGAAAAAATATGATCTGATGTATTCACATGACTTTCTCTACTCACCCTTTTATAAACTTTTCTTACATAAACTCATTATTCTAGCTACATCATGCTAATCCATAATTATTTATGCATTAACGTACACATGATGGCATGTACCTATTTCCGCATACAATACAGTAGATAGAATGCTAGATTTTTAACAGTGTGTCGCCCTGCGATGATTTGGAAATTCCATGCTCTTTGTATGACCACGCGAAAAAAGAAAAGAATAGCGATTTCCAGTTGGGAAAAGCATTGAAAATTCAAACCAATATCAAGGAATGTCTTGCAAATGGTTAATTTAACAAAAACATGATTTTTCATACATTGTGTGCTTTAACGAGATCTACATTTTTTTTTGTGTAGTAAGATTTTGACTCTTACCAATTATGCAAAAGTAATTTGGAATGAAGGGAACTTCTGAGGCTATTCACAGAAAATTCGAGATATTCATTTCATTTGTCATGAAAATATCTTAAATATGTGGTGTTTTAATCAAAATCGTTAGAACCATTTTTGAGAAAACCAGAATTTTCGAAAAATGTTTCATGTAAAGGGTAGTTTGGGGTGCGGGTATTTTCTTGTAAATCTTCGTGCCACATCCTTGGAGGATGCTGAACTTAAATACCAAATTTAGTATTTAACCGACTTTTCGTTTTTGAGTCATGCTGTCCACAGACACACACACACACACACACTCACGCGGAATTTTTCCAAAACTGGTTCATTTTCGATTCAGGGATTCTCAAAACAAGATTTCCGGTGAAATTTCGGTATCGAATGTTTGGGTGGAATACAATATTTCCTCTACTTCACTTCATATCATATGATATTCATTTTATTAATTTTATTTACATAACTTACATTATTGTGAGGCAGTATTTTTAACACTTGAATAACTTCAATTGTATTATATAATATGTAAATTCAATAACCCCCGCCTTGAAGCAATATGTATGTAATAATTTGTAAAATGTATGTAACAGTCATTGCATATGCTTATATTATTGTAAACATGTTCAATAATGTTATGTGAATGCATTACGTAATTTAATAATGTAAGAGCTGTGAGAAAAAGGTCAAAAGTTGCTAACAAAGACGCAACAATGAGGTAACCTTGAGGAAATAATGAGTAAGAATGTTTAATAATGCTACTGGTCATTATTGGATCAACAATAATATAATTTTAGTGACAGTTTATAAAATAGCCAATCAACGACGACAAAGCTTTAGTTAAATGCAGGTATTCTATTGGACTAAGATTAGCCAATCAGAGATTTGAAATACAAAATTTTACGGGTTTGAACGGTTGAAATCTTTCAGTTGCTGGCAGATCTTGGTGGTGACCGAATGGAAGATGTGTTCTCTAAAGAAATATTACGTATTCGTGTGAATCGTAAAATTAAATATACGCGTTAACAAAGTACAAGTTTTAAATTAAAGAATCTCACATCTCTTAATATCAGTGTAGTGCTATTTAATTTGTGCCAAGGATTAACAAAAAGAAGTGAATTTAAACTTAAAATCTGTGTAAGCCTACATTCTTGTCGCACCACGCCCTGCTTAAGAAAAACATGTCTCTAAAGTAATACTGACGCAGCCGAGGCAAACATAAACATAAATAGTTAAAGAAGCAGTTTAATAACAAAGTTAATTAATATTTTTTAAACTTGAAGCGTAACAACAACAAAAAATACAACATCTTCAAAATCGGCTTCACATACGTAGTAGCATTTTACGTAAACTACTTCTTCAAATTGGCTACCAAGCGTGGGGCTAATATCAAAAACATTAATAATCTACTTTCTCAATTGATAAATAATACTCATTTAAGATCCTAAACCTTTGTAAATTAGGTTCCTCATACCTTAAGCCCTAATATTATGGGTAAGTGCATAGACAAAGTAATGTGTATGTAAGTAGTATGAGTCGTGTTATTAAAGCAAGTACCGCTTTAATATTTTACCGCATCAGCGCGCAATCGTGTTTTTGAGAATGCGCAAGCACTTGATCCATTCATTAGGAAGCCAGATGTAGCAATGAGCGTTTCGAAACGCTCAAAACAGTGGAATACCTCCGACTGTGAAGTCAAATCAGTGATTCGCTTTTGAATGTTACGCCAGAAAACATTCATCGCCAATTGTGCGAGGTTTATGGGGAAACAATAATGAGTGACAATGCCCGGCCACACGCAGCCAAACAAACTCAAGGTCTAATTGCATCATTTGGTTGGGAACAATTCGACTACCCTCCCTAAAGTCCGGATTTGGCACCGAACGATTTTCACCTGTTTCTTCATCTGAAGAAATTCCTTGGTGGGAAACATTTCAACTATGATGATGTTGTGAAACAAGAAGTGCAGACTTGGCTTTCATCACAGGCAATTTTCTTTGACGAAGGCACAAAAACTGGTTTTCCATTACAATTGCCTGACTATGCGCAGAAGTGGTGTAAAGTGTAAGGTAATAATGAATGATAATAAAGCATCTTGGAAATAATGTTGTTTTTTAATAACATTATCGGTACTTACTTTAAAAACATGCCTCGTATATGCACAAGGAAACGAAGTTATACAACGCAAATGGTTCCTCAATATAACTAATGACATTTTATAAAAAAAACACATAAGGACCATTGATTTTATAAAATTTGCACGTTCTGCAAAATGTTGCAAAAGCTTAGGATGGTTTTAATTAATACAACAATGGCTAGATGCTAGATGGGCAGAAGTAACGTATTGCTGTACCATTAATAGCACAATTTTACTTTCTCTGACATCTACGATTTCTTTTAAGGAACAAGGAGGATACAGGGTGTGTTAAACTCACATGGTTTTCTCTATACTAGTGTTTATTTTTACATCTCTTCTACAAATTATTTTTACAAAGTCTTACATAATTTTAATCGAGATAAGCATTCGCAGAAATGGTGTTACTGCACATTTCGGTGTAGGTACAAGATAAGTGAGGATGGAGCGATAGTGAAATGTTTAAAAAGCGGGTTGCTATATGTTGGCTTCGAAATGCCACTATTTGCATCACATCGCCAAAAGTAACTGAATCATTGCTGCACTTCATAAATATGATCTGTTACGTTCACATGATTTCTCTACCCACTCTTCTACAAATTAATCTTGCAAAAGTTTATTCTGTCTACTACATGTTAGTCAAGATAAGCGTTTTTCAGAAATAGATTCAGTACACATTTTATTGTAGGTATAAAGGGGATACATGGGGCTGAAGCGATTGTCAAATGTTTAAAAAGCAGATAGCTATAGTCCATGAAATTCCATGTTTGCACGACCAAGAAAAAACGAATGAAGGCTTAGCAAACCATTAACAACGAATGTCTTGGAAATTGTTAATGACTCAAATATATTATATGTAAAATAAATTGTGTTTTAACGAGATCTGCAGTGATTTTCTCTTATACTGCGGCCACCCTTCGATGGCTCGCGTGCCGGCCGCTACAGCTCGGACTCCCACTGAAATTGTATCCGTGCAACCATCTCACGTTATCATATTTACAGTTACAATGATAATAAGCACGTACCTTAACATAAAAGATTATGGAAATATAGTTCTTCTCTATTCACACATTTCCGGTATCGTTCACAGATAATTTTCATTTACATTCATGAGTTCAATAACTGAAACTGAGTGAATTTCTCGCTTGATGTTGTCTTTTAGTTCTTCCAATGTATCGGGGTTGTTGCTTACATTTTATTTTTCATCAGAGTCGGGTAAATTTCTGTAATTGGATTTTGCGAATTATCAATGATATCGTGGTTGACACACGCTTAATATTGAAGCAGTATTTTTAACACATAAATAATATCAGTCTAATTATATAATATAAAATATTTTTATGTTATTATTAGAACACTTCCCTCAATTAAGGGCTGCCATATGGACAAAGTATACCTATACCATTAACAAATGTAACAGCCCGCCTTAAAGGCAATATGTGTATCTAATAATATGTAAAATGTATGTAACAGTCATTGTATTAATGTTTATATTCATATATACATGTATAATAATGTTATGTGAATGTATTATGTAATTTAACAATGTAGGAGCTGTGAGAATAGAAGCAAAATACCTTCCGTAGCAAAGAGAATTACAATGTAGAAACCGAAAGTTGCTAACAATGAGGTAAAAATGAGGTAACCTTGAGACAGCAATAAATTAGAAAGTTTAATAATGCTACTAATAATTCCTGGAACAATAATGTAATATTTGAAACAGTTAATAAACAGCCAATCAACAACTAGAAACGCTTTAATTTAAATAAAAGTATTCTATTGGAGTAGGATTAACCAACTCTGACGAAGCATGGTTCCATTTATATGACAATTCCCCGTCGTAAAATAACAGATGCTGAAGCACAGAGAAACTCAATTTTACACACTATATTCCTTTGTATGGCGCCAAAATCGATGTGTGGTATGCAGTAAATGCCCACAGAATAATGTGACCTACATTTCCTGAACGAATAATAAATGCAGAGAGATAAAGAAATTGTTTACACGGTTTTTTTTTTCCACCCAAAAATTCGATACCGAGATTTCACCGGAAATATATGTTTTGAGACCCCCTGAATCCAAAAAAGCATTTTTGGAAACATGTCCGTGTGTGTGTCTGTCTGTGTGTCTGTGTGTGTCTGTGTGTCTGTGTGTCTGTGAACAGCATAACTCAGAAACGAACAGTCGGATAAACACCAAACTTGGTATTTAGGTTCAGTATCTTCCAGAGATGCGACACGAAGGTTTTCAATAAAATCCCCCCACCCCAGACTACCCTTTACATGGAACATTTTTCGAAAATTTTAATTTTCTCAAAAAGGCTCTAACGATTTTGATTAAACTATCATATGTTTAAGATATTGTCATGACAAATAAAATGCATATCTCGAATTTTCTGGCAATGTCTCCAAAAGTGTTCTTCATTATGAACGACTTTTTCATAACTGGTAAACCATAAGAGATAGACAAAAGTTTACTACACGAAAAATGTAGATCGCGTTAAAATACACAATTTATGTCATATACATTTCTTTTGTTGAGTGAACCGTTTGCGAGATATTGCTTGTTATTACCTTAAATTTTCCAATACTTATACTTTTTCTCAAATTCGTTATTCATTTTTTTATGTCCTGGACATGCAAAGAGAATGGAATGCGCCACATAGCAACCAGCGTTAAAATATTTGACTAACGCTTAAAACTTACCATATTCCCCTTGCATCTACAAGAAAATTATCAATAAGATTGACATCTCGATATCTCGATTAACATGAAGCATATGGAGATTAAGCGTTTGTAAAAATATTTTGCATAAGAGTAGAGAAAGTCATGTGAGTGTAACACATCAGATTTTTTTTTGAACAGCTGAATTACGTTGAATGCCAGTCTGGGTATTTACAACAAGACTTTTGCTACCGCTCTGACTGCTGTATTCTTAATTCAGGAAAATTTTGAAGTTGGGGTAATTAATAAATAATTATGGCACTAAAGGTCTCCTGATCTAACTGTGTGGACTTTCCTGTATGGGGAGCTTTAAAAATAAAGTGTATGTAACAAATCTCATTTATTAGAAGAACTAAAAGAAAACAGACGAGAAATTCACTCAATTTTAGATACTGAATTCTCGTGTGTAAATGAAAATTACCTGAGATGATGCCAGAAATGTATGGATAGAGAATGACAATAAGCATCTCTTATGATACGTTACTTATTATCATTATAGTTGTAATTGTATGAGCCCGTAAGGTAGTTGCGCGCATATTATAACCATTTCGGCGGAAGTCCGAGCTGTGACGGCCGGCGTGCGAGCTGCTGTGCGGTGGCCTATATCCTTTGTGTAGTAAGCAATATCTTACCATTCTACAATATTCATTCAACATGAAAAGGATTTCATTGGCTATTCACAGAAAATTCAATATTTTTATTTGTCATGTAAATATCTTAAACGGCCGGTACTTTAAGGAATATCATATAACGAAAATTTTCAATGTAAAGGGATAATTTGCTATGAAGGATTTTTTTTAAATCTTCATGTTGCATCTTTGGAAGATGCTGAATTTAAATGCCAAATTATTGATCCCACATCACGTAGTTTTTGAGTTATACTGTTCATTGGAAAAACCATGAAGGTGCAGGTGTCGCAAGACATCGTCGTTTAGTGAATGCACATAGTAAATACCATCTAATACGAGACATTTGTAGAAGATATTGTCTTTACGTTGGAGTTGTTTATTTATTTAGCTCCACGTATGGACGCCAACTTGAAGTAGGTAGTTGCTGCTATGTATGAAAAGCCGATTTTAAGTAGTTTGTATTGAAGAAGTTGTGTCGTATTTTTAGGTGGCCTTTGCCCCAAGTTTAAAAAATATTAAGTTTGTAATTAAACTATTTCTTTCAGTATTAAATATTTATGTTTGGCTCGGCTGCGTCAGTATTATTGTTAGAGACATGGAAGTCTTGGCAGGGCGTGATGCGACACGAATGTAGGCTTACACAGATTTTAAGATTTAATTCACTCCTTTTTATTAATCCTTGACACAAATTAAATAGCACTTTATTGATATCGAGAGCTGTGAGATTATTTTATTTAATACTTGCACTTTTTAATACATAAACTTATTTTTCGTTTCACACGAATACGTATAAAATCTCTCGAAGACGCATTATGCATCCGGTTACTATCACCGTCTGCAGGCAACTGTCTAGATTTCAACCGTCTAAACTTGTAAATTTCTGCATCTTCAAGTCTCTGATTGGCTATGTTTACTCCAGTAGAATACTTGCATTTAACTAAAGCTTTTTCTGGTTGTTGATTGGCTATTTTTATAAACTGTCACTAAAATTACATTAATGCTTCTAAGAATCACAAATAACATTTAAACTGTCAAACTCATTATTTCCTCAAGGTTACCTCATTGTTACCTCATTGTTAGCAACGTTTAACTTATTATTCTCACAGCTCCTACATTATTAAATTACATAATACATTCACATAATATTATTGAACATGTATACAGTAATATAAGCATATCAATGACTGTTACATACATTTTACAAATGATTACATACACATATTGTTTCAAGACGGGCTGTTATTGAATTTACATATTATATCATTTGACGAAATCATTTAAGTGTTAGTAATACTGCCTCACATTTCAGTTAAGGTGTTTCCTCAAAGTAAGCTTCAGACAGACATATTAAAAAGAAATTAATTGGCCTAGTATCTTTAAAAAAGAAATTCGTTATTTACAACTGCAGTAGGTCGACAAGTTGCGTCGTGCCGTGAAAAATTAATATAGCAATTATTTTTGGTCTTGCACACCAGACCAGAACTACCTCTCCGGCATCATGTAACTGAAAGGTTAATCCACAAAATTCATTGACCCGAGGCAACTCAGCACTATTGCCTTTTCTGCTCTCAATTTCAAGGTTCACAGTTACTATTGTCTAGCACGGTCCAGTTATTACTCTTGTGTGACATCGACTCATATGTCTATACCCAATATTCTGCTGCAGCGTTGCCAACTATTGATCACGTAGTCCGCTAAATAGGAGATTCGTCGCTTTTACTAGCGATTCTGCTGCGGGTATTTTTCTGTTGATCTCATATGTTATATTCACATGACCTTCTCTTCCCGCTCTTATAAATACCATTCTTACAAAGGAGTATTCTTCTGTATACTTCCTGTAACTCGAAATAAACGTTTCCGAAATACTGTTATAACATACTTCGTCGTAGGCGCAAAGGTGAAACAGGAAGCTGGAGCGATAGTCGAGTCTTTAACAAGTAAGTTACTATACTCGTAGCTGTTTGAAATTTCGCTCTTTGCATGACCACGAAAAACAAACAAATGGCGACTAGTACCCAAAAAATTAAGAAGCATTTGCAAATTCACATCAATTAGGAATTTCTCGGAAATGATAAGTGGCATAAAAATATTTTAATTAAATGTGAGTTTTAACGAGTATGTAGCGGGTAACGGCTGTTGGACGACATTTGTAGCGGGAAATCGTTGGTCAGTAGCGTCTGAATGCGTCGTTCCTCTGGTTGATGCTATCTGCTGCAGTGTTCTTTCCTCGGCCATGGATGCTCTTCGGCTGCTGTGTTTTCCATTCCTAATCTTTTCCTATATATAAAGCTAATTCTTGGTTCATAGGGTTATTGTGGGTAAGGCAAATTAAAAATATACTGCATTTCCCTTAATATTATCAACTTAAATATTTATGGGCGGATAGCTTTTCCCATTATCCCAATCCCACCATTTGAATTAATCAGGGGCCTAAACTAACTGCACACGTCTTCCCACCCATATGCACACACGTGCATGTGTCGTCAAGAGCGTAACACTTTGTGTCGACGAAATTCTAGAAGAGAGTAAAAATCTGGGGCTTTGTTCACCTTTATATACCTGAGCCTAGTGACGCTCACCTCCGTGCCTCAAAATGTAACGACATTTCTAATTGGTCCTCAGACCGCGTTACCTGAACATGTATGAGAATATTCTACTCCAAAGTTTTGCGCATACCCGTCACCATAGCGGGTCATGAAGCGGATTCAATATCTCCGTCTCTTTCTTTTCTCTATCTGTCTGTCTCTATTTCTCCTTACCGCTACCGGCTCCCTGTTTATTAGTTTGGTGAAAGGTGGGTTCTACTTAGAATTATCTGTTACCTGGAGTTTGTTAGCCCGCCCGTTTCTTACAATCTGCTTTGTATAATTCTTGGTTGTTGAATATTTTAATATATATCTTGGTGAATTATATTATTACTATGTACAATTCTTATATATGTATGGTATATCCCCTTTCAAGTTCTTCATTTTATAGATACGATTTGTCTATCTTTTGCGTCTAACAGTAATATTAGTAGATGTAATATTAGTATTGTGATTTTATCCAGTATTTCTTTTCTCAGTTCTCACTGTCACTGATTCGTTTTTATGTAGTTCACTTTCACTTCACTAAGGTGAACTTGTTCAATTCTCTGTGATTACACCTCCTTCGTGACGTAGCCTCTGCTTACCGTTCACTTCACTCGGGAGTCGAACAAAAGACCTCCATAACCCGTCGCTCCGCAGTACGTCACAACAATCGCTGCACGTCACAACAGTCGTCACCAGCTCGCTCGGAGAATTGCTCTTGATGTCGCACCAGAAACGCAGTCGTTAACTCGCTCGCTCACTGACCGACTCGCACTGACTCAATTCCCGCGCTTGCGTACATAGTAAAATATTTCCGCAAGGTTCTCGAACGTTCTGGAACTATTTCGACATACGTTTTGGAGGAGGGGGAGAAGAAGCTTCCAGAAGGATCTAGTTATCTGACGATACCGTGCCCGGTGTTTACGCTGGCGAGCGGCAGTTGGTGTTTATTCCAACTGCCCGGATCGACCTCTCGATAACTTTGAGTCATTTCCGCAACGTCACAGTATATACACCACTAAAATTAATGACATGCTTTATATACGAGGTCATCCAGGAAGTAACGACCGTTTAACTTAAATGTATACAGAAAAAATGTTTTATTAAAAAAAAGGATGCCATTTAAAAATTGAAGCTTACATTATTTTTCCATATAATCACTTCCGTTATTTAAGCATTTGTCAGATATGCCCACGAACTTTAGATTTACCGTTTTGTAGTCGGCTGCCACCAATCCATGAAGCCAAGATATTCGACACAATTTCACCAAGCAAAGAACATGAAATGTATGGGAAAGAAATCTATAATTCACTAGTATTACACGACTGTCTTGTACGATTTTGTTGTCCATCGATTCTTCACATCATCTGTGATGAGTGACGGTTGTCCGAATCATAATGCATATTTCAACATTTTACACTACATTTGCTGAATATTTAACACCACTTTCTCATATTTATTTTGTTCATTACTGAATCACCATACAGTTCCTTTAGTTGACCGTACATTTCTGTAGGATTCAACATCCGAGCAATCAAAAATCCAACATCTCCTACCTCGGAGGCGGGGGGATGTTGTATCATACAGTTCATTTTGAACAAACACAGAAAGCACAATAACAACTTGTCTGTCTGAAACTCACACAACACTGAGAAAAGATGTCAAGGAAACTTTTTGACCTTGTGTAGAAATCTCTCCCTCTAAAAGATTACGATAGTAGCAAATAGGGTCGTTGTGGCCTACATGCTGTGCTCCGCCCCGGTTCCAGGGATCCCTCGGTTCGTACATATCTTTCTTTGGATTATCCTCGTACAATTTTGGTAGAGGTGTTCTCATCACACATTCCATACAAACTCCATATTCAGCTATTTTGGAGAGGAATATTGCAGTTTGTTCATTGTTAATCTTTCGGAAGTATTTGGTTGGCCCGTACTAAGATCATTTGTGAATTGGATCAATACGATTTCAATTGTAAATGCGAATCGTCAGCAAACACGTGTAATCTGTTTCAAAGAAGATAGCATGCAGCTCGCATCGACAATGTGATGAACTAAAGGATAATGTAGATGATAAAACCTAATAAGCCAACAGCCATTATTTGGCCGGCTATCGGTTTGCTATAAATTCAGCCAGAAATAATTTTAAGTTGGTAACCGTAGGGTGAGGGCCAGTTATGGCTTTATGACCTCGTAGCATAGAGATTGTGCGATATTGGTGTGTAAACTATCGGCGTGGAAACGTTTTTAGACATGTAGGTGAGCCGTGAAAACAAATGTTCTTCGGGATACATGTATCACGTTCACTAGTGATCGGCAGTTTGTAGTGAAAGCTGGGTGTTGCTCAAAAATACAGGACGGAACTTATTTGGAGCCATGTACTTAAGGTTTTGCAACAACCAATATTTACAGAACCGAGAAACAGTTATAAAAGTGCTGCGGAATCGAGAGTTTTTATTTCGCCGTTACTAAGTATAAAGCACTTCACAAACCTACAGTGTGATTGTGTTCAGAAATGCTTCCATGGTTTGTACACATTAGCAGGGACTATTTTCTTCGCTTTTCTTAGTCGCAAACAGATGCACTGTTATGCAATGTTGTTTTATTCATTTTATTTAATTATTTATTTATTTATTTCCCATAAACCTTATTGTGAACAGTCAGTATATGTTGGCAACAGAAAAAGCAAAAATACACTTTTTTATCTTCAAAATTTATAAAATGTTCATGTTTATTCAGTGATTTTATTTTACTCAGTATAATACGTTCTTATGTGGAATTCCGCAAGTTTTATTTTTACTAATAAATATATTTGTTTTTGTATGTATTTGTATATATTTTGTTCCAGAATAATATTTTGTTAAAACATGTGTAATTCTGTTACTAAAAGGTAAAAGTAGTCATGTGTATTTTGGCATACTCCGAAAAACTAATTTTACTTATAACTCGCAGCAAATGAAAATAATGTTACTGGTATTACTTACCAGTAGCTGACCACGCGATTGTGCTCTGCAAGTGGATGAGTGGTTTATACAGAGCTACATAAACAGGATTGCCAAATACAATCCTCATGTTACAAGATAACTAGCAAGAGAAATGCGCTACGTAAACATTTCCTACTCTCTTTATGCAAACACATACACACAATCAGGGTATCAACCAAAGTCAAGAGATCCGCGGGGTACTGCATTTACACAGTAGTAAACAATCAACTAGAAAAGATAAATCCCCTCACCCCGGTGTAGCATTCTTCTTATCTGTGAAATGTACATGGAGTTTTATTAACTGATGCGCACTAGTGCTGCTCAATAAAACTCCAGTTTTGTAAATAGTTACGGAATGTGCTATTAGGTGTACCTACCTATTTCTAAAAGTATAAAGTTTCTCTTTCTTTCTTTATTTATTTTCGCTTTTAAAGACATATGTACCTTTCTGCTGACAAACGAGAGATCGCTATTTACTTTCTGCTAAAGGATTTTTGGTAAATTCTATGGGGTTCAGTTGAGCTCCGAATCTACAGCAAAACACATGTAACAACAACATGACAGCGCTTATTAAAACTAACTTTACATTCTGCAGATCGCAGAGAAGATTTCATTTCTCGGACCGCTGAAGAAGGAATCTGTTGGCCGGAAATTCTTCATCGGTTCTGGGGTTCAAAGGCGGTGCATGGGTTGTTATTCTTATTGTTTCTTTTTTCTCTACTTTGCATTAAACTTAAATATCCAGCAGTAACGCTGCATGGAGCAGAACGTTTTGTTGCTAAGTGTCCATATGTATGCTTCTTTTCCAGATTTTAACAGTGTAATAAAATTAAAACTGCCTGTATAGTACACTGATCAACATCAACACTGCACAGTTCCGGATAGACCTGCGAGATCCTAAATATGCATTCAACATTCTGCTATTCACCAAAGCTATTGTACTCTGATGCTATTTAATAAGTATGTCCTATTCATTATTGTAACAGTGTAATATCGCCTCATTTTTACGGTTTGTACTTTATGACTGTAAGTCTGAAATAACCTATAGGTTAAATATATACAAACAAATCTGATGCGTTCCATTTAAAACATTATCTAATGTAAACTAATGTAAATTTACAAATATCTGTTATATGCTGTACATTAATGGTACTAGGTTACTCACGAAATACTTTTGCAAAGGAATGATTCAAATTTAGCAGTAAGAGGTTAGTTATATAAAATATGTGCAAACATCATTCAAATGTTTGTTCATTGTATCAAGTTCGTACTATGGAAAGAAAGATCGCAAGAAAGAAAAAAGAATCACAACATTTCAAACATGTCCCTTAAATGATGCACTTACATTTGTGAGGAGTGTAAACTTGCTATACGGGGTATTTAGTAAATGGTTAGCGTTAAAGTGTGTATATTTTCATAAGATCCGCAGTTTTCATGGAATAAGCTTTTGTCTATCTCTTATAGTTTCCTAGTTACATAAAATTATACAAAATGCAATCATACAAAGGAAGTCTTGCATACTATTCATAAAAAGTGTAAGATATACATTTTGTTTCTCATACGTCAAACATAAGATATTTTAATCAAAATTAGAGCAGTTCTGTTTAAGAAAGAAAACCGTTGAGGAAGGAGTAGCGAAAGTAACTGGAGAAAAGGTTTTCTTAAAAATATCGTGTCGTATGTTTGGAAGATGCTGAAATATCAATTTTCCTAACTTTCACTTAGCATAACTAAACAATTATTTTTTATGTTGTGGACTTTTTAAGTTCGTGTTTACTGCACATGAACCTTGATTGAGGGTCAGCTTGAGGCAGCGTTTTTAACACTTAAATGATTTCAGTCTAATTGTATAACATATAATTCAATAACAGTCCGCCTTAAAGCAATATATGTATGTAACAATATATAGAAATGTATGTAACAGTCTTTGTATATGTTTGTATTATTGTATCCATGTGTAATAATGTTATGTGAATATATTACGTAATTTAATAATGTAGGCGCTGTGAGAATAATAGGTTAAAAGTTGCTAACAATGAGGTAACAATGAGGTAACCTTGAGGCAATAATGAATTTGAAAGTTTAAATGCTACTAGTGATTATTGGAGCAACAATAACGTAAATTTTGAGACGGTTTAAAATAGCCAATCAACAACCAGAAAAAGCTTAGTTAAATGAAGGTATTCTATTGGAGTAGGATTAGTTAATCAGACTTGAAATACAGAAATTTACAAGTTTAGGCGGTTGAAATCATTTCAGTTGCCCGCAAACAGTGTTCCTAACCGGACGCAAGACACGTCCTCGAGAAGTATAATACGTATTCGTGTGAGACGAAAATAGTTTACGTATTAAAAAGTACAAGTATTTAATAAAAACATCTCACAGTTCTCTCTCTATATCAGTGAAGTGTTAATTAAATCGTGTCAAGCATTAATAAAAGAAGTGACGTAAAACGTAAGCCTACATTCTTGTCACATCACGCCCTGCTAAGAGAAACGTATCTCTAACAATAATACTGACGCAGCCGAGGCAAACATAAATATATAATATTTAAAGAAACAGTCAAATTACAAAGTTAATATGTTTTTAAACTTGGGGTAAAGGCAACCTGAAAGTACATTTGGGGCGAAGGCTACCGGAAACCGGATACCATACGTGCGGTAGCAAACAAACTTCAAGTTCGGCTCCACAACAGTTGAAATATAATACAACTGCTTCAATATAAACTATTTCAAATTGACGAACAAAGTGTGTTGCAAATCAACAATACAACACAATCTACTTCAAGCTAGAACCATTCTGCGGTACTAGTCGGTCACGATGTGACTGCGTTTTATGGAGAGCGCCACTGTTTTCATTGACATCGGCTAACGTCATCAAGGCTAGGGATCGGAAGGGAGTGAGGGCCAAGGCAATAGGTAATGTACAGTTGCACAATTAAAAAGAGCAGTACATTTGCAGGCATCGGCTTCGCTAGTAAATGCAACTCGAAACTGCGGATGTTTGTTTTTTTACCTTACTAGCCTTCCGATTCCCCGCCCACTTGTTCCGTAACTATTTAGTTTCTCTTCCCACCGCAAGCACTCATATTGTGGCCGATTAGTAGGCTACCGTCCAGCTATGATTTGTTTACAGAATGCTCCCTGTAGGATATACTTCCATAAAATAATTGAAAAGCATTTTACCTAATATTAGATAACAATCTTTTACCTTCGCGTTAGAATGCTTTTGATCAAGCCTCAAGGTCTTTATTACCAAAAAATAACTTTAAATCTTTGCAAATGAGTCCTGTACTTTTTCACTTTTTACTTGCTCTGCCACATACCTATAGTAAATAGAGGAAATAGTGCCTTCCATAACAAATTCCAATACCGAGAATTCGCCGGAAATGCGCGTTTTGAGACTCCCTGAATAAAAACAACATTTTCTGAAAAAGGTTCGTGTTTGTGTGTGTTTGAGTGTGTTTGTATGTGTGTCTATGTGTGCGTACCTCTCTGTATGTTTCTGTGAAAAACATAATTCAAAAGCGAAAAGTCGGTTGAATTTAAGTTCAGCATCTTCCAAGGATGCGATACGAATATTTTCTAACATTTTCTACTCCAATCTAACCTTTACATGGAAAAATGTTCGTTTTATTTCTCAAAAATAGTTATAACGATCTTCATTAAAATGTTTGCAAGACAAATAAAATTTATATCAAACTTTTTGGGAGTAGCTTATGAAGCCCTCTTCATTCTTTTGTATATACATTTGTTGCTGCGTTAACCATTTCCGAGATAGACTTTATTACTGGTTTGAATTTTCAAATACTTATCCTTTTTTCAAGTGGTAAGTGGCTATTCATTTATCTCGTGGTCATGCAGGGAACATGTAATTCCAAAATCGTCGCTTGCTATACACGTTTTAAGCATCTAATTACCAATGGTAATTAATTGTTCTTTCACACAAGCAGTGTATAGGACAGGATTGAAAAGGTAGAATCGGATTGAAGAATTCAATGCCATAGCCGGGATTTTAAGCACGGATATCCGGGTTCTCGTCCTGAGCTACCATAGCAGCTTGCCGACATTAAATTCCGAATTAATTCCTTTTCATTTTAGACTACTGTATTCTTCTTGTAACAACGAATGTGTAACGAAAGTTTATCTCGATTAACAAGAAGTAGATAGAAAAATAAGCTTTTGTAAGGGTAGTTTGTAGAAGATTGGGTAGAAAAAGCATGAAAACAACATATTTGATTTTTCGATAAGTTGAACTTCCTCCACTGCTGGGGTTGGAGTTCAAATGTAATCGCGATACTTTTACGCCATGCCTTAGCTTACGTAGTTTCAAAACGAATAGGGGCAATGACCGTTATATTTTTCATTTTATTACTTCGTTTATTGATGCGCATTATCGATATTAATATCTCTGACGGATTTATCGATATATTTTAGTGATTTGGTGACTATCGATAAAACAAATGACTTAAATCTTCTAAATAAAAACACGCATGTTCTTTCCAAGCACTACCTTGGAAGATACGAGACGTGATAGGGTGTTACTATACAGTTTAGCCTCCAAAAGGTTAGCATTAACATCTAATTAAAACCATGTTGTTTATCTTTGATAGAATATTAATTTCATCGCTACAGTTAATTAGAATGAGTAAAAAAAAGAAACAAAAACAAAGATGCAGAGCCACCGTGTGCGGTTAGGGAAATAGGTACATAGGGATTTAGTTACGCACGTTCATTACTGGCAATTATAAAAACTTTTCTAAAAAGCGTGACTTTTAAAATGCAACAAAATGTGTAGCTGAAATGTATAATTAAGGAAATTTAAGAAGCATACATACAAAAGAAATAACCCATTTTCCTAGATCACAGTAATGTTTGTTTCTCCTGCAAGGATTTATATTAACGCTATTTTCCAACCAGCCCTTATCGACTCAACACTGGCTTGAAACAAACTCCAAGAAACAAAAATGGAACCAACCAATTAAACGAAGGACGGAAGAGAATCTAGGAGGGTGTAGGAAATAAACACCTGAGATGTAAAATAGTCATAAAATGAAATACTTGAACAAATGTCTCATTTAACTATAGTGGCTTTATGTTTCATATTATAGAATTTAAGAAATTAATTTTAACGTAAATACGGATCAAATCTTGCCGAGACCACCCATCTAGATTGATGAGTTTTTAAGGTTTTCATAAGTCTCATAATTGGCAAATGCCGGGGAGGTAACCTAACTTAGGCCTGCAAAATTTTCTTTCCCAATTATTTCATTTCATGTATCCTCAGTATCCACCATCTGTGGTGCTAGTCGTTCTCGTGGTCTAGGGGTACCACGCTAGCCTCTAGTTCCCGTGGTCGAGATTCAAACCTGGCGGAGGGCGATGATTTTTTCGGGCGTAAAAATTCTTGGCATGGCTTCCTTCGGAAGGGAAGAAAAGCCTGTGGTCCTGTGTTGTAAATTTGCGGCACGTAAAAGAACCTCAAGCCCGATAAAGAGGCCTCTGAACAACATTTCCGGTCTTTCACCCTAATATAAAATGGGACGCTAAGATCCATAGTAGTTTAAGAGCACCCATAAATAAAAATCAATTCAATGTTTTTCCTGTGGTGCAATATGTAGTAAGAGTGGGCATTAGACTACTAAAGGTTGTTATTATTATTAAATGCCAAAGTAGAGAAGAACAGTGTGAATATTCGACTGGAAGACTTACTGTTGACCAGATCTTTAGTTTAATAATCCTCTTGAAAAATGCAGAGAAAAAAGTAAAAAAAAAAAAAAAAAAAATAGATCTGGTATTTATTGGCATAGAAAAAGTATACGATAGTGTTCTCAGAAAGTATTATGATAGTGTTCCTTAAGTCAAGATGTGTGAGAGAGATATTAAATGCTATATTCTTGGGAAATAAGTACAAAACAAAATTGGAAAATTATGTATCCAGGGAATTTTATTCCACTAAGAGAGTGTTACAAGGATATTGTATATCACCATATATATATATATATATATGCATATTTATTCCAATACTTCAAAATGCAGTACGATGGGAATTCTAATAAACCAAAATTATATCCTACAGAAATTAAATTTTGCACGGTCAAGTAGGTAATAATATTGAGAATGCTTCATACATGACCAGTAAACTGATTGAATAATATAAAATATGGGAACTTAATATTAACTTTAACAAAACAGAATACTTTGAACACGGATGAAATCTTATATGAGGAATTTAGAAGGCCAATAAATTTAAGTATTTTGAACCAACCATAGAAACATATTGAACTAGTAGATTAGAAAAAGAAAAACAATTGGTATGTTGAACTGGATATTATTAAGCAGAAAATTTTTAAATACAACTAAAAAGCTCTTTTATTATTCAATAGCACAAAGTATATTACACTATGGAGCAGAAACGTGGACAATGAATAGGTAACAAGAAAGAATGTTGTTAACAACACAGATGGATTTTTTGTTGAAGGCTTCTCGAATCTCAAGAAAGGATCAAATTAGAAATAAAGAAACTCGGGAAATAATAAATTTAAAAAAGAAGGTATTGGAAATAATAGACGAGAGAAGATTAAAATGGTTCAAATGTGAAAAAATGTGAAAAGATAAAATAGTAAGAATGGTGCTAGAATGAGAAGGTAAAGGAAACAGTGGACGGAGAAGACCAAGAGAAGAATGGATGAATGTGGTTCGAAGAAGCATGACGTCTAGAGGACTACAGATGAAGTTGCAGAGGATAAGGATTTATGCAGAAATGTAACTATGAATGGGTTGTAGGAAAATGACTGTATGGTAGTAATTCTTAAATAAAATATTTTATTATTATTATTATTATTATTATTATTATTATTATTATTATTATGTTGGTAATTAAATAATTATTCACAAATACATCGAAACTATATCCTCTTAGCGAAAACCATTCGATGATACAATTTTAAATTTCTTTTTTCCATGTATACCTACATCAGAAGAAACGTTTGACAACTATTATTCATTTGTGCACTTCAGCGCTGCGAATAACTCCACCCAGGCCTCTCTCTATAAATCAGGTTACATTGAGCTAGTTATGTTTATTTGATAATGCGAACCAGATTTGAATTCACTAAGAGAAGTTATTTCTAACTCTTTCATTTCACGAACATAGGCAATTGGTTCATATTTGTTTTCTGGGGGATTTGTTTTAAGCCAGCCGTAGAGAGAGACTTGATAAGCTCTGGGTGAAGACTATGTTGGTTAGATAAATTTGCGAATTAGGAGAATGGCCCACTGTTTTTGCTCCCGAGTATACATAAGAACCGGTGGTTTAATTCTCTTGTAAAACTATGTATGTACACTGTACAGCCTTGGTGCGAGGCGAGTGTGAAGGACCTGGAGACATTACCGGCGCTGCAAGATCAACTGATAGAGACAGAAGAGCCCAGCCTGTCATGCGCCTTGGAGGAGTCAAGGACAATCATTTTGGGTGGAATATTTCGTCTCTGTACCGTAGCGAAGGAATCAATGGCAACTTCTTTGATGAAGGGACGGCTCCGAGGCACAAGCAGGAGTGGCCAGCAATAGCCACTTTCTCAGTATGCGTACACTTCACGTGATACTGGGGAGCTAATGGAAGCAGCGTTCAAAACAGACAGTGTTGACAATTGCATTTCATAACCTAAAGAAGGTGAATCCAATTCAGTTTATGAAATTTTGTATAACTAGCACTACAAAGCGCTTTTAGACAGCTGGCACTAAGAGTAGAGCTTTTAACATGTGCCACTTATACCAGAAATTGAAGACTGTAGGACTCAGTGAAATACATTTTTGTTAACACTGCACTGTTACACCCTTGTTTATTACAATATGTTACTATTATGCATATTAAGCGGAGGCCTTGTATCGATTAATTTAATGGCGGATTATTTGAATGATTCAGAAATGGATACGGCAGAACCAGAAGAAGTTTTCCAAGCCGCGAAGAGGATTACATTGGAAATTGCTACCAAAGCAGTCGAGGAAACAGTACTACATTGCATATTACAGATTTCTTGTGCAAGGTAAAAACATACAAAATAACTACAGTGGAAATGTGTTTTGGCAGTAGTGTTGAGATGGTCAAACAATGAATGTCAAACGACTAGTGTTCACCATTGCGCATGTCTGAATCTATACTGTCATTTCCACAGAAATTTCAGTTGGATACTTCATAATTTAATATTCAGAGCTGTCTAAAAATAGTATATGACAACATATGTTAAAAGTGATTTTATTTCGCTCGTAGGAAGAGCGCCAAAGAATATCTCACTGCACCTAGAGTCTACACCACACTATTTATCTTTGTACGTGGCCTTGCAAAGCCATGGCCATTTCGTTGGTTGCTTTAGGCCACGGTGCAAAGATGCGCCCGTTCTTCTTCCAAAAAGTTGCACCAATAACCACAACAAAAGTTACAAAACGGCATAGAAACGAAATATATGTTTACGCTCTTCATCGTATACGCTAAAGAGATAGAGTGAGTGCATTCAGTTTGACATACAGACCTCTTATCGATAGGTAGCCCATACTTTATCGGCTAGTGCAGGACACGCCTTTTAAAGGGTTAAAAGCTAAGGGGAAAACTTGATGAGCGCCCAGGTTAGCCAAATGTAGAATGTTCAGTGTGAGAAGATTTTCAAATTAAAGCTTGAATGGTATTCATTGAATACATAGCAATACTTTATAACAAAAAATAAACAGAACTGTATTCTCACAGTGGTATCAATGCTTGTTACTGGATAGAAGCAAACATAACTAAATAATAAATAAATAAAGTAGCATGCTTTCCCTCTCATTCAAACTGCAATTGGTTAATATACCTTTACTAACATATTGCTGATCACAGGAATACAACAGGATTACAGACAAAAAATATACCCCAATTTTATTGCCATAATATGTATGTCATATTCGGTAAGCCATATACATATACGCATTTATCTTTAGTTTCTAAACATGATCAGTCAATTATAACAAAAGAGTAATTTGCATTTAGTAAACGAATATCATCATCTGCGGATGTTTTACGGGAGTGCCCACTTTCTAACGAGTATGTAGACCGCCTTCCCTACTTTCCTGAAATATTTTTACCCAGTAATTTACAATAAAAACACTTTTATGCACTGCCGTTGCAATTGCTATAACAGAGCAACCAGCCTTCCACATACCCACGATATGTCCACGAGTAATTTCGCTAGTATACGACATGACTGGTCCTGAGACAATAAACATGTTTTGGTTTCAACAACACCAGAAGAAGCAAAGGAATCAACCTCCCCTCTTTTCCCCCTTATTGCTGTGTTATCAACCACCACGCTCTGGGATAGGTAAGGTAAAGGACACGCCTCAAAACACCCCAGAAAATGATACAAAATCCTCCGAAGATTTTCTTTGGTGCTGTTTGTACTAGAAATACGTATGAAAAAGTAGACTTCTTCCCCTTTAACAGCTCCTAAAATATTTTTAAACTGTGAAGCACAGAAATGCAAGCTAATATTCAATAATATTATCTAGCAATAAGGAGTTTACACTTTAATACCAAGAAGTTCCACCAGGGAACACATATAACGAATAAATATCACAACATATGGAATTAACAATATATTACACACAGCTATACCTTATATAACTTCTTACCAAAAATAAATGTATTTTCGTTTTTGAAAAACTGTTAGAAAACATTAAATAACAAATGTATAGGTATTTATAGCTGGGTTAATGTTTAGGTTATTATTAGTATGTAAAATAATATTAAATTCTATTGTATTTATGCACATAATATGGATGTAGTCTACATCTGTGTTATCTGACTGATAATTTATAATTGTGTAATATGCTCTATATGTTTACACGATGAGTGCGCTCGATGGAATCTTGCTTAAAAAACTAAAAGATTTTGTAATGGTAAATATACCATATGAAATAAGCGACTTTTTGGAGTAGCATAGTTACTACTAACTAAATTAAGTGTGCATGCTATTAGTAAGCGCACCGATGAAAGTGAAATTTCTACCAACATATGAGATGCTTGTAGTTTTGTTTATATCAGAAGTCTCCATCAGAACGAAGTCGGTTTTTACAGTAGCAAAAACAAGATAGAAAGCTTTAAGATTGAGTTTACGGAAGATGTATATACATGTAAAACTATTATTATTATTATTATTATTATTATTATTGAAAGTCTGTGAAGCCAGTCAGCTATAGTCTGTTTTGTGTGAACTTGCCTGCCATTTAATAATGAACTTTTATAATTCTGAACTATACATCGAATCCATTGTGCGGACTCCTTCGAGATCCGGACTCTGGAGGACAATATATATTGTTATTGCAATGCATTAACGTTTAACACAAAACAAGATACCATCCAGTTTGTGCCTAAACCTCCACGTGCTTGCGACCATTCCGCCTCCTCCTCCTCCTCCTCCTCCTCCTCCTCCTCCTCATTGCAATTAAGACAAAATATTTTCTAAAAATCAATTGCGACTTCAAAGTAAAATACATATCGCATTTTGTGCACTTAATAGCTTCAGAATGTTCCAAAAACATTTCATGGTTCTACTTAAAGACTTGAGGAAAAAGATAAGTTTTGAATGCAGGAAAATGAAATGTTAAGTGAATTTACAGGAGGCCGGAAAGTATTTAAATACTGCTGCATTAAAAAAATTACTGATTAATCGGCTGTTTCAGGGTACATAGTATTTGTAAACTTCTTAGAAGGATTCTGGTTCAAAGAAGTTTTATGGGCGGAAATTAAAATTACATTTTTGAGCAAAAATTCCATTTTTTCACTTCAATGTCTCCTAACAAGAAACAAGTTCTTGTAATATGTTACTTTTATTTTAGGTTATATAGATATATCCATAACGATTCATAATCATGATTTAAATTGAAAGAAGAAATGCATGCTTTCAAGTTCACAAGAACATGCTTGTTCAGTATTTCAGGTCAGTCCATCTATATTAATCTTTGTGTTATTTTTGTACAAATTCATACTACTATAGCCTAAAATCGCCCAATAATTAACAAATTGAAGAATGTATACTAAAGTGTAAATAAATACGAATGAATATATTCAAGGTCTGCTGACAATATTGATAGTTAAATATGTTTCTTTGAATTTACGAGGAAATATAACCCATCAAGCACAATCTAGCTTTTTATTTATATTTTAATGATTTTTAAATATTAATGCTGCATTAACTTAATTATTACAATTGAAACGCTGCCTTAAAAACAGGTGCGCGGCCTGAATTTTCTGCACGGTGGCCTAGAACTAAAAGCATGAAAATAATGTTTCAGAAGACCTGAAATAGCCAATCAATAAGACATTTCCTTATTGCTCACTGTTCTTATCTCCGAAGCAGTTCTACAATGATTCATCTTGCTGTTTATTGCAGTCATTAACGGTCTCCCTGGAAGTACTTTCTGCTATCCCATTTCCTGAAGCGACTATTCCACACGCGACTTCGGCATCATCCACTTTATTGCAACACCAAGTACTTCTATTAAATGCGACCCCCAACTGAGAATGTTTTCTTGTAAGCTGTTTATCAAATAAACCACATGCTACATTCATACAAAACTAATGAGAAATACTGCCGTGTTTTCACATTCATTTTCGTAAATTTATTGCAGATGGCTATAACGGTTAATAATTATTGTTCACATACCTTGCGAAATTAATGGCACAAAACATTGCCTTCCGAAATTTCGGGTTCCACCTCGACTGGGAGAAGTTTGCTTATGAGGTCTCAGTTACCGAGGTACTATCTTATATATTTCAGAATTCATTTCATTCATTTAATTGCAAACTCAAAAATATGGTTTGATATTATTAGTGCAATAAATAATAACTATTTAAATTCTTTGAAATGTTATTGTAGATCCCGATTTCATTATCCACGGTCCCTATGGTGTTAGTAGCAAGAATGACAGAGGGTTTACTTCCTACATTGAGCGTGGATGCTTGTGCCCTCATAAATGTGCGTGTGTCTATGTATCTGTGAAATCATAGACAAATAACAACCGTTATATTTAATTTCAGCATCTTCCAAGGATGCGACACGAAGAATTTAGAGAAAATCCTCCAACCCAAACCCTTTACAAGAAAAAAATCTTTATTATTCTATGTTTTCAAAACTGGCTCTAAATATTACGATTGAAATACATGTTTAAGATATTTGTATTACTAATAAAATGTATATGTTGAATTTTGTTCGAAAAGCCTTGTGAAGCCCTCTTCATTCTGAATTAACCTTTATACTTCTGTATAACTGGTAAACCCTAACAGATAGAGAGAAGTTCATTATCCAATAATAGATCTCATTAAAACAAATAGCTTGTCGATTTTTAATTGTCATTAACGAAATATTCAGCGTTATTGGTTTGAATTTTCAAATTCTTTAATAAACTTTTTTGTAGTACTAAGTCGCTATTTGTTTATTTCTTGTGGTCATCTAAACAGTGGAATTTCAAAGCCAGCACACGATCGGACTATCACTTCAGTCCCATGCTCTCCTTTGTACCTACAAAATATTAATGAAATAATTTCTGCAAACACTTATCTCGATTTATCTGAAGTAACTAGAAAAATAAACTTTTATAAGTATAGTTTGTTGAAGAGTGAGTAGAGAAAATCATACGAATGTAACAAGTCACCTTTTTAGAAAAAAGGTCCTAGTACCTATATGTATATAGATACGAGGTGTGATCAAAAAGTAACGGGAATTTCTGTTTTTATTAAAGAGTTTTTATTTAATCATCAACATCAGCTTTGTCGCCTTTAAAGTAATCCCCCTCAGATATAATACACTTGTGCCAGTGCTTTTTCCAATCTTAAAGCACTCCCGGAACTCACTTTTCATTATGGTGTTCAGCTCCTTCGGCGATTCTGCTTTTATCTCATCAATGGTGGCAAAACGTCGTCCTTTCATGGTTCTCTCCAGCCTCAGGAATAGAAAGAAGTCGCAGGGAGCCATATCTGGCGAGTACTGTGGCTTAGGCAGCATAACGGTTTTGTTTTTTTACCAAAAAGTCACGAAGAAGCATTGAGGTGCGAGCGGGTGCATTATCGTGATGCAATTTCCACGAGTGGTTTTGCCACAATTCTGGTCGTTTTCTTCGGATTCTTCAAGTAAACGTCGCATAGCTTCAAAGTAGTATTCCTTATTGACTGTACGACGATAAGGCAGGAACTTCTGATGCATATCCCAAGAAATAGTTATGTACCTTCGCATGTCATCGAACTTGTCGAATTGTTTTCGGTCTTGGCTCTTCAGGCAGGGAAGCCTGAGTTTCGACGTCATACCCATATACCCATGTTTCGTCACCTGTTATAACCTTCTTTAGAATTTCTGGATCGTTTTCAACTTCATTCAGCAATTCCTGAGCGATGTCTAAGCGACGTCGTTTTTGGTCGAAATTCAACAATTTCGGAACCAACTTTGCTGCCCAAAACATCCGAAAAAATTGTTTGGTATGAGCCAAAGGATATGCCGACATCAACAGCAATCTCTCTGATGTTGATTTGGCGATTTTCCAGAACCATTTTCTTCACTTCTTCCACATTGTCGTCAGTAATTGATGTGCTAGGGCATCCAGGGCGGTCGTCGTCTTCAACGTCTTCTCGGCCCTCTTTGAAACGTTTATACCACTCGTAAACTCCTGTCTTACTCATAGTAGATTTGCCAAAAGCCACAGTCAACATTTCGAATGCGGTGCTGCACTTTATTCCGTTTTTCAAGCAAAATTTAATGCAAATACTTTGATCCATCTTTTTCGAAAGTAAAAATTCGCCAACCACTCGTAAACACTTATAACGTTTTCTACTGTCAACAATAAACTAAGTATTCAAAACAGCTGAAAATGCAAACATACATCAGGAACATGTGTACCAACAAGATAAAACAAAAGTTTTGAACATCGGATGTATAAAGCTCGCGAAATAAAAATTTCCCATTATGTTTTAATTACACCTCGTATGTATTAAATTTCCTGTGAATAGCCTGTAACGATCCCTTCACACACACACACACACACACACACACACACACACATACAACCTAATGTTTTACATTCACGTTACTTTTCTACGCACTTTTGGAAACTATAATTACAAAAGTTTATGTTCCTATCTAGTTCATGTTTATCGAAACATACGTTTGCGAATTATTTCGAATTATTTCATTGAAATTTCGTTGTAAGGGAAGGCAGGAGGCTGAATTGGCAGTCAAATCGTGCGTTGGCTTTGAAATGCCACGTTTTAGTAGATCATGAGACACAAATGGCGACTTAGTACTTCAGTGAAGTATAAAGTATTTGAATATTCAAACCCTTTACGCAGTTCGAAAATGATTGATGATATACAAAACTCAACAAACTAATAGTTTTAATACGATCTACATTGTTGGGTAGTGAATTTCTATCTCTTAGGGTTTACCAGTTATACTGAAGTACAGAACGTTAATTCACAATGAAGAGGACTTCACAGAAAGTTGAAGTTCTACATTTTGTTTTCAGGCAAATATCTTAAACATGTGGTGTTTTAATAAAAAGTGCCCGTTTTGATAAAATAAAAAATATTATTTTTTTCATTATAGAGGTTAGTTTGGGCTAGAGGAGTTTTTCAAAAATCTTTGCCTCAACCTTGGGAGGTTCGAGTTGCATTCCCGTCCACTATCCACTCCGTCGTTCCGTTTTTTGTGGTTTTCCGTGGTCGGTAGGCGAATGCTGGGGCAGTTCTTCATCTATCACAATTTTCTTCTCCTCATTTTTCTTACATTTTGTTTCCTTCTCATGTTTCAGGAGCGTGGTGGTGCTGGATAGATGGCGCGGATGCTTATACCATGGAAAGAGTATTCCCCGTGGACACTAGAGGCCTGCTTGGTTAGACGGATCGTTCATCGCCCTCTCTGGGCAGCTGCAATAGTAGGACGAGTCATCAAGCTAGAAACTTAGGGACTTCCGCGTGTCTCTGTGGCCTGTCTACTAGCAACCTGTAGCCTTCTGTGTTTCCTTCATTTCGTCCCTTCCTCCTGGTAGCCGCAATAGATCTTACGTGGATTCGCAGTGCGCGAGGTGTCTCATTGTACAACCTATCTGACATTTCCTTTTAAATGTATGCTGTTTACACACACACACACACACACACACACACACACACAGATATACGAACCTTTTCTTAAAAGTGCTTTTGTTCAGGGGATTACACTGTTGGTGAAATCTCGATATCGTATTTTTGAGTGGAATAGAATACTTTTCTAGTTACGGTAAGTGGTAGAGAAGGTAAAAGCAGAAAACCCGAACATAGAAATGCGAAATTAAAAAAAAGAAAGTAGGTAAGATCGAATTTGTTTGTTGCTTTTTGTTTGCGACAAGGTGAATAGCTAAGATTTCTTGGTGTTTCCGGAAAAATCCTGGAAGACGGGTAACGATTATTCAGCAAGCTCGCCCATCCATGTGAAGCGAATCAAACGTGAGTTGGGATGCCTAGTTCCATCAGTTACAGATGTGGAAACCAATTACGGCACTTGGCGCTTCGTTCCTTATCTGCTCCAGTACACTCTTGTAAACTTCGTCAGCGTTTGCGTTCTTTTAATGAAGTCAATAACATTTTCAACCGTCGTATTCTGTTAGCATTATAATATTCTAACACGCCACTATCGTAAATTTATAATTTATTGTTATTATTAATTCAGATCAGAATAGCATACGAATGTCTCTGAAGAACTGAAGTTGCTGTTCGAATGTGGAATGTGTTTATCGGAGGGGACACCTCGTGCACTGCGACATTTTGATCTATTGAGCTATACTCCCGGTAGGTAGGAATGAGGTGAAGAAACCGCAGGAGGACCTCAAAGACACGCAAGAGTTCCTAATATTTCCAGTTAGAACTCCCGCGCACCAATAATGGTGAGGAATGCCAAGGCGACGCAGCACACACTGTAGTTCACGGGGAGAAACCTTGTTAACGCGCATGCATCCGCATCATCTGTTCGGCACCGCCAGTACCGAAGGACCTGAAAAAATTAAATTGAATTTTATTTATGGACACTCTTTAACTGCTATGGTTCTTAGCGTCCCAATCCATACTGGGTGTGAAAGACCCGAAATGTTGTTCAGAGGCCTCTTTATCAGGCTTGAGGTTCCTTTACGTGACGGAAATCTACGACGCGGGACCACCGGCTTTACTTCCCTTCCGAAAGAAACTATACTAACGATGCTTACGACCAAAAAACTCCATTGCCCTCCGCCGGGTTTGAATCCCTGTCCTCGGGAACACAGGTCCTGAAAGCACACCTGAAACGTGAAATAAGAGGAAGTGGGGGAGGGAAGTAGAAATCGTGATACTATAATACACCATTCCGGCATTCGCCTTGGCGACCAGAAAACCACGATTATCCCCATGGTCAGAGTGGATGGTTACCGGGAATCGAACCAGAGACGTCCCGAAGGCTCCGGCTCGGTAAAGTTACTGCATGCGTTGATACATTTATTTCCTGCCTTATGCCTAAGGTAGAGGCAGTGTTGCAATCAACTCACCAATCATGCAAGTGGGCCGGTACACAGAACAGGCTAGAGGAGCGACGGTCTACTATTAAAAAGCAAGTCGATTATATAGCTTGGATATTGCATGCTCTTTGCGGGGGCCAATGAGAAACAAAGGAACGGATCTGACATTTCAGAAGTGTGTTGAGTAAACCATTCAAAAATTGAATGAAGCAGGGAAGTATTTCTTAAACTGGTAATTCTGCAAATACATAATTCTGTTTTAACAACTTCTACATTTCTTCATAGTAGTTTTTGTGTATTTTGCTGCACCCCATTCGGCAGCATGACTATTCTACTGCGAGGAAGATACAAGCGTATTTAGGGTTTGTTGAATATGATAAAATATAAGGCCCAAAGAATCGTGGATAGTTAGGTTGTATGAGTAAAATGCTTACGTTAGCTAAAATTGTGAATTATTATATTATAACCTTCGTAAACAAGAAACACATATGTATTTTTATTACAATATAATAATTTTTCAAATGAAAATGTACGTAACATCATGAATATTATTGAAAGTATTAAGGTACAGGTAAAAGTACATATCACGGATAAGCCCCCGGAACCGGAACAGAGCACTGAAGTAGGCCATAACTGGGGTCACTTTGCTTCCAAAGTGAACCCAGAAAGGGAGGGATGAGGGGAGACACCCGAAGGGCGATCAGGTGCCAACGGGCGCAAGTATGGACGGGGTCCCTAAGGTTTCTAGATTGAACATATCCAGAGGCGCCCAGTCCTCCAAACAAGCACCAACCCTGGTAGTTCCCCATCAGGTGTAGCCCACTCGGGGCAGAGACCCAATTGAGAATCCCACAGCGACGCAAGGGAAGAAACCGTTGCAGAGCGCAAGACACCGTCCAGCCGAAACCCGCCGAACACGGTCGCCTGGTCCTATAACCCTAAAACAGATGATAAGGAAGATAATGGGTACAGGAAATGAGGGACAGAAAGATGAACCACCCCAGTATTCACCCGCTAACCCGTGGGAAACCATTAAAAATCAATGTGTGAGAGTGAGCAGGGACCGAGCCCGGGACCTCCCGAATGTGGCCATAGACGTTACCTCCTGAGACATCCCACTCGGCTATTGAAAGTATTAATTAACAGAATTGTGAGATCAATTCTGTATAATAGAATTTTATAAAATCTTGATATTTTATTCGAAACCTTCTTTCTCATGAAACCCGTTGTACAATATATCAAACACATAACACTTCAAATTTGAATGATAAATGGAATATTTGTGAAATATAAAGTAATATGTCTGTTCTAAGTTGTACAAGTGAGATGTACAATTCACATACAAATGTTCACAAAATAATACACAATAATGAGCGCGGTATCGTATTTAAAATTTATCTTTAGTCCTTAATGCATTGATAATTGCTTTGTTTGAAATCCCCGGTATTTACCGCAATTAAAGATATGCATAATTAACATGCCAATTTTTATCAACAACCATACTGGCTGTCTTCAAAATATAAGTCACTTAAAATGACAAAACCACAATTTTTACCTCGCACCAATTTAAATGAGAATAAATGGTTATGGATGAAGTACTGAAATGTGTGCGTATATATTACCTGGATATTTTATCGCAGTAGTGCATGGAGAAGGCCATGGCAAACATTTTGAATTTGTAATTCCGGTTCCAAAAGCACTAGCCAAGCTCATCTGTTCTCGACTTGAAGCCAGCAACCTTCTGAAGGTGGAAGGTTTACGAGCTCACTAGCTAATCTCCTGCGGAAGGACTATTTTCTTACGCTAAACGGACGCCAATGTCGTTCATAAAACTTCTGAAGGTATAATCCGTATGGTTTTCCAGTTGTATAAAATTCTGTGGGAGTCAAAAGATCTTCACATCTTATTTACAGCAAATTCAAGATACACATTTTATTCGTCGCCCCATTATCTCAAGCATGTGCTACTTTAATCAAAATAGTTTGAGCCGTCTTAAAGAAATAATAAACAACGAAAGATGGACTATGTAAGGAGTTGTTTGGAGTAGGGAATTCAGATTCCTATCCTCGATAGATGCCAGACTTCAATGAAAAGTTTGATGCTCATTCGACTTTTCCTTATTGAGTTATGTTGTTTACATGCATACACCTGCGGCGGGAAACCTTTTATAAAAACTGATGTGTTGCATTCACATGTCTTTCGCTTTCGACAACTTTTTATTTGTATACCTTTACCACAAAAACTTGTTTTTCAATCTACAACATAATCGAGATTAACGTTTGCAGAAAATTCGTTGTAGGTACAGGGGGTAAACAGGAGGCTAAAACAATAATCAGATCTTTAAAGAGGGCGTCACTATCTGATTTGAAATTCCATATTCTCTGCATGATATCCCGAGAAACAAAATAATTGTGACATAAAATAAGTGATGAGTATTGCAAATGTACGACGATGGTATTAAATATCTCAGAAATGGTTAAAGCAACAAAAGATATATTTGGCATAAGTTGTGTACTTCAATTGTTAATAATCAATTACCTTTTCTCTATCTTATGGCTTACCAGTTATACAAAATTAATTCGGAATGAAGAAAACTTTGCAAGCTATTCACAGGAAATTCAATATAAACATTTTATTATACATGCAAATATTTTAAGCATATTTTATTTTAATAAAAATCGTTAGTCCTACTTTTGAAGAACTAAAAAATAACGAGGTTTATCTAAAGATAGTTTAGGATGGGGAATTTTGTTGAAAAATCTTCGTGTCACATATTGGGAGATACTGAACTAACTTGTACGGCTTTCCGCGTTTGTTGCTGTTCACAAATAGACACACACACACGCACACACAGAGTGGTGGGAAAGAAAGACGGGAAAGTAAGAGTGAGACATTTTTAATATTTTCTTTCTTTTTCTTTTATTTTTTGTTTGTTTGTTCAGGATGTCTCAAAGGAGATATTTTCCGTGAAATCTTAAAAGGGAATTTTTGGGTGGAATAAATTCCTCTACCGAGCATAGGCAAGGAACAGAGAAAATAAAAATTTACATTGAATTGTTTTTTAATTATTAGAAAAGAATTTCTTGGACAATTTTGTAACTATCTTGGGAAGGTAAGAGAGAAGTCTTGGAGGATGGTAGAATTTAGTGATAAAAATAATGAAGAAAGAAAAGAAATAGGGACGGAAAGTTATCTTTTAGGAAAATCTAAATACTAATATTTAACTTCTAATAAATGTATGTTTTGAAAGAAGTAGGATTTATTATACACAAAAACTATGGTATTAGTTGTAAATGATCCTAAAATATTATGCATTCCAATAACATTGAATATATTGTAAAATTAATGTAAGGTAAATACGTAGAAATAAATAATTCAAATAAAAATGATTCCCGAGTTAAAAGAGGCGGGAGTGAATACCGGCAATTATGGTCATGATGAACTGAAGCTGTAAGAGCACAGAGAAAAGTGTTAAAAGACTATCCTGGTAGTGTGTTTTGTTACCAATTCTCTTTCCACACCGAAGAGATGCGCTTTCTTGCCGAGGAAATTATCCCTTTCTTGTGTTTCTATTATTCCGTAGCGATTAAGTGTCTATTACTTATGTGACATCCTACAATTATGATTCAAACCATAGCTGTTGTTTGACCAAGTAACGTATTCGATAACATCTCATTAAAGGATAATGTTCATTGTTCTGATGGAAGTCACATCGGGATTCAGCCTGGCGTCTCCGGGTTCTTCCGGTGCGACACGCGCAGTCCACCATAAGACCACATTCTACATTCTGCCACATGCCTGTCGCATCTTTGTCATTCTGATTAGCAGAGATATGTGAAATTGCCTGTCACAACTACCTACCTACTCGGCACCTTGAGGAAAAGGAACCTCCATTTGACAACCTCATTTTATGAACATCACATTCTCATTGTTAAGCCCAGAAGTGTCTCCAGCGGTAGCTTCGCGAAGTGATACATGAAAATGTGAGAGGAATATTAGGCACAATCGTGAGAGCTACCAAGAATCCGGAACTAGGAGAGAAGTTGGTGCGTTGAGCTATGCGATTAAGATAATGTTGTCTCACGAACTATGGCGGGACGCGAAACAAGTGTCTGGCGGGAGACACCCGCCGAGCTATTACCGGTGTTCACAACCACAAACTTGTGCCATTGGGCCATTTACATGTATCATATATATATATATATATACATACGAGGGCAGTCCCAGTACACAACCTGACGTATATGTATGTATATAGCGATTTTTGTTTCAAAAAATGACTATGGTAGAAAGTACCACCCTTATAAAGCTTAAGTTTGAAGTTTGGCGATGCTACGTTGTTTAGTAATTGTTTGCCCGCCATTAACAGTGAACTCTCTCAACAAATTGTAAACATGGATAAAACTGGTCATCGTTACTTTCATTTGAAAGGTCTTAGTCCAACTAATATTAAAGCTGAATTAGGTTCTACTCTGGGGGGGTCTGCTCCTTAGTTTACAACAGTGGCAGAGTTTAAGCGAGGTCGTACGTGCTGCCAAGACGAACATCGCAGTGGTCGACCAAATGAAGTGACCACGACAGAAATTGTGAAGGAAATGCACAAATTGCTATTGGATGATCCACAACTGAAAATGAGTGAGCTAGCAGACATCGTAGGAATTTCAAAAAGTGCTGTACATAGCATACTAACTGAACATTTAGCCACGAGAAAGCTGTGCGCAAGATGGGTGCTGCGTTTACTCACAATGGAACAAAACAGCACCGGGAAGATGTTTCAGCCGAGTGTTTGGCGATGTTTTGCTGCAATAAAGCCAGGTTTTTGCGTCGATTCATAACCATGGATGAAACATGGGTCCATCACTTCACACCTGAGACGAAGCAACAGTCAAAAGGGGAGAATCGGCTCCAAAGAAGGCGAAGACATTTCCATCTGCAGGCAAGGTCATGGCGTGAGTTTTTTGGGATGCGCGTGGGATAGTTTTAACTGATTATTATCTTCAAAAGGGAAAGCAATCATTGGCGAGTATTATGTAAACTTATTGCAGTGTTTGAATGATGAAATCAAGCAAATACGGCCGCATTTAGTGAAAAAGAAAGTTCTGTTTCATTAAGACAATGCACTAATTCACACATCCATTATCGCCATGACCAAAATCAATGAATTGAAGTTCGAATTGCTTCCTCATGCACCCTATTCGCCAGACTTAGCCTCCTCTGATTATTTTCTTGTTTCCAAAATTGAAGAAATGGCTTGGTGGTAAAATATTTGCCAACAAGGAAGAGGTGGAGTCTGCAGTTGATGGCTATTTTGCAGAACTCGATATTTCTCACTATAGACAGGATATCGAAGCTATTGAACTCGCTGGGAAAAGTGTATCGAGCTGAAAGGAAACTATGTAGAGAAATAAAGATGTTTTTTTCCCAAAAGTTTTGTGCTTTCTTTGTTAGGTAGGTACTTCCGGGACAGCCCTTGTATGTGTATATATAAGTTTCTTTTGTATATATGTTTCCTTTATTTTTTATTTAGTGCAGCCAAGCTTTACATCTGTCCATGTAGCCCCGGTTAGTCCAGGTTGTTAGACGTCGATACTTTCTTGGTTTTCCTCCTTGTGTTAATTATTCGGTGGAAGGGGGTGTGATCATGTAAACGACCGACGGCTGGTTTCCGTGTGCAGTGAAGGCAGTTGTTTTTGGGCAGTCACTGCGCTGGGATACAGGGGAGTGAATCGTGAGCAATTGTAGGCTGAAGGAACGCTTGACTGAGCCCTTGGGTTTAGCGTGAACTGTGTTGTTGCCTGAGCCTTTAGTGAGACTTTTTCGGCAAAAGGTAGAGTGATATTTTGTTAATTTCTCGGATCTAGTCTCTAAATTCTCTCCTAAGTATGTTATATATCCCATTTAACCGAGCCTGTAAGAGAAGCTCGGAACAAAGCGTTACGGAGACAACTGTCTGTCGGCGAAAACAGTATAACATTTAATGCTTCGCGATTTGCTTGCTGCCAGAGTATTTTATAAGTTGAACGAGGTAGGGATTGTAATAATCATATCTCGTATATTCCTATTTGGCTGCGCACCTTTATAATTAAAATGTACAACTAATTGTATATCATTTCCTGCCCTGAAATCTCACTCGCGTGAAGCTGGAAATTCGTGAAGTGGGTGTTGAGATGTTGAGCGGTGGATTATAGATATTTTGTTATGGAGCACTGAGTCAAATTTGTAATTTCTCCGTGAATGGGAGAGTATACATTATGTATGGTGGCAATGTGAAATAGCAAGGCCAAAAAGTGGTTTTAATTTGTTAATTTTATTCATCTTATTAATTTTCTTTCTAATTTTTTTCGGAGTTTTCTTGACCTATATGTGTGTTTTGAACCATTATTAATGTTTTATAAATTGTTTAATGGATTTTACTTTGAGGTATACTATTCGGGGTTTAGTGATATTTGTTAAGTATGTTGTTAATCGCTAGTAGCTGTGAGGCTTGGTTTATTTTACTTTATAACATTCGTTAGGTGCTTTTGTAAATCCCGGATTACACTGCCAAATTTTCTATATTGCTGCGTGTTCATATTGAACTTAACACTTGGTTTCGGGAGCTAATCTTTCTTGCTCTTGCATGAATTATTAGGGTTGGTTTTGAGGTGTATTGTATTTGGTTCGGCGTGGCCTGGCAACCCAATCTGGATTGGGTATCAAACGAAAACTAGTAATATTGCCCAAAGCTCTGTTCAATGTTACGCACCTTTTAAGTCGACTATTTAGGTTTGCAGTGAATTTTCTTTGTGGAGTTAGCGATTGCCTTGACAATTTTCTAAATTAAAGTAGTCCACCTAAATCTGTTCACATGCCTTGGGATATGTTAATAAGTCGTTTTTCAGGTAGTTTTAGCATTGGGCAGATGAGGTTTGGTTTTAATGTGTAAATCTATTACTTATTATTATTTTATTGGTTTTCATTAGCACTGAGGCCAAGCTAATTTAAGTGCAGGAATTATTGCTTTTAACCAGTGTGTTGATTTTACCCTGGTAAACTAAGTCAAACATAGTATTAAAGCTAGCTTTAAGATAACTGGTGACCCAATTCTATATTACTGTTTCCTGCTTCCCATCTAAATTTATATTTGTTATCACATCAATAGTTTCCTCTTCAGTTTAACCTTTCTGGATTAAACTTTAGTTTTTCAGTGGCTATTTTATCGCTCGTTGCTAGCTTATATGGAGCCAGGTATTACTATTGCTTATTTATTATTTTATCTGCTGGCCACCTCATTTACTTTCAGTTGATTAGTCTGAGTTTCCACCTTAAACATCAGTTGGGTTTATTTTCACTGCTTGCTTTATATGTATTTATTATTAACAAAGGAACTAGGTTTACGTTATCTTCCTGCTTACAACTTTAAAAGTACCACCCATTTGTGTTGCCATTATTTGACTTTTAGTTTCTATTTGTTATCTGAACTTTTCTAGATAATTTGAGTAACATACAATATTACTTACAGATTAAGCACTGCTGTTTTAGGTCAGCCTCATTTATAACTTATACTTTGAAGCAATACGTTCGGAGTAGCTAAATATAAAATTATAACCATAAGGAAAATAAATATTAATAACAATAGGAATAGTATTATTAATTAAAACCGGGAAGTGAACATTACATGTAAAAATGTGAATATGGGTTGAAAAGACAATGCAGGCCGGAAACGGGGTTGGTTAGTGTACCTTTATGTCGCCTGAAAAGCAAATGTGTAGAAAAAGGGTCACTGTTCTTACAGCCCCCAGGCATTCAATAAGAAAGAAGGTAGAAATCACGTGATAAAAATGCAGAGATAGGAAATATGAAATAAAGAAACAGGTGAGAAAATACTTCTTCTTCGTGGTTTTTCCTTGGAGGTTATTCTGAAAACAAGTATGAGTACTGCTAGATATGGGGCAATAGTATGAAGCACAGCAGTAAAGAAATGCAGTTTGTGTGTGGCGAGGTAATATCAGAAGTCGATTTTAAAAAGGTGAAAGGAAATAAACGGGCAGGAAAATGAATCAGTCGTATTAACCACCAACCCTAGATCCAAGATCCATGCAAGTTCCTGAGCTATCATCGAACCCGGGACCATTCCTGCAATTCCGTGCCGCCAAATTGGCGCACAGCACCACAGAGGTACCAATTTTATTAAATCGAACTCTTGTAAATCAATTCAAGGTCAAGTGGCCTAACTTTGGTGTAATTAGTGCCCGCCTTGCACTTAATTGTAACTTCACCTTATGCCAGCACTAAAATTTTCCTTGCTTTAAAAGCGTTATTCTTGGTGTAATTTGCAGTTTGTTAATTACTTCCATCCAGGCACAATATTTGTTTTTTGCCCTCATAATATATTACTTTTCCAAGTACGTGAAACATTAGTACATTGGGGCATTACTCTTCGCAAGCCATAATAGTTTAACAAGTACATTTATTGCCAGTTCTTTCTACAACGTAATTATTCATTCATTCATTCATATCTGTTTACCCTCCTCTTATGTAGGACTTACACCCCCCAGGAGTTACAAGCGGATGCCTGGGGTCAGAGGCCCGTCGAGGAGCAGACACTCATGGATCAGAGTATCCAGGATGGGTGATCAGCCCGATGCCTGGTATGGGATGAAGGAAGTAGATGAAATGAAATGTTGGTGAAATGGATGAAAGGAAAGGTGATGATGGTGGAATGAATGACGGGGGAAACCGGAGAACCCGGAGAAAACCCGCCCAGACGCCGCTTCGTCCACCACAAATCCCATATACAGGTCCCTGGGATTGAACCCGGGCCGACTCCGTGAGAGGCGAGCGGTCTAACCACTCGGCCACGGCGCCTCCTTACAACGTAATTAACACCTTGTTATTGGGCTGCTTACTGGGCTGTATTTGTGCTGGCCAGTAGCATGGCTTACTTGTTTGCTATAATTTATCTATGAGTATTTATGACCGTCACCTTGCCTGATTGTTGCTACGTGAATGTAAGTTAAGGTTCAATAATCAGATCTGGCTTCCTTTAATTTGGATTTTTCTCCCCTTTAACTTATTTTCTTCTATAGCTGAGCGGTATTATCGTGGTGTGTATAATTTCTAGTGAGAATTAACAGTATTGCTCCAACGCTTGGCCTTTTCGGCTTCACCCTCTTTGAGTAACTTCAGAATTTGTTAGTTGCTCATATTGCTGGCTGGTTGCACTTTAATTTTAGAGATTAGTGCCTTTCATATCATTCAGCTCTTTTGTTTTTGCCGTAATTATATTATATGTAGTGTAGGTGGATTGGGAATTAATCTTATTTTGGCCGAATATTTATAGCATTACTCATTTGCCTTACGTGCACTATATTAACTGTCTTACTGCCCATTTATAACTTATAATTTTGGCAGCTAACTCCTTATAGTGAAAGTGATTTAAATAGAGGATACACTGGCCAGCTAATTAGTTAGTGTTTTTGAGCCCCTTTCAGATAATTGTCTCGTGGCTGTCTTTTTTAAGTCTGTCCAGCGCAGTAGTTTTTAGTTTGATCTTGAAGTATATATACTTACACATATATAGATCCCTGTACAGGGTGAAGCTTTACCCACAGCTATTAGTGTTTTATTTTATTTGAATGTGTGTGTGTGTGTGTGTGTGTGTGTGTCATTTATAGGGTTTTATAATTGTTAATGATGCATTTACTATGTCAATTTTGATTGTAATTGGGAACCATACATATATTTATTTCCGGTCTTGGGCCATATTTTAGGTCAGCTATTGTACCCTGAAGTGTATAATTATAATAAAGGCTTATTTGGCAAGGAATTTAGCTGGGTTTTCCTTCAGGGTGCGTGATCTATTTCTTCTGTTTGCTCCACCATTTTCATTTAGTTGTTAGCTAGTAGGTATTTAAGAAGTTTCCAGTTCTGCAGCATAACACGGTGATAACTTGGGTGGGTTACTGTGCTGTTCCTAACAACTTCGACCTGAATTGAGGCTTCCCTATATCCTGTGTCTTGAGTCGCCGATTAGGGATCTTTGTTTTATGATGGGAGACCATAGCGGCTGGTAAATGGAATAGAAATTAACATAATAGAATATAATCACCTGAAGAACGGCACAAACGCTCAACAATAATTGAGGGTAGGGAAGGTAGAATCAGTCTGAAAAATCCAATGCCATTGTTGGGATTTGAACCACGGATCTTAGGCTTACCCTGACGCTGCTCTTAACTATTGAGTACCATAGCAACATGATGGCATAACAATAAATTCTTCAAATGACTCACACTTTTTCCGGTAAACACCAAGACGTTTCAATTTCTAGGGGTATATGTAACCTACTACAATGCAAAACGCCACTGTTAATGTTATTATCCATGCCATCAATTGCGTCAAAAATAATAAAGTTTCCATTTAACAAAAACAAAGTTGTGTTGAAAATCATATTTGGTTATATTTTTGAATGACCCATATCACATGCTTTAATGAAACCCTCCCTTGCCGTCATGCCTGTTAAAGTAATTTTTACATTCATATTTCAGAGATTTTGCGATGGAGGTTTTAGATGACTCGCCCGTTATATCCGTACTAATAAAGTTTTCTGTCTCTATGAAGGTGTGGCAATCTCAAAAATCACTCAACAATTCTTTTACCATCGATAACCATTATTTTTCCAGATGAATATAAGTTATAACATAGTTCCAAAAATTCTAAAACTGGGAGGTTTAGGGAAACTTTTATATTCATGTAACGCAATTTCATCCCTTTTTCGTTGAGGATGTTTTTGAGCACTTTATTGCAAACATGGTACATTTTAGTAACTTGCTACCCACAGGAAGCCTTAAAATAATTTAAAATGTAGTTATTGAAGGGTGAGGAAGTTGCACATCATTTTCACATAACCAAATTCCCCTGTGATTTCGCGAACTTTGTTATCAAAGAGAATTTTTTGTATAATTTTGATAAAACTTGGTACACTTTACTGTTAGAATCTGTCCAAAATTATGGCAACCCCACAACATACAAAAACTTTCACCACGCCCTATTTTAAGCCTAACATACTATTCGACCGACACTTTCTGGCCTATTTAGACAAACGTTGTCACTTATAGCATACAGCGAAATGTATAAGATCTCTTACAACTCCCTACTACATTTTGAACCCTTTATGATGAAATGTGCACTGTTTGACCATCTGCTCAAAATATTGTTCAAATATATCATAGGCAATTTTAGAACTTCTAAAAACTACCCAACCTTTATGTTCAATTTAATAGCATTTCTAAATTTTTAAAAAATGTCGTTGCATTTTATTTTCAAGCCCTTATAGACAAACTATACGGCTTTGCCAATCAGAGCCCGAATTTGTGCCCTTGAACTATAGGACTGAGGAATACCATGGAATACATCATAACTTCAAAAAAGTTACCCCTACTCATATTGTACAATCCAATCAATCAAGAGAAACCTTTGGACCAACGTTTTAGGCAGGAATGAGAATTATAGGCCACTCGCGAGTTTCAAAAACCACTCCATCCTTATTTTCCAACCCTTACAGACAGAATTCATCCGTGCAATGCCAGGTAAGATATCCATGTTTTAAAGAGATTAATAAATACTCTGCTAGGAAAATACAAAGCAAATGAACATATATACTAATCTTACGCGAATACTAAAGCGTGAAGCATGTACTAATTTCAATTACCTATTTTTTGTCAAACACTGAAGAAAACAGAATGGTCGGCAGCGATGACATTGAAAGATGGAGAACTTTTAGAACCTAACGGCCGATTTTTGTTCATGGTTTTAAATACTAATAATGAAAGGCATGAAGTTGCTCATGTCGATAGCTTGCTTATACCTGTATGTGTCAATAGCTCATATTATCTGAAAAACGTGACACAAGTTAACGAGTTACTTTTGGACTGTGGGCGTGTTAGTAAATCACTAAGGTCGAAGTTATTCCAGCAGAGAGACCTTGTGTGAATGAGCAATTACCCTAATGCAACTGAAGGCGCGTGGCAGTCCAAGATGCATTCACTCGTCTGGAACCGTTGAACATTTCTCGGCGGAGGGCAATCCATCTTATGTTCAGATGAAGACCGAGCGAAACTTCAGTCGACCATGTATGGCAGTCAGCAATTTAGCTAAGGATTATATGTTGCAGCATCCATTTGATATGCCTGTACATGGTTGGTTTGAGACAAACAAAGCTGAAACAAGCACCACAAATATATTGCGTGTAGTGTACGAAAGGCATGCAATTCTCAACTCGACCGGGGTTCCAAAAGAGTCAGTTCCAGAATTCGTATTATTCATTGTTTTGTCCAAGTCGCTTGGCCATATCGTGACGGTTGAGTAGATTTGTTGGTTCACATCATTCAGAGTATGCTAGAGAGATGGCCTTAATTTCCTAGTCACCTTCCTGCACCATATATTTTATTGCTACCGAGTTTTGGCGGAATTTCCACATTGGGAATATGTAACTCTGGCTGATTTTTTGCAAACGTGGTTACTGCAAAGCTTAGTTGCTTATTTGCCTTCCTATACCATCCACTTAAGTAACATCTCTATAGATGGTCTTAGTTGCGTAGTCGCCTTCCTGTATCACATATTTTGTTGCTATTGAGTTTTGGTGGAATGTCCACTTTGGAATCGTGAAATTGCTGATTGTTCTTCAGGTGTACACTCAGTCGTGTGAGCCTGGATAGATAGCTTTGGTTTAGGAGTCGCCTTTCTATACCATCTGCTTGGGCAACTTGTTGATAGGTAACCTCAGTTGCCTAACCGTCTTCCTTTTTAGACCGGTTTTAGTGCATATGGCATCACAGGCGGTGGCCAATAGTTGTACATGAAGTCATAGTAGGGAAAGGGAATTTGGAAAGGCAACCTTCCAGGCTTGAATTTAGGGTATATCCCCAGCATTTGTAAGTTATGAGGAATAAGGAAAACCTGAAAACTTGTCCGTGCCTTAAGGACTGCGGTTAACCGAGTGGTAGTTGCTTTCCTGTACCATATATTTTATTGCTATTGAGTGTTGGCGCAATGTCCACTTTATGACCCTTAAACTGTTGGTTGTACATTGGGTGTACACGTAAATGGCCTTCCGTGTCGTCTTTCTATGCCGTCTGCTTAGAAAACTTGTGGATAGGTGACCTCATTTGCGTAGTCAATTTCCTGTAGTATCTATCTTGTTGCTGTTGATTTTTGGGTGGAATCACTTTGCTGGGGTTTTTGTTTTGTTTTTGTTTTTTGTTTTTGTTTTTTTGTGAGGGAGGCGAACACGCAGTCAGTCATGTCGGACAGACGGCCTTAGTTGCAATGTCCCATTCCTGTAGAATCTGTTTTTATTTCCATTTAGTTTGTAACGCGATTAGAAAGAGCAGAAATGCATTTCTGCAAGGAATTGCTGGATACAGAAGGACTGATCGCGTAAAAAAAGATGCTTTTAGAGGTGATCTGAATATTTTTAATATCCTAGATAACATTGACGAATATCTATGACAATGAGTTGACAATAAAGAAAGAATGAAAGTAAATATATGTATCCTAAGATATTCTACAAATATAAAACCAAAGGACCAAGAACAAGAGGCTGCCCAGTTATGTAGTGTAGAGAGCAGTGAAGATTTTTTGAGGACGTGACGGTCTATAGACTATTCATTCGTGGTAGTGTTGACTATCCAATCTGATAGTCACCTAGCAGCTGAGCGAAACGACGAAAAAATTGGTATGTGCACGATATTTGAACACAATCTTCGGATTGCAATTCACAGAGCTCATTGGATTTAAAGATAATACTCCTGAAGTACAACCTAAGACAACAGTGTCCTGAAACTTTCAAACTCGAAATTTAAATAAAGCAATCAACCCTGATAAACACATCTATTTTTAATAGACGAATCGAACACAACATATTGAATTTTACTCAACGTAAATAAAAATCTGAAATATTCACCGAGTCTTTGCGCCACTGAGCCATAGTTTAAGCCTTTCGACCTATTACGTTCCCAATATTCGTGATTTTCTCCATGAGCCTAACTATCTTGGTCTCGCTCTACCGACATTTTTTCGTCCTAATGACTTGTAACGAAAACTGGGTGTTTAATTCCATTTACACGAAGCTACTATTTATTGCTGTATGCTGTAACTTTTTTCACTTGAAGCAGGTTATTTAATAGCCGAGCTAGATGACTAAGGTGATACGAAGGATCACGGTTGGACTGGCAACCCTAAGCTTGGGCTATTTCGTGGTCCAAAGAGGGATTATGGGGTGGATTATACAATACCGCGAATTCTCCCCTTCCTCAGTTACATTTCCTTTTATCTTTCAGGCTTGCACGGGCAGGCGCGATGGAAGGTGACGTGCAGCGTTTGCGATGGATGTACCATAAGGAGAGAACTACTCCTATTTCTTTCCTATTATCGATTATTCCAACTTGTACCTGACCTACGAGAGAGAGGTATATTTCGTTAAAAAATACATTTACGCGTATGAAACCATTCCTGCTAATCTTTATCTCGATTAATATGAAGAAGATAACAAAAAATCATAGGCATAGATAAGAATAAACAATTTTGGGTAGAGAAAGTCGTGTGAAGGTAAACAAACGATTATTTTTCTCATGTTCTCGTGCAGTGTTGATTATCAAGGCTACTTTTTAGACAGTTGTCATCTCAGCCTCAAATGGATATTGCAACCATATTTAGCTAATATTTATTACGATTTAACAGAAAGGAGATACAAAAATGAAATATTGTATGGGCAATAGTAGGTAATACGCTTGAGTGTAGCAAGTTACCGTTTTCTGAAAATTATTGTTCAATTATTTCTTCCTAGCTCAAACTTACGTGAATTGTGGGCTTTACAGATCTCCGATCAGAATTCCCTTTATTTATAGAAGCGCAAAGAATCGGAGATTCCCAGGACTTCATAACAGACGTTCCCGCGCATTCAGTAATGTTCAAATTAAGGATGGGACCTCGATACTGTCGATACCTAGATACCCGGTGGTAACGAAGTATATCTAATACTTTGAAATAAATTTTGATATTTTTAAATTTTTAAGCTTTGCATTATTGAAAGTTGTTGCGGTTAGCTTTGCTAGGTAAGAAATGACTTCAGTTATTGTCTCCCTTGCACGTGTCCTAAAGAGTTGCTGGACTATAGATAATGATAGATCTTGACTGCGTTTCCTGTGGGTGAATCACTGCAAGTAGTGGTAAACCACGGTAATCAGCACATCTATGTACTTGAATTACAATCCGTGGTATTGAAAGACGGAGTTAGTACCCGCATATACGAGTAACGTGTGGGATTACGTGACGTTTGGATTCTGAGGGAGAGTCCGTCCCTCCTCTGCGGTGCTCCCTGGATCACGTTATTTCCCCTTGTGAAGTTGTCGATACACTTTATTGTTATGTTGTAGAATTAAATGAATAATAAAGATAATTAAAAGCCGAAAACAATGTGAGTTAACGCGGGTTTGACAACAGGTACGTATGTGTGTTTGTACCCGTGTAATGAATAGACGGTTTTAGAAACCGTCTATATGAGTAACGTGAGGGGATTACGTGATGTTGAGAGTCTAAGGTGAATGTTGCAGAGTTAAATGAATAATAAAATAATTAAAAGCCGAAAAAAATATCTGTGTGTGTGCGCGCGTGCGCGCTCACGTGTAGTAAAATTTTGTCTATCTCTTATTATTTTGTTACCAGTTATGCAAAAGTCGTTCACAATGAAGAATCGTTAGAGCCATTTTTGAGAAAAATGTTCCATGTAAAGGGTATTCTGGGATGGTGGGGATTTTTCTTGAAAAAACCTTCGTGAAGATACTGAACCAAAATACTAAGTTTGGTGTTTCCCACAGCTAAAAACTTGGAATCTTTCATCAAGAAGGCAATGGACTATAAAATAAGAAAACCATGCGAGGCTAATATAATATTCGAGTTAGGTGTATGAATGTTAGGCTGCATGAGTATGTTACAGAAGACTGTGTATGTGAGAAAGTGCCCACGTGCGTAACGGTATAAACCAGGTCAGTGCAAGAACGAGCATGTTCAATCCCCACCACCGCCCCTATCCATTAAATGTGAAACGAGAATGGATCGGCGTTCACAGTCGACTGTGAGCCAGCACGATGAGTAGTGAAAATATCAGAATCGCGAGCGATAGTGACAATTGTTGCTGGGTGAACCTCGAGGAGTACGAGCAAATGAAGCAGCACTGTCTCGATAAGCACGAGGAAATATGTGATGGCGATACGCATACCATCATCTGTAAGGAACCATCACAGCATCAACAAATGTCGTCATTCTTCCGTTGTGGAGAGTGCTGCGACGTGTATCTCAAAGCAAAAGGGTAAGTAAGTAAAGAACATGTGATAGAATAGATTTAGTAGGGGGAGAAAAAAGATAGCTAGCAAAAAACCTGTGCCTTTATTTTTACAGAACGCCCGAAGGAGAAGATGTGCCACCGCATCGCGACGTGGATCGGTCGGTGTCGACATCCGAACCCGTGGAGGAGAAAGAAGAAGAAAGGTAAGCAGAATCATTATGAATAAAAAGAAAGAGTTTTTTTATTAATGACACGTGTGTGTTAAAACAGAGACGTTGTGTATATGTCTACAGGTCCGAAAAAAAGCCTGACAAGAAGAGGAACAAGGCAAAAGTCGTAAACAAGAAGAAGATGTTGGAAGCCTCTCGAGAGAACGTTATAGTGCTCATCTTTGACCCCATTCCAGAAAAGTCAGAGGAAGATGAATCCAAATAGCGTGTTTATGCTCGACGACATCTCCATCAGCTCCAAGCATCGTGTGAATATAGGACTGCATTACGAACTCGCATCCCTCTTCATCAAAGCAGTTGACGAAACTTTTGTATACATAACAAAAGAGGACTGGCAGATAATAGTTCGAAATATAGCTGTGATTGAAACGTATGTGAAAGACGGTAAGCTTCCTCGTTTATCGTACAGTGAGAATATAATCTATGCATATAACGTAACAGTGCATATGAATAAAGTTAATGAAATAGCATTTGTGAATACGTGTCTAAACGAAAATGTCATAAACCTGGACATTGTTGCAATAGCAGGACTGAAGAGACTAATTCCATACATTGAAATACATTTATTTCAATTGCATGACGTTCATAAATCAATGTGTTCATACGATGTTAGAGGTAGGAGTGTCAGAAAAAAGTTAAAGGAGATGTATGCTAAAATCAATAAAAAAATATAAAAATTTCATTCTTTATTGATATAAAAAAATACATTTTTCATTTCTTATATGATAGATTGAACAACATGAGTTAGGGGTTTATAAGTGAACAATTTGTCATGAATAATCAAACAAAACAAAGATGTTTGTGCAGGAAAATTCGCCGATGCTTGAACTTCCAATCTGATGTTAACGGCTCCAGTCACGGTCTCCTCCGGTTGATGAGAACAGTCTATGACGAATAGTGGTGCATATTTCAGAAAATCGCCTCTCTTCAAAAGAGGGTAATTTTCTTTGCCATAATAAGAGTATTGAAATTTAGAATACTGATCATACAGAGATGCAAACTTTGAATTTGCAAAATCCAAATTCATGTCATGATACGGATAACATTCGCTGTTGAGATAAAGCTTCAGATTGGTGATATTGCAGTGATCAAAGATAGAGCTATCTTTAGCAAGGTAGTTCAGTCTGTCGGTCTGTGCACCCACAATGACAAAACGCGGTTTCTCAAGCTTCGATGTCGTTGCAACGTTCCACGTGAACGCTTTAGTCTGCGGTACTGCAGGTTGAGTGTGAAGGTCCAGGGTTCGAAAAGCAACGTGCAGTGGGCGATCTGACTGGACGAGTTTAAGTTTCTCCACCCTCTCGGCATCGGAGAGTCTAAGTACGGGCATCCTCCATTCGATGCGGTTTAGTTTAATGATAGTCACATCGTTGCCAATCACACAATTATTAGAATTTTTAGATCTAATGAGAACCAGTTCAAACTTGCTATTAAGTATCAGCTCCTTGTGATCGTCTGCGAAACCCAGAAGCATCGAAAGAGGAACGATAGCGTTGAATACACCGTTCGATGCGTTCACGATGTCTACAGGTTCTCCGGGATACGTCCAGCCGGCGTTCTGCAGGCGATTGGAGTCCAAAGTGTTGAGAGCCGCATAGTTGCGCATAGTCGTAGAAATTCCAGGATTTCTCGTTCTATCTATGGTAGTACCATTCATATCTAAGCGAACTTCATCGAACAGAAACGCCATGGCATTGTTGGTCAGTGTTGCAGATGAAGCTTCGCCAGTAGGTTTTGTCACAGATCCCTCTATGTAGAGGTAACTTCTGCTAGGAAGCGTGTACAAATCCTCGGCTTGGCATGGTATTCTAATTTCATCATTCACATCTAGAGCAGACGTATTGTAAGGTAGGAAGACATGTTCCTCCTCTTTACTAATCTTATCGTCAAACGTCGGAACCCCGGTCACATCTAAAACATCCATTACAGAACCTTGAATCCCAGACGCTCGAGGAACTCTCGGTTGGATGGTGTTAGCAGTTTGCGTGTCGAAGACTGAGTAGGTATCAATCTCGAGAGAAGCTTTTTATTATAGTAATGCCTTTTAAAATTTATTCCCATTCCGTCTTATGTGCAGTCTCACTGTTATAGTTTCGTTTCTGAAGTCGAGCGTATCCCCGTTCTGGTCTACCACGCGAATGCTGAGATGATCAATGAGATTCGTGTCGATGATGGGTAGATATATAGGACTGGGCGGTTCCTGCGAGATGTGGTAGCCCGGAGGAACCGACGGGAAAAACTCGTAGAGAGAATGCCCGCTTTTACCGTTGATGAAGGATCCAGTGGCAAGGCTGCACTCGACGCGTATGATGCTGACCTTAAAGATGTTCACCAGTTCGTCAGACTCGGTCAGTACACCCGGTTCCACCGTGCGCTTGCCGGTGAAACCGAGAAGAGAGCCCACCGATCTCTCTCGAGCGAAATCGATAAAGTAGGGGCACCGAACCTCAGCCTTCATAGTGTTATTATTGGGGCGGAGAAAAAAGTCATCGCCGGCTTTGAGTCTATCCTTGAGGAAGGTGTTTATATCTTCTATTTCATAAGTTCCAGGTGGAATTTCGACAGTTTCAAGTTTTCCATCCCGCACGTAATGGAAAAGGTTATTGCTAGGATCAACATTTGGTATCGAGTAAAATGTCTCGAAATTCAGTAGAGCAATCTCGTAAACCCCATCTGGATCCAGATGGAGTGGCGGATTCAAATGGGTAGAGAAACTAGAATCAGATCCGCTCACAGTGATAGTGTAACTCATTTTGACCATTCGAACATCCTGTCGAAAGTGTTTTATAACAGAAACTGCAAGCACAGATGACCACAAATGACAGAATCGAAATTCTGATACCTGTGTCTGTTATACATGATCTTAACACCGTCGAGGTAGGATTCTATCTCTCTTGGAGGTTTCAGATTGCCGAAACTGTCAAAATAAAATGCTAAATTTCCATCCTTGCGTATAGCAACCCAATGGGTACCGGGATTCTGCGAGTTGTCCAAATTGACGACGATCCTCTCTGCACGTCTAGGTCTTAGAGGCAGTTTATCTAGCATGTATACGCCTCTAAAATTAGGAATGCGTAGACGTTCAGCGTAAGTTTCAATCTCCGCACCGCTTAAGGCTTTTTCCGGGATAAGTACAGACCTCGCCCCGAGTTTTTTGGACGTAGATACAAGCCCTTCCCCTTCCTGCGTCGTCCACCTCCCTTCTTAAGACCTCTGCCCTTGCCCGTGGCTAATGCTTCCATGTGCTGATTGTGACGAACCAGCTCGTTCAGTTGCTTCTCCGCAGCACGTTTCTTATTCACCGAGGTAGCGATCTGTGCGGCTCCACCTGCCAAGCTACCTGCAGCACCCAATGCTGCCAAAAGCGGTAGCAAAGGTAAGATCCCACCTCTAGCGGGTGGCGGTAGTATTCTCTTCCGACGTTTGCGCAATCCGGCACCCATGGCCAGCTTTCCCTTCATGATTGCGGTCACAAGTCTAGCGGCAAGCTTCTCGCCAAAAGTAGCGTCGGCAGACTGCACCCGATTCCAGGCTTTTTCCACAAGAACCTTATCAGCCAAATGCCTCGGAACAGTATCCTGATGTGTGGCGTAGGCGATATCGTGTTCTCGACACGCAGCGTCCAATGCGTTTATAGGAGGATCCCCTCGCTGCAATCGCTTATGTAGCTTAGTTCCGGGACCGCAGTACCTGTAGCCGGGCAAATGAGCCTCAAACGGTAGAGAATTAATCAAAGAATTAAGTACTCCGGAACCCTTCCGAGCGCGTCCAGAGCTCATGATACACTATGAAAATAAAAAGCGAAAGATATAACTTATAATCTTAGTCGCACGATGGAAGTAGTGAAGCAAAAGTGCTCGTTACCCATACAAGTTTTAGACTTCGACAATGACATTCGCGAGGGAAGGCACGGCTCTCTCTTCCCGAGCAACGTCAGAGCGCTCATTCTGGGTAGCTCGAATGCGGGGAAGACGAATATCTTACTCAACCTGCTAATCCACGAGAACGGGCTAAGGTTCGAGAATCTTTACATTTACTCGAAATCACTGCATCAACCGAAATATCAGTACCTGCTCAAAGTGCTGAAAACCATACCCGATATAGGAGTGTACACGTTCGAGGACGGTGAAAAAGTACTGGAAACCTCAGAAGCCAGAGAAAATTCCATATTCGTATTCGATGACGTCATCAACGAGAAACAGGGTAAAATAGCTTCGTATTACAGCATGGGCAGACACCGTAACGTCGATGCTGTATATCTAGCACAATCTTATGCAAAGGTACCCAAAAATCTAATTAGAGACAATGCAAATATGATCGTACTATTCCGACAAGATAATCTCAACTTAAAGCACATATACGACGATTACGTAAATACTGACATGTCTTTTATGGAATTCAGAGAGTTGTGTAAGCAAGTATGGGAGAGTAATGACAGATCGAACTCGAGACCCTTTGTTGTCATGGTACCTGAATTTCCGCTGAATGAAGGACGATACAGAAACGGTTTCGATGTATTTATCAGAGTGAATAAATAGAGAGTATCGCTCATTACAGCTATGAGTATCGACAGATTCGGATCGCGCAGGATCATCCCATCCAGGGGTGTGCTTAACCGTTATATTATAAATCGAGATGACACGGGAAACTATCAATTCAAGAAAAAGCGATTATGCAACATTCAGGATCCTGAAGAAGAATATGATGCAACGACTAAACACTATGTGGATACGCTTACGACTATCGTCGAGCATCGAATGCAGACGTTCACCGAAAAGACTTCATATCAGCGCATGGGCGAATTTGAAGCTATGCTTAGGCAGCACGTGCAAACATCGCTCGAAGGTCAACATCAGAGCCTAATGGAATACCTGAGTAAATATGCTTTCAAACGCGATGCAGAAAATAATGTCATTCTGGATACGATAAGAATGAAGGTACTATTGCCTCCAGTTGACGATCATGATGTTCCGAATAAAAAATATATTTTGGATTACATAAATGCACACACACCGCTTCCCGATTCGAACGGTAACGTTTCCTTTCGAAAGAAACGAATAAGGGAGATAGCCGATCCCGTGGACGATAACGATGCCGCAAATAAAAAATATGTTAGACATTTAGTTGTAAAGAAAAATGCGGAAACACAGACAGTTTTAAACCGAACTCTAGCTTCTATGCCTCAAGAAATTATTGCAGCAGTAGAAAAAAATTTTGATACCGTGGTAGCCTCAATTATGAATAGTATTGCTAATCTTAATTCGCGAGTGAATCTAATAAATACTATTTTAGGGAAAATGAGTGGACAGCTCATCATTACATTGCAAACGAAACCGTACAGAGGTAACTCACAGAGATACATGCTAACTTCGGGACTCGAATACTACAGGTCCCCGGTTAGCGGAGAGGTGTTTGGCTGCAATATAATTTCATCATCGCATCCCAATACGAGAACGGATGCAATATTTGCAATAAATGATAAACGCGTTGAAAGTTATCCTGCACTCGTCATGATGGGCGATAAGTTGACCTTCACAGCTCCAGTTAATCGTGCTAAAGATGGACATATTCTAAGTATCGACTTAAAAATCTCCTATATATTGATGCCAGCAGCTTAAATCTGCATTCATTTTACGATGGATGTAGAAGGCATCAGACTCAAGCAGTCCATCGCTCGACACAGTAAAGCGATAAGGGAAAAGTTACGTTCCCTGAGGGGTTTCAGGTTCGAAACCCAACGCGTGATGTCCGAGGTTCTTCAGCCCGTCACCGTTCCTCTGAAGGATATACTAAAGAATCAAGAAAAAAGCAAAACCCCTCTCTCTCACCCCGAAGAAGAAGAAGAAGAAGAAGCCGATACCCTTGTGAATTATCTGAAGAAGGTTCGAACAGCTAGCGGCAGCGATCTGGACGTTACCTTTGGAGTACGGTATGAAGACGGGGATTATAAGATAGGAAATAAATTAATTACATTTGCAGATAACAGTGTTCAGATAGGAGATGAGATTTATGAGGCTAGCCCCGGGCTGTACGAACTATTATTCAAGCGAGTACCTCAGACCTCATCGTATACGGAAGACGATCTGGATATTTATTCTCAGATTTTGAAACAAACTCTAGTTCACAGACAGGGCTACAGCAGGAGCGGTCGTCTGAGATCGAACAAGGGGTATAAATATAAGAATATCATACGCAGGCTTATCGACACTACGACCGGTTCCGGTCTCGAATGGAAGCAGCACGTTCCGGGTAGGAAGTTGGACTACGTATACTGGTCCGATCCTAATAGTCTGATTAGCAGACTCAGATTGCTCATTGCATCGAGAGAGGCTGGCAATTTGAATCATACAACGGAAATTCAAGAGATCATCACAGAATTGAAAAACTCAAAAATAATAGCATGATTAGACGAAACATCGTTAGTGAATTACACTCCCCGGCCAGAAGGAAATTTCTACGTAGGAAAATAATTAGTAAAGGTCTTAATGACTTATTACAAATAGACCTTATTGAAATGATACCATACGCAAAACAAAACAGAAACTATAAGTACATTCTTATTGCTGTTAATTTTTACTCAAAAATGGCTTATGCAAGACCTGTGGACAAGACCGGAGTGAATGTTACAAAAGCAATGCGAGATATACTGGAGGATCTGAATACAACACCTAAGAATATTCAATCCGATAACGGCAAGGAATTTTACAATAAGCATTTCAAGCAATTAATGACCAGGTATGGAATTAATCACTATAGTACATTCAGTGTCATTAAGGCTGCTGCTGTCGAGCGTTTAATAAGAACGCTTAAAACTATGAGGCATAAGGAATTTTTGACTAAAGGTTCATATAAATGGCTGGATCTCTTGCCAAGAATCATTAACATCTACAATAATACTTACCATTCGACGATTCAGATGAAGCCTCGCGACGTCAGGAACAACGATCTCCTCCTCACGGTGTATCGTCGTGATGTTATGAGGTACGAAAAGAGGAACGCCAGGAGGTTCAGTGTTGGGGACCGTGTTAGGATCTCTAGGCATAAGGGTCTACTCGAGAAAGGTTACACACCTAATTGGAGCACTGAAATCTTTCGCATTGTCAGGGTAAGAAGCACAGTCCCACCCACCTATCATCTGGAAGATGGTGAGGGGAAGGTAATACAAGGTGGATTCTATGGTCATGAATTATTAAGAACTAGTTACCCTGACACATATCTCGTAGAAAAAGTACTACGTCGACGTGGGAATAGGTTACTCGTCAAGTGGCTAGGCTTTCCAAAAAGTGAATGGATAGACAGGAATTCTGTAGTGTAGAAGATGCAAAAAAAAAACTAAGACAAAATGTTTTTTAGGATTCAGGATGTGTGTTGTATAATTTTATTTCTTAAGAAATAAAGCAACAGAATCCAAAAGTAATTGAGTTTTATTTATTTTTTAAAAATAACCCTACATATTCCCCATCACCCCCAAAAAGTATAAACATGTAAAAGTGAGTACTTATTCAGGTGGACATGTGTTTGCATTTATAAAACAAGATTTTGTGAACTTCAAAGCATAAAAAGAAATCTCTCTAAAAATGAGTACTTGTTGAGGAGGACATGTAAAAATAGTATGGTTTACATCATAAAAAGCTTTAAGTATAAGAAATGCACAACAATCTCTCACATTAAGCAGAATTACATTAAATGGGGACGACATTCATAAACAACACTTGTGAACTCAAAAAATTGGTTTACATAACATATACCATAAACTTTAAAGAAAATATAACTCTCATCCCAAAAAAGTATAAACATGTAAAAATGAGTACTTATTCAGGTGAACACGTGTTTTCATTTATAAAACAAGATTTGTGAAGTTCAATTACAAAGAAAATGAGTACTGGACATGTGAACTCGAAAAAAGTATGGTTTACCAAGCCCCTCATTAAGCAGAATTACATGAAATGGCATACTTTCAATAATGTAAAAAACACATAGTCTCTCTCTCTCTCTCTCTCATTAAACAGAATTACATGAAATGGCATACTTTCAATAATGTAAAAAAACACATAGTCTCTCTCTCTCTCTCATTAAACAGAATTACATGAAATGGCATACTTTCAATAATGTAAAAAAACACATAGTCTCTCTCTCTCTCTCTCTCTCATTAAACAGAATTACATGAAATGGCATACTTTCAATAATGTAAAAAAACACATAGTCTCTCTCTCTCTCTCTCTCATTAAACAGAATTACATGAAATGGCATACTTTCAATAATGTAAAAAAACACACAGTCTCTCTCTCTCTCTCTCTCATTAAGCAGAATTACATGAAATGGCATACTTTCAAATAAGGTAAAAAACACATAGTCTCTCTCTCTCTCGAATTACATTACAATGTCAGCTGTGCTCAGAGGTAGCAGGATCTCTTGGAATAGAAAAATGTCTCCAGGCCATAGTTTTATGCGAGTTTTCAATCATATAACGTTTGGTATCAAGCCCTCTCAATGCAATTTTGTTCATTTCTACTGTGTGAACGTTATGCTTACGACTTTGGAAAGTTGTTTGTCTGGCATAATGTGCTACATTCATGTCATTGAGACAAGATAGGTAATCATCAAAAGTTATTGAACGCATTGCAGCCTTTGAAACGCCTTTTGACTTCTTAACGATCTGGCCATCAAAACGATATGAGTACAGCTTAGACCTTAGCCCAGCGTATTCTGTCATTAATTTGCCCGATAATTCGTCTTTAAATAAGCCCATTACTTTCCTGTTTACCAGAGGTATCGAATATATGTTATCGGGTGGGTAATTGGTTGTATCAAAATGCTGAATGTTGGTTTTGATAAAATCATAAACATCTGTACTAGTTTCAAACAAAAATGAATCGGTATCCATGTAATTTAGAGACAAATCATTTAGGTTCTTTTTCAGAATGTTATAATAAAAGTGGTACATCACATATTTAGAAATGTCAAGTATTGCCTGTCCTATGTATATGGGCTTACACATGTGAATTTCTTCCTTTGCCAGTTCGATACCCACAAGGTTCTCGTCAAATATAATGTAACGCAAAAACGTTTGACGCGATATCAGCTTTTTCGCTTGTTTCCAACTGGTAACGAGACGAAAATCGTTATACTTACGTACATTTTCCATAAATTTTCCATAAACACAATTATTCATTTTTTTCCATAGATTCTGACCGAATTTAGATTTCTCCTCAGCACGTTTTGCAGCGTTCAAGTCAATGTATGATTTTAACCAGAAGGATTGTTTGTAAGCCACTGCTCTATGTATGTATTTCAACTTCATTCCTAATTCTACACATTGCTGTAGATTACGGTAATGCAAGACATACTTTGACTTATCAGATAGTGTTGCAAGGAGCTTATTGCATGTATCCTTTGGAGGTATTTCGCTCTTTGGACACAGTGGAAGATCGTTGTGTTCGTCGTGAATGGCTTTAGGATATTCGAGATCGACTTCAAGCACATAACCCGTTTCCGAATCTGGCGGTACGTTTAAGAATTCTATTGCATTAATTTCATCTCTATTTAACCATCTGAGTTCGCCATATGGAGTTGCATGTCTTGCCATAACAAATCCGTATAAGTTTGTACAATCGAAAAGTGCTAAGTATTTAGGTGGTAGAGATTCGTTGTATTCATTCATGTACTTGTTATTGGCTTTGGAGTATCGCTGCGACACCGTGCAAAGCCCACCCCTGATTCCTGACTCGAAAAACTCTAGCATTTCTTTGTCGGTGATTAGCGATAATTTTGTTTTAGTCGTCTTTAACATCGCCTGATAGGCCAACCCGGGAGCAGTGTAGAAATGGCACGGATCTAGTTTATATAAATTTAGGCATAAGTTTCTGAAAGTTTCAAAAATGTCAGTCAATAACAATGTGTCAGTCTTAAGATATAGATCGCTGTATTCGCCTAAGTTTCTGATATTTAACTCTCGCCATACTGTTTGAGCATGCAAGTAATCTTCCGTTGTTATATCATCAAATTGTGATATATCTGGTAATGCGGTCTCTTTCAATTTCTCTACGCAATCCAGATATGTGTATGGAAATACGCCTTTACGTATCATTAGCTGCCGATGTGCAGGATTTTCGTATGCTCTGTTTGTATTTTTAAAGTCCTCGGGGTTTAGCATATCAGCTAAATTGCTCAATTTATCATCGAGGAATCTATAACTATCAAGAAATCTGAAATATATACTTTTTCCATTGGACGTATATCTCTTACTGAATGATAGATAGTTTTCAGATGTTTGTGAAATACATGATATGGGTTCTCGATCGTAAGCGAGATGTTTCACGAGAAAATGTGAATCGTAGTTTGACAGACAATGAAAAAAAATCGGTATGTAATTTGGTAACTTTCTATTCAGATTACACGAATTGTGGGCCGCTCCTATGAATCTACCGGTCAAATGGCAGTGGTCTAATATTTTGTCAGATTCGGACTCAAATTTATCTTCACACAGATGACAGAAATCAGTATTTCTGAATTTTATTTTATCTGCATCGGTCATATTTAACTCTTTGTTTTTCGAGTAAATATCGATTACATCGTCTGCAATTACAGTTAATTCGCTGAAAAAATCTTGAATCGCATTAGGACCTCTAAAGATTTTGAATTTCGATAAGGTATCGTCATAATTGCATACAAGGTTTAAAGCTATTGATACTGCTTCGTGTCTTTGTATCGATCTCGTCCAACTGCTATCTGCGGAGGGCTGACATGAATGCAATTTTTTAAGTATTGATTCGATATCTGCATATATGACAAATGGCACCGGAGAGCACTTCGAGTATGAATTGAATCGAATGGTGTCATTTACCCCTATTTCAGGCATACTAACAACTTGCGATTTCATGCATCTCCTTTTATGTTTAGCTAGGTTGCTTTCATTCGAGAAGTATTTCATGCATGCCTCACATATACACATCCTACACTTGCGTTTAGTTAATTGTGAGGACAACAGGCGAGATAGGTCATTTATTAAGCAATAGTGTGATCTAGCTTCATCGACAATTCTTAAGAGGTTCACATGATGCTCTTTACGTTCCGAGGTTTGATATAATGGAATAATTGAATATTCGTCTATACCATATACAGTGATAGATATATTGTCATTTTGCTTTTCAAATTTTTGTATGTCATCTAAAGATACTGGAAACTTTATTCCTGCGAAATTAAATTCTTTAAACATATTGTACTTGGAGTACGAACTCACTCTATAGCTGTTACGCTTTACCGGAAATTTGGATGCCAGTAGGCAATATCCGAAACATTTGTTATCAGTATTCCTAATATTGGTCACTGCTCTCTTGTGTTTTATGAAATCTGGCACTTTTATGTTGCAACCTGCATTTAGCGGATCGTAGTGACAGAAATTTAGAATTAACGAACATATTTGGTATAGTGATTTCGAACTGCTTTTCGATTCGAATGTATCAATGTTGAACAATATGGGATGTTTAAGTTTATTCTCATACCAATCGCTAATGTTTGTACCTTGTAAGATAGCATCCATTTTACTATTGAAATTAAATGTCTCGATCTTTTCATTTTCGGGTGTTTGGATGACATATTTGCATACTAATGTGGCACATAACTTCATTCCTGACAAATGACGAGCGAGATTGCTCCGAATTTCACTGCTAACGAGCGGTTGACATTCATCTAGAAATGTTTCAGGATCTATCATCCCCACCGAGTTTTCTATTTGACTCGTATAGATCCGATTTTTAAATGCCGATTCAATAGTCATGCATGCAAGATCCTTCTGCCTCTGTTCACTCACCGATTCTGTTCTTGGTTTCTTTGATGGAGACGCGCTATCATCTTTCGGCGACGTAGTCCTCTTGTTCGGGGATCCGGTCTTATTTGAGATCACGTGCACGTGTTCCTCTGAAATTGAAATAAATGAGGTGTCATCAGTAATACATATTTGATATCTTTTAAGCTGAAAAGAATGTTCAGGTAAAGTTTTTTCGTGATATTAATTTGTTACTTTTTTGAAGCATGCATGAAAGCTGAAAAATCTATAACAAATAGTTCATTTTTTTATTTACAGTAATCAAAGTATCTTTAAACTGGAAATAATGTTGATTTTATTTCAAGTAAAGTTTTTTAAATCGAATTTTCGTTTTTCGTGATATTAATTTGTTACTTTTTGAAGCATGCATGAAAGCTGAAACAAAAATATATAGTTCACTTTATTAAAGCTGAAAACAAAATTGTCATTTTATTTCAAAGTAAAGTTTAAAACCTGAAATCTAATTTTCTTTAAAGCTGAAAAGAAAAATATCCCCTTTTTAGCATGAAATACACTTATATAACAAAACTGCTTCATTATTAATGTTTGATGCTACTGACATTAAAGTTATATATTAAAAAGAGGAAATGGAATTTTACTTATAGCTGAAAAAAGAAATATTGTCAAATTATATTTTTTTTGTTGAATGTTTAAGCTGAAAAAATTTATTATCTTATCCGATTACTTTAATGTAATGTTTTGTTTTAACACATACATGCGAACATTAACTCACCTTTTCTTGTCATGGAGTGGATTACTGCAGTGTCTGCAGTTGCATCTCCTTCGCTTGAGAATTCTCCTGCATGTTTGAACTCGTCTGAAAATTATACAATTCATTATTGCAACGATCTGAGAAGTGAAAATAGTAACATTTTATCGACTGGCTATAATCTGAAATTTCGAGATACACGTACAAAGACAAGATTTTTATCCAAATTAATCTTAAAGGGTCAAAACGTTAGAACTATTCCATTAAGAATTTTTTTCTCTTTTCCGAGATGCATTATTTTTTTTTCTGAACTGAGCTAACACATGCAAAAAAACTGTTTTAATATACCTTTTTTTGTAAAAAAGTAATCTTGTGACGTCGATACCCGCTAGCTAGCGTCTCTTGTCCCATGTACACAAGGTGATAGCCTCCTTCATTTATAGCAGTTTTCTGTTCTGTAGTCATACTCTTAAATCGCTCGGGAAGAAAGATCTGATACTGATCTAATATTACTACGACGCGTTCCCCATATCTCGTGCTAAGCGTCTTCAGCTTGTTTATTTTGAACGGCACGTTTATCTCTAGATCTGCCAGTTTCTTTGTTGGTACTATTGGAGCGCCTTCTCCAATTTCATTGAGCTGGCTTATGATTTGATCTGAAACATACAGACGCGTTTCAACAGGTTTATATTATTTAGGTCACGAAAAAACACGGAAATAAAAGACACATTGAATCGATCGTTTGGGTCACTGAAGTATATGTAAAAAGACACATTGTAAGAAATAATAATTTTTTTCACTTACCATCCATGTTCTTTCCTGGCTGCGCACTTCTGTTGCAAATGGTCTTTTTTCGTACTCCCTTACACATTTTATATGTCCCCGACGTTGTTAGCCCCCCCCTCCCCACAAACACTTGTTCTATGCTGCAGTCACATGTCCAGCGTAATAAGTACTAAGTTCTTAAGAACGGTATCCTACGTCTTTATAAGTTCACGATACTATTACGCCTATTTTCCCTTCTCCTTCCACGTATGCGCACGCAGTTATCTGACCATTGGCTGACATTCGTTCGTGACAAAAAATTACCTTGTCCACCTGGCCCCTGTACTTACGATAATTATAGCATTGGTAGGATCCGTGTTGCTGCTTCCTTTTTGCTACAGGCAATTTCTTACGCTACTTTCAGTTATTCCATAACCTATAATTATTTAAAAATTCTGAAGTCCTGGTTTCTCTCTATGCCTTCGGGTTACAGAGACGAGAGAAAAAGACATTGCATTTGCATGTCTCAGCATGTGAGCTCGATATGCCGAGGTTTTTTTAAAGCATTTAATTTTACTAATTTATAGTTCATTGCTGTCTTGATGAAAGATTCCAAGTTTTTACCTGCGGGGGACTCGAAAACGTACGTACCTAACGGTACACCTGACTCGAATATTATTAGCCCCCTTAGTTTTTTTCTCATTGCCTTCTTACTGAACGGGATCTCTTCTTCTTTGATTCATACATTGAAAACAAAATCTTGGATATGACGAGATAACCGTACACATAACTCGAATTCACATGTCCTCTGCCTCTGAACGCGGGAGCCATACATTAGTTTTTTTAGCAAACGCGGTAACCATACACATAACTCGAATATTATTTAAGCCATACATCTTTTTTGTCACTTCATTGCCTCTCTTCTTGCAATTTTTTTACTTTATCTACTACGTATAGTAAGTATTGCATTCCGCCCAAAAATTCGATACCGAGATTTCACATGAAATACATGTTTTGAGACCCCCCATTTTTGGAAACATGTCCGTGTGTCTGTATGTGAACAGTCGGATAAACACCAAACTTAGTATTTTGGTTCAGTATCTTCACGAAGGTTTTTTCAAGAAAAATCCCCACCATCCCAGAATACCCTTTACATGGAACATTTTTCTCAAAAATGGCTCTAACGATTCTTCATTGTGAACGACTTTTGCATAACTGGTAACAAAATAATAAGAGATAGACAAAATTTTACTACACGTGAGCGCGCACGCGCGCACACACACAGATATTTTTTTCGGCTTTTAATTATTTTATTATTCATTTAACTCTGCAACATTCACCTTAGACTCTCAACATCACGTAATCCCCTCACGTTACTCATATAGACGGTTTCTAAAACCGTCTATTCATTACACGGGTACAAACACACATACGTACCTGTTGTCAAACCCGCGTTAACTCACATTTTTTTCGGCTTTTAATTATCTTTATTATTCATTTAATTCTACAACATAACAATAAAGTGTATCGACAACTTCACAAGGGGAAATAACGTGCTCCAGGGAGCACCGCAGAGGAGGGACGGACTCTCCCTCAGAATCCAAACGTCACGTAATCCCACACGTTACTCGTATATGCGGGTACTAACTCCGTCTTTCAATACCACGGATTGTAATTCAAGTACATAGATGTGCTGATTACCGTGGTTTACCACTACTACTGCACATTTTATACTCTTATTTCTAAATGAAAACATGCAAGGCAATGAGGGAAGGAACTCTTGTAATTTCCAGCGTTAACTGAGTTGTAAATGAAGCTGATTTAGCTGATGCACTAAATCACGTCCCTGCAATAATTCAACAGAAACAAATAAGAACTTAAGACGTGAAATAATACAGTGTATGGAAATATTTTGTTCTTTCCTTCTATCCGTTAGTTTATGTTTACGCAAGTCAAATTCGGGTCATGGCCGTAGCTTACAGGAAAACCGTACGACTAATTTCTATGATATGGTTGGAAAATCCTTTAAAAGAAAGGTTTCAGCACAAAATAAGTTACAGAAAAGGCGAAGCAAAGAAATTATGATTTACTATTAGGTATTATTATTACTATCCTTTACTAACATAGGAGTATATAACCTGTGGCATTATAAGAAAAGAAATTTCTGCCAATTGGAGAATGTCGAACAGGAAAAATTTCGGAATTAGTATGCAATACAAAATTAGTTACATGGGTTTATACACAGAAAACTGCTAATAAGTACATAATTCGGTGAACAACCTATCGCCTTTATAGTTGTTTATAAAGTGAATATCGGTGCTCACAGATCAGTATCAATGTCGAATATCGAGAAATAGTAGTATCGCCCATCGCTAGTTCAAATCATTGTCAGTTGACTACAACCTAGTGGAATGTGTGATCACATTCTTTTATCACGAAAAGTAAAACAAGTTACTAATTTAATATATATGCACAATGGTTTCTTAAATAGACCTTTAAATTGCATATTGATATAATTGTATGGTTAATATGTTCTTCTGAACCTAAATCATTAACGATAAATGTAACCTTAGCTACTTGGTGCAGAATAAACTGGGCAGAAAACAGAACCACGTTCCGGTTCCGGTAATGGGTGTGCTGATGATTTTGATGCTATCTTTGTCTGTGAGTATTGTGTTTCGGTTGTTGGTTTATCCAAACAAATCAGTTTTCGTAAAGGCTTTCAGCTTAATTTCTTTTTGTGTACAACACTAATTTTATGGAGTGTTTAAATTATGAATTATCTACATAACTTTCTCAGCTGTATAATAAACATGCTGTTATTCCGCCCTGTCTATCCGGGGCAAAACGGACGGCAATACAAGTTTTCACAAAACCACAAGTAAATACTGTGTATTCAATTTTTATGATTTTTATGGCAATGTTAGTTTTTAATGAGTATAATGATGCACTTACTCATTTTGCAGCGCATCAAACTGTAAGTGTACCGTTCTGCTCCAGGTTCCCCTACATCAGAGGTGGCGAAAACGGGACTCGCGAGTTATTTTGACTCGTAGGCGCCGTTCTCTCTCTCTCTCTCTCTCTCTCTCTCTCTCTCTCTCTCTCTGCCACTGTCCCTTTGTTTTTCACACGCTGCTGAGTGATGCAGTGCGTATTGCATATTTTGGTGACTCGCGGAAGGAAGGCGTTTTCGCCACCCATGCCCTACGTGAAATACGTGAAAAAAGAGTCCATCTCTTTGATAAATGTAGGTATGCAATCCGTTGCAAAGGAGTCCTATCAAACTAGATCGATACCTAAAGTTTTGTAAATAGCATTTCTATTACATTTTTGTCGATGAGCTTTGTTAATCAGCAAGGCCCGGATTCTGAGTTTTTTAACTCTTGCATCACAGGCACTGTAACATGTACATAGACGCATATTTATTCCATTATTTTTAGTTATTTTATAACATTTTCTATTTTAGGTAATTTTTTTTCGTTTTTGGTCATTATTTTGTCCTTTTCTTGCTCTTTGCGCCGTTATTTTGTAATGTTCTTGTATTTATTTTCAGTATATATATATATATATATGTATATATATATATATATATAGAATTCTACATAAGAATAAATTTAAAAAATTAGAAATATTGCTATTCCACCTAGAAATAAGAGTAACGTTGTACATTACTTACTCGCATTCCTATTTAATGCTTAGTCTGGGAACAGCTGCTTGCGGATGGAAGGGTGGCTATTTCCGGGGAGCAGGTATAATTAAGCTATGAATTGTCCCAAACTAAGGATGAGACGGCTCAGTTTTACAGCTTTAGCGTTGATGAGTATATAGTCAGTTGCTATTGCCTTTATCTTTGTGTCACATCATAAGCTGTGAAATCCTCTTCATTTGCAATGCATGTTGTATAAGCCAAAAACTCAAAAGAGTTAATGCTGCAGATTTGTAGCACCTGCTTCAAAAACAATTTTGTTAGTTGTCTTTTCAGATTCTTCATACAAGAACACTGAACACATTTTTAATTAATTTGCTAAATTATCTCGTTATTATTATTTTACCTGCGTTTCTACTTGTATAAAAGTTATACCTAGGTATAAACCAATTTTTAATTGTCCGTACAATAATTTTAATAAATTAAATAAATGTCAATTTTATGTATTTTTTATAATTATATATTTTTAAACCTTTAGAGTCATTTATACGTTATTTTTTTAAACATTTAAAGCCATAAAATCCTGACCTTGCTAATCAGTTAACGCTGGCTTTATCCTCCCACTGCTTTATGATGTTCGCGAAGGCCATTACCTGTCTTCGCAGCAGGGGGAGGGGACATGCCATGTTCCTCGTATATGTGAAGCCCTAGTGCAATTATTAACTTCACAACCTCTAGTCTGTAGCCAGGAAGAGAATTATTTGCCATGTAACATTGAGCAGTTCAGATATTTGACTCTAAAAGCTGACTGAAATACAACAAAATTAAACAAGAGAGGAGATGTGCCACACACATATTCTCTGCAATTACTTCTTCATGATGTGGCGTATTAATAATTTGGGGAGTTACATTATTGTTCTACATTGTCATTACCAGACACATTGTTGTTTACGTCACTCTTGTCTGGTAGCTTTTCTAGCCACGAGTAGTGGGGGATATCTCAGTCTCGGTTAGGATTCCGTGAGAAACGGACCGCGTGTGTAAGCCGGGCTTTAGATCGGTGGACATCTCCTCCCACCTTCCATTTTTAATAATGTAGGATCACCAAACGGTTGGGAAATAAGTCTAGGAATGTGAGTAGATTTGTGTTATGGATTTTGTACGGTAAAAATCCACGCCTTCCTCTTAACCTCCACATCACGTTTCGGTCCTCCGCAGCCAAATAAGTGTACGTCCCCTCAAGTACTGCTGGGTACTCAAAATTAATTTAATTTTCAGGTGAACTTTTAGGCCTCTATCCAGCATGTAACAATATAATTCCTTATACTTTACAGTAATCATACAAAATATGAATCCCTTATTCGCGTTACTTTACTTTTTAATTTCTATTAATCTCAATTAAGGTATGAACTTGGCTTCATGCAGATACTGAGAATAAAACAACTGTTTGCATATAATAAGCTTTTTGTTAGCAACAAACACATTCGGAGGGGAGAAGAGGATTCGCGTAAAATGCCTTTCGGTCGACCACACTGTAATACGCTGATTACATGTGACGTAACTGAACTGTTATGGCATCCATAATACTTGAGCGACTCATTATGATCTTACTGGGCGGCGCATGCAGCTTTCCATATCAGCAGCTATCGTCCATATCACAGTAGTTCCAACTTCAAACATTCCACTGGATTCATTCCCCAGATAAAAAATGAAATATGTGTACTTAAATAAAATAAATTCTGTTCATTGTAATTTTAATATACTAATAAATTGAGTTCATTTCCTTCGCTTCAGTGAGTGTTGCTTTCACGTTAATCAATAAATACGTATTGGACTCAACCGTATTGCCATCTATTGCACTACATGCACAACACGCTTGCCATCAGTGCTGCCATTCGATCAGCATTTAATTACACACAATTAACAAGGTCAGATATTTTTGTAAAAACTCACGGTTTTGAGATTACAATGTGGTCGATCAAAAACAGTCATATCAAATTTGACCATAATGGTAAATAAAAACGCTTGTATGAAAATACATATTCACGTCTTATTTACTACCATTTTAGTCTTGTTGCATAATATACTATTCATGCCGTATAACATAACCTGTGTATATTTCGGGTGTAAAAATCCTTAATATGGCTTCCTTCGGAAGAGAAGTAAGTTGGTGGACCCCTGTAGTATATTTAGTGCACATAAAAGAACCTCAAGCCTGATAAAGAGGCTTCAGAGCAAAATGTTCAGTCTGTCATGCTCAATATTGAATGGGACGCTAAGAACTACAGTAGTTAAAGAGCGAATAAATAAAACTCAATTTATTATTTTTTTAGTGACAGTAAAAAGCATAAGCCTATATTTTGATACCATATTTTCGGCATTTCACAAATCATTCATTGCCTTAATTCAGCGCTGCCAATTATATAATTATTTTAAACGCTGCGTACTACTCGTATAATGGAGTTTTTTTACAACTAAAGTTTAAATTCTGCGTAGAATTAACTTTTCCTAAAAAAATAATAAAATATAGAATACTTAAAGAAATCCTAAGTCCAAATAATGTTTGATATTCAGAAAATGCTATTTAAATCTGTATGCCAACTCTTAAAGAGCAAACCTGAAAAATCTGAAAACAACTCAACCAAAATTGCGTCATTGAGAGCCTTTTAAAGTAGTGATCAGGCAAGAAAACAAAATTACGAGAAAATCAAGTCTGAAAGTTCATGTACTATTTGTAAAACCACAATCGGAATCTGATTGTATCATATTTGAGAATTTTTCCCTTGAAAATTTAAAAAGGTAAATTCTTTATTTTTTTGAAATGCTATCGAAAACTTATATCGAGTATCCATAAGAGATGAAAAAGTAAACATTGAGAGAATCATGGCTAGAAAGTATGCTTTTTTCTTTTCTTTCTTTGTTTCCTTCCTTCTTTTTGTAAAGAACAATGTTTTCAAGTAAGAATATAGTCCGCGCGTAGCATAAATACAGAAATCCAGGGGATTTTCGTTTGCAAATTCCGTATACAATTAGAGAGTGTCATCTTTCACCAGGTTTCCAGAAGTTTCCTGCAGATAATAAAGGGCATTCCAGTTGCTATTCCTTCTGTAATTCCTTCAACCACTTACTACACCCATTATTACTGCGTGGCAAAAACAATGTGAATAAAGAGTTTCTGAAATACAACAGCGTTTCTTAGAGATACCAAGAGATTACACTACAGTTTGTAGTTAAGCTGTTATTATGTTGAAATTTCAGCTTGCAACAAGATAATCGTCCACTACTGAGGTACTTTGCAATCCAAATAACACGGTCACCTCCGGCTTAGATCTCAATGCAATATGTTTTTCTCCAACTCCTAAGTCATGCAATTCTCAAGCTACAGTTTTTCAAAATGGGCAACAAGTAGCTAATGATACTCTGGGCACAGTACTACTCATTTATCATGTTCAAAATTGTATCAACGTGCTTTAGGGTATACTTTTTCATCTTTATTTCCAAACATTTTCTGAGAATTGTGAAAAAAAACTGTAATTTCCGAAAAAAATCCCAAAACACACGGTTAGAAATATTCAGCAGAGACATGAATGAGAGTTCCTGGTTGTTCAACAATTTGTATGACTTTGTGGCGAGAATATTTTTTCTCCATGTTTATATATCTCAATGGCGGCGCCGTGGCCGAGTGGTTAGCTGATCACCCATCCTGGATGCTCTGTCTGATCCATGAGTGTCTGCTCCTCGACGGGCCTCTGACCCCAGGCACCCGCTTGTAAGTCCTGGGGGGTGTAAGTCCTACATAAGAGGAGGGTAAACAGATAATGAATGAATGAATTTATATATCTCAAAAAGCAATATATCGTTGCTGCCTATTCATTTTTTACTTACATCGTTTATTTATTAGCACTTGCATGTTTGTACCTAAGCAGTTAACCAAAATCCACACCATGCTAATTTGCACCTTAATTTATAAAAGAAGTATTGGCATACATGTTTTGAGGCCCCTGAAACCAAAAACAGTATTTTTAGAAAAAGGTGTGTGTGTGTAAACAGTATAACTAAAAACGAAAAGTCGGTTCAGAACCTTCCAAGGATATGACACGAATATTTTCAAGAAAATCCCCCAATTTCCATTTACATGATACATTTTTCAAAATGTTTTATATTCCCAAAAATGGCTCTATTTTTATTAAAATGCCATTAATTAAAGATATTTACATGACAAATAAAATGCTTATCTTGACTTTTTTTGGAACAGCCTGCGAAGTCCTCTTTGTTCGGAAGGAATTTTATGTAATTTTGTATAACCTATACTGCAAACAAAATGTAGAGGTCTTTAACGTAAAATTTATTTGAACAAACCATTTTTGAGATATCCTTATTAATGTTTCGAATTGTTCAATACTTTAGTATATTCAGTTGTTTCTCGCGAAAGCATGGAAAGAATATGGAATTTTCAAAGCGTCCAGTTCTTAAACATTTGACTATCTCTATTCTCTTTGTATGTATATTGAAGTGTGTAGCATAGTTATTTCTACATGTTTATCTCGATTAAAATGAAGTAGATAGAAAAATAAGCTTTAGTAAGAGTAGTATAAATACCCATTGACAGACGATAGAGGGTAGAGAAGGTCATGTGAATGTAACATATATCATTTTTACTTTCTCTACTACGTATAGTAAGTAGGGGAAGTATTGCATTCCACCCAAAAATTCGATACCGAGATTTCACCGGAAATACACGTTTTGAGACCTCCTGAATCCAAAAAAAGCATTTTGGAAACATGTCCGTGTGTGTGTCTCTGTGTGTGTGTGTGTGTGTGTGTGTGTGTGTGTCTGTGTGTGTGTCTGTGAACAGCATAACTCAAAAACGAACAATCGGATAAGCACCAAACTTGGTATTTAGGTTCAGTATCTTCCAGAGATGCGACACGAAGGTTTTCAAGAAAATCCCCCCACCCCAGACTAACCTTTACATGGAAGATTTTTCGAAAATTTTAATTTTCTCAAAAATGGCTCTAACGATTTTGATGAAAATATCGTATGTTTAGGGTAATGTCATGAGAAATGAAATGTATATCTCGAATTTTCTGGGAATGTCTCCAAAAGTATTCTTCATTGTGAACGACTTTTGCATAACTGGTAAACCATAAGAGATAGACAAAATTTTACTACACAAAAAATGTAGATCGCGTTAAAATACACAACTTATGTCATGTACATTTCTTTTGTTGAGTGAACCGTTTTCGAGATATTGCTTGTTATTTCCTTAAATTTTCCAATACTTATACTTTTTCTCAAATGCGTTATTCGTTTTTTTACTTTCTCTACTACGTATAGTAAGTAAGGGAAGTATTGCATTCCACCCAAAAATTCGATACCGAGATTTCACCGGAAATACATGTTTTGAGACCTCCTGAATCCAAAAAAAGCATTTTTGGAAACATGTCCGTGTGTGTGTCTGTGTGTCTGTGTGTGTGTGTGTCTGTGTGTGTGTCTGTGTGTGTGTGAACAGCATAACTCAAAAACGAACAGTCGGATAAACACCAAACTTGGTATTTAGGTTCAGTATCTTCCAGAGATGCGACACGAAGGTTTTCAAGAAAATCCCCCCACCCCAGACTACCCTTTACATGGAACATTTTTCGAAAATTTTAATTTTCTCAAAAATGGCTCTAACGATTTTGTTTAAAATATCATATGTTTAAGATAATGCCATGAGAAATGAAATGTATATCTCGAATTTTCTGGGAATGTCTCCAAAAGTATTCTTCATTGTGAACGACTTTTGCATAACTGGTAAACCATAAGAGATAGACAAAATTTTACTACACAAAAAATGTTGATCTCGTTAAAATACACAACTTATGTTATATACATTTCTTTTGTTGAGTGAACCGTTTTCGAGATATTGCTTGTTATTCCCTTAAATTTTCCAATACTTATACTTTTTCTCAAATTCGTTATTCATTTTTTTATGTCCTGGGCTTGCAAAGAGAATGGAATTCGACACATAGCAACCAGCGTTAAAATATTTGACCATCGCTTAAAAGCTACCATATTCCCCTTGCATCTACAAGAAAATTAGCAATAAGATTGACATCTCGATATCTCGATTAACATAAAGCATATGGAGAATAGGCGTTTGTAAAAATAGATTGTACAAGAGTAGAGAAAGTCATGTGAGTGTAACACATCAGATTTTTTATGTCCTGGACATGCAAAGAGAATGGAATGCGTCACATAGCAACCAGCGTTAAAATATTTGACTATCGCTTAAAAGCTACCATATTTTCCTTGCATCTACAAGAAAATTACCAATAAGATTGACATCTCGATATCTCGATTAACATGAAGCATATGGAGAATAGGCGTTTGTAAAATTAGGTTGTACAAGAGTAGAGAAAGTCATGTGAGTGTAACACATCAGATTTTTTTCAGTAGAGATTATAATATTATATCCTTGACTTCATTTCTGAAAGCTATCTATATTTTCAGCTAAAGTGACTACATACAGTACTTTAAATCAGTTCCATATAGGTGTAAAAAGAAAAGTATACAAACCAGGTAAATAAAAAATAGTGATCAGCTCAGATAATAAAAATGTATATCCCATCATTTTCAGTTTTATTCATTAAGACTTGATTACTAAAATACAATCTGTATATTTTTATATCACAGTATCTATATATTCAGTCTTTTAAAAGCACTCGCAACAAAACCAGCTTTTATAAACTACTGACAATTTCTCCACAAATGGCACGCTGCTTAAACGAGAGGCTATTAACGATAACATTTTATCTTTAAAGCTCCGTATGCAGCCCTCAATAAATGCGGGAACCTACAGAATGAAAGCCCGAGGGGATTATTTTACTTCAACACAGGAAGATCTTATAAACGATTTTTATTGAATTCGTATCAATATTCGCTTTTAAAGGCAATATAACGGCGAATACGCACTCTTTTGGGCAAGTTAGGCAATACAGATAATATGAAATAAATGCGCCGTAAATGGGGTTGGTCGGCCTTAATCCGCAGCGTTATCTAAAAAGCAGTCTCCTCCCAAACTCCAACAAAAGCATAAACTCGCATCTTTGTACGCCATTTACAAACTGTATCTAGTTGTCACCGCTTCAGCTAACGAATACAGTGGGTTTGATAAAAATAATTTTCTAACTATATTCCAAACGTATGCGGCCCAAAAAGGCTTCCCTATAAAACTGTCATTTCGCGTATCAATACTGTAAAGAAAATAACAAAATTTGGTATGCAGCATGCATAAATAAACTATAAATCAATTAAAACTGTCATTCTAGTATCATAGAAAGGAAATGGGAGGGGTTTTGGGACGGAAAACTCATTTTTTTACTTTCACTTTTATTTATTCCTACCAAGCTTTAAGCAAGAAAAGAATTTACATCCATCAGAAATGAAACTTTTAAGAGTTAAGAAGTGATCTATATCTCATATAAAAAATTTAAGATATCTAGAAAGAACAAACAATTCATAATTGACAAAACAAATAATGATATACATATAGGCTAATAGGAATATCCGTGGAATTACCCAGGAGGAGATGGTTAAAAGATCTTTGAGGACGGAACAGGCAGTTTTTGCCTATGCCTTGGAGTGTTAAAGAAGAAAAAGAAATTTTGCCTTTAATTTGTCATTCGAATCAGATTTTTATCCAAGTAGAGGTGTGTTATTCTTAATCTAAATTAATGTAGGCATGTTTTAAAATTGATATGGCAGTAGGTTTATCTTGACATTAAGCTTTGAAACGCATTTCCTTCAAGTTTGTTTGTTCTCTTATTTACAACCACAACAAAAACAGCATACAGTTTTAAGTGTGAGAAGTACAGATTGTTCAAATTCAGAATCTTAAACAGCAACGTCTTCTTTAAGACACGCTGTGTATGGTATTCAATTGTTTATTTTATCCCTGAACTTAAATCTCATTATATATTTTCATTTTGATTTCGGAAAACTGTTTATTGTAAATTTTTGTTACTTTTGTAAACAAAATAATATACTTAACTTTGGAATGTACGATTTTTTTATTATAGCTGTGGAATTATCAACATGAGCGTAGCAATTGCTGAAAATGTTTCCATTCTTAAGAAAATTTAACTTCCACTACAAGTTGCGTAAATAACTATTTCTTTATTGCGACCTTTTCTCAGTATAACATAATTTTAATAGCATTTAAGAGTTGGTCCTTTGAGCTTTCATTAAGCTGATATTTTATACAAGGCGACTGTATTTTATAGCTTAATTCTGAAGCATTCTGTTGTCACATGTTTGAACATGTTGAGCACATATTCAATACTTAATAAATATTTGTAACTCCTGTTAGATGCATTAAGAAATCATGAAATGGGAGAAGTAAATAAAGGAAGGAAGAAAGAAAAAGACAGACAGACAGAAAGGAAGAAGAAGAAAAGGAGAAGAAAATGTTATGAAATTCAGGATTTAATTCTATTTGTCATTTTAGATGTGTTCGCTACTGCGGAATACTAGATTACTATAGCTTACTCAGTCCATTTATGCACATGAAACAACTCACAAACCGCTGAATAATTGAAATTTTATATATAGGCATAGGAATTCTTGACTTCAAGTTATTTATACTCAAACCATAGGCAACACAAAGAATGTCAATAACAGTGGCCAAGAGTTACTGACGGTAAGTAAACATGGTCTGGTAAGTGCTGTCTGCAAACGTCAACAGAGTGTACGAAAGATAGGAGGTGGTTTGTTACCTACGAAGTCCTTATCTAAAGTCCAGTAATAGTTCAACTTTATTTCCTTTCGTCCTGGCTTTAATGATTAGAAATATCTATGCCTGTTTATATAACAAAGTGTTGAAGAAAATGTGTGGATGTATTTTAAACTTGGTTAAAATCAGAACAAAATAAAGAACATTGTGAAGAGTCTACAAATTTACAAAATTTATTTTTTATTTTCTGAAAATGGCTGTAATGATTTTTATTAATATATTATATGTTTAAGATATTTATTTATTGATAGAATGTATATGTTGAATTTTCTGGGGATACATTGTGAAGTCCTTTTCATTCTGAATACTTTTCTTATAATTTTGTACCATTGGTAAAACATAAGAGAAAGACAGAAGTTTCACTACACAAAAAATTAAATTTCATTAAAACACACGTTTCTTTGACATTGAAAATGTCCCAGATATTCGTTACTATGGCTTTAAATTTTCAAATACTTGTACCTTTTTAAAATGTTACGTATCCGTTTAATTGTCTCGTGGTCACGCAAAGAGTATGGTATTTGAAAGCCAGCATATCGACCTACTTTTTACAGACTTGACTATTCAGTCTCCTGCAGCCCTCTTGTACCTAAAACCAAATATATAATGAACCTATTTCTGCAAACATTTATTTCCATTATATTCTTCTTCTTTTTCCTTCGCGTTTATGCATTTTCCTGTTCCGGTCTCATATTTATGAAGCCATCTTTATGGGGGGTCATGCAATTGATCTGTGTTTCCTAGGTGTGTAACTGAAAGCTTGTTTGGACATTCTTTCTTCTGGCATGCAATGAAAAAGTTCAACCCATTTGTTTCTACATTTTTCTATTTCTTCTAATAGTGGTGGTATTTTCAGTTCCTCTCTCATTGACTCATTTCTAATATGTACCTCTCTCGTACATCTTTTATTGATCTTAAAAACCTCATTCAGCTGCTTGTATCTTACTTTTAACGTTTTTCTTGACAGTTTATGCCATAACGTATCACTGGCACTGCTATAAATGTAGAAAATCTTAATTGTGTTTCTCTCCTTGCCTTATTTTTCAAAGTTCGTTTGATAGTTCCACAAACTGCTTGAAATTTTTATATTTCTCTTTCTTTATATTGAAGCCGTATAGTACCACGATGAACCACCAATTCTTGAAGCTGGTCGATGATCGTCATTATTTTGAAGGTGTCATCCTTGCCTCAGTATCCGTTGTTGATTCTGATGCCGGCTGCTAAAATGGTTAGCTATGAGATCTATCTCCAGGATTTACGTGGGCTATGTGTAAAAGGGTAACACCAGTTTAAACTGACTGAGAAATTTAATGTGATCTAATACTTGAGCTATTGGAGCGAGTTGCCGACAGTTTGAAAATAATGAATGGAACAGATCATGAATCGTAGAACTCAAAACTATAGCAATTGAATTATTATACCTGCTAAATTCTGCAGTATCAATTTTACGGTTTAAATAACTGTTTCCGCAATAAAAGAAACTAGCAGCGTAACTTGCCGTAAGTCGCTAAAATGCTTACCAGCAAAACCCCTCGTGATGGCCTCTAAATCGTACTTACACAAGAGCGTCAATGAGCGCTTAAAATAATACATGAGTAATCACCAGATTAAGTGACTAATTCTCAAGCAAGTGTGTCACGAATGTATGCACGATTGTGTGCACGAACGAATGTCTCTGGTTAGAACGCATGCCCTTATATTAACTCAAGTTCCGCCTCCTTATTACTCCCCCCAGCAACGTTACTTCATATGCGTTCCAATATCAAAACCCCACCTATGCGTGACACTGTTGCTAGACGCTACTTCTACGACTTTCAGAGCCTGTTTACCTTTCTCTTTTTCAGAATTTCTGCCTACGTGCTTGTTCAAACCTATGAACTTATAACCTAACTGCATTCCAAGAATCTCTAAACTAATGCGTTCGCTCCTCACACTGTTACTAATGACTTTGTTTGACATTACTCGCTAATTATTACCATTATTCCCTGGACAAATCTTTCAACTTAAGCTTATTATATTATACATTGGTTTAATATACGTATATTATTTATTACAATTCTTTTTTTATCTTACTATCAATTCTTTATTTAATTATTTATATCATACTGACAATAATTACGGTATCAATGTCCTGATCTTGGTCATAAACAAAAAATACAAAATACCTAAATAGATGAACAAGCTTTTGTAACATAGTTTGTAGAAGAGTCGGTAGAGAATCTTGTGAATGTAGCACATTGGATTATTTCAATATCCGTTTTCGCATATGAATAGTTTATTCAAATACCCCATTGATCGTGTATAAGTGGTATATCACTGCCACCATGCACTTGTTCATCCAGCGGCTCGTGAAGTGCTCTCTGAGAATTATCAGCCGCGGCGAGTACATAAACACACAGAAAAGGGTGACAAATTTCTAAAGAGATATGGATTATGTTGCACACTTTGGTAACTTCATTACACTCCACTTGTCTGGTACGCGTGCGTGATAATTTTTGGTTGCTTGAACAGCGTCGGCTTGCCACACAGATTTGTCTCTGTCAAGATAAACGATCGCCACACACGTTGTAGGTTCCGTCAGCATGGCGATGTGCAACTAACTTCACCTCACATTTTAAGGAAGTGTCACAAAATTTTTCCACCATCGCAAAGCCTCTCTTCCAACTTTGGTTATATATTATTAAAGGCTCTTTTTCGGCTGACAGACTAAGAAATATGACAGCATTTATCGCCTCAAACTTAATGTGCTTACCATCGCCTATCAGCAAGACATTAGTTTTATTTACCTGCATTCTTCAAATTTGTACGAAAGACAAATGAAAAAGGATTTTCTTAAATATTTTACTATCTATTGCTTGCTGGAAAGGAACATTAAGTCCCCCCAATTTCTTGTCCTCCATTTCACCCCCCATTCTCATTTCATTTCATCTTCCATCTGCCTGGTCTCTTTCAGGGTTTCAAGTGGCAGCTAGAGGTCTCGGATTGTGCATGGCAGGGGAAAAGGATGCTCTGTGTAAACTCTCGTCCCTCGGAACGGGGGCATTCCCGCCTCTCCCGCAGGGGAGAGAGGAGCCGGCTACACCAGCTGCCATCCGGGGAGTTTAATTCTGTAAATGGAGCGACCCTAACCTGCCATGCCTCCTGGTCCGGCCGTCCTCTTTCTATTCTCGCCTCATCCCTCCCCTCTGCGTAGATCGAGGTGCGAAGTCCCCCTCCGCCCCTAGTCCTATCCTATCTATTGCTTTCACCGAACGAGATGGCTCCGTAGTAACGTGTGAGGCTCAAATTCGGGAGGTCCCAGATCAATTACCGTTCGGCCGATCACTCTTGACTATGGGGTTTTTTCGTGGTTTCTCCGGGTCGATAGGCGAATACTGGGGTGGTTCCCCTTCTACCACGAATTTCCTGTTCTCATAATTTCCTTTCATCCGTTTCAAGGTTGTGGAACCAGACGATGGCGGTTGGTGTGATGCGGTGGAATTTGTGCTATAGAAAGATTTCTCCCTGGCGCTTGGCAAGAATGCTGGGCCCCCTTCCTTCCTGGGAGCGTCTCGTCTATTCCCGGGACCCCCAGGTTGCAGGAGACTAAGGCAGGGCTAGCGGATTCAGGATTGGTGTCATGTTGGGAATTTTAGAGATCCCGTCCTTGCTAGCGCACATCGTTGTCCGGATCTGTTCGCCCTTCAGATCTCCCCTTCTTGCCTTTCTCTAAGGGATCAAGTTGGAAGCACAAAGGGCCATTTATGGTCTATGTATGGTGCTGTGCTCGAATTACTGGAGGCCCCTACGTCGGACTACCCCTGACCTTCACGCATCATAATATAGAAATTGGTGGAAAATACTAATCAGTTATTGCAGGAAGAAGGGGCCAATCTAATGATTTTACTTTTTAAATTCTTTAATTTTGAGATCTAGTTCGTAAGACTCAGTGTCTATTCTGTCATTTGATAGGATTTGTTTTTAAAAAGCAAACATTTTGTACTGAATAGTTAACTACAGAACCAGAATCACTAAAATTTATAGCTGCAGTATTAAAACAATAACTTAATAAAACAGTTTTACAGCATTCTGACCATCACCCCTTGCAGACAATATGAAATTACCTTTATAAAATACATTTTGCTTTGGAATTTCAACAAACTACATTTTGGGGTTGATTGTCCCCGACTCGCTTAATAAACTGTAATTCATTTTCGCCCTTAACACTCGTAGTGTAAGGCTGTGAATACCAACAGAGCGGAAGATGACGCACGTACCTGCACGTGGTTTAGGGAATAAGAATATGTTTGTGGTCCAGAACATATGCCTCAGTAGCGACAGGAAAGAGCTGGGACGTGACACATTATCGGTAAGCAGTGTCCTGAATGTCAAATTTGTTGTGTTACGATTTATTATACCTATGTGCAAGCCAACCGCAATATGCTCATGTTCCAATGCACAGAAGTCGTCTGACCAGTGAATGACAAACTCACTGATCCGCTCCCCTTTTAACAAGATTTGTGACTCTTGATAAAATATTCGTACTTTGATGATGAACGAATTTCTATACCTAATACAGATTCACATACGCACCTTATACGTATGTTATTCATACAGAAGTTATTCCTCTGATTTTACTACATTACGATAAATATTTGCCTAAAAATAACTTCAAATTAAGGGGATCAATTTGTAAAAATTGTCGAAAGTTCTGAAATATTCACATTTTGTACAGTAATAAATTTTAGTACTTTTAAATAGGGTATGCAATGATGCCGATATTAAAATCGCTAAGGTGCCAGCTAACACAGGAGTTTTGAGGTTATAAAATCACCTTTACCCTTAACAGAAATATATTTTCTTCATTTTCTCCTTGCGGTGAAAACTGAAAATTTCACTAAGAGTCTTAAGATAATAAAAGTTATCGATGGAAATCTTCAGGAAAGTAAAAATAACGACGTTCATGCCGTTAAAATAATGCTTATTAATGAAAAACCATGTAAAGTGAGAACTATACATTTGAAATTGTTTTATAAAGTAATTCATTTTTTTTGCATATAAAGTGCAATAGAATCCCAATTAACGGTTATAATGGAAGGGATGGGGTTGACAGTTAACCGAAAAGCATAAACCACGTTACTTAATATAAAGAGGAATTTAATAAGCAATTACTTAAAAAATTCATGAATAACGAGTTCGATGTTACATTTCTTGTATATATTTAAAATGGCAGTAAAGGTAATTGTTGTCCACGGGGCAGGGCTGTGCAGTAAAGGCTGGTGCACAACCAACGAGAACGGTAACCAGAACGAGAACGAGAAAGTTGAAATACATGTATTCAAATGGGAATGTTCACAACCAACGGGAAGCCTTCCCGGGCACCGGGAACAGGAAAGAAGAGTTGCCCAACTTTTAACTCTCTCGTTCTCGTTCCCGGGCACGGTATATTAGATCCCTATCGAGCATATTAGACTCTTCACTCTAGAGACTGTTTTAGGCGGCCGTGACATGAAACAGCCACTAGTGCTCTCTATAGTCGCAAGCTGGTAACATGAAGGTGGAAGGAATTAGTAGTAAATGTGCTTCCTAACCTCATCCGGACATCCGCAAATCTAATCAGCGTTGGTTCCTCTGGTGAAGGGGTCACTTGCAGTTTGTTTATATGCAACTCAAAACTGACTATTACCTAAAAAACAATGGCAAAAGCTACAAAGAACAGCTAAAACCGGTGGAAATGAAAAAGAACAATAAACAATTTTAATGTATGCCATTAAATAAAGGAATGAAAGCTTGGCATAACTAGAGGGATCAGAAATGTAATAGATATACGAGTACATTTAGATAATGTTTACTCTATCGAATTTTCACGTTGGCTGGGCTAAATTGGAAGTAGGTGAAAAAGTCATTGGTCAGTTAAAAACAAATGAAATTCCAATGCGCAAAATCGACTTTCACTTTGTGATCGATATGCATTCTCGTTCTCATTACCGGGCTGTTGTGAACCAATATCTTGCATGGTGCATTGCTTCCCGTTCTCGTTTCCGTTCTGGTTACCGTTTTCGAGTGGTTGTGAACCAGCCTTAAGAGGTAACAGACTTTTGTAACATAAAACCCATACAAGTGCACACGCTGACTCACTTGCATCTTTTTTTATCAATTTTGTAGGTGCATCGTAGGGAACAACAGTAGATTATGATCACTATTGTCTGATTGCATGACCACCTTGCGATTTGAAATTAAAAGCTTAAGTAATACACAGCTGAAGGCATCAGAACAACCTCCTACTAGAGTACATGTTCATTCTGTATTCAATTCGTAACATTGTTGCCGTGCTTGCACGTGAAGCAATGTAACATGGATTTTTGTTCCATTATTTTAAATTACACTTCGCTTGAGAATTTGCAGAATACTGAAGCCATCTGTTGATATATAACATATTTAAACTACCTGCAAGTATATATCCAGGGCATATTATAGATGCTCATTTCTTGAATAACTGAACTTTAGCAAAATGCAAATCTGCCACTTTCTTCTGAACTTTGGCTGCGATTAATTTTTTGTTTAGGTTCAGCTTAATCTCTCGCAAATACAGAACATCCTTATAAATGGTATCGCCCTGCTGCTCCAAATACAGCTCGAGTTGAGCTGTGACGTGTGCATGTTGCTGTCGCATCTATAAGTCGAATTCATTTCCAAAGCAAGTTAATTTTTGCAGTGTACAGGTAATTTTCATTCCAGAAAATGAAAGAGATAAATAAAAAAGACGGATAATGACAGTTAATGTGCCAAAAGGTTAACTTAATGACGATAATCGAGGTTTTACAGTACCTAATAAGTTTGTAAGACATACTGTGTTTGGAATAGAAATTTTGTTCCAAATTTATAAAAACTGCACCGCAAGGAGATTTTTCTATAAAAACTGAAAAAGTACAGAGGATATTTTAATTTCTCAGAGAATATTTAAAGAATTTATCTGAATAATTGGAAGTTTGTATATAAAATATATCCAATACCTGCTAAAACAAAACCTGATATGTTATCCTCACATGATTTTCTCTACCTACTATCGTTAATTTTGATATAGCTTTTATAGACTATTCTTACTAAAGTTTACGTTTCTATCTACCTCGTGTTGAATCTTTGCAGAAATAATCATTATACATTTAATTGAAGGCAAAAAATGGATAAAGGGAACTTACTCGATAGTCAGATGTTTAAAAACCGAGTCGCTATATGCTGGTCTAGAAATTTCATACTCTTTCCATGACACCACGAGGAACGACATTGGAAAAACAAGCCAATAACAACGGATATCTTCGAAATGGTGTTTGCTGTAAAAAAAGGTTATTTGAAATAAATTTGTGTTTTAAAGAGACTTGTGTCTTTGTCTATCTGTTGTGATTTACCAGTTAAGCAAAATGATGCAAAGTTCCTTCCGAATGAAGAAGCTTTCACAGACATACAGAGAGAGCTTTCAAGACGTATATATTTTATTTCTCATGCAACGACTCTAAATATATGGTAGTTTAATCAAAATCCTTAGAGACATTTTTGAGAAAATCAATAATTTCGAAGAATTTTCCATGTAAAGTATAGTTTTGGGCAGGGGAACTTTCTTGAAAGTTTTCGTTTCGCAGCTTTGGAAGAAACTAAACCTAAATACCAAATTTGGTATTTACCAGACATATCGTTTTTGAGTTATGCTGTTAACACACACACCCAAACAAACTCACAACCTTTTTCTAATTTTTTTATTTATTCAGGGGGCCATAAAACATGTATTTTCATGAAATTTCGACATCGAATTTTTGGGTAGGAGGCAATACCTTCTCTACCTACTAACCTACTTTGAACCAATAATAAATATAACATCTTTCTTCAGTGTTTCAAAACCCACTTTGAAGCTTGCTTCCCGGTCAAGTTAAACAAAATATCTAACTTCAAAAGAGAGAACGCCTGGATCACTTTAGGAATTAGGACGTCATGTAGGCGTAAAAGAGAATTATATGAGCAAGTAAGAATTAGTAATAATATAGATTTAAAACACTACTTCAAAAAATATTGTAAGCTTCTAAAGAAGGTAATAAAAGCGGCTAGAATATTGCATTACAATAAACAGATTCAACTCTCTGACAATAAAATAAGAACTACTTGGAATATAATAAAAAGAGAAGCCGGTAAATCCTCATTAGAAAATGATTTAATAACACTAAACATTGATAATCAAGAAATTAGTAAACCTCATGAAGTTGCAGAAATATTTAACAAATTCTTTTTGGATGTAACAAACAAAATGAGTATTAATTTTGGAAGTAAAGAGGCAGCTTTGGAATTTCTAAGATCAAATTTCACTAATGAAGTGCCTGAATTTGGGGTTAGCCTGACAACGCCTTCTGAAGTAAACAAAATTATTAACTCCTTCAAAACAAAAAACTCTTCAGGTTATGATGAAATAACAATAAAAGTCTTAAAATCATGCTCATCTCAAATTTCCACTCCCCTTAGTTATTTGTGCAATGAGTCACTAAGGTCAGGAATTTTCCCTGACAGAATGAAATTTTCCATTGTTAAACCACTTTTCAAAAAAGGCAAACGCAATAATGTTTCAAACTATAGACCAATATCTCTCTTGCCAATTTTCTCAAAGGTTCTTGAAAAGGTGATGTTTAATAGACTTTATAAATACCTTGAATGTAACAACATACTTGTCAGGGATCAGTTCGGGTTCAGAAAAGGAATGTCGACCAATAATGCAACTTATAAACTTACTCATGAAGTGTTAACTGCATTAAACAAAAAAATGCATGTAGGTGGGATTTTTTGTGACTTAGCAAAGGCATTTGACTGTGTTAATCATGATATTCTGATAGCAAAATTGAAATTCTGTGGACTAAAAAATGAAACTCTAAGTTGGTTCGTATCATATCTAAATGAAAGAAAACAAAGTGTTGAAGTTGTCAATGATATTGAATTTGGAAAACAGACATCAAAATGGAAAACAGTAACACATGGAGTGCCCCAAGGTTCAGTCCTAGGACCTTTATTATTTTTGATCTATATAAATGACCTATCACTTTATATAAAGGATATTGCAAGTATAATTCTGTTTGCTGATGACACAAGTGTTCTGGTGACTAGTAAAAACTTGAATGAGTGTTTAATTAAATTGAATTATGTTTTGAACTGTATGTCACACTGGTTTAAAGCTAACAAATTATCTGTAAATTTAGACAAAACAAAAGTTGTTAAATTTATAACCCATCGATCACTACACGCTCCAATAGAAATTGGGATTAATGACATGTCACTAGAACAAATAGACAACATTAAATTTCTGGGCCTCCAAGTAGACAGATATTTAGATTGGAAAGTTCACATTAGGTATATCATACCCAAACTCAGTTCTGCATGTTATGCTATCCGAGCATTGGTAAATGTCAGTTCTATAGATACACTTAAATTAGTACACTATGCATATTTTAACTCTATCATTGAATATGGAATATTATTTTGGGGAAATTCGGTAGAAAGTCAACGAATATTCCTCATGCAAAAGAAGGTTATAAGAATCATTTCCAGCACTCATAGCAGACACTCTTGCAAACATCTTTTTAGAAGACTAAAGTTATTAACCCTAGCTTGCATGTATATATTTTCAATCTTAAAATTCTATGTATGCAATCGAACCACATTTATTACAAACATGGAAATTCATGAGATAAACACTAGACAAAAGGGTAACATCCATCGTCCCAGTACAAAGCTTTCTTGCTTCCAGAAAGGTGTATATTACGAGACCATAAAATATTTAATACTCTCCCTAATGATCTTAAGAGAAAAGTTGACAATTTCAATGTCTTTAAAACTGCTGTTAAAGAGTACCTATGCTCAAAAGCATATTATTCTGTACAAGATTATCTGAATGACAAATTATCCTAATGATAATACTTATATAGCTCTGTAAGTAGTATTAGTAAATATTAATGGCAATTGCCAGTCATATTTGATATCTGCTCTAGAATTAATGAAACTATTTAAATGTATGTATATTAAGTACTGACAGTAAATGCTATGCATTACAAATCAAATAGAACAAAATGATCAGACTAACAAAGGTAAAATCGTAGTGAATGTTAAAATAACTGTTCTTGCCTATACGTATGTTGGCCTTATAACGGTAAGGAGGTGTTCGGCTCTGTACAGGATTGCACTTGATTTGTTTCATTTTGTGTATAATGTGTCCTTGTTTTGTTTTAAATGTTCTGTATACTATGTAATATTTGTGTATATATGTAACTTTGTTGTACATTTCCTTAACACGCATATAGTGTTTGTATTTTGTTTCAAATGTTCCATATTCTGTGTAATATTTATGTTTATATGTAGTTTTTGTACATTTTCCTTGACATGTTCTATGTTCACAGGCCTTTGTGGCTGCTGGTGAATTCACAGAATGCAATCTAATCTAAGCTAACCTAATCTAAGTAATTGGTAGGGAAAGTAAAAATCAAAGTAATCGTTTCAGAAATACACAGTTTTCAAAGTTCGCATGCTGGTCCCCTCAAGATATACGTGCTAAGTTACACACAATATGTGCAAATAACATTCAAATAGTTACACCCGTTGTCTTCAATGTCCCTACTGGCAGCCCGTAGCTTCCACTGCACTGCTATACGAATCCGTTAGTGCAGTAGCGGCAAACCGACTAGCCGTTTTTCCCCCCAATAATGATAACGATGCGGAGCACTATGAATATTTTGCGCTTATCTTTCGTTATTGAAGGTGTTTGAAATTAATTCCTCTGTTTTAATACAGGTCTGGCACCTGTTGATTACACTCGACGAATCTCTACAAAAGAAATATTGGCAAATGCGCACCGGATGATGTCTTCTAATTCGTCGAAAGTATGGGGAATTGTTGTATAAACTTTAAGCATTATCCATAAATATTAACCACATGGATTAGATCTGAAGAGCGAGTAGGCCAGTCATTATTTTATCAAAGCTCTTACAATGCGTGGCAGAAATTTTCAAGGGGATCTGACATCCCCTATCTCGTTGAATTCTTACTCGATTAAAACTGTTAGCTGTATGTTTCCTTCTTTTATTTTTGTTTCTATTTTTCTTTCCTAGCAAGAACCCAGTCTATTGAGGTTTTTCTAACGGCCTATATATTGTTGATTTGTTAGAAACGGTGACACCAGGAAATTGTTGTATAAATTCAAGTAAACATTCTTCATTTGACGCCTTTCGAACAAACATTTACACAATAAACACACGTTGTTCTGTAGTATACATCATTATAGCCACACACAATCAAGAGGCAGTCTCACATAACACCATTCCCAAGATACGCCATGCCAAGCAACGTTGTGCTCAACGGCAAATGCTGTTAAACGTCATAGGCGCGTGAGCTAGACCACCGCAGAGCAAGGCCATTCAAAATGATACCTGATACGAGTTAAACTCGGTGGCTGCTAGTCTCGTCTTTCAAGATAAACCCGATATGATAATCCGTAGTAACGAGCTCATAAAAAAGAAAAGGGAGAATCGCAAACTTTCAAATACACTCCATTGGGCGAGGCATTTTAATTTGGGATGTGTGAATATTCAACATACAATATCTTTGTTTAGCCTAGTGAATAATTTGCTTTTTCATTAGGAGCAGGTTACTAAATTCGAAATCGATCCTCAACCTGGAGGATCCAGAGTTTATATTAGAGCTCTCTCCCTTACAAGATTCTCTTCACCTTGATTAACCGGATCCCTCTTCCCAGGGTTGTTTTCGAACAATCTGCCCTAGGTAGTCCTACTCCACTAACAAACTCCATTTATCTTAAAGGTAAAAAGGGACTTGGAACGACCCCAAAGACGACGGAGTGAAGACATATATTAACCTCGAAAGGACGTTGGTATTGGCGTAAACCTTCTAAAGGCATCTTCCAAAGATGTGACACGAAGCTTTTTAAGAAAATTACCCAAACCCATACTACCCTTCAAATGGAAATTTTTTCATTTTTTTCCCGAAAAATAGCTCATGATTTTGATTAATTTACCATATGTTAAAGACATTTATATGACAAATAAAATTTATACCTTGAATTGTCTGGGAATAGCCTGTAAAGTCCTTTTCTTTTGGAAGGAACTTTATGTAGCCTTGTATAACTGGTAAACGTTAAGTGATAGACGAAAACGTACATCCTACGCTAAAACGTAGATCCTTTTAAAACATATAATTTATCTCAAATAACTTTTATGCTGTATCCACCATTTCCGAGATATTCGTTATTCATGTTTCGTATTGTTCAATACTTTATTCTTTTTAAGCCCTGTCATTCAGTTGTTTCTCGTAATTGCATAGGACTATAGAATGTTAAGGCCAGCATATAGCATTAAATTCTTAAATATATAACTGTCCTTATTTTCTTTATATTTATAATGAAATGTAATGCAGCTTTTCTGCAAAAGTTTATCCCAATTAAATTGAAGTGGATAGAAATATAAAATTCTGTAAGAATAATTTGTACACCCACTAATAAACGAATGAGGGTAGAAAAGGTCATGTGAATGCAACATTAGTTTTTCTTTCCGGATGCTTGCCAGTTTAACGACATTGTGCAGCATTTATAGTAACCAAAATATCTCACAGTTTTTTTAAGATACACATTACATTCCTCATGTTAACATTTCAAATGTAAGTAAACATTTATACATAAAAGTCATTAAAGTCGTTTTTAAACAATAAAAAGTAATAATCACTTTTCTTTTTTTACTTTATCGGTCACTTACCTATAGGAGGTAGGTAAGAGCAGGTATTTGACTCTACCCAAAAATTCGATATTGCAATTTCACCGGAAGTACTTCTTTTGAGCCTCTTGAACAAAAAAGCGGTTTTAGAAAAAGGTCCTGTATGAGTGTCTATATGTCTGTGAATGGCATAACTCAGAAACCAAATGTTGGATAATTACTAAACTTAGTATTAAATTCAGCATCTTCAAAAATGCGATTCAAAGATTTCAAAGGAGATCCTCCACCCAAACTGAAAACATTTTTCGAAATTATTATTGATTTCCTCAAAACGGCTATAACGATTTTTAAGAGAATGATCACACTTAAGTTCTTTACACGAAAAATAAATGGTACATTTGAATTTTCTGGAAATAACCTCTGAAGTTGCAAGGAATTTTCTATATATAATTTTGTATAACTGATAAACCCTAAGAGATAACCAAAAATTAGTACACAAAAATAATTTATTTAAAATGACTTCTTTTGTGGCATAAGCCATTTCCGCGATATAGGTTAGTATTGGTTTGCATTTTTCAATACTTGTAATTCTTTTTAATTCTTGGGATGTCATGGAGTATATAATTTTAAACCCAGTATATAATGGTTGCTGTTAAACATCGGTGTCCTCTATCCCGTTGTACCGACAACGAAGTGTATAATTCAACTGCTTTTGTAAAGATTTACCTCGATTAATATTAATTAAATAGAAAAATAAGCTTTCGAAAAATAATTACATAAAAAAGATAGTGTGGATATAGAAATTCATGTGAATGTAATGCATCGGAATACTTTAGTTACGTTGCCACCCCCTCCAGCACAAACCACAATCTAAGTATTATTGGATTTTGTCTCAGAACGTATTTTACCAGTGAAATCTGGATATTGAGTTTTTGGGTGGACTTACAGTACTTGTTCTAGCTACCATAGATAGCAGAGAAAGAAAAATTGCACCGAGTTAGATGGCTCTGCGGTAACGCACGAGGGTAGCATTTGAGAGCTCCTGGGTTCAATTCCCGGGTCCGGCCACTCTGACTATGGGTTTTTCGTGGTTTTCTCTGATTGACAAGACGAATGCTGGGCTGGTTTTTCTTATACTAATAATTTCCTTTTCCTCATGTCCTAATTTAGCTTCCCCTTTCAGATAGGCTCAGGGGTTGTGCAGTGTCGGACAGATGACGCAGATGCTTGCTTGTTAGAAACTTTTCTCGGTTCTGCCTAATGGTAGCCTTCTCTGAGCCACCTCAGGTGAGTCGAGCTCTACCCGGTTCCGCCAGAGGGAAGTATTCTCTGAGCAGGCCGCTAGTGTGACCGGGTCATCAATCTTGAAATTATTAGGGACACTTGCGCGTCTGTGTCAGCAGGCCTGTCTACGGCCTATAGCCTCCTGCGGTTCCTTCACCTCATCTGTTCTTGCTAGGGGTGGTAAGCAACAAAAATCCGCGTTGAGTCGAGGATGTCATATTTAATGAAAAATTGCCGGAAATAGGTGTTGTAAGTTTTGCCCGAAAATTATATATCAACATTTCATCGGGAATGGAATTGTGTTCCCGTGAACACAAACGAAAGCATTTTTTGAAATCTGTGAGTGTATATGACAGAGAAAGAAAGAAAGAAATAAATAAAGAAGGAAAGAAAGAGAGCGAGACCGAGCAGTATCAAATAGAAAGATATGTCTATGAATAGCAATTGATACTTGAGTTAGATACCGCTCAAGGATTGCGAGCGAAAATTTTCAAGTACATCCATTTCCCAAACAATCCTTTACATGGAAAACTATATCGTTATTTTCATAAATCAGGCTCTAATGTTTTTAATTTATGATTTTTGCAAGGCAAAGAAGTTATACCAGATGGTCCATCTGCGCCTGTAACTGTTGGATTAAATTTTTGCCGTGCATACCAGGATAAACAGTTGCTAAATTTAAAGGCATAATGAGTTCCCTTAGCTGCAGTCTCGTTGACATCCCTTCAACATAGAAAGCTCTTCGTACTCTCTCTTTTTGAATTGTCTGTATTTAGTTTCCAGCGGGCGCTAATGGGCACCTGGTATTCCTTAAATTGTCTGTGAACAGTCTGAAAAGTCCTGTTCATTCTCATTAAATTTCATGTAAATTAGAAATCATAAGAGATAGACAAAAGTTTGGGAATGTAGAATCATAGTCAATACCATAACCGGAATTCTAACCATGGATCTTCGGCCTATCGTGCCAAAGTTAGTCAGTCAGAGCAGTAGTATGGTTCAAATCCCGGCTATGGCATAGCATTTTTCAGTTTGATTCGACGTTTTCAACTTCTACCTACACAAAACATGTATGAAAGAACAATTGATTAATATAGATAAAACTTCTTTCTTCTCTAATTACCCTCCCCGTTAGTAGGGCTTACATCACCAGAACTTATAAGCGGGAGACTGGGGTCATACGCCTGTCGGGGATCACTTGACTTTGGATCAGAGAGACAGACAGGATGGGTGATCAGCCTGAAGCCTGGTATGAGAGTGAGGAAGGATATGACATGAAATGACGGTGAAATGGATGAAAGGAAAGGTGATGATGAAGCAATTGGTGGAATGAATGGCAGGGGAAACCAGAGAACCCGGAGAAAACTCGCCCAAATGCTGATTTGTCCACTACAAATTCTACATGCGGTTCCTTTGGTGAGAGGCACGCGGTCTAACCACTCGGCCACGGCGCCGCCTTTATAGATAAAGGCTTACTTCGGAAAAATATATAGAATTCTTTAAAGTATGCAGTCTGTGTAGTATAACTTCTTCTGTAGCATTAGAAGTTTCCGAAATATTCGTTGTTGTGTCTAAGATTTCCGAGGCTGGACTGTGATGCAGCATCTATGAATCATGATTTCTGTAAATATTTTATTGGTCCTTTTTACCGTATATGCTCAATAGCAACCAAAACTGCTTGTGATATAAACAGCTATGGTTTGTTTTCGGATCGTGCATGCAAATAAGTCCATATTGCCTACAATGGTATCATTTGTACGCTAATATTTATTGCGTGTATTGAAGAATAACTTTTTATAAGGGATATGGGTGAATTTGTAAAGGGCAGAGAAAATCATATGAATGTGAAGATCAGATTTTTACGAAAGACTCCTGCCATATTAGTGTGACTCGTGCACAGCTGCACAAAGTATAAACAAAAGCTAGGTAATAAACTGCAGTCCTGGAGTAATCCAAAGACTAGATAATGTGGCGGCTGTTGATGAAGATGTGAAGTGCTCGAGAAAATAAGCCCCAAAAGCAGACTCCATAAATTCTTAACGCATCTTCTTGCCATGTGTTTAACATGCACGTAGCTAATTCTGCTTGATGGCAGATTACGTAAACAACATTTTTATTTATCAGGGCAATGGAGCAGGTTTCTGTACCGAACTTAACGTCAAGATTAGAGATAGTCCCGCAGGCCCAACTTGTTATCTCCTGTCGTCCACGAATTCCTGCAAACATGCCGTTCTTGACGTGCCCTTGTGGGCTGCAAGAATCACAGCAGCACACACTATAAACAAACACAAAATAATACATTTTCTTATGCGGTAATATTGCTATAATCAGCTGATTAATGGCTCCAATACAAAGTATTAGCACTAAAATGGTTGATTTCTACAAACCTCAACCAATTTAGTTGAATGTTTAGCACAACGTTTTCTAGGTAATTATAATACAAAATAAATTGCAAGATTCTATTTACAAAATTTTCCAAGAAAATAGTTTTAAAATAATGAAAACTGAACCATATGTAGACTACCCTACATGATGAAGATTTCAAAAATTTAAAATGTTAATTTCTGCATATTCTTTCTCCAAAATAGTTGTTTACAATCAATGATTAATTTCTGTACAATATTAAAATGTTGCCTGTAAAACACCAAACAGAATGTAACACTATTAATTTTCTAAATGTTGTTAAAATGATTAACACTCTAAATTCCATTTCCAGAGGATGTATATTTAAAATAAATGAACAAAAATTGCGTATTGAACATTTTATGGTGGCAAAAATGTATTAGGAGAAAACTAAATTTTAAAATTTCACGCACTTTTTCATACTCGCGTCCATATGTATACATAAACAGCCCAACAAATCTTGTGTAGCTACAGTCCACGAAAGGCCTGGAACTATCAACCCGACTGCCGGCCTCACGCCCACGTATGCACGGCAGAGGTGGGCGATCATCCAACCGATAAGGGGAGATGATGTGACGAGCATCACGCATCCCCCAGCCGGGAAGTTGGCTCACGAAACCAGGACCTCTGCCTATCGCAGCTCCTCACTCCCCTCACGATGCTGAGTGGGCATCGGTCTTATAACCGGGACATAAAATCCGCACCACCATCGAACCCGGGCGCATTCCGTGACAGGGAACCAGAGCACCACGCTCCAACCCATTGTGCCACGGCGTACGACCGCCCTGGGTGTAACAGGGGCTATTTCATAGTGGGTACAGAAGGTATTGCATTCCATCCAAAAGTTTGAAATCGATATTTCACCGGAAATACGTGTTTTGAGATCCCCTGTATGTGTGTGTGTCTCTGTGTGTGTGTGTGTGTGTGTCTGTCTGTCTGTCTGTGAACAACATGACTAAATACAACGAAAAGTCGGGAAAATACAACGAAAAGTCGGGAAAATACAAAACTTGGTATTTAAATTGAATATCTTACGAAGATGCGACACGAAGATTTTCAAGAAAATTCCCCACCCCAAACTACTCTTTACATGAATATTTTTTCGAATTTTTTTTACTTTCTAAAAAATGGCTATAACGATTTTTATTGAAATACCATATATTAAAGTTATTTATATGACAAATAAAAGATATATCTTGAATGTTCTGGAAATAGCCTGTGAAGCCCACTTCATTCGGAAGGAATTTTGTATAATCTTGTATAACTGTAAACGTTAAGCAATAGACGAAAACATACTACACAAAAAATGTATATATCTTTAAAATATACAATTTATTTCACATAGCCTTTTTGTGGCGAGATATTCGCTATTAATGGTTCGAACTGTTCAATACTTGGCCAAAGTCCTATCCACATTCAGTTGTTTCTCGCGATTGCATGGAAACGGTATGGAATTTTAAGGCCAACATATAGGTCCAGTTCTTGACTGTCGATGATAGCTACATGTGTAATGTAGCTATTTCTGCAAAGGTTTATTTGGATTAAAGTAAAGTAGATATAAAAATAAGTTTAGTAAGAATATTTTGTATACCCACTAATAAACGGTAGAGGGTAGAGAAGGCATGTGAATATAATGCAGATTTTTTTTCATACTGAACTTCGCTGAAATGAGTGTTAGATACATGCAGAAATTTTACGCAAGAAGAAGCACCACTGTCATCTGGGGAAACGGTCCAGGAAGAAATTAAGGATGCATGGAATCCAATCTTAGGCACTGAGGAAAAAGAAAAGTATACGCCATCTGTTGATTCGTTAAAAATGTATGTGTATATTTAAAAAAGAAACCCGTTTATTAAACATTACTTTCTTTACCCACTATCGTTTATTTTATACACCTTCTCCAAGCTAATCTTACACAAAGTTTATTATTCTATATACTTATGTTAATTCTGAAAAACTATTGCAAAAAAAGAAACATTAAACATTTTTCAGGTAGAAAAGGGAAACAGAAACCGAAGAGATGCTTAAATGTTTGAAAGCGGGTTGCTATAAGCTGAGCTTGTAATTACACTCTCTTTCCATGACAAGAAATAACTGAATGGGATAGCCCTTCAAAAACTCACCAAAGTATTGAACAATTCAAAACAATAAAAATCGATATATCAAAAATGGCTTTACTACAAAAATTTTTGAAATAATTTGTGTGTTTTGTAGATTTCTACAATTTTTTGTGTAATACGTTTTTGTCTATCTCTTATGGTTTAGAAGTTAAACAAAATTATACAAAATTCCTCCAAATGAAGAGGACTTCACAGGCTATTCCTAGAAAAATACAATTTGTTCTTCATAAAAATATCTTAAAGCACATGGTATTTTAATGAAATCATTAGCCATTTTTGAAAATCTCAGAAATAAAGAAAACTTTCTACGTAAAACTAGGTTTGAAGCGGGGAGATTTTCTTGAAAATCTTCATGTCACATGCTTATAAGATGCTGGACTTACAACAAGTTGGTTAGTTAACGGAGTTTTCGTTTTTGGTTTATGTTTATACAGATAGAAACACACACACAGAGGTTTTCTAAAAATGTGGTTTTTTTTGTTCAAGGAGCCTCAAAACCTGTATTTTCGGTGAAATATCGGTATCAAATTTTAGGATAGAATACATTTCCTATACTTGCAGGGAGATAATTCAACACTACGCTCCAAATGTTATAAATACCAGCGAGAAAACTAAGTTTTGGGTAGCTGATTTAGAAATAAATTTGAGGAAAATAGGCATGATGGGAGTATAGCAAAGAGGTGAAATAAATGACTGAAACATGTGGAAAGGTGTCAAAAGAAGACTAATACACATGATCAAAAAAGAAACTGAATTGGATTGTAAAATTAAACCTTTTCTTAGTCCAGCAAATGAAATAAAACTGAATTGGGGTAAAGAAGCATATATACTTAGAAAGAATCGAAAGATCAGGAATAGCACTGACGTTTCTGGTAGGAAAATCTGCCCATTCTGTGTTTAGGACGAAGACTGGGTAAATATTTTGGCCGAATGCTCACAGTGGGAGAACCAGCGAATAATTAATTTCACAGAAAAATGCTTTAATCCTGCTAGAAGGACACTGGTTTGTAGAGATCTACTAGCTGCCCAGAGGAATTGGTAAAAATTGCCCAATTTCCTGGATAAAGTGCGCGAAGTCAGATTAAATTTGTTCAGTTAGTCAGAGGCAATCTGTCTCTATTTTTTTCTTTGTTTTCTTTATTATTTTGTTTCTTTTTTGTCTTTAGATACAAGTGCCTTTGACTTGTATCTAAAAATGCATGTACGGTCAATAACCCATGCTTTAAGTACTTGCGTAATAAATTTAATAGTTTGCCATCAATAAACCGCTCTAGGAATTAAGATAAAAACACACAACGTGTAAAACCAATTTAACCGCAATACGGTAATGAACGTTGCTCGAAAATATACAGATAATATAGCTCATTAATTTCAATAAATTTTACATTGATCCTAATTTACAAACCTTAATGCCATGTCTTCACCAAACGTTATTCATATGAATCTGAACCTAAGCGATAATCCATCTCTAGGGATGAGGGAAAACCACAAAATAACCTACAACAAAGATGGTCTGTGCTAATTGCTGCTCCCAACCACTTGTTCTATCTTTGAGCTATTCCCATCATTCCTGGATCTCCTCTCATAATTACAGGAGTTTATTACAGTTCCTTCATAACCTCTGATTTCCTTGAAGGGTTCTTGCGGTCATCTTCGCACATTGCGTTACGACGGTTGCGAATCGAACAGCATTCTTGACATCAACATTCCTGTTCTCCTTTAATGTGATCACACCACATCTACTTTGATCTCTCCGCACCCATTAATGTCTAACTTTCATCTAGAGTCTTCAAACTTCATAGTTCATCTCTACAGCCGCCAACATTCTTCTACACGGTATCTCCTATACAGACCTGAAGTTTCTGGAATCATAGTCGGCTGAACTTTACTGCCTCTTTATCTACTCTTTCCCTAACATGTCTAAGTTTGATCCAACAATTTGATTTCAATATTTCGCAGGAAGTAGACACTTGGAAGTCCCCAATCCTAATACAATAGTATTTAAGAAAAATTAGTTTGTATTACATTCACATGACTTTCTCTACGCACTGTTCTACAAACCCTAGTTATAAAAGCTTTTTGTTCATGTCTACGTCATGTTAGTGGACATAAACGTTTGCAGAAAAAGTTTCTTGTACGTACAAGAAGTATACAGGAGACTGAAGCGAGAGCCAAATGCTTAAAAAGCGCGACTCTATATGCTGGCATTCAAAATCTACTCTTTACGTCTAATCTACAGAAACAAACCAATGGTACGTAAAATACGTGTGAAGTATTTGAAAATTCAAACAAATAAAGTGTATCACTCAGAAATGGTTAGTTCTAGAAAACATTGACATTGGGTGTTTTAACAAGATCTGCGTTTTTCCTGTAGTCTAAGCTTTTGACTATCTTTTAGGTTTCCTAGTTATACAAAAGTCATTCACACACATGCTATTCACAAGATAATTATGAATATGCATTTTATTAGCCACATCAATACATTAAATATATTATTTTAATCAAAACCTTTAGAACCATTTTGAGAAAATAAAAAATAACCAAAATGTATGCTCTTAAAAATAGTTTGGGATGACATTTTTGGAAGATGCTGAACATAAATGTAGTACTTACAGACATTTCAGTTCTGAGTTATGCTAATCATGCACACACATATCACACACACTCACACGAGCCTTATTCTAAAAGTCTGATGTTTCATAGTGAAATATCTTTGTTTAGCCGCTATCGTTTATTTTTATATAGCTTCCTAAAACTACTGCTAAAACTGCTTCTTTTTCTGTTTACTTTATGTTAATTGAGATAAACGTTTGCAGAAATACTTTCATTACACATTTCGTTGTGGATACAAGAGAGATATAGGAGATCTGAGCAACAGTCAAATCCTTAAAAACGGATCGCTGCCTGCTGGCTTTGAAATCCCGTACTCTTTCCACTACATGGTGAGAAAGAACTGAATGGTGAGTGACAGCAGTACACAACATGACAAGTATTTACAAATCCAAACCAATAACAAACAAACAAAATCTGATGCTACTTAAAAGTTATTTTAAATAAATTGTGTATTTTAAAACAGCTACAGTTTTGTGCAGTAAACTTTTCGTATATGGTTTACCATTTATACAAAATTAGAAAAAAGCTCCATTAAAAATGCAAAGGACTTCACAGGTATTAAAAAAATTCAGGATATGCACTTTATTTGTGAAGTAAATGTAAGCAACATTTTTGAGAAAAATCAGAAATAATAAACATCTGCCATCTTTGGGGGACGCTGAACATAAATAGGAAGTTTGGTATTTATCTGACTTTTCGTTTTTGATATACCTATGCTGTTCACACACACACACACACACACACACACACACACACACACACACACACAGGTAGACTGACAGGCATATCCTTTTGTAAAAATTCCTATTTTGGATTCACGGGCCTCAAAACACGTTTTTCCGTGAAATCCCGATATCAAGTTTTAGGCTGAATGTAATACTATTATTTTTTACTTATGGACGCTCTTTAACTGCTATGGTCCCTAGCGTCCCATTCTATGTTGGGCGTGAAAGACCGGTAATTTTGCTCAGAGGCCTCTTATCAGACTTGAGGTTCTTTTGCGTGCCGTAAATCTATGACATGGAACCACCGGCTTTACTTCCCTTCCGAAGGAAGCCATGCTAAGGATTTTTACCCGGAAAACATCTATCGCCCTCCGACGGGTTTGAACTCGCGACCGTGGGAACTAGAGGCTAGCATGGTAAGCACTACACTACGGAGGACGACATGTAATACTTCTACCTACCACAAGTGGGTGCTAGAGAAAATAAAAAAGAAAACATATACTACCTTTATGATGCTTTAGACTATTTCCGAAATATCACGTTATAAGTTTAGTAAAACAGCGGGGAAGACGAAGAAAACAGTAAAAGAACCAAAATTCGCTATTGTCATGGTGCCTCACTACACCATTTTGTGCATTATAATCATGTTTGTCTGTTCCTAAATGTTAAGTTATTGTTAGCCAAAACGCTGGCGCTGACAGTTGAGCTACTATTTCGTGGAAGCGCAACGTTTTAACTGTCGCTCAGTCCACATGTTTTTTACAAGCTTGGCATCGTGTGAGGCAAGAAAAAGGCAGCATTCGCGTGCGTGAGCTGTAGATTACATCAGCGGCAGTGGCTGTCATACGAGCCTACCTGTCGATATCACAGCCACTGGGCAGAAGTAATCATGGGCATCTTTAATAGCCCGGCTTTAGGAATTTCACTTCCCGCCGTTAATCCTGCAGATACTCACGTGCTTGTGAACCACTAATTGAGATATCATATCTGCCACGTAATCGGCTATTTCCCATACACACATGTTCTGTTATAGCTTACATGAACTGAGAGGTACTATAGCTTGTCTCAGTCTTAAAAGGCAGTATGGAGACAAATGGAGGTAAAGCTGTCTCTATATAACGCATATATGTTGCCGTTAGCTTTGTCCTTTTCTACTTTCGCGCTGTTACCAAGTTGCTAATAACATGGCGTAAATATTCGGTTGTGATAATTTTCAGCTTCCAAGACATTATCCTATCAGATAATATCATTTTAGAGCCTTTATAGATTTCTGTGGGCAAAACTGTCTAAAGAAAACGAATTTTTCAGTAAAAGTCAGATATTTGCGGTTTCTATGCTTATCACACAGTAAAGGACAAATAAATGAACTAAAGAATAGAACCCAACAATATTTTTTTCTTGGCTAAAGTAAACTGGAGTTTCCTGCCCATTTTGAATTCTCTATGTTTAATACGATGAGCGTTATTGATTAAATAAATAAATATTAAATAAAATATTTTCGGCAAATTCTATACTTATGCGGTAGAAAAGTCAGCCAGCGATAAACTTGTTTGTTATTGGGTTTATAACTGGGACCAAGCGAGAGAAAATGTTGAGCAGGGTTGGAGGCAGGTTTTAAAAGAAACCAGAATCCTGTAACTTTTTGCATTTCTTGTGTATAACAAACAAAGTTCATCATATCTATTCAACTAACAGGCACCAAGAGGCAATAAAGGTTAACATCAGTTGCAAGCAAGTGTGTACGTTTATGGCGTGTGAAACACCGTGAAGTTTTATGTAGGTTATTTATTTAACATTTGACTAAATATTTATAGTTCTGGAGGGAGAAGGTAGGAAGAAGCAAAATGTTGATAAACTAAGAGGAAATTTAAAAGAAAATTAATAATGAACGTGTCAGATTATTTTTCAAGTAAAATGAGTGTTGTTAAGGCAGTAAAAGAAACAGCTAAGACTGCCGAGTGTTCGGAAACAGTAGTGTATAGGATAAAAAAGGACTGAATGAAAGGACCTCTAAGGACCCATCTACAAGAAAGCAAAAAAGGATGTAAAAACAAACATATCCTAGGTAAACGCAATGGAAAAGAACAGCACAAAGCGAAGTGCAACACATCGTTCATTCTTTTCTGTTTGAAAACATTCCACCCATGTTGAGTGCTGTATAAGGGTATATAAGGATAAAGAGTGATTATAACCTACCAAAATATAGCTTTTATCATTTTATATCACAATACTTCTTTGAAAATATATATCTTTATGCCTGTAAAATCATATTTCGAATCAACTAAAAATACAAAGAGGAGAGACACTGTGCAGGTGAAACTAAAATATCTTACAATGACCTTAAATAGCAGTGCAGATATTTCACTATTTGGTGATGTATAATTTAGAAGATGACATTAAATTGGTAGACCGATCCTAGCTTAGCGCCAAAGTTGCGAGCGTACGTAATAGCAATGTGCCACAGTGCACCAAATTTAACCTGTACCTACTGCCTTTTAAGCGTGAGATGCGTTCTAGGTTTGATTTTTTTCTGGTTTCTGACTAGTTGTATAATGTTGTCAGAAATACTACTAATAATTGTACTTCTGAGACACTTGATATGAGCTATAAAAAGGCTAAATTTGTCTTAAAAAGGCAATAAAATAAGTAAGAACATCTTCACTAACCAAGGAATCACCAAGGCTGCAGTTTTTCCCAATTTGTTTAACTTCTGCATGAATAACATGATTAAAAAGTGTAATTGAAGAACCAAATAAAGGAATACAACCAGATAACGCACATTAAATAATAATAATAATAATAATAATAATAATAATAATAATAATAATAATAATATTATTATTATTATTATTATTATTATTATTATTATAAGTATGCTTCGGTCATAGTCTTTTGAGAAAGTGGGAGATGAGGACATCGTGTGGCCGCACCGGCGGCTATCGCAGAGTACCGCCACACATAACAAACCTGGGACACGAGCAACACGTTTTCTACCTTCCCTTTTCCCTCTCGAAAGACTGGCCAAAGTTTATATGCTGATGACTCAAAAATAAAGTTTTAAAATATCAAAACAAAATAGTGGTATTCCAAGAAAAACAAGATGAAAATAGCGATAGAAAATAAAAAATTGAACGAGTAAGACATTTCAACTACCTGGGATACGACGTTTCATTGCTCTACGATAAAGATATAATGAACAAAACAGCAACATTTGAGGGTATCTGTGGAACATTTAACAGAAGTGCAACTGAAATCTCATGCTGTTTCACTGCTTCGCTATGGACCAAGGGCCTGGATAACAAGGTAGAAAGACACAGGTCGAATAGTGGCGACAGAAATGAAATTTCTTAGATAGTTAAAGATTGTAAACTAGAAGATGTAATTAAGAAACGTAGATATTAGAGCTGAACTTAAATGTTTATAGTAACAACAAAATGGATTAATTTAAACAGAATTGGAAAGGACGCGTAAATTGGAACTCTAAGCTAGTTAGCCAGATTTATAGTACGTATATACCAAAATTGGTGAGAGATTGGTCGGCCTAGGAAACGGAGTTAAGAAGCTGTAACCGGAATAACTTCTTAGAACCTAAACCATCAAAGTAGACTATCATCATCATCATCATCATCATCATTGAACAGAATTAAAACGTTGATGCATATTTCTATGTCCTCTTCTGTCTTCCCAATCTCCGACTTCTAAACCTTTCTAATTACCTCTTCCATTTATGTAATTGGTGTCCTCTTTTTTCTTCTTGCTGTTAACCATTCCAAAATCCATTGTGGTAGTCTTTCATCCTCCATCCGTCGAATATGTCCATATCAAGTTAATTTCTTACAATGTATCAGTTACTTAATGGATTTTCGTAATCCATCGTTTTAATGTTTCCATTTTTAATTTTATTTAATTTTGAACATAGAATTGATCTGTGAAAACACATTTTTGTAGATTATAGTTGGGTACTTTACTCTTGAATTTAGTATACAAACATCTGTTCCTAAGTGATCACACTAACTAGCATATATACATACATATATTGTCCCCTTCTGTTACAGCATAATATAGCTTGGGGACACCTCCTGCACTGCGACCTTCTGAAATTTATTGCGGCTACCATCCCCAGGAAGAAGAGATGAAGTGAATAAATCGTAGGAGGCTACAGGTCACAGAGACGCGCGGAACTCCCTAACAGACTCGAAGATTCCGTTCCAGTACCGGAGATGCCCAGAGAGGTCAATAACGACACGTTAAACCAAGCAGCCCTTTGGTGTCCATGGAGAATACACTTTCATTTGAGCAAGCTATCGCGCCATCTGTCCGGCGCCACCCTACGGCACGAAACCTAGAAGCACATCTGAAGCATGAGAAGGAAATTATGGAAAGAAAATCGTGATAGATGAGAAATCACACCAACATTCGCCTACCGACCAGGGAAAACTACACGTGAGCTTTATGCATTATCTGGATCCATCTGGATCGGTAGATTGTTTTAAAATGCATTTATGTTATAGTATACTTCAACTGATTACCCTCATCTTTGAACTAGCACCCCCAAGGATTTAGAAGCTAATGTCTTGGGTCAGTAGTCTTTCGTGGAGCAAGCAAACTAGATCATAGCATATCCAGGATGGATAAGCAACCCTATGCCTGGTATGGCGGTGAAGAAGGGGGAAATGAAATGTAGTGATGAAAGATATGATAGGAAAATTCGCCAAGCGGATGAAATCATTCAACCCAGCATCCACCTAGCGACCGAGGAAATTCGCGAAAAAACCTTCGGTCAGATTGGTCGACCTGGGGGGTTTGAACCACACGTTGCCACGGTGCCACCTCGCTCGGTTATCTTATAGTATATTTAATGTTATGAATTAAATAAATGCCTCAGTGGGTGGCAAATGTACACTATTAAAATATTAAAAATCAAGCTGAGGATAAAAGGAAATTAAAGATTTTTAGTAGAGAAAGTACTGCATTCCATCCAAATGTTTGATATAGAGATTCCACAGGATATTTTTAGTAGAGAAAGTATTGCATTCCATCCAAAGGTTTGATATAGAGATTCCACCAGAATACTTTTAATAGAGAAAGTATTGCATTCGATCCAAAGGTTTGATATAGAGATTCCACCGGAATTATGCGTTTTGGGTTCCCTGAATCCAAGAAAAGATTATGTGTGTGTGTTTTTTAAACATTTTTCATGCAAGAATGCTTTATACTGATTATTATGAAATTTGATATATTATATTTTGGTCCCGCTTAAAAATAGAATATACGGCATCTTAATTATTTTGTCACCCTAATGGGGCGCAAATCAACAAATCGTAATATGTCACTAATGTTTAATAACAAAAATTTGTAAGCATGATGCTACTAATAAGCTTTCATGTAAAGGTAGTTTAGGGTGTGGGGATTTTCTTGATAATGTTTATGTTGCATCTTTGGAATATGGTGAATCTAACTACGAATTTTGGTAATTTATCCGACATTAGGTTTTGAGTTATGCTGTTTACATGCACAAACACACACATAAATCTTTTCTAAACATGTGTTTCACATTCAGAGGATCTTAAAGCAGTATTTCTGGTGAAATCCTGATATAAAGTTTTTTAGTGGAATACAATACTTCACCTACCTTGAAAATGTAGTAGAAAAAGTACAAATTGTACAGCTAAGAAAAAAATCCTCTCTTCTAAAATAAACACCATAGTTGTATAAAAGTACATCAATGAACGTTAAAGGTATGTGTCTACATCCTGCAAACTTTTCAGTCTGATATTTTAAATAGTTTCGGAGTTTCATGTAATTAACAATGGGATAATTAATTCGTTATTGAAAAACTATTACCTTTAACATTTCGACTCCTAAGCGTATGTTGCTCGAAAGAATTAACTCTTAGAAATCTCGTTATGAGTCACTGCTGGCATTCACTCCTACATAGATGCAAGAGCTGTGGATACAAAATCTTGTAAAAAACGAAAAAGAGAGGATACATCAACAAGCATGACCGATGATTTATGAAACAAAGACGAAATTCACTGACCGACCACAACCGGCTGGAGGTTCTTGGAGGCAGGTTTTCGTAGACACAGTGTAGGTCTCGTGTTTGCCGACTTCTAACTACACCCCGTCGTAAACTCGGGTGTTTGCTTGTTTGAACAAGCCGAGTTTGTTTACATTACAGAACGTGTGACTGTTTGCTTGGCGCTTACGCATCCACTTAATGAGACATCACGTCCGCTTTTGGGCAAATACAATGCGGGGAGTGATGGAATTTGCAATAACCTGCATGACCCAGTCTGGGTTTAAAGCTGAACTCTCTGACACAATTCCCACGCTACTGCACAGTTGATGTTACTTAAATACCTGGTGCAACAGAGACTGGGATACTTTGCGAAGTACTTTGGAATAGTTGGAAGAACTTTGGAAGTTCTACCTCCCAGGGTTTTGCGGGTGGCATTTGAAGTCTCGAATGAGGATAGAAGTAATATAATTTACCTCTCCCCTTTACTCTATGGCATCATTTATATAGGTTCAACGTACTTTAATCTGTGGTCACATCGGATGATGAACGAACGAATGAAAGGGGTAGAAGTAGAGGTGAATCAACGGAGGAGGAGACCTCGCGCGCTGCAACCTACACAGGTCTATTCCGGCTACCACCCCCTAAGAGGAAGGGATGAGATGAACTGCAGGAGACTACAGGACGTAGGCAGACAGGCCATAGAGACGCGCGGAAGTCCCTAACATTACCAAACTCGCAGATCTGTTCCTGCTGGAGCCACCGAGAAAGGACGAAGAACGACTCACCAATCAAACACCCCTCTGGTGTCCATGGGGAATACTCTTTCTCAGAAACAGGCATCCGCGCCATCTGTCTGGCAGCGCCATACACCCGAAAGCTAGAAAGTTGCCCGACATTCGTCTTTTCGAGATAAGGGAAAGCCCCGAAAAAACCTTGATATGATATTCCTAATAATAATAAACAAAAATCGCTTAATATTCACATAAATGGGGATAAATATCTGCGGATGTCGTATTTCTCTCCCCCTCCCCGACAAATTCCAAATTATGAAAATGCTGTATACACGGTACTTTTTAGAGAACTGTCCAAATAGTCAAATGATAATTAAATAATGCGTGTCTTCCGGGCTAGGATGCCCTGGTAGAAAACTAAAGGCATGTGGACTTGACGTTTCATACGCGATGACATTTTTAAGAAGGTTGTAGCCAAATGATTGCGACTTAAGACGTCTGTAAAAATTGCAAAAGATTATTAGGCGAAATTAAAACGTAGAAAAGTTATGTTCCTTAAATAAAGAAACCTAATAACCAAGAATTTTGTGGAGAGGTAAATGTTTTCGGTAAAAAAAAAACATTGAATTTTTATTTCTTTTAACTTCATTGTTTAAAACTGGTTTATAATAGAAATGAAAACTGAATAAAGTGTACAGAGGGAATTTTAACTTCTTTAAATCACAACGGAATTAAGTACAAAATAATAATAATGTATTATTAATTATTATTATTATTATTATTATTATTATTATCACCATCATTATTATTGATAAATACATATCTATGGACTAAAGTTTGTTAAATCCATAAATACTCGTACATCGAAATTCCTTACACAGTTTGAGTACCCCTTTTTTGAAAACTTTTCTCCGAACTGAATTCATTTCTTGGAGGTTTATTATGCAATCACCACCCCTTGCAGCGCTACATCCCTGTTGGATAGCAGAAATAACTTTAGAGGTCGTCTCTATGTCTGTAAAGAAACGCTTGAAGTAAATTCTATAAGTGGTATGCATTTGGCGATGCAGATTTATTTCTCATCCCTCCTTCTACATGATTCAATCTCTAGTCATATTACATTGCGCTACCCACCTATTCTTGTTTAGACCAATCGCAGCAGAATTTATTACCGGCAGCTACAACCTGGCTGGGTGGAGTTTAGTTTAGTAGGTACATATAGAAACACAATAGAAAAGAAAACATTATTGGGAAATGGGCCCCATTATCTGCACTTATGGATACTGATATTGAAATCGATAATTTCTACAAATTCGTACCAATTTAGTTCAAATGTTTATCAGAAACTGTTCAACATAATGATATTATAATAAACTTAATTTGCATGGTACTACTTCCCAAGAAAGTTATTTTATAATAAAATAACGTAATGAACATTTAGAAAGTTTAAACTATTAAATGTATATTATCCTTCGAATATACTTCTTTACAATCCAAGACTAAATGTTATGCAGCATTACAATTCTAACTTCAAAAGAATAGCTTAAAATTACAAATAAATTAAGAAAAAATTCATCACGAGGAACATTTTAACGTGATAAAAATGTAACAAAATAAGATTACGAGAAAATTAAGTTTTCAAATGTCGCGCGGTTTTGCACACACTTCATTTGGGCATTTTAATAATTAGAAGATCAAAACCACAATTGTATTTACAATGTTTAAGGATTTCTGCCATGAACAATTTAAAAAGTTATGTTTTTCTTCGAAATTTGTCTAACATTCAGTATTGAATACCTTTAAGTGTACGTTACCATACACTCCTAACTCACTGAGAGTTTTATTCTTTCAGAATCGAGGGATCCTGTGTTCAAGTACCGGTAGGATCAATTTACGATCTTGGCATGGCGGTGGTTACGTAACCCCTATTGAAGAGCTCTGATTCATGTGGTCCACAGGAAAAGGTCACATGATATCACCCCTGGGTGGTACACACGTATCAAACAATGTTAAAGATGGCAAGGCGGTTGTTGAAAAATGTCTTCCTCACAGTGCTACTGGAGCCCACGCCTTCGCAGTTAACCTATACGTTCATCCGGAGGTTGAAAAATAACCGTTTTCTTAAGAGCCTCAAATAGCAGCAATTTCCCATCGTGCTGTCTGTGTTTTTGTCCTTCAGGCCTCTTGCTGAATGCTATACGAATAATTTAATGGTTTGGCGGAACTTCATTTATGCTTTCTGGCCGCCGAAATTCGCCAAATTTTATTTTCATGCGCTCACCTATGTTAGATAGAGGGTAGAGGAAGTACTGCATTGCACCCAAAACTTTAGTATCAAGATTCCATCTAAAATACATAATCTGTGTACCCCTGAACAAATAAGAAAACTTATTTAAAAAATAGTCCATGCAATAGTATTTGTGTGTCTGTTTATTTGGGAACATATAAAACATTAAGTGTCAAAAACACAAAAATTGGTACTTAAGTCCAGTATCGTCTATGATGCCACACGAATATTTTCACGAAATTATCTTCACCTCAAACTAACCCTTACATGAAAGAAACGTTTTATTTCTTAATTTTCTCAAAAAACGCTTTTAACGATGTTGATTTTGAATTTTATGTAGGTACTTTTAAAACCATAAGATAAAGAAAGACAAGCTTGCTGCTGAACAAATGTCAAGCTAATTAAAGTACCTATACAATTTTGCACCAAATAGTACTTTTCTTTTTATAGCGTACAGCGTTTTCGAAATATTCCTTGTTAAATGTTTACAGAGCCAACATACTACTCTGTGATATCAGAGAGCAAGTCTTTTCTTGCTCCCGGGTCTCAGTCAGGCACTCGGTAAAAAGAGCAGTAAGGGTGAGACAACGAGAAAGGCGAATTTACTGCTACCTAAGGATTAGCGGTTAAGAGGAGTGTATGTCATACTTTGCACCTACGTGGTTATAAGATACAAAGCCTGCCATTCCCTCCGCACTCCTTGCTAGTGAATTTCCGAAACGGTGTTTCGTCACACGAATGTGAAGTGTCGCACATAATTGAGCTGGCTGACTTTGGAATAACATAAAGTACCCTCCTGTGAAACTCCAGTGACAATAGTTTAGAGAGGTAAATCGTCTACTAATTACTCCAAAAAGTGTAATTGTGTTTAAGAATTTATATTATTATGACCGTGGGCGCGAAGCTATTTGCGGGTCGCCGGCAAGCGTATTCCGGCCCGGTCCTTCAGTAGAATAGCCCGCGCAACGAACACATTATGTGTCACTTCCCCCATAATTTGAGTAATTATTGCACCAGAAGATTCCTTTCGGCATGTTCTAGTAGGCTCCCCTTCGAGAATGTTCCGCTTTATATGCGGGGCTTATATAACGGGATGACTAGCCCCGATTGGACCGTTTAGTTCAGTTAGTCAAGAAGTTACAAAGTTAAAAGTGGACAGTGCCGACTGAAATTCATTGCTAGTTGTGACTCAGCAGTTCAGTTGTGAATTGTGATTCGACGGATAAGTTGTGTTCTGCTCTGAGTGTGCGTTAACAGTGCCTCAGGTGCAACGTTTGTGCTACGCTGAGCACCTAAATGATAAATGAGATGTGTTTAGCAGCAACTGGTGTTCTCATTTGTTACATTATTTTCTCTAACATTTCAATTTTTTTATGTTTTAAGCGTACGTTATAGTACTCTGATAAATATTTGTTACCGAGTAGTATGTTAGTAAACAAGACATAAAAACCCCAAATATATGTGCTATGTTAATTAATGTAAACCCTGATATATATTACGCATCTTGTGCAAAATACGGATAAACGAAATAAATTAAAATGCTTTAGAATTATCACTTTGCATTTACTTCTCCTTTACGTAAACATGACTGACATGTGCCAGGAAACAAAAGAGAGGGTACAAACACAAGAGGAGACGTTAAAATGGATCTGTGCCCGAAACATTCACATTCACGAATAACACATTGCTTGCGTGCTCTTAGTAAACAGCTCTGATGGAAAAATTACATGCTTTATTACGATATAAACCGTCATGTAATGGTTACAATGTTTGTTTATGGAACTGAGAATTATGGGTGGAGTGGTGTAGACTGCAGCGCGAATCTCCGATTGCGAACATACCGCCTGACTTGAGGGCACAACTCAATTGCGTACCAATAAACCTTTCTTACGAAGATTAATGTTCAGAGAAAGTGACTAACAGTCACATGATCCAGAATGGATTGCTTAAGTAAGTATTCTTGATTGTTTTCACACACCAAGAATTATATATAAATTCTGTTAACATATATAAGACCTTTCAAAAGTAACGCATGATTGAAATAAAAAGAAACTCTAACGTGATACATTCACACGACTTTCTCTATGCTGTATCACTTATTAGTGGGTATACAAATTATTGTTTCCAATGTTTGTTTTAATTTTAATCGAGATAAACCTTTCCGGAAACAGCTGCATTATACATTTTGTTATAGACAAGCCTTTATCAAATGTATAAAAACTGGGCGTTATGTATGCGCCTTAAAATTCCATACTCTGCATGCAGTCGCGATAAACAACTGAATTTCGCAAGGATTTGAAAAGAATGACGAAGTATTGAACCATTTGAACCGTTAATAACAGATATATCGGAAATGGCTAATGCCACAAAAAGTTATTTAAAATAAATTGTGTGCTTGAAAGAGATCTACACTTTTGTGTAGTTGCTTTCGTCTATCGCTTAACGTTTACCACTTATACAAGATTATACAAAATTATAAATTTTATTTGTAATGTAAATATCTTTAATATATGATACTTTAATCTAAATCGTTAGAGCCATTTTTGAGAAAATAAAAATTTGGAAAAATGTCCCATGTAAAGTGTAGTTTGGGGTGAGGGGATTTTCTTGAAAATTTTCGTGTCGCATCTTTGGAAGGTATTGTCTCTAAATAACAAGTTTGGTATTTATCCTACTTTTCTTTATTGAGTTATACTGTTCACAGACACACACACATACACACGAACTTTTTTTTTTAAAAAATGCTTTCTTTTTTATTCAGGCGCCACAAAACATGTATTTACGGTGATCTCCGTATCAATTTACAGGTGGAATGCAATACATTCTCAATCTACTAGGTACATGGTAGAGAAAGTAAAAAATTGTGAGAAATGTTATCAATCAAATTATAATAAACTCAGGTATTATTCGATTTAACAGATCACACACAATAAATAGTTGAAAATTCAAATGCAAGAAAGTTTCGCATAATTGGTTGACCACAAGTTCCTGTGATGATAGCACTGAAGTGTGACGTCATTTTTTTCGATATCTTACTCAAATCGCTACAATAATTTTTAAATAAAAATAAATGCCGTATGTGTTTCATTCACATGAGTTTTAATACCTATATTTTATGGGTGTTCTAAAACCTAATCTTACAAAAGCTCATTTTTCTACCCACTTTATGTTAATCGAGATAGTTAAACTTTCGCAATAAACGTTTCGTTGTAGGTACAAGTGGGATACAGAAATTAAAGCCATAGTCAAATTTTTAAAAAGGATAACACACTATACAATGTACTCCATCCTGTCCATATGAAATTACAAGAAATAAAAGAAGGGTCACTTCGCACTTACAAACATTAGATAACGTATTGATAAATTCAAACCAATAGCAGAAAATATCTCGGAAATGGTTACTGCTCCGAAACTTAAATGGTTTATTTTAATTAGATTTGCAGCTTTCGTAGTAAGTTTTCGTGTAGCTCTTACGGTTTCCAGCTGTTACACAATATTATGTACAAACAACAAAATAAAAAGCCTTCATAGGCTGTGCAAAGAAAATTCAAGATGTGCATTTTATTCTTCCTATCAATGTCTCAAACATATGAAATTTGTATCAAAATCTCAAAATGGTTTTTGAGAAAACAAACGATAAAACGAATTGTTCTAAGCAAAGGGTAGTTTAGAATGGAAACAACTTTGTGAAAACCTTCGTATGGCAGCTTTGAAATATTAGAACTTAACCTAGTTTTAATATTTATGGAACATTTTGTTTTTGAGTAATGCTGTTCACACGCACACTAGAAGTGCTTGTTTTTGGATTCAGAAAATCGCAAATCGGTAAAATCTAGATATCCAGTTTTTTGGGGTGAATTACAATATTTCCTCTGCGAATTTTTCAATCTTGAGTTGCGCTGTTGACACACAAAATAGACAGGCTTAATTTATATTTAAAATTTAATTAAGAAATAAAAAATAGTTTAAATGCATTTAATAATTAAGGCCTTGATAATTTGATTTTTTTAAGATTTGGACTTTTAACAGAAGAAGTAATAGTTCATCTAAGTGCTTTAATTTAAGCTATATATTTAGCAAGAAGACGTGCTGGTCGCTAAGAATATTTTATCTTAACAAGACCTCGTGTGTCATTTATGAATCTACAAATAAAATATTGTCCATTGAATTGATTTTAATGTTAGGTTGAATCATATTTGAAAACTTCAAAGCTATGACCGAGACCTTTAACACAAATTTTGTGCTTTCCGTTCTAAGCTCTAACGCTGAGCTACCGCGACAAGATATCTAAAAGTGTATTTAACTCGTTTCATCTGATTCATACATCGTGGAAGCCTTCAAGGATATGTCAGTAATGATGAAATGAATCAGATTAAAATCTCCTTCATTTTCGAGAAACTAATATTAGAATTACATTTAAATTCTGTTTATTTGTTTAAATATTTTTTAGAAACCGGATTTTCTTTCGAGTATTTGGGTGGCATACGGTGTGTACTTCCTCTTGTAGGTAGAGAAAATAAACATTTGCAAGCGAACACATGTTGGATTGTGGTGGGTTTAACACATTTTAAATAGAATTTTAGGCAGTGTCCATTCTGTTATATAATGGGTAATGAAGTAACAATGAATACAAACTTTAGTCACACCTGCGCTTTTAGAAAGAGGGATCCTTATTGTTGCAAATTTAACACTGAATAGTCATTGGTACGGAATGGTGTGTCCCATATAAATAAATCAGACCACAACATCTGGTTATTACATCATGCCGCTATACTAGGCAATGTCGTCGTTTCCAATCACTCAACTCGTTGATTCGAACAATTTCCCAAGGACTCGCAAGGGAACTTTGTGTTCTCAGACTTAAGTCTCCAAGAAAGTTAAAAGACAGGAAAATAAGTGAGCTATTCCTAACGACAACAGCTCATTTCAAAAATTTTGATATGATATATTTACATAACTTTTTCTACCAATGACAAATGCAGATACAGTCATTATATATTATTAGAAGTAACATACTTTTTTCTTTATTTGTTTCGAAACGAATGATGCTAGCCACAAATTACAATATCTCATAGAGTATAGGTTATGCGACCTGCACAGATCAATTGCGGCTACCACTCCTCAGGAGGGAGGGATGAGGTGAAGGAACCACAGGAGGCTACAGGCCAAAGAGACGCGCGGAGGTCCCTAACATGTCCAAGCTTGTAGACATGTCCCACTGCTGGAGCTTACGACAAGAGAGATGAACGACACACTAATCAAGCACCCCTCTGGTGTCCATGGGAGTACTCTTTTTATTCTGCCGTTTTCGCCTCCCCCTGGTCATGGCTCATGCAACCAGCACGTCACAATGCCAGGGTGATGACGTCATTCATATCCAGAGAAAGCCAACGTCTAAAACTTCGAACAACATACTGTTAGGAGTGACGTAAGACATCACTTCATGGCGTAATACATCAGGCACGGTCGTCATTGGCTGGGTTGCGACACGCCACTGATGCCAGCGCCATCATCTTCTCCGACGGGGACACGAACTCCTGGGCAGGCAGAGAAGAGGAGTCGCTTTCTCACCGGGGACCGAGGCGGACCAACTAGCCATCGTGACAGCGAGGTTCGGCATAATTCACCAAGGGTTATTTCGGCCTTTTCTAAATTATATTCAAAACCTTGTTTGGTAAGCTTTTCAAAATTCAATATTTAAGCTCTTGGTGCTTTTCCAAATTCTTGTACGGGAGAAGAATTGATATTGTATTTCACATAACTTTCTTGTATTCGTTACTTTGTCATACAATCTTAAAATGCACATGGCAGCTTTAAGTGTAGAAGGCATGAAAATATCACATTGTATTTAAGCATATTAATTTGTTAAACAAGTGTTAAAACAAGCTGATCTAATTATTGTTAACGAACATATCACTTTAAAATAAATTGATATTCCATGTGTTAGTGAATATAAGCTACTTGCTAGCTCCCAAACAATTGTCTCCTTTCCACGGAAACTTTCTCCTCTGAGTATGGTAAGCGATAGTTCTGCAAGTGAGAGCGTGCAGCAGGCCAAATGGTAGCATAGTGTGTAGAACAACAACACCAGCCCAGTGGTGTACCATTAACCATGCATCCGCGCCGTCTGTCCGGCACCGCCCTACGCCAAGAAACCTAGAAGCACTCCTGAAAGATGAGAAGGGAACAGAATGTTAGGGAAATGATGGAAAGGAAATCGTGGTAGAGAAGAAACCACCCCAGCATTCGCCTGCCAACTCCAGGGAAACCACGAAAAACCTATGGCTCAGAGTGGGTGGTCGCCGGGGATCAAACCGGGACCTCCCGTATGTGAGTCGTACACGTTACTGCAGCACCACCTTGAATGGTGTACCCATATAATACTCTTCATAGTACTGATCTGACATTTGAGTCATGTAATTTTCATTGTCAGTGTCAAAAATTACACAGTATATTACTATAGTTAACTAGAAAACTAAAATACGGATCATTCAATCCACTTGTAAAAAGATAAATCCATGAGTGGCCTATTTACATCGTGGATGAAATTGCATGTGATTGTGTTTAATTAACTGTTGTTGACTCTGTCATATATAATTATGTTTCGACAATAAATCCGTCCCTTCTGAAAAAAAATCAATGGTTCCCGTTACTTGGTATATTTCGCAAAAAATAAATATCACAGACATTAGGCAGTATGCAGCATCCCGTGTTATACTGTTGGCAAAATGAGATGTGAAAACTGCGACGTAACCGGGGCGCGACACAAAGCAAGGGCAGCTCTCACCACTTGACACAATTAGTACCGCTTTGCCGCTGTCAATTGTCTCTTCCTTTATTGAATTTGATAAGTGTTGGATTTGTCTGTATCCGCTACCATATGCACTCTGAGCTATTTATAATATGTAGGTAAGAGCGTTACACCAGGAAAACAAAATGCACTCATGCTTTTACAATGAAAGTAGGGCATTTTTGCTTTCTTTACCTCTTCTCTATGGTAGAGGAAGTGTCGTATTGGAACTAAAGATTCGGAATTTATCCCGTAATGCACGCTTTGAGATACTCTGAAAGAAACATTCTGATTGGCAACAGTCACACGACTGTCTGTACAGAGTAAAATGTACGTAATTATATAGTACCTTTTACGTAATTATATTATCATATATTACTACCAGAAACCCGCAGTTCCGCTTGCGTTGTTGAGTTAACTATGAATATTGTTGTTTCCCTTTCTCCCTTCATCTCGCTCTACTCTGCCACTCTCCCCTTTCACTCTCCTCCTTCCTCCGTTTCTCTATCTCTTCCATTCTCTTCCTGTATTCCCCTGCCTTGTTCCTCTCACAGCCTTTCCTCTCCCTTATTCCACACCCTCTCACACTCCTCCTTTCTTTTACTATGTTATTCTTTCTCGTTCCTCTCGCTCTCTATCCTTTCTCTCCTTCCCCGCGCACTATCTCTCACTCACCGCCCTCTGCCGCTCTGCGTAACGTAGGCAATTAGGTATTTTGAAATGAATAATAAAATTGCTTTTTATAGGGTGTTAATAAAAATTAATGCAGAAGCTATTCACAATAAAAGTCCTTCTACTATTAAAAAACTTTTCCCAAAGGCAACAGAAACTAGAGGTGAGACCGGTGGAGGAGATGGTCATACGTTATATTCAACAATTCTCTCGCCAAAACTTCAAATATTAAATCTGGTGTACTTCAGAGGTGTACATCTGACTTTCAAAAATATGAAAACTTGACTGTTGCGCATTATGCAGACAAGTATGACCGTGCAATTCTGAACAAAGGCACCGGTGAATCGACAGCCAGGCAACTTGTTAACACTCTCTGTGAAGAAATCGATGGATAGTGCAAACGTTGGGGAATCATTATGAATGAATCCTTTAAAAGCAAAATTAGTCAAGTTCACAAACAATAGAAATATCAATGAATCATCCTGTTAAACTTAAAGATGCAGAAATACCCACATCACAAACTTTGAGATAACACGGCTTAATTTTGGATAGTAGATGCTCATGGAATGACCCTATCACCAACATAGCTCAGGAAATCAGGTATCGTATTCGTCTTCTGAAAACCATCATATCAACGAAATCGCCATGGCTGTGCAGTAGTATTCCCTCGTACGTCCGTTCATTACGGCAGTATGGCTGTGCAATCTGGGGTTCGATGGCGAAGAAGAAGGGTCGCTCTGTCCCCGCTCCTGCTAAGGCAAAAACCTCTTCGTCTCCTCAGGCACCCGCAGTGGAGAACCTGCCGCAGTCGCCGCAGCATAGAGAAACCTATGCCAGGACCGCCGCTTCGCCGCAACTGCCTCTGCAGCCTGTGCCTTATGGAAGGTACAGCGCTGTCATCCGAGGGGTTCCGAGGGACCAGCCTGCCAGGTTCCTCACCAGCGCAGCTCACCAGCAGTGGCATTCAGCCTTGAAGGCCACTCGAATCTTCGGAGCTCAGGGACCCACATCGCTCGTGAGGATCGAGTTCGCAGATCCTGGTGACTATGAAGCTGCCTTGAGAACGGGCCTGCCCTTGTTACGGCGGTGCTTGCGAATCGAGGTTAGCCGATTAGAACGCCAGGCACCCTGCAGGCGCTGCTGTGCCTACGGGCACGAGGAGTCGACCTACTCAGCTCAACTAGGTGCCCCTACTGTGGTTCCTCCTGCACCACCTCATCGTGCACCCAGCTCGACCTTCGCCGCCTTCGCTACTGTGCGACCTGTGGAGGGTCAACGCGCTTCACCGGCCAAGCGCTCTGCCCCTGCATCCTTGCAGGAAGGCACCGCTGAAGTCACCAGCCCTACGCCTCAGCCAGTGAACGCTTCACAGCCGCCAACACCAGCGCAGACACCAGTACCATCACCAGCGCCGACACCTGCACCATCACTCACGCCGATCATCGAGGAAGTCCAGAGCCTACGTGACGCCGTTCAGGATCTCCACGCGGAGTTTCTGAACATGACGACGAAGCTGACAGCCCTGGAGGAACTCATCAGGGATCTTCAAACCTCATCAGCTGCCCAACAGGTTTTCCTGACTGGGCAGTTTCACAGCACTTCATCGAGACCTACAGCCATCCGGGTTTAATCTCTTGGCCCCAGAATTAAGACGAAGCCGGAGAGAGTCGCCAAATTCTTACAGGAGTGCAAGGAGTACAACCAGCAACAGAGCAGTATCATCATCAATACCATTCTCAAACCTAACCTCCATTCTCTTCCAAAACCTCACCATTTCCACTAGTGTTGCAGTCAGGTTTTATGACAAAAAGCCACGTTATTCCACTTTTCCTTCTTCCTTTGTCCATCCGGTGGAGGAGTTTTTAGTGGGTATGTTCACTATTGGTGAGTCCCACACTCTCAGTCCCGACTCCCCTCGGGGATGAGGCCAGTGATTAAACCATGTTCTCCTCCACTCGAAGAAAAAAAAAGGTTTGGCTTCATCATCACACATCAGTAAAGCACAAACTATACAGAGAGATATCTTTGAAGTATAACCTGCTGCACCTTGGTATATTCGCAACACCACTCCTCATACCCATCTAGGGATTTCGGAGGTTTCTACAATCCTCAGAGCTAGCTATAAGAGACCCTGCAACTCATTTCTACAACCCATTAACCCTTTACTACCATACCAGCAAATTCTTCACCTAAGTATGCTATCAGCAGACTGAAAAGAAAAAGACCAATTGACTAACACTAATTGGGATTAACAATAGATGACAACCAAAACGCATGTTACATATTAATTATACTTTTCAGTAAATGCGCACAGCTATATTGTACAAACTACTGTACAGAAAAGTTTCCTTAAAAACAAATAAAATAGTCTTATAGCCTTACTTTAACGTGCCGTATGAGCAGTCACGGGCCATATGCTTTTCTTAATTTCTAAAGAATAACGGCGCCGAGTCGATGGTAATTTTATTCGCAAATGCCTGCAGAGAACAAAAACGATAGAACGTCCAGCATCTTCTGTTAGAGCTAAGTACTATCCGTATCACAATAGGCTTTTCTTTCATGTCCCCCATCGGCCCAGTTCCACTCGGCAGGCACCAGGGCTACAGCAGGCTTGACGGTGAAATGATCAGCGCGCTTACTAAAATGTATCCTATATTAATTTAGACTTGAATTTAAAGGTGCATAAAATCTCAGCTTCAAAGTATTCCAAAGATATAGTGACAATTCGGTCAATTATGAAGTGACAGTTCGGGTTCGAGCTTAATTCGTCCCACCATAAAAATGTTTACTTCTGTGAAGTTTAGTTAGTCATTCTTCGTGGTCTAAGAGTATCATGGTAGCCTCTAGTTCCCGGAATCGTGGGTTCAAACCCGGCGGAATAGTTTCCTTCGGAAGAGAAGTAAAGCCGGTGGTCCCATGTCATAGATTTGCGACACGTAAAGAACCTCAAGCCTGATAAAGAGCAAAATTTCGGTCCTTTACGCCCAGTATAGAATGGGGCGCTAAGAATCATAGTTAAAGAGCGTCCATAAATAAAAACTTAATTTAATCTGAACTTAAGTAAAGATATTGCTACATCAAATACAGTTTTATCTTCTTTCTCGTTTTATCCTTCCCGTTGAGAGGCCTTACACCCCAAGGACTTAAAAACGGATGCGTTGTGTCAGACGCCGTAGGGGAGCACAGACTATGGATCAGAGTGAACAGCCAGGGTGGGTGATCAGCCGGAAGCCTGATACGAGAGCGAGGAAAGAGATTATATGAAATGACAGTGAGATGAGTGAAAGCAAAGGTGATAATGGAGCAATTTGGTGGAATGAATGGTGGGGAAAACCGTAGAACACGAAGAGAAACCGCCTCGACGCCGCATATCCACCGCAAATCTCATATGCTGTTCCTGGGATTGAACCCGGGCCCCCTTGGTGAGAGGCGAGCGGTCCAACCATTCGGCCACGGCGCCGCGCCGCCCCTCAAATATAGTTTTATGAGAGTTATAAATATAAAGCTCGGTTGGAAAGAAAAGTAATATTTTTACTGATCAATTCAATGTACCTGAGAAATAATTAACATTACCAAATACTAGTATTTAGGCAGCATGAACTACAAATGCAAAAGGATTGATGTTTTCACATAAGTTACTGAGTTAACAATTACTAAGGGCGGCTATGTGCTCAATTGTGCGTTTACTATTTCAAACTATTATTTCTATATTTCACAACTTATGCTGAACATACCGAGCGGTATGGATCAGGCGGTAATGTCTGTGGTCCGCATTCGGAGGTCGTGGATTCTATTCCCATGGCCGGCCTTGCTGAATCACATTCTTTTTTCGAGGGGTTTCCAGGTTGCCAGGCGTATGCTGGGAAGGATCATTAAATCCCTCCATTTCATCTCCATTGTCATTTTACTTCACCTTTCATCTGCATGGTTTCTTTCAGTATTGCAAGTATCGGCGAGAGGAGCCGGCGTGTGCATGTCATTGGAAAAGGATGCTCTGATGAAACCTTTGACCTCCGGGCCGCGAGCGTCTCCGGGTCCTAAGCCCCCTCCCAGGTGATGTGTAAGCCCACAGCCGGCTGCACCAACCAACGCCCCGGGAGTTCAAATCTGTAAACTTTAGAGACCCCGCCCTCGCCGCCCTCTGCCTCATTCCACTTCATTCCTCCCTACCCGGGGGCGACCCGTCAATGGCTTAGGCACAAAAGATCTGCGTAGGTCGAGCTGCTAATTCCTCCTCCGCTTCTAGCCCTATCCTATCCTACACTATACTGAACATACCATATCCAAATTTCGCCACATCTTAAATATAACATTGCATTTGTCAAGTCATATGTTTAATACGCGTTATTCTTATGCATGAAATTTACTTGAAGTTGTTAGTCGCAGTACTTTATATTACAATAGTATAAAACTGTGATTTGCACTTGTCAGTTTAGGTTTTAATGTCTATTAACACCTCAGAAAAAGGATCTTGTTACCGATTTTCAAAAATCACATAATACGAGGAGGCTTCAACATAGGTAACATAAGTCGTCCGACGCTAAGGTTATTGCACACCTAGAATGGCACATTATCAGAATAGAGTTCATACACATGGCTTCCTACAGAGACCGTTCTGAAATGGTACTGATAAGACATGCATCATAGTACGAGAGTGAAATGGCGAATCAACTGGAAACATGCCCCAAAGCTGACGTATGCGAAAAATAGTAGATATGATCTATTTGTGTTATCTTTATTGTAGTGCACCATTCAATAAAAGTTACTTGGCCTGTTGTAATCACATGTAACCTTCTTTTTGAAGCTCCCTCGTATATACTTTGCATAGAGGGAGAGAAATTGAGAGAAGCAGCGAGCAAGAGGGGAAGGAGAAAGAGAGAGGAATTTTCGTAGCTAACCTTAACGCGAGTATTAAATATAGTGGAGGGTGCCCCTATCACTTGCCCCACCCTGCTTAACGAACTGTTCAGAACTCCTATCAGGTCGCGGGTAGAAATCTCCAAGAAATCCCCATCCATTCTAGCCTGGCTCGGATTTAAAAGAAAGTCTGATAGGTGGTGCTGTGTTATTCGCCATTTTATTGAGTTCTATTATCTGCTCAACGAGTTCTTGTAGTAGCAATTGGGGAGTCCTGAGTTTGATAAGTTAGTGAGCGATCGGAACAGATAGAATTAGAGCGCCACATACAGGAGAAAATACTATGAATCATTTACACATAATTAAGTTGCGAAGACCCACTATTCATTCTAAGAAATTCTGCTAATTGTATACAATTTTGAACATCTCCAAAATGTTTAGTAAAACTGCTACTTTAAAGCCACAATAAGATAGATATGTTTCCAGTGGAGTCATCACTGGACCGTGCAAGGAAGGTATTCAGATTAAGGCGTTACGTGTACCGTATTAAATGCTTTAGTAGCGATCCAGCATGAACGAGAGCGTATTTAAAACGCTTGAATAAAAACAAGATGCCCAAACCCGATTTCTCGCCTTTAGTAGGAATGAAATTGGGCGGGGTATCTGTGCCAGATGTCAGACATCCATCATCGCTGTTCGACCGAAACAAACAAGCAAACGTTTTATAGATGGAAGTTGAAATCTAATATCCGTCTGGGAGCTCTCCGATATTCTAACAGGTCGTACCGAATTTATCAAATGATGCTATACTTACCTCGCGGCTCATGCATAGATAATAGGTGTGAAAAATGGCAGGCTTCACAGTAAATAAATCATCGGGCAGTCACTTGTTGGTTAGATATTTTCTAATGAAACATTTTCACCGAAACATCCATGAAGGAATTATCATGTACACTCCAGTATCATGCACATTCAAACATTAAAGGGAAGACTTTGTTTCTTTATAGCCTATGATAAATGACTAAAATTTATGTGTCTTTTTCTCAGACATATCATCGGCATCCAATATCGTCCTTTCAGTTTAGACTGACGGTTGATATAGTAGCATTATCTTAAAGCATCTTTTTCCTGGCATCCTATAAACACGATCTTTCAGGTTGTCAGTTTATTGACATCCTGTATTTGAAGTTCACTTACCTTGGCGTTTGAAATTCTGTCAATAGATTCAGTGCCTATTACAGTTCTCAGGGCCCTCAAATCGCTGCTTCCAGTCTTTTGCCATCTCTTTTACTCACTACCCATGTTTCACTTCCATAAAATCCCATAAGGGATCTATTCTTCTTCTTCCTTGATATGCTCCACAACTTTATTAGCTGAATGTTTCGACCTTGTGTACTATTTTCTTTCATTTCGTGCGATCCCTGATTAATAAAGTCAAATTACTTATGTTTTTAAGATCTCTGTTTGGGTGGCCTTCCATTTATTTATATATAGCCTATTTGCACTCGAAAGGCTTACATTTATATATATTTTATATATATTTTTTAACTGTTCTTCAATCTGACTTTTCATAATATATGGAAACCATCGTAATCTCTGTAGTTTTATAGCATTTATGATTATTTGTTCTTTAATTATTTTGCGTAATTCATTTCCCTGAATCCGGAGGTCTATACTGTATAATATTTGAGATATTGCCGATAAAACATAAAATTTCGGAGACTCAAATAATAAAGTTATTAATGAGTGACCTGCAATTAGGTTGGTTGCCATCGGACTACTAAAGCTCTTGGTCGGATGATACTTCTAATTGTTTCGGTGCACTGTCGATATTCTTTAGTTTTTTATTGGATTAGAATTGTGTTCACATGACAATTTTCAATTCTAATCAACTTTTACTTTCTGTGCCACTTACCTATAGTAGCCAGAGGAAGTTTGCATTCTAACTACAAATTCTATTACAAGCGCGCGTCTGTCTATCCTTCTGTTTGTCTATCTGTGAACAGGCAAACTAAAAAGCCTCCGCTAACCAGCTACTAAGCTCTACCAGAAGATTAGTAGTACTAAAAGTAAGAAAAAGAAACAAATTAACACAAAATCTGTGTTTTGTGCGGAAAGTTTGTCTCTGTCTGGGTTAAGACAAAAACATTCTTTCAATATTTCCGTGCCGTTTGATGCCCGGTGGTATGCAAAATTTACTGTCTTGGACTCTTGCGCCTAATTAAATTGCAAAATTGACAAAAACCTTCGATCCGCACGCCTTTTTAAATTATAATGCATTTCATGAGCATGTGTGTGCGCTTATAGTACATAAAGTATTGCCATTTTACCATACTTTTATTAATACTCTAGTGTGCATGAAAGAGGTAAGTGGCTCGGAGATGTACTCATTTTGCCCATTTAAGTTATAAAGCCTCAATTATAACCACTCAGGCTTTCATAACGGCCAAAGATTTTTTGGAGTACGGAAATAAAAACGCCTCTGGGCTAAACGATAAAAGGAAGGTTTGAAATAATATAGTACACAATAACGCCAGATTACTAACCTACAATTTAAGGTTTCCAAGGAACCTGAAAACGAATAAAGCTTCATTTTACTGGAGAGGTTAACTATCAATATTTCAGCAATTCGTAAGCCGTTAAAAACAATTACCTCAGTCTTATCGCAGATAAAATCGTTTTGCTCACCTTTGTTTTTAACGGCTAGCTATAAATAGCACCTATTTTTGTGAGAGGGTACTCCAAAATGTTCTTCGTCAGTACCTTTCATCGCCGAGAACATCCGAAATACAATTGAAGGTTTATTTCCATAATCTCATTGTTAACATAAACCGAATTATAATATTTCATCTTTATTATTTAATGGAAATTATGTTTAGGTAAATGTGTTTTATAGTCTACTTAAAATAAATAGAAAAAACCTAATATGTAAACATTCAAAAAGACTTTCCTTACCAATCAGCAGATGTCCCTTACGTGTATATTGTGATACTCGCATTATAACAAGTTAATCTTCATCCAATTTACGATAATCACGCTAAATGTATGTCAGGAAATGCTCCCATAGACAATCCGAACTTGGTTGCTTCAAGATGCGAAAACAAAGCGCATATATTTATTTATTCCGTTATGTTCTAATGGGACCACTTTGAAAAAAGAAATAGTAGTTCAATCTGGAAAAAATATCTCGAAAAGATTAATGCTATTATAAACTTTGCTGAATATAAACTATATAATGAGCATTGAGCTGTACATATTTTCTAAGAGGATGTTTTCTCTACCGTTTATGATTTCTATGTTATATAAAATTCATTAAGAATAAACAGTACTCTACAGACTGTCCATTGCTACTGCTATTTTTAAGAAATTAACAAATTACGAAAATTTGTCCATGAAAAGGATTGATTGAAGTGGGGAATGTTTCTTGAAATGTTTCGTTTGTATCCTTAAACACGTCTATCGTTTCGTCCGAATTCAAGGAACAGGTGCTTATGGTTCGGCTTGCTACCTGACCGAGTAACGTTTCGTCCGAGAGCACCATACTTATAATGTTTAATGACGCTTTAAAAAACCTATTGTGCATTGCTTAAATTTACAGTACGATAAAACCCATTGTTAGCACCAGCTAGGACTGCTGCCCTCTTTAATTCGCACCTCAATGAAAACAGAGGTGGGCCTGCTATATACCTTCTCACTCAGCATACACGACAGGGTGACCCGTGGACGTCAGACCGCACGGATAATCTTTGGATTTTAAGCTTATTTTTATATAATGTTTGAAATGCTTAACAGCTCCATGGAATCACCACACTTAGCCTTATAATTTAAGGCCTAGTTCCAAAATTAAATTGCAGCTTTGCCATTTATGTGGTACTCGAAATGCTTGATATAATTGTATACTTTAGTTTTAACAGCTATTGCTTTGTCAGTTATACATACATATACATAACACCTTAATAATAAATTCCAACTTCAAAGTATTACACAATGTCAGCTTAGGGTTTGTAAAATCTTATATATCAATACTCAGTATCTTCCGTTCGTCATTTTAATCCATTTGGATAAAGAAAAAGGCGTTTTTAAAAGAATGTCTACGTCTCCCGAATGCTCTACTGCTTCGGTGGCTCTTTAAATGTTGTCATCGAAACATATTTCTTCTTCCTTTTCAACCCTTCTAAATTCGGCTCTTAGAATCTGAACATTCTGCTTCTTTCTTCAGACACATAATCAAATCCTTCACTCGGGAGTGTGGTTCACCCACAACTGAATTCTATCCTTCAACGGCGCTATTTTTCCTGTGACTCCTTTCCACATGTCTATCGAAACCATGGATTTTCCAACCACTGATCCCCAAAGTAGTTCAAAAAATTCAGTCAGTCTTTAATTTTCTTTTGCCTGACTGTGGATATGAATCAAGGTTGGTTGGTCAAGGTGTCACTCATCACCACTATGACGTTAGGTTAATGGCTTGACTCGGTACTGCCCCAGATTCGGACGAAACGAGACTCATTACCCTGTTTGCCGTCCTTAAAATCGCCGCGGACGAACTGAAGCATTTTTCTATGAATTTGGGTTTCGGACGAACTGAAACTGGACGAAACGATTACAAATTTCCTTAAATGTTCATTAAGGAAGTTGACTCGACTGACTCAAGAAGGACAGTTGATGTTTATATCATTTTACTCTCTCTACCACTTACTGGAGTAGATAGAGGAAGTATTGCATTTCGTCCGAAAGCTCTCGATATAGAGATTTCACAGGAAATACAGTTTTGAAGTCCACTGGTCAACCCCCAAAGAAACATGTTTGGAAAGGTCCTTGCGTTTATCTATGGTGATCGGCATAGATCAAAACCAAAATTCGGATAAATATCAAATTTCGTACTTTATCGTGTAAGACTTTCTACAAACTTCCTCCAATCAGAATGCACCCTTTGCATAGAAACAACTTCGTTATTTTTCATTTTCCCAGAAATAACTCATATTATTTACCTAAACCAAAATTAGGAAATGAAAATGTACGGTCGAGTACACGAAAAGTATCGATGCTTCTAGTTTCCTATGTCTTCCTTTATTTAATGTTGGCAGAAACTTCATTTCATCTGTTCCACACTAGCTCTCGGCGAGCCAATCTCTTATTGGTTTGAATTCAAGTCCAACACACTCGCATTAGAATATGAGAGGTCAGGCCTAGGTGAGAGACAAACGGGAGGGCTATGGAAACATTTTATCTGAGTGCTGGAAGGCCTGCTTCACA